>CM050164.1:198670505-199355505 GCA_027410445.1 Discoglossus pictus | reverse complement strand
CTTTACCAATAATACGAACCACAGGAAATTTATGGACTTAGCAGACAAAAATACGAGACGAAGGACTTAGAAAAAAAAATACGACCTTAACGGCTGAACCGCGCGCAACGGAAAACAGTCAAAACACAATAAATACACACAAACAATACATAAAAAGCTTACCCACAGCAAGAGGTGGGGTCCCGGGACCTCTGCAAGGGAAGTTACACCTCAATTTAAGTTCAAATTCACGAGTTTAGACGCACGAAAATCCCCCTAAGCGAGAGAAAAAATGGCCGCCGAATAAAACGAGGCTACAGCAACCTAAACGCACAAAACACATACAGCTTTTCCAAAAAGGTAGAGGTAAAGATACACTTTTACTAAGGATGGAAAATCATACACACCAGCGTAACTCGTACACATTCGCGCCATTTCACAACACTAACTACACAGCTATACGAATGGCTTTACCTCGCACACGCACCATATTTGCACTACACACTGCACACATTGCTGACACTTACACCTCAGCTCCAGAAACATGCAAACCTACATTGGATGCTGCAGGAACATAGAAACAGATTGTCAGCACAATACTTCCTGCATATATTACTTAGGAATAGGTAAAGTATATTAATTTATTCATTATTTGAGGCATACAACAATACATGTACACAAACAAAAAAAAAACAGCCGCGCAATGAGCGCCGAAGGTCTTCACGGTAAATGTATAAAACATTCCCTGCCTTACGATTTCATGCCCGTAATTTTTTGACGGGCAATTCGCTACTCACATATATAGCATAGCGGGCTTGCCAAAAAACGTTGGTAATACAGTGTTAAAACTGCAGGCTCGCGCAGCAAGTTCGCTGCAACTGCGCTCATCCCTCCAACCCAAGGGACTACAGATGATCAGAAAGCTCAATTATACAATAAACATCACACACCGCACGGGGGGACAGCCAGGACGTCTTGGACTAAGGTTGCACGTAAATTTTAAGTCTTAAGTTGCTGAGTTTTGCCACTTGAAAAACGCCTAAGCATGGGGGAAAAAAAATGGGGGGGAAAAAAAAAAGAACTAGGCTAGACTACCTATAACCACGCAAAACACTGCCAGGCGCATACGACTTTTTTAACCAGGAACGTACAAGGTACAAAATACACTGTTAGGAAGGATGGAAAATGCCAGAGACCTGTGTAACCCATAGACAATCGCAGCCGTTTTACAACACAATCTTGCAACTAATAACAACATTACCATTCTAAAATGGCGATCTACACAACTAAACAAATGGTTTGCCCTCGTCCACGCTGCCTATTTATACTGCCACATTGGTGACACTTACACCTCAGGTCAGCAAGAGTCCAAATGTATATTGTATGCAGCAGGAAAATCAAATCGGATTGTTAGCTCTTCAGGATATTGGTTGCTGGATATATTAATTACAAATAGGTAAAGTATATTCATTTATTTAATTATTATTACAATTTACGCGCGCGACTTGCGTGTCCATGACGGAGCAATATAATTTGAAGCCATGTTTTTTGTACTGTGATGACCTTTGGCGCTCATTGTGAGCCCCCCCTCTGGTGTACTTTTGCTCCTCTGAGCAGACTCTGCGCTCATCACAAAGACAGATACATATGTCTAGATTTTTGTAAATAATCAATTACTTAATGAATTAATATACTTTACCCATTTGTAATTAATATATCTGTCAATAGGCTGAAGAGCTAACATCTTTTTTTCATTTTCCCGCAGCATATAATGTCCAGTTGGACTGTTCCTGACCTGTGGAGATATTTTTATGAATGTCCCAACTGTGCATTAGAAGTAGGCTGCGTGCGCAAGGGCAAACCGTTTGGTTTATTTGTGTAAAGCGCTACTGTAGATGCGTAATGTTGTGATTTGCAAGTTCGGCGTGTAAAGTAGCATAGTTTGTGTATGTGCTACGCGGTTTGTGGGCATTTTGCGTCGTTTGAAATAGTGTATTTTAGTAGTGTGCCTTTGGCGCTCATCGCCTAATTGTACACACCACGCAAAGCGTGAAAACGTCTCGTAGCTCGACAATTATAAAATGTGCTAAAAAAAAAAAGAGTAGGGGAGAGGCTTGCAATGAGCACCGAAGGTACTCGGAGGACCAAAAGCCTTACATTGTGTGGCAAACCGCATTGCCATGGATTTAAATCTTATTGCCGTCATTTTTGATGGGCAAGTCTCTAGTACATATGTAAAACGTGATACTTTAATATACAGACACAATATAGAGAGCTTACACATAGAGCAGGGAATCATAGCCTGCAGAGCTTCTGCTATACTATACAGTAAGGTGTGATCAATCTCGGGAGTCTGATACTTTGCAGTTATAAACATAGATATAAATAAAGTTTGACTGGTTCTTATGTTTTTGTGGCACCCTGGTAATCACAGGGTGCAGTACAGAGGTGGTGTCCTGCAGACATTACACTGTAAGATATAGGCACAATACAGAGAGAGATGGAAGTGCAGGCCGGCACAACCTACACTGTAATAGAAATCGGACAGATACAATAAAGAGAGTGAGATGAATCCTGTCTGGCAGGGATAACGCTGTAATAATGGATCAGGGCGTATACAATTACTCCTGTGACTGAGTGCCCCCAGTATAGGATCACATGGTGAGGAAGTAACCAGATGTGTTACTCATTGTGGTACCACTACTGAAGAGGAAGTGGGAGCAGTGATTTGGGTGTGGGCCCTGAAGGGGTTATACTACATGTACATGTCTGCATTTTGTGTAAGAAGTGCATTCCCAAGATGTGAATTACCCAGCACTGTTACATTTCAATTGAGGTTGAAAAAATACTTTAGTCCAAGTTCAACCTTTTTTAGATCTCCTCTCTTTGTGATATGCAGATTCATTGTTAATTGATCCAGAGGAAGACAAACAGAAAAAAAAATAACATTCCTTCCTGACCCCAGATATTAGTGATCGGACTCCTCCTCTGGATCAATTCTCTCTCTAATTATCCAGGATAACTTTGGATGGTTTTTTTTTTTTCAGTTTTTTTTCTTTAATATATCCAATACCTTTTTTTTTAAAGTTATCTATTGAATCCACTGTCACCACCTCCCTTTGGTAGAGAATTCCACAGACTAACCACCCTTACTGTGACAAGCTCTTTTCTTTCTTTAAGGTGGATGTCCTCTTGTCGGTTAAACAACCTCTTTATGCTCAGCAGTTATTATTCTGCACAGTTTTAGCACAATGTATAATTTATAGTTTCATATGAAGGCATATCTATCTAGACATAATTGCTTTTATATGTTTATTACAGACATACCATGGGTTATGAACATCCTACACACTTATGTCTAACCCCATAAATAATTGTATTCTGTATTTTATATACAGTGATAGGTTTATCAGAAGGGATATAAGAGCTCTCCAATTCCTACGCTATTCTCTGGATTCATTAAGTTTGCAAATTAAAATGTCACACTTTTCTGTTAAATGTTTATTGTGTTAAGAAACCTTAACATATAATGTGTGTGAACTTGAGGATCTGCAATACTCCCTCCTAACATCTGTGTGGATAGTAAGGTGTGATATTAACATGTTTTTTTGAGTGGTGTATCATCGTTTTGATTTGTTGCTTTAAAGTTTTTTTTTGTTTTAAAACATTTTTTATCCAATTTAATTATCTTAAAAAAAAAAAAAAAAAAAATATATATAGACACTTTAACAATGATTGGGAAAGTGAAGGGATCCTTGGAATATGATCAATAGCTTTTATAGCCAAATTGCATCAAACTTTAGAGCAAAAAGAGCCTGTTTTTATAAGACCTGCATAAAATAATAGATTAAAGAGAAGTTCAAAATGTTCTGGAACAGATTTGCATTTTATTAATCCAAGAACTAAATGAACACTTGTGTGAATTTACAGTTAACGGGTTTAATTAAATTTTTCTGGGTAACAGAGCAATATGTTAAGTTCTGAGGCATGTTTTACTCTAGAGCCATACATTGCTGGCCCCTGCTGTGTAGAATAACCTAGAGATTGGAGAGGACGCTCTTAGTTTAGCTGTCATGGGTTTTGGCCTGCGCCTAATTCAGGCCATGGTGCAGGCTTTTGCTTATATTCAGTTCTTCAGTCGTATTCGACTCTTGGTGACCATATTGACGCAGATCGGCAAGTACATCTTGTGTCTGGTAGTGCTAATCCATATGGTTTTCATGGCAAACATACAGGAGTGGGTTATCCGTTCCTTCTCGAGTGGATTGGGATTTGTCTGTCCTCTCTGCTATAACCTGCCCATCTTGGGTGACTATACATGGCATAGCTCACAGCTTCATTGAGGTACATAAGCCTCCTCACCACAAGGTAGCGATCCAGAAGGGGTTTGCTCATATACAGTCTCCTAAACTGTACTGTATGGTCAGTGTGAGACTAGAGGGCTGACCAGATCATGGCGCCTCAGACATTGCTTGTAATAGTATAATATAATGACACTTGTGCACATCATCAGTAGCTTGTAATAAAGCTCTAGTCTGGCCCTTGGTTTTCTATAGTTACATGTTCGTGTGATAAGGAGTGTGTCAGAGCATTGCAATTAGTGTGAAGGCAAGGAGCGTTAGTGCAGCCATTACAGGGAAGGGGTTACAGCTGCAGTATTTGGCTGCAGACTCCGAGCTGTAACCAATCAGATGTGGAGAGGGGGAGGGGGGGTTGCCAGCCTCTCACACCTGGCTCTCTTGGCAGCTCTCTGTCCCTCTAATCCCTCCAGGGCCTGTAGCCTTCTGCCTGCATGATCAGGCCAGTCCTGGCCTCTGAAGTGGGAGGACACAGATCCCTGCACTCTGGTTCCTCCCACATAATGCTGATACATGTGTGGGCATACACCCTTGTATGTGTATATAGATTGAGATCCCAAGCTTGTCCAAGCAGGCTTTTTGTGGCCATGTCTGCAACAAGAGCTTGTAGTTTCTTATTAAACACAGGTCTGTGCAGATTGTGTTGGTAATATATAAATAAATGTATTTATATACAGCAAGCATGTACAGATTGCTTGTGTAGCACACACAGTGTTTGTAACACACAGGTAGCTGTGTATGCAGCTGCTGTGTGAATCCCGTGGCTCCCAGTGCATGCTGGGAATTGCTAATTAAGGATGTCCGGCAGAGTCTCCTTTCCCTCCTCCTCTCTCTGCCAGAGCATTACATCCTCCTGTCGATCTGCAAAGCCATCCAGAACATTCTGCCTCTCTACACCCCCACCAACATCTAGCCTCACTACCTGCAAAGTATACAGAGATACTCGGTACCAGTATGAATAACTGGCTTTTCCTGCATGGTTAGTGCAGCATGGAAATATACTTCATATTACGATAAAGAGCAGTGTGTTCATTATATGTGTGTGTAGATACTTGGCATCATTATACAGAACAACATGATCATTATTGGTGTATAGGTACTACACCTCATTGTCTAATGCAACATTAACACTGTATTAGATACTTGGCATCATTATACAAAGCAGCGCAAACGTTATCAGTGTGTAGATAGCCACCATCATTAAACAGAGCAGCATGATCCTTATCAGTGTATAGATACTCTGCATTGTTATACATAGCCGTATGTTTAGTATAGATATACTCTGCATCATTATACAGTGCAACTAATGTCCATGTATAGATATTTAGCATCATTGTATAGAGCCGTGTGTTCATTATTCGTGTATAGATACTCAGCATCCTTATACAGAACACTGTGTTCTTTGTCGGTGTTTTTGCTCCGAATCATTATACAGATTGCATTGAATTCATGCCGACACCCCAATCTATCCTTTCCACCCCAGGATGCCTCTGGTCGCTCGCAATATTGAGCCGCGCTTCCTGTGCCGGCAGAAGCTTCCCGCTGTCCGCAGTGAGCTGGAATGTATGACCAACCTGACTCTGTCCAATGTAATCCGCCAGCTGGGGAGTCTGAGTGAGTAAGCAAGGGAGGGGGAACATGGAAATGGAGGCATGGGGAAATAGAGAATTGATCCTTTTTATAAAGAAGTGGAGATGGTATGAAAAAGGAACATGATGGTGCAGATTGCATTTTTTTTTTCTCTACTTGTTCCCATTAACATTCATATTTGTCTTCCTCAGGTCGCTATGCAGAAGATATATTTGGTGAGCTTTTCACAGAGGCAAGTAAGTTTGCTGTTCGTGTGGGATCCCTTGGGGAGAGAGTTGAGAGACTACAGGTAAAGGTGACCCAGCTTGATCCCAAAGAGGAAGAGGGTAAGTTACTTGTTTCAGATTTTTCCTTGCGATGAAGAAAGTATCCCAGAAAACCTATATGCCCAGCTAATTTCAAATCTCAAATTGTTCCCAGTTTCTCTCCAGGGTATAAACACACGCAAGGCGTTCCGTAGTAGTACCTCACAAGACCAGCAGCTGTTTGTGCGTGATTCTCTCTCAGTACCCGTGTGTGAAACATACATCACATGTAACACCCCTCCACCACTGAATATCCTGTCATCCTACAGGTAAGGGGAAATGGATTGGACACATTGGGGTGTAAGGAGGAAATGGATGGGCAGATGGAATATGTACATGGAAGCAAAGATGGAATCCATGTTTATTATGACCTACTCCCATATATATGTTGTACTTAAAATAGTAACATGCACAAATGTATTTTCTCACAGGTCTATGTTGGTGCACTGTATATAGAAATGGATACACTTGACTGTTTGATACCTTCTGAAATTTGTTGCCCCAGTCCCTGACCTTTTTTTATTCTCATAATTTTTGAAAAGGTTGTCAAACCAAGAAAAGTGTGTGTGTGTGTGTAAACAGGTTAAAGTACATTATAATTTGCCTATTTTCTCTCTTCCACATTCCCCCTTTTTTCCCATCCTCTTGGTCTCCTTTGCTTGCTTTCCACACTTTGGTCCACCCATTTCCAATACTATATTGTATTCAACCATTTTCTGTTCATCACAGGGATGATGGGAAGGAAGCTTTGAAATTTTACACCGACCCTTCGTATTTCTTTGACCTGTGGAAGGAGAAGATGGTACAGGATACCAAGGACATCATGAAAGAGAAACGCAAACACAGGGTGAGAAGCTGCTTCACCTACACCACTTGGGAATGGACAGGAAGGGCAAGGGATTCTTCAGCACTCTTAAATATTAAATATGAATGGTTAGGTTAGATCTTGTATTGTGTGTTTTGGTGGCACATCTGGGCAGCTCATTTTTATTATTTTTAAAATGTATTCTGATGCATTGCCAAATTCTCAGGAGAATCTGCCCATTATCAAATATAGAAGAGCATGCTGTAAACATACCTCTCAGTGGACCTTTAAGCACTGCTGTTTCTTGTTGAGTAGTGACATTGCAGATTAAAATTGAGCCTCTACACATCAGCATGCAAACTGAAAATGCTCTGAGGGTAATTTGGAATTACCCATTCTTGTGAGAAATAACAAAGGGATATCATTTTTTTTTTTTTCCAGAAGCGCCTTCTTTTGTTACAAACTAATTTCATGAATTTAGAATGCTTCCTAGCTAAACAAATTTTAGCTTATAAAATGCTTCATATATAGGTATTTCCTAAAAAAAAAAACAGCAGTAATAATTACATTTATCATTTGATCAACCCTTTGCATGTTTTGGTGTTCACGGTTTTGGCATAACATCCATTTGTTCCTCATTCGCAGAGAGAGAAGAAGGACAATCCGAACCGTGGAAATATAAATCCACGTAAGATCCGCACACGCAAGGATGAGTGGGAGAAGATGAAAATGGGGCAGGAGTTTGTTGAGGCCAAAGACAAGCTCCAGAACCAGGGGTAATGCTCAGCATCATCATACAAATTTGTGTGTATAGACAATAAATCTTATTGCGCCTATGCATTAATATTTAAATACGTTTACCATTATGTGCAAATATCATTTTAGAAATACTCTATTGTATAGAGAAACTGGTTCATCCATGCATAGATAATCCTGTTTTTATTTTTTGTCCCCCAGACCAAACTTATATCAGAATGGTTCTGTGAGTCCCATAGATGGTGTGGATATGGGTCAGTATCCTCCTCCTCCTCTATATGAGGATGCTTCCCCAGTTCCTTCTCCAGGACTTGATGACTCTCTGCCTCCACCTCCTATGGACTTTGGGTAAGGACTGGGACTTGGGGCCTATATGGATACAGTGTGGGCCTGGACTCTATTAGGTATCGACTGGCGAGACATGAAATTAGTGGAATGACTGAGTAACCATCTCTCTTTCTCTGTTAGTGTTTCAGAACCCTCACATCGTGCCAGTTTGGTTAGCCCTGCTCACCCCCCTCCGGCCCCTCCTATTGGATCACCACTGGGTGGCAGACCAAGCTTCTCACCTCCTGCTGCCCCTCCTCCTCCGCCACCATCTGGAGCTCCCCCTGACTTTTCCTATTTGCCACCCCCCTCCCCACCAGCCTGTCCCCCAGTGCCAGGCTTCCCAGCCCCTCCTCCCCCTCCAGTCCCCACCACAATGGAGTACCCAACAATTTCCCCTCTCTCCCCCCTATCCCCAGTGCACTCTCCTGCTGGGGGTCCCCCACCCCCACCTCCTCCACCCCCACCTCCACCAGGCCCTCCACCTCCTGGTCCTCCTCCTCCTCCTTCCTTCTTTCGTGTAGAGGGGGAGTCCCCAGCTCACTCCTCCAAACCCAAATCTTCCCTTCCACCAGTGAGCGATGCTCGGAGCGACCTTCTTTCTGCCATTCGACAAGGTAATGTGGCCTCTCTTCACTCTGTCCTCTCCATTATGCTTCCGTACTGACAGACTTCTACTTCAGTTCAAAAGAGCTACTAACAGATTATATATGTGTACAGAAGTGAGCAGATCTCCGCAATAGAAGCACCAAATAACCCACCTTTTTGTCAAGTGGGAATTTATAGATGTAGTTTTTAAGCACTGCAGCTGTCATTGGCTGCTTATACCTTTATATATCTGTACCTCTTTCTAAAGATTTCTCTTCCGTCTACAGGATTCCAGTTACGCAAAGTGGAGGAGCAACTGGAGCATGAGAAGAGAGATATTGGTGGTAATGATGTGGCCACAATTCTGTCTCGAAGGATTGCTGTGGAGTATAGTGACTCGGAGGATGACTCTTCTGAATTTGATGAGGATGATTGGTCTGAATGAGCCTTCCATCCATGACCACAACGGATGCGGAGGATACTGATAGAGAATTACTGTTAAAATGGTAGATGTGGGGAAATTATGGTTCAAGCAAAGGAGAGTTGGTTTCACTCTTAAAGAAATGGGTGTAGCTACTGCAGGGGTTTTGATTATTAGGGGTAAAAAAAGCGATGACTCATTAAATAAAGAGCGAGTCATTGCTAGGGAAACATTTATACAAAATAATGTATCATTCCTTTTAAGGATTCTTTGTCCTTCTCATGATGGTATACCTATATTGTAATAGGGTCAGTGACACCTCTTTCTGATGAGCTAAAAGGGTTGCTCGTACTGTTACAGTCCACTTCCCCTCCTTAAGCAGTGCGTGCGGAAGATCATGAACAAGCTGAACGTGGATGTCAGCTGGTACGTAACACCAAGGCCTCGGCCTATAGTGACCTCTTGCCCCTCCAGCACTAGCAATGTCTCCTTATGGGGTCACTGAAGCCTTCCACTCATGGGATCGGAAAGCAACGGACACATAGAATTCCTGTATGGTTATAGGATTTTAGCCAAATCGATGTGTGCCTTAAACGGATCAAGCCAAAGGGTATATCATGTTGGATTTTAATAATTGCGGTTAAACTTAAGCGCCATAATTATTATTTCAGGGCCAGAACTATAGTAATAGAGGCCTCTGGGAGGTGTTGCATTGGGGCAACTCTCATTAACACAGTTATATTGGATGATATATATAATCTCCTACATCTGTAGTTAATGTGCCTTATGGTCCCAATGATATGGGTCTCCCACTGTAGAGCAATGTTGAATCTCCCTATATACTTATCTATGCAACACCATTTTTCTTTGGTATTTCACGGAGTAGCTTTATCTAATTACATCCTCATTCTAGAAAAGTAAACCTTTAAAAATATATATAAATTAAACTGAGATTATAGGTGCCTTCAGAGCTGATTTTGGGATCAAGTGCCATATAGAAAATAGGTGACATTGCTGGCATTTGTGTTGCTGCTCCTGCCTGCCTTATGTAACATGCTCTGTGTAACTTATGCTAATGATATTTACCCAAGTATATTTTTTATTCTATGCCTGCATATCAATACAAGCTCTATATAAAAATTTAAATCTGTTGTGTTGTATGTTCATACTCCATGAATTTGGAAGTGTTTGTTTGTGTGCGTGCAGGTGTATATGTGTAGCAAAAGCCTCACTGTGGGTGGGGGAGAAAGGACAGATGGGGAGGTTGGACCACAGAAGAAAAGATGGTGATGTGGAATGTTATGGTATAAAATGCTGTATAGCGGTATCACTTACACTCTGGAGTTTAATACACAAGTTCTTTGGGGAATGGTTTTGTTTCATTAAATACTTTTTAGAGTTCAGTTAACACTTTATGGGCTTGGAAACGTTTCAAAGCTAACTATTTTGGGAAAGTATATGGACAGAATTACAAAATGTGTATCTGTCAATCTTCATACAACACATGTTGCAATATAAACCTGTTTACACAACACAGCAATATTAGAATATTAATTCATTAATGTTCTGTTCAAACCAGGCCGCATTTTCCACTATCAGCACTAGATGGCAACAGTAACACAGAATCATATTTAATATAATTCATATTTAAGATCTTGCATAAGGACCATGCTATTGTAGTTATGTTTATGGTTCAGGAGGGGGCAGTGCATATTGAAATGAGTGATGTTTGGATGAGACGCCTTGTAAATGCCACTACTTGCCTAGTTTGGGGTAGCCATTTTAATTCAGGTAGTCCTCTGTATTGTGATACAGAATTGTAATCTCTTTCTTTGACAAGCACAACGTATTAATAAACACACTTTCAAACGCTCTCTTCTCTCAAGACTGGGTAACTAAAATTGCATCAAATAAAGTAACTCAAAAGGAGTTCAAAGGTAGTGCATTAAAGTATATTCTTCAATTATTGAATTATAATGCAACTATATTTCTGCAGTATCCTAATGGGACTAAATTGTATAGACAATGTAAAAGTAAGGTCAAGATCGTTTGCTCCTAGGGAATCTGGTATTGAAGTAATTTGTAGCTTGTTGTGACAAGCTGTCGGCTGAATCTTGTCATTCGGTGTAGGCGGCAATGGCGTGAGACTAGTAGGTGGTGTACAAGAATGGTGAGATGTGGTTCCCAAGGCAACAGGAGACAAAGTATGGTAACCAGCAGATGGTGAAGGTGGCCAAGATAAAGGTCAAGGTTAACATGGTCTTGTGCTTATTCTTATAGACTGTTTTTGCTCTGGGTCAAGAGTTTTTATTTTTTTTATTTTATACATTTTAAAGTGAAATCTAGTCAGATGATACATAATGCAATCTGTACAACATTGTATATGAAATAAAACCTTGAAGAAATTACAATTGTTATGCAATTTGCCTTTTTATCATTCAAGGAAGATGACACTGATTTGATTTTTTACAGCTAGTAATGTATGCATTGATGTATGCCGCCATAACGGTTTTGAGGCAAAACTATTCAAGGTTTACAGGCAGCGGTAATAGATAAAAGACTATGTGCTGGCAATGGAATAGGGGTCAAGGAGGCAACTCGTCTTACAGCACAAGTTAGAATTTGTGTGGCCAACACTGATGCCATTAAAAGCCTGGGTCAGAGAGGGAGAATTAGGCACACAGGCTGGAGGGCTGGCATGAGCATGGTACAAAGCGTCGGAAACAACTAAAGGCAAAAAAAAAAAAGACGTGGATTCTACTCTCTCTGACACTATAGTAGAATTCAACCAAACAACATAATTGAGCATCTTTGGTCATCATTACAACACTAGTAATAAAACTGAATAGGATTAGACTTGCCAAAATTGTTAAAATACACATACTGTAGTAAAATTGTTGGAACGGCTACAATGTGCATTTTAGAATGGACAAAGAAAGTTTTAGCAGAAATGGTAGAAGGTGCAGAGAAGAATGTGAAGTAAATAATGATTACGTTATCTATGGTAGAATGCACAGGAAAGAATGTTTATATTGGAGGAGATAGATTATGCTTGGTATAACTGTTATATTGTGCATGGTATAAAGTTCAGGGCATATTGTGGATGGTGGAATATGCAGCACAGAAGGGTTATATTGTGCTGGATAGCATGTATAGCATATCGCATATTAGAATTATCAAGCTACGATTTGTCATCACACTTCCGAGCCTCATGAGGCGAGCCTTTGAGGCATTGAAGCCTTCCGAGTTTGGAGGACTTGGACAATGAGCGCCAAAGGAGCTGGCTTACAATTTTTTGACGCTCAATTCGCTAGTAAGAATTACATTGTGTAGGGTAGAATGTAGAGCATAGCATGGTTATATTGTGCTAGGTACAATGTGCAGCATATAATGGTTATATTACGCTGGGTACATGTTCGGCATACATTGGTTATATTGCCCTGGGTACAATGTACACATATAATGGTTATATTGCCATGGGTACAATGGGTACAATACAAACAAGACGGGACAGCAACTGCTTTACGTGAGTACAAGGAAATCAACAAGGCTTGCAATAGGGCAATTGGGCTGGATAAAATCGAAAATGAAAAAGGAGTTGCAAAGTAGAGTAAGACTAACCTTTTTTAAAATATTTTTTAAGTATATTAATAGTAATAAAGCTATAGGAACATTACCATATGAAACAGGCCATCTGACAATTAGTGACAAGGAAAAGGCAGATGAGCTAATTAGGTTCTTTTCTTCAGTATACACAAGGGAGATACCAGTGGTTGGAATACTGAAACAAAATGGGGCTACTCTACCTTTCTCCAAAAAATTGGTAATGCAGGAAGAAATCCAAAAGAGGTTGTTATTATAGCCCCAGGTCCTGATGGATTACATCCAAGGGTACTGAGGGAACGGAGTTCTGTAATAGCCAAACAATTATATTTAGAATGAAGAAAAGCAGAGGTGATATCTAATATTTAAGGGAGCAAGAACAAATCCAGGAAGTTATAGACCTGTGAGCCTCACTTCTGTAATGGGAAAGCTTTTAGAAGGGTTAATAAGGGATAGTATACAATATGTCTATTTGAACAGGATTATAAGTAGGAGTCAACATGGATTTATGAGAGCGAGGTCATGTCAAACAAATTTAATTAGTTTCTGTGAAGAGGTTAGTAGGAACTTGGATCAAGGCAACTCAGTTGATGTAGCCTTTTTTTGTGCAAAGGCTTTTGATACAGTGCCACATGGAAGACTAATGTACAAACGAAGGCCCCTATTCAACTGAGCAATTGTTACTGGAGCCCGTAATGTAACCCGTAAACTAATTTGCTATTCAATTGGCGTCTTTGTTACCCGCAAACGATTTGCAGGTTACAGGCTGAAAATCACTTTGGTTGCCAAAATTGTAACTTCCAACCCATCTAAGACTTTGATCTTTCAAGCCTGCAAAAGTTACAATCGCTAAAATCTCAAATTGCTATTCAATTGCTACAATTCCTCAAGCCCGCAAATGTTTTTCCACCTGTGAATGGCAAATGTAGAAGAAAAATCTTACGAGTAGATTTCAGATGAGATTTAATACAAATAAATGTAAGGTTATGCATTTGGGAAGGAAAAATAGTCATGCAAATTTTTAATCATAATGGAGCAAATCTAAGGGTATCAGATATTGGAAGGGATTTGGGAGTGCTTGTGGACAACCACCTAGGTAACAGTGCTCAAAGCCAAGCAGCAGCTGCAAAGGCAAATCAAATATTAGCATGTATTAAGAAGGATATAAAAGCAAGGGAAGCAAATATAATTCTGCCACTATACAAATCCCTAGTACGCCCTCATTTGGAATATGGAGTACAATTTTGGGCACCACTTCATAAAAAGGACATTTTAGAGCTGGAAAAAGTACAGAGAAGGGCAACAAAACTAATAAGGGGAATAGAGGGGCTAAGTTATGAAGAAAGACTAACCAAATGAAACTTATTTTCTCTAGAAAAAAGGCGCGTACAAGGAGATATAATTACCTTATATAAATACATCCAGGGTCAGTATAAAGATTTGTCAAGTGAACTTTTTGTGCCAAGAGATTTTCAGCTGATGAGGGCATCCTTTAAGATTAGAAGTAAAAAGATTCCACCTTTAAAGAAAAGGATTCTTCACAGGAAGGGTAGTTAATCTGTGGAATTCTCTACCAAAGGAGGTGGTGACAGCGGATTCGATAGATAATGTAAATGTAAAAAGGTTGAACTTGATGGACTTAAAGTACACTGCTCCAAAAAATAAAGGGAACACTAAAATAACACATCTGAATGAATTAAATATTCTTATGAAATACTTTGTTTTTTACATAGTTGAATGTGCTGACAACAAAATCACACAAAAATTAAAAAATGGAAATCACGTTTTTCAACCCATGGAGGTCTGGATTTGGAGTCACCCCCATTATGAAAGTGGAAAAACACACTACAGGCTGATCCAACTTTAATGTAATGTCCTTAAAACAAGTCAACATGAGGCTCAGTAGTGTGTGTGGCCTCCACAAGCCTGTATGACCTCCCTACAACAACTGTGCATGCTCCTGATGAGGTGGCAGATGGTCTCCTGAAGGATCTCCTCCAAGACATGGACTAAAGCATCTGCCAACTCCTGGACAGTCTGTGGTGCAACGTGACGTTGGTGGATGGAGCGAGACATGATGTCCCAGATGTGCTCAATTGGATCAAGTCTGGGGAACGGGCGGGCCAGTCCATAGCATCAATTCCTTTGTCTTGCAGGAACTGCTGATACACTCCAGCCACATGAGGTCTAGCATTGTCTTGCATTAGGAGGAACCACACTAGCATTTGGTCTTACAAGGGGTCTGAGGATCTCATCTCGGTACCTATTGGCAGTCAGGCTACCTCTGGCGAGCACATGGAGGGCTGTGTGGCCCCCCAAAGAAATGCCACCCCACACCATTACTGATCCACTGCCAAACCAGTCATGCTGGATGATGTTGCAGGCAGCAGAATGTTCTCCACAGCGTCTCCAGACCCTGTCACGTCTGTCACATGTGCTCAGTGTGAACCTGCTTTCACCTGTGAAGAGCACAGGGCGCCAGTGGCAAATTTGCCAATCTTGGTGTTCTCTGGCAAATGCCAAACATACTGCACGGTGTTGGGCTGTAAGCACAACCCCCACCGGTGGATGTCGGGCCCTCATACCACCCTCATGGAGTCTGTTTCTGACCGTTTGAGCAGACACATGCACATTTGTGACCTGCTGGAGGTCATTTTGCAGGGCTCTGGCAGTGCTCTTCCTGTTCCTCCTTGCACAAAGGCGGAGGTAGCGGTCCTGATGCTGGGTTGTTGCCCTCACACGGCCTCCTCCACATCTCCTGATGTACTGGCCTGTCTCCTGGTAGCTCCTCCATGCTCTGGACACTACGCTGACAGACACAGCAAACCTTCTTGCCACAGCTTGCATTGATGTGCTATCCTGGATGAGCTGCACTACCTGAGCCACTTGTGTGGGTTGTAGACTGTGTCTCATGCTACCACTAGAGTGAAAGCACCACCAGCATTAAAAAGTGACCAAAACATCAGCCAGAAAGCATAGGAACTGAGAAGTGGTCTGTGGTCACCACCTGCAGAATCACTCCTTTATTGGGGGTGTCTTGCTAATTGCCCATAATTTCCACCTGTTGTCTATCCCATTTGCACAACAGCATGTGAAATTGATTGTCGCTCAGTGTTGCTTCCTAAGTGGACAGTTTGATTTTACAGAAGTGTGATTGACTTGGAGTTACATTGTGTTGTTTAAGTGTTCCCTTTATTTTTTGAGCATTGTATTTTCCAAACTCTATTACTATGTAACAATGTACAGCATTTGATAGTTATATTGCCCTGGGTACAATGTGTGTCATATAATGGTTATATTGTGTTATGTACAATGTGTAACATAAAATGGTTATATTGTGCAGGGCACAATCTACAGCATATAATGGTTATATTGTGCCAGGTACAATGTGCAGCATAGAATGCCTATATTGTGAATGGTGAACTATGCATGATAGGTTATATTGTGAGAGTGTAATGGTTACATTGTGCATGGTATCATGTGAATGATAAATGTTAGATGTGAATGACAAGATAGGTAGTTTGTGCATATAATAATGTGCAGATTAGGTTATATTCTGCCATCTCTGAGTCCTGCACATTGCATTTACAGCTTCCCCTGCAATGTGTGTATGTGTTATATCTGGCTTCTCTGCATTCTGCCATCTGTGTCTTGCCTGAATTTTCTGCTTACTGTCATTTCCATGTCCTTGTCTAGTTCCTCTGCTTCCTGCCATTTCATAGTCCCTGTAGATTGGAATTTGATCCTCTGCATCCTGTTATCTCTATGTATTGTCTGGTTACATTAAGAGACATAAGCCTGAAAATCATAGTTTGCATGCTGCAAGTCATGGTACCCATAAATGGTGCAGTCTCTCGAGTTTTAACTCACTTTTGAAACTACAGTGGAGAAATTTCCTGAAGCATTTAAGTCTGAATCTTCGGAGCAGCCCCACAATGCTTCCTAAGATTGCTGTAGCTGTATTCCCATAGAACCAAAAAAAAAAAATATTCAAGTTTGAGAAGAGGTCTGCAATCAAACCAAAATAGACATATGGGGCATAAGTCTTTTCAATGGCTGAGCAATAACCAACAGCCAATGTACCTATTAGTCTATTTAGGCAGTCCGATTACAGCTTTAACTTATATTTATGTCCATTTACTTAATTTCTTCTGATCTCCATATGCTAAATCCCACAGCTTCCTCTAAAACCGGATTCTTGGAGCAAAAAAATAAATAAATTGGTACTCTGGGGCATTCAGTCTGGATCTAGTTAAGCTAGGATGTAATGATACACAATAAAGATGTGCATATTTTACCTTTGTCCATGGCTGATGTTATTCCTGTAGACTTTCACCAACCCCAGCTAACAATGATCATCACTCCATTCATGATCATTACCAGTTTTAATAAGGCATTCTCCATCCAGCTAAACGGCCTCCACCTCATCAACTATTATTGAGGTGCAATTAAAACATGGCATAGTCACAAACTATGGGTTACACTCAGTGTCTGGTTGAAAGGAACATGTTTGGGCATGTCCTCAGCGGGCACTCTGGGTACAATGGCCAAGGTAATACCATATACTACTGCCACTCAACGCCTACCAATACACGTCTTCATGCTGAACCCCACCTGTGTGAACGTTCCCCTGTTTAGCTAACCCTCTGACCCAATCATTCACAGCTAAATTGCCTATTGCCTACTTCAATTGGTCCTCTAGATTATGCTATTGCAGTTCAACTGCATTTTTGTTTAGTATATACAAAATTAATATCAGCATTTGAGTAAGCCATGGACATAAAAACCTGAATAATTTAAGTTTTTATGAGTATAAGAATCAATTTTGGGTTAGTTTCATCACATGCTGAGTGCTGTATGATTGGTGTGTGTGTTTGTAGTCATCAGTGGAGGGAGGGATGAGGGAGGAAGGAACAGGCAGAAGTCTTGTTTGATAACTGGATTTGATTTCCTTTTCACTTAGTGGCGTAATAACTATTTCTCGGAATTCTGAGCAGAAAACAAGTTTTTTTAAAATGTGTTTTAGACATTCAAATGTGAACACAAATGTACTATTTATTTACTGTATGGTGGAGGGCTTTTATCGCTCTTTTGCCCACCATAAATTAAATAATTGTTGTGGTAAACAACCTCCCCCCCAAAATCAACTTCACAAGCTAGGAACCGGCCCCACCTTAATGAGAGCCAGTTACCTTGAGACAGTGCTGTCTGTGGGTAGGTTTCCTGTCTTGTACTTAATCTATCCTGTGCTTTGCTTAAAGCTGTGCAATACAGCTGGCATATGCTAAAAAAGAGCCATGTTTGAAATGGTATTTGGATGAAAGAGCGAAAGGTTTTCATCCAGGAGCTGCTGGAGGTAGTCTGTTCGAAGCCTCACACAGATGGGTTTTGCAGGCTTTGAGAGATGGTGAAGGCTGCACCTGCAGAGAACAAAGAGACCTTACCACCCACTGGCCATGGAGGAGATCATGGACTCTGTATGCAGGACTACATGAGTGCTATTAAGTCACCGAACCATTGGCCCCACTGTGGTGGGTAACACATTGTCAGAAAAAGTGGATGGGTCCAAGGGGAAGAAATAGTATTGGTGACTCTATAACAAGAGCTCATGCAAGTATGTGTAATCTTTCAAATTCAAGTACATCTAGGCCCAGATGTATTTGTGTGTTGAAAGGGAATAGAATCTGGCTGTCCAGAAGAAGGGAATCCTTGGCTTTGTTGTAGTATAGGGACAGAAGTGCTGCAACGCTATTAGAGAAGGGTTTCCACTCTCTGCGTCCAGTGACTATCCCTGCTAACTTGAATTTTGTAAGGAACTTCCCAGATGTGACCCGGGAGAAGTTGCTGAAAGAGGGGACTGGGGAGGATGGGAACTTGAATTTTGATTCTGGAGGCAGCTAATGATGGGTGTGTGCAGGTGAAACTGCCAAAATGTGCCAAGCAGTGCCTAAGGATCTGTTCTTTATACAATGTTATATAGCATGCAAATTGACTGCAGTTTATGATTCATCATTCAATGTCACATGCAAGGAACAGTAGGTTCAATTGTCAGTAATGAACTTAGTGTATGCCCAGTGAATTGGTGACACAAGTTCTTGGAGGCACACCCGCAGGGATCCTTTGCTCTGCTATTAATCTATACTCATTTCAAGTTTGTGGTCATCTTTAAGAAGGGTCTGACTGACGGGCTTAAATCCAGACAATTTTGGAGGTAACTCTTCCTGGATTGGAGGAGTGACTACGGTGGTTTGGCGTAGGCTTGCAGCAGTGGTAATTTGGTAATAATGTTGGGAGTCAATAGATCAATACAAGTAGTACATGTGACCACATCCAACTGAAATTGGCTTGGTGTTCCAGGGGATTTGTGGGGCACCTGTAGGGAAACATGGCCGACTCACTTCCTTGATGCAGGAGTTGGCCCACTGTGGGTGTGGATCATGGGTGACTCCATTGTTTATTGAGCAAAACAGAAAGTAACAAATAAATGCTTCTTCCATGATCCAAACTTTTCTAAGTGTAGGATTACAACAGCATGTGATGGGCTTATCTTTTCCCTAAAATAGGGAGGACGGCAGGCGCTCCACCTGCTTGTAGTGCACCATGGAGAGAATAACCCCAGTTAGAACTTGTCTGAACTAGTAAAGCTAATCCAGAGATTAATGATAATCTTGTGTGTCCATAGACTGTAGTGAGTTAGGGTTAGGCGAATGTCCAATATTGTTAGCACTATAGGGTTGCAGGAATAACTTGTGCCCTACCCTTGAAAATGGAAGACCCACTGCATTATGGGATTAATCTGTGTGGCCTATGGGGAAATACTTTTGTCAATTCTGGTTAATCTGTGTGTGGCAGCTCACTATACAGTAAATTACCGCAAATCCACCCTGATGGTGTCCCAGGGGGGCATGGGTATTCAATCAAAACAATGGACTGTTACACAACTAGTGGTAATTTATGTTTTTCGTTACGTTAACTTTTTAAATTGTGGACTGGCAAGGACATGATAAAGGGATAACTCAAATTGGTTTCATCAACACAAATTCTATGTGCAAATAAATATGTTTATTGTTTAGGGGCAAATAACTAGGGAGATGGGATGGGAGCAGACAGTATTCCCTGTTATTTCCAGCCTGAGGCAAGTCATCATTATTTTATTTATACCTTAAACATATTAAAATATTACTTAAGTAAGTTCTTCTAGTTCTTCTCATTCTTATTCTAGTAGTGAAAATCACTTTATATCACATTATATTGCTAATTATCAAACAAATCCGTTCAGTTATTTTGTTTTACAAGTGAGCAAATTTCCTATGAAAAAAACCCAACATTATTTACTCCAAAATTCAATATAAATCCAGGGACCTTTCCTGTTTCATCCCTGTCAACAATGGCATGCAGTGGCCACTAGGTGTTGTTGTTAGGGTTAGGTTTAGGTTTAGACTTAGGGTTAGAGGTTAGGGTAGTGGCAGATGACCCTGTGCACGCCACTATTTTACCTTGTAAAACCTATCATATGCCACTACTCTAACCCTAAACCTTAACCCCAACCCTAAACCCATTGCCAAGCCTTCACTCTAAGAATAAATCAAGGTCTTGGCGCGCCACCTACTGGCAGCTGCACGCTAAACCGCAAGGATCCAAATCAACCTTTTCTTTTGGCTGGACAGAAATCCATGGAAATTCTGACCCACAAATTCTCCTAAAATATAAAATTTCAAACAGATTAATCAAACCAACGCACAATTATAAGCCTATTAAAAATTAGCTTCAAATGGAACGTTCAAGAGAGCCTGAACAATTAGAGCACGACTGTGCGCTAATAATCTGTAGATTGCAAAGGGGGCCTAAATTATCCTGCTCCGTCGCCATATATACGTTGACTTGCTCTGCCATTGTAATGGGAGCTGTTTTATACTGAAGGGGGAGAAAACTGTTTTTTTATATTTACCGTATATCAGTGGGGCAAAGAAAGACCTCCCCTTTTTTATTTACATTCATTACAGAGAACGTCTAGCTGTAATACTGTGATATACTGCTTTGTGGCTAATCATTTCATACACCTAAAGTGCACAGCTGTGGGGCGTCCATCACTGTTGCCTTGGAAACTTATTCTAGCCAGGCATCTCTACAAAGAGAAAAACACTTCACCACATACTGAAAATCTGATGTGATAGAAAGTTCAGCCCATGCATGGCTGGTCTCCCAGGGCTGCCTTTCATTTGTTTTCTATGATTGGTCCTCCCTCCCAGACATGACAGCTAATATGTTCCAAGCCATGTTTTGACTTGCAAGATTGCTTTTATTTACTTTAATAAAGTGACCCCATTTCTACAATAATAATATTTCAGTTGGGGTGTTTGAGTCATAAGGACTCCAGATCCAGGCTGCAAGCTTTGACCACTGTCATAGGATGCCATGTTATATGACTTGTTACTGCCAGGCAACACTGCAATATGTGCAGTCACAAGGATATATATAAATACAGTGGTATCTTGGTTCCCTTGGTATTCATAGTTTTCGGTATTCAATCCATCTAAAAAAACTGGGACTGATCCCATGAGAGCCCAATCTGCAGCCTGTGTAAGAGCCCAAGTGCAGCCTGTGTAAGAGCCAATCTGCAGCCTGTGTAAGAGCCAATGTGCATCCTGTGTCTGTAAGAGCCAATGTGCAGCCTGTGTCTGTACGAGCCAATGTGCTTACAAGAACTGGAGTGTAACCTGTGCCCATAGGAACCAAAGTTCCAAGCAATAGCCTCTCTCCTTCTTCTTCCTTATATCGCCACCATCCAATTGGGTCCTAAAGTAATCTCAGTAGAGTTAAGTTTAATTCTATGTTATCTTATGTAATTATTGTTTTTTGTTTATGTCTGTTTAGTTTTAAGGTTTTGTATCCAAAAACAAGACCATCAGTTGAAACTAACGTGAACAATCTGTGGCTTGGAACGGATTATTTCAATTTACATTGATCCCTATGGGAACTGCTTGTTTGGAACTCAACCTGTTTGGATCTCATCCTGCCATCTAGAACGGATTAAGGATGAGAACTGAGATACCACCGTTATTACTATTATGTACTCATCTAGTACCACACTCACCGGCAGTTTTAATGTATTGTCGTGCTATAAATCTAGAGGAATAGGATAAGGGTAATTCAATACAGATTTATTTGTGGGGCTGAAACAGCTGACTTAGCTAAATGCATTCTGGGAGTTTCTTACGCACTGACTTGAGTAATTTTATATATTCAGAGAAATGGGATGTTAGTAGCAGGTTAAAGGACCACAGTGGGCAGTTTTTTTCCATATGTTTTTTTTTTAAACTCAACCAGATAATGTGCAAAATATTTTGGATAGGAAAAAAATAAATAAACACAACCTTTACAGTTTTATCTTTTATAACCAATTACATTTTATGTGTGTGTGTATATATATTCTGTAGCTCTGTACAGGGTTGATACAAGTAAAAAACAGTTATAACAAATTACAAAAGAGTGAAAGGCCATGTTATTGAGCTTAACATAAGCATACAAAATGGGTGTTTGAGAGGTGGGCCTGATGATGGCATTGTAAACAGTGGGGAGTGGGAGCTATAGAAAAGGGTGGGAAGATTAGGAGCTCAGTCTTTGACATGTTGAGTTTGAGCTGACGGGCAGACATCCAGGAGGCAGTTGGTGATGCTTCAGAGGCAGTTGGTGACTCTAGCTAGAAGAGAAGGGGATTTTTCTGGCCAGAGTGGTAGATTTTAGAGTCATCTGCATATAGATTATACTGAAATCCCGAAAAGTTTATTAGGGTACCAAGGGAGATGGAGAAGAGGAGGGGGCCTAGGTCGGAACCTTGGGTTACACCAACCGTCAGAGGGTGAGTCGAAGAAGAGGAGCCAAAGAAGGAGGCACTAAATGTTCAATTTCCTAGATATGATATGAACCATGAGAGAGCTGTGTCACGAATGCTGAAGAGAGCAGAGAATTTTGATAAGAAGTGGTGCTTAAAAGTGTCAAAACATCTAGGAGAATAAGAATAGAGATGTGATCCTTGGACTTGGCGGTGAGCAAGTCATTAATTACTTTGGTAAGAGCTGTCTCTGTGGAGTGTTTGGATCGGAAGCCAGACTGGAAGGGGTCAAGTTGGAGAAAATATATAGGGAAAGGTGTTTATAGATGATTGCACTCAAGTCGTTTAGAAACCAGGGAAAGGTAGGGCGGTAATTAGATGGAGAAGCTGGATCAGAAGAGGGTTTCATAAGAATGGGTGTGTCTATGATACATTTTAAAGGAGATGGAAACTTGCCAGTGTTTAGGGAAAGGTTGAATAGACGTGTGAGAGCCTAGATGAGTGTGGTAGAGAGGGGATGGAATAGGATCATGTGTACAAGTTGTAAGATGAGAGGTTGATAAAAGACTACCAAATGTACTAAATAAACAGTACATTGGAATGTCTAAAATAAGTAAAAAAAAATAATTCCTGCTCAGAATTCAGAGAAATTATTAGTTATTGCACTGCATTCTGTGAACCTGGTGTTTCAATCTTACATTAATTTCATCAGTGTGGTTCTGGTACCTAAATCCTTATAGATTTGAGGGAAGACTAGTAACCACATCATCTAGCATATGGCAGACAAAAGAGTAATAGAAGCAGTACACTATATAAATATATATATATATATATATATATATATATATATATATATATATATATATATATATACTAGAGACTTGCCCGTCAAAAAATGACAGCAATGTTATTGTAAGTGAGCTAATGTTGTTTGGTGTGTAATAGTAAAGATATAATACATTAATAAATGAATATACTTTACCTATTTGGAAGCATTGTGTTGAAGAGCTGTGAATGTGTTTTGACATTGCTGCAGCATTAGTGTTGTGGAGCTGCTCTATAAGCGTGGTGAATGTGTGCAGTGTAATACTGTGCGTGCGTGAGGCGAAACCGTTCGCGTAGTGTCGTACTTCCGCATTTGCGTTAAATGGCGGTTTATGTGTGTTGTGCGTCTTTGCGTATTGTCCGTTATTGGTTTGTAGTGGTATTCGAGCTTCATGTGGTGTTTTGCGAGTGTGGTGTGGTGTTTTACGTGTGGAGAGTGCTGTAGCCTCGTTTTCGTTTTGTCCGTCGGCCATTTTTTCTCTCGCTTAGCGATTTTATTAGTGTCTAAAGTGTTTTATTTTTATTTAAATGAAGGTGTAACTTGTTTTTTTGAGGTGCTGGATGGTTCCTCTTGCTGTAGGTAAGCTTTTTATGTGTGTGTTGTGTGTATTTATTGTGTTTTAAATGTTTGTATGTCGGCGTGTTGCGTCCGATGTTTGCGAGGTCGTAATGTGTGGTAACGTGTTTCGTAGGTTGTTTGCGTTCCTCGTAAAATTTAGTGAGTGTCGGAATTTGTGTGTCGTGTTTTTTGAGTAGCGACGTGAACTTTGCGAGGGTTTGAGGCCCTTGCCCAGTGATCTCGCCAGCAACTGAGGCCCTCGCTTCGTGAGGGGCCTCAGTTGCTGGCATGGAGCGCCTTCGGCGCTCCATGCCAGCAACTGAGGCCCTTGCCCAGTGACCTCGCTACGCGAGGGCCGCGGCTAGCGAATTGCCCTTCTAGCGAATTGCCCGTCAAAAAATAACGGCAATGAAATTGTAAGGTAACTAATGTTGTTTGGTGTGTAATAATGAAATATGTAATACATTAATAAATGAATATACTTTACCTATTTTGAAGCATTGTGTTGAAGAGCTGCGAATCTGTTTTGATGTTGCTGCAGCATTAGTGGTGTGGAGCTGCTGTGTAAGCGTGCTGAATGTGTGCAGTGTAATACTGTGCGTGCGCGAGACCAAACCGTTAGCATAGTCGTGTACTTCCACATTGGCGTAAAATGGCGGGTAATGTGTGGTATGCGTCTTAGCGGATTATCCGTAGGTCTTTTGTGGTGTTTTGCGAGTTTCTTGTGGTGTTTTGCGTGTTTAGAGTGCTGTAGCCTCGTTTTCGTTTTGTTCGGCGGCCATTTTTTCTCTCGCTTAGCGAATTTTTTAGTGTCTAAACTCTTTTATTTTGAGTTAAATGAAGGTGTAAGTTGCTTTTTTGAGGTGCTGGATGGTTCCTCTTGCTGTAGGTAAGCTTTTTATGTATGTGTTGTGTGTATTTCTTGTGTTTTAAATGTTTTTATGTTTGTGGGTTGCGGACGATTTTTGCGAGGTCGTAATGTGTGCTAACTTGTCTCGTATGATGTTTGCGTTTGTAGCCTCGTTTTCCTTTTGTTCGGCGGCCATTTTCTCTCTCGCTTAGCAAATTTTTTACAGTCTAAACTCTTTTATTTTGAGTGAAATGAAGGTGTAAGTTGCTTTTTTGAGGTCCTGGATGCTCCCTCTTGCTGTAGGTAAGCTTTTTATGTATGTGCTGTGTGTATTTATTGTGTTTTGAATTTTGTAGTGTTCGCGAGTTGCGTCCGAGTGTTGCAAGGTCATAATGTGTGTTAACTTGTCTCGTATGTTGTTTGCGTTGCGAGGTAAAGTTTGCGAGGGTCGTAGTTAGTGTGTCGTGTTGTTTGCGCTGCGGCGTAAAGTTTGCGAGGGTCGCAGTTGCTGGCAAGGATCGCCTTCGGCGCTCCATGCCAGCAACTGAGGCCCTCGCCCGCAGCCCTCGCTTTGCAAGGGCCTCGGCTCGCTACGCGAGCCCGCAAGCGTTTGCAACAACTCGCATGCATACATTTTGCATATTTAGAACTACAGTTCTTCAAGACAGTATTTTTTAAATATATGATGATAGCAATAATTTAAAGCATTGCAATAGTGCTCATACCACATGTTTAATATTTTTACTTAAGAACTGATAAGAAATAAAACCAGTATTTGCAGAAAAAAGGTAAATCTCTCTTTTAAAACCTATACTGGAACTTAACAGTCTTATTAAATTGCCATTCAGCCAATTGAATAGGGCTCTATATAAGCACAGAGCATATTTTTTACAGAAGTTTTTAATTAGTGAACTTCTATCCAAAAGCAAGGTCTTCACTAACTAAAATCTTCTTTAAAAAATATGCAATGTGCTTATATAGAGCCCTTTTCAATAGGCCGAATTGCAATTTAATAAGACTGTAAGGCCCTCATTCTATTATCAGCCGTAAATCGGCCGCAAAGCTGCCATTCCTTGCAGGGCTCCCGTTACCTTGCAATTCAAATAGACGGCGCCGCAAGGATATCCTCTTAGGGCCGGCCGTATTATCTTGCAACCGGCAGTAAGTTCAGAAATCTTTAAAAGCAAATATATATTCAAGACGGCACTGTAAATCTCTGTAAATGCCAGGGATCATAATGGGGGACATGAGGATTAATAGCAACCCCCTCTCACGCTTGCACATCAGCCCAAATCCGAGATTTCATTAACTGTTTATTTTCCGGCCGCAGCGTGGGCAGGTCTGAGGTGCTCCAAGCCCTCTGGACTTTTTCCATGGATATTTGACATAAATTAAAATAAAAATTATTTACGGATTTGAGTGTAGGGGAATGTTGTGCTATGAATGCTAACACCTACAATCACTTTATAGTCTCCTCAGAGTGCAGGGTGGCTTTATTATGGCTTTATTATGTGCTTAATTGTGTGCCTGCGGGACCTTTTTGCTGCAAGTAAGCTGCGGCTCGGTTTTAGCCTTGCAGAGAGGGTTCCCGGAGCAATTGAATAGCAACCGGGATTTGCTTGCAGCCGAAACTCTTGCGGCCGTTTAAGATCAAAGGCTTTCCTCCGGCGCGTGCGGCCGCAAGGGATAACAAGGTGCCGGCCGCAAGCTTGCCGGAGTCCCCGGCCGGAAGGGAATAGAATAGGCAAATAGCTTGCGGCCGGTCCTTGCGGCCCCGCATCTCCTACGGCCGATAATAGAATGAGGGCCTAAGTGTTTAAGACTTCAGCAGATCTGCTTCACTCCACCTATAAACATGTATTTAGGTGATGTGAGAGGATCTGCCTAGGGGCTGTCCTAATTGTAGTCTTTATCTGCCTCAGTATGTATAAAGACCTCTATCAGAAGTCTCCTGGGTAGATAATTTGGCCACTGCAGAAAAAATCCAGATGAGTCAGATTTATTTTTTTAGCACAGCCTCCTGCATAGAGCCTAATAAGGGGTTGAGATAAGCAGCTCTGCTAGACCCTGAACAATAATGTTTAAATGTTAGTTTTAAAAACTACTTTGAATTTATTATTAAAAAAAATAATATTTATTATTCTTAAATTGTTGCTAATCAGTAAGTAAATAAACACATTAACAGTATTACACTACAGTGGCCCTTTAAATGTATATGGGAATTTATTTTTGTTTGTTTTCTTTTTTCAAATGAAAGTCTTACAGCACAATAAATGTTTAACCGCTCCGGAGACTTGTTCCTGTCAACCAATGAGCAGTAGTGTAGCTGAATGATTCATACTAGTCTGCTCATGAGACCTAAATACTACAGTATGTACTGTGCTCTTCATGTTAGCTTAAATGAAATGTAAACAGGTTTTTCTCTGTATTTTTTTTTAAACTCTGGAAAAACTGTGTTACATGTCCCTTTAAATTGGGTGCAGTATTTAAATTCTCCTCTTCACTGTGAAACCTGGTGAACCCCGTACTGACAAGCTCCCACGATCAGTCATACGTGACAGGCCAGTCTGTTCACCTTGAAGAGCAATTCAATGCTGTTGCTGTGAGTGCTGCTTTGTCCACCATTCAGTCTGATGGCATTGAACTGTGAGCTTGATGGCAGCTGGTCAGATGCGTTTAGTTTGTATGCGGGGGTGTCAGGTACATTGATTCTTGCTGAAAGTAACCTTGAAGCAGATGAAGGTTAGCTGGAAAACTGAAAGCGTGTATTTGTGCACTCATAGTTTGCACAAAAAATGAGGGCCATCATAAAATTTATATTCTTTTATTCAAGCTGTATAAATAATATGAAGCATGGCAAAGGAAAAAAGAAAGAAGCATAATGGAATATGTAGAAAAGCATTGGAGCTAGAAAGCATTTAGAGAAAAGCAGCACAGTTAATAAAGGCCTAGAAAACTAACTAAATGACATTTATTTTCTCAAAATAAATCAAGGCATCTATGAAATGATAAGATTACCTTATATAAATATTTTGGTTTCCATTCCATGGCTCCTGTAAGAAATACTGTAAGGCTGACTCACAGCTATGAGTACTTTGGACAGCTGATTCTCAGAGCTATTCTATGGCTCCGCCAAAAAATAGAATCCCGTAAAACTTACTGACCTGGGGGGCTTGCCCGGAGCTGTCTAGCTCTAACATGTGCTCACAGCGTGCTTGCAGGAGGCTCCGAGCTTGAACTCCAGTAGTCACCATAGCAACACTAAAGCATGCTACCCACTAATATAAACATATTACACTAGCCCTAACATCCTGTCCATGGCAGGAAATGGCTTCAATAATAATAAAAAAAGAACGCAGGGGTTTATGACCCCTCTGCATTTGGCGTGTTACCCCTGTGAACCGGGGTATCCTCCAGGATTCCACCTTAATACTCGCTACCCTGTATGAGCCGGGTATCCCCCAACTAAAGTATAACCATGGTGGTCCTTATGGACCCCCATGGCACCAAACATTAAACCGTTACCATGGGTATCTCTATGGATCCCCATAATACTCTACCTAATATTAACACCTATACCAGGACCCCCAGGATATACTAAGCTATGCCATGAGGGTCCTTACGAACCTCCATGGCACCTAAAATCAACCCCTATATGACACAAATGACACCCTACCTACCACCATATTGAACCCTTATAGACCCTAACCACCTCATGGGATCCATAAGGACTACCATAGTCCCTAAAACTAACTAAATAAAAAATATGACATAAAATAAAAACATTAAAAGTACTATTCATTCTTTGTGCCAGTAAGAGGTAGTCTCAAAGTTCACACTAAATCATTGTCCAAGTAGTAGTCGTAGCTTCATATAGTGGTATTTTACACTCACTTTGGATTTTAATTGTGACTTACTGTATTTGCTTTCAACCAAAGCAAAACAATTAGATACTATTGTACTCTCAGTAGTCCCTGTGGGCACCATCCATAACTTACATTCAGCAAACGAGGAACTCAATGTGTTTTGAATTCATGTCAGGTGGTGGTAAAATCCATAAACAGAGCATATTCTCTCTCATATTTAATCAGGCCTGAAGCCCTATTAAATTCCCTCAACATGTAAAACCGTAGCCTGTAAAGTAGCCTGCAAGACTTACAGCTATTAAATTGGCCCCCTAAAGCAACCAGCCAACAACTTGCGGGTTAAGGGCGAAAAAACCCTAGGAGATGTCGAAAATTGAACTCCACGGACCCAAATACTTTGTTCTGTCAAGCCCGTAACTGTTACATTCGAAAATCGCTATTAAATTGCTTCGAAACCACTGGCGTTCAAACCTGTAATGCGCAAATGGAGCCAAAAAGCAAACTGGTACTAGAGAGGACTTGCAAGGGGGTTAAAGTCCTATCCGTAGCACTGTAAATGCAAAAATCAACACACTACTGTACTCATAATTAAAGGGAAAGTGATTTTATAGACTTAAAAGTTAATGAGAAGAAGGAGGATGAGCGTAGGAAGAGGTACAGGAAAATTCCAAAAACCTTCAGTAACTGGCTCCAGGCATTTGTGATTTTTGCTAGTATAATTGGAGTAAAACATGCCGAATACTGCTCCCCCCTTTTCTGCTACCTCAACAAGATAGATGGGATCCATAGGATATATGAGGGGTTGGCATGGTAGCACTATGACGTTAAGTTTAGGCAGAAGTTTTCAGTGTTACCTAGCATGCAGTGGGACGACAGGGACATGGGGAGTTGGCTGAAGATCGTGACGCCATTGCGTCTGCTTTTGCTCAGTGTTGCAAAGCCAGGGTCGGCGGTGCCAGTTAAAACGGGTGGCATACAAAGAAAGTGCCTGTAAGTGGGGGACATTGTGTAAGTTCCGTCACGATAGTTCAGAATGTGGTTTGAAGCACCCTCTTTTTCGTTGCTTCAAGAAAACGAGGGCTCCATGCGCGTCTCAAAAGGTGGAGGACGCCGGTGTTGCTAAAAAAGATGTGCCCGTGGTTAAGGGAGTATGGTAGGCTTTGCCGGCGGTTGCCAAGTTTTTGTTGTCCGGGTTTTCGGACGGGTTCGTTATACCATCTTCGATTGCTCCTTTTACCAGGCTCCCGCCCAATTTAAAAATCGGCCAGGGAGAGTCCGCAGCTGGTGCTGGAAAAATTATTGAGTGAGGTTGGAAAAGGGCGGTTGGCTGGTCCATTCAGTGAACCTTCTTTAGCTAATCTGCGGGTGTCCCCGTTGGGGTTGGTACCCAAGAACGAGCCTGGGCATTTTCGGTTAATTCATCACCTTTCGTACCCAAAAGGGGCGTCAGTCAACGATGGTATTGACAGTAACCTGGCGGCGGTGTCATACAGCCCATTTTCCAGAGTGGTTGATCTGGTAAGAAAGACGGAATAGGGAGCCTTGTTGGCTAAAGTCGACATTTAGTCTGTTTTTCGTTTACTGCCAATTAACCCTGCATCCCAATTTTTGTTGGGCTGTAAGGTTGAGGGTCAATATTTCGTGGATCTACCGATAGGCTGTTACATTTTTTGCTCATATTTCAAGAGTTTTAGTTCATTTGTTCATTGGGTTACGGTTAAAAAGTCAGGTTTGGATTCCTTGGTTCATTACTTGGATGATTTTTTGTTTATCAGGCCGCGGGAGTCCCCGAACTGTGCGGTTTTACTAAAGAGCTTTTCGGATTTGGCAACGGATTTTGGTATCCCTCTGGCAGCGTATAAGATGGTGGGTCACACGTGCAGTTTGAGTTTTCTTGGAATCCAGATTGATACGGAAACTATGGTGTGCAGCCTTCCCCTGGACAAGGTGTCGGACCATGCAGTCCTTGCTCAGTAAATTGAATTTTGCTTCCCGGATCATTCCGATGGGGAGGATTTTCTCTAGGCGACTGTCCCTAGCCCCGGAGGGTGTAAAATGCGCGCTTCATCACATTCAGGTGACAGAGGATCATAGGGAGGACCTCAGGGTCTGGGAGCTGTTCCTCTCACATTTTAATGGTCGGTCATCTTACAGGATCTGGTGCAAAATTCGGAATTAGATCTTTTGTACCGTCCGGTTCTATCGGTTTCGTAGCTTATTTCTGTTGGTGCGGAACGTTGGCCGGCGGAGAGGAGTGGCGCCATATTGAAGAATATGGCATTTTTGGAATTATTTCCGATTGTGGTAGCGCTGCACTTGTGGGGAGATAGTTTTCAGAACTGTCACATAGTATTCCATTGCGACAACTTGGGTGTTGTGCGGGCCATTCATTCCATTTCTGCAACCTCTATGTCAGTGGTGCATTTACTTAGGAGATTAGTGTTAAAATGTTTGCTCCTTAACATACTTTTCAGGGCAGTACACATCCCTGGGGAGTATAATGTTATATCTGATGCTCTCTCTCGATTTCAGTGGCAGAGATTCCGGGAGGCGGCACCGGCTGCGGAGGTACAGAGGACACCCATGCTAAGGGATCTATGGAAGCTTGCGTACCAGGTACAACTGCACTGGTCCGCAAATCTTTGTCGGAGGGTACATGGAATGCTTATAGCAAATTGTGGGCGGAATGGGTGCAGTTTGCAGTGGATGATAAACAGCGCGAGTTGCAATGCAGCACAGTACAAGTCCTGCTATTGTTTATTATAGAGAGGCACGCTCAGGCTATTTGTTTTACTGCCCTGTTAAAAGTTTTGTCAGCGTTGGCATTTTATTTTAAGTTTCGGGGGCTGGAGATTTTACCAAGAATGTTGTGGTAAGGCAGGCATTGAAAGGGAGCCAGTTTCGTTTGTCTTGTTGGGTAAATTGGTAGAAGTATTGTAAGGTATTTGCGTGTCGCATTATGAGTTTTTGTTATTTAGGGCAGCTTTTGTATTAGCTTTCTTTGGGGCCCTTTGTATTTCGGAGTTAGTGGCAGCATCTAGGTTGGTGGATGGGGGTTTGTTTAAAGCGGATGTTTTTATAGAGGGTGAGGTCATCTCTGTTTATATTAGGCCATCTAAAACTGATCAGGTGAGTGAAGGCAAGAAGGTCTTTATATATGCAGTTCCATCTAGTAGTTGTTGTCCGGTTAGGGTGTTGCAAACCTTTTTAGCCTGCCGCCCCGAAGGGATGGGATCACTTGGATGGCACTAGTCTATCCAAATTCCAGTTTTCAGCTGTGTTCAAATCTTGTCTTGCAGCGTTGCAGCTTGACCCCGGGCAGTTTGGTACACATTCTTTTAGGATAGGGGCAGCCACGGAAGCGGCCAGGTTAGGTTTGGATGTGGACACAGTGAAAAAGATTGGTAGATGGGAGTCTAGGAGTTTTTGTATGTACATTCGTCCTAATCTGTTAGTTTAATATGTTTGTTTTTTCTAGGTTCTCCAGTGGTATGGATCTTTGGACACTCCTTCATTTATTGGGCGAGAAGAACGGCTGCTGTTAAGGCGATTGGAACTCAGCTTGGTTTTCCGCCTGAAATTTTGGATATAAAATGGTTAGGTGTGAGGGGTATGCAGTGGCACCAGCTAACTGGTAAAGTTGTGTCTTATGCTAGGATGTTTGGACCGCCAGGGGGTTTGTTGATTCATCTGGGAGGTAATGATTTGGGATCTTTGCCATGAAAGGATCTTGTAATGAGTATTAAGTGTGACATTCATAGGTTGATTGTTTTGTTTCCTGGTGTGGTTATCATTTGGTCAGGGATTGCTCCTCGTATAAAGTGGAGGGTGTCATTGGATCCGGTTAAATTGGACAGGGCTAGAATGCGCTTGAACAAGATAGTTGGGTCATTTGTAAGGCGTATGGGTGGTGTTGTTATCAGGCATCGTGACTTGGAGCTGGCTTGTGCACCCTCATATTACTTGAAGGATGGGGTCCACCTCAACTAGGTGGGCCTCAGGGTTTTTAATCATGCCTTGAAGGAGAGGATTCAGCAGGCCTTGCCTTTATTGTTGGGCGGAGCTAGCCGCAAAGGGCTAGCTGGTGGCGGGGTGATTGCTCTCGTTAAGGGGGAGCAGATTTATGTTGGTGGTATACAACTGGTAAAGGGGGAGGTCTCTTAGACACAGGGTTCTGGGAGACCACGGTTGGTGGGCTCCCCTTCATGGACGTGATCCCCTGGAGTTAGCATGGGGGAAGGGGCGTTTTGACCAGGCTAGTGTGTGGGAGTGTGTAAGGTTAGATAACAGGGGGAGGAGTAGGCGGATGGTAACATTGAGTGCTTCCCGCCTTGTGGGCAGTTGGTCCAGGGGGAAGCACAGGTGAAGATCCCGCCCTCCCTCCCTAATTTTGGTTTGTATTTGTCACAGCTAGTAGGCGGGGGTGATTGCTCTCGTTAAGGGGGAGCAGATTTATGGTGGTGGTATACAACTGGTAAAGGGGGAGGTCTCTTAGACACAGGGTTCTGGGAGACCACGGTTGGCGGGCTCCCCTTCATGGACGTGAGCCCCTGGAGTCAGCATGGGGGAAGGGGCGTTTTGACCAGACTAGTGTGTGGTAGTGTGTAAGGTTCAATAACAGGGGGAGGAGTAGGCGGATGGTAACATTGAGTTCTTCCCGCCTTGTGGGCAGTTGGTCCAGGGGGAAACACAGGTGAAGATCCCGCCCTCCCTCCCTAATTTTGGTTTGTATTTGTCACAGCTAATAGGTGGGGGGACCTCGGTTGGTGGGCTCCCCTTGATGGACATGAACAATCACCTCTGGGTTTTGGTTTGGTGAATTGTTAATTCAAATAAAGGCTGTGGCCAGTTTTATTCCCATAATGTGTGTCAGTGTTTTATTTATGTGTGGGGGTGGGTTGTTCTGAGTTACGTACAGAATCATGTATGCAGAGGTCATATATTATACAAATTTAGAGAACGCAGACCACTTTTGAAGGCGTATGCAGGAGGTCACTGAGGGCAATGTGCAGGTTCCAGTGTGGTATGGCTGAGTACAAAGGGTACTCAAGGTTTACATGGGGGGTGGGAAATGTGGTATCTAGATTGGTGGTGAAAGAACCAAGGAGCCAATAACTACTTGCTAGGAAGCGAACAGTGGTCTGCAGTCCACTACTCAAGATAAAAAACAGCATATCAGAGGGAGCTGTAAGGGTCTGCCCACCTATCTGTATCACCATCTTACCATAGTTCTTTTTTTTAGTTTTAAGTCAGTAAAACCTTTACTTGCATTATGAGACACCTGTAATGTTAACCTCACTAGTGTATGTAGCTTTAGCTTAGTCACAATACAGTGGCCAGTGGCCAGCTGTGAAAGATGGCAGCAGGGGAGCATGCAGGGACCAATGGTTGGATTCCATATAGTTCCAATTTTAGTATATGTGCTGCCAAAGCAAGCACTGGATTCCATATAGTGATAGGCTGTTTGTTGTCAAATGTAAGTGAATGGTAATTTTTATATGAAAATGATATTGAGGAGGTGAAAGTTAAATAAACTAAATTAGAAAATGTATACAATGTTTAAAAATATTGTCCAGAGGAGTCCCTGCAACGATATAACAAGCTTTAAAATGTCACAAGAGAATCCATTATAAATCAAGGCATCCACACACCATCCACCCTGAATGCTTCTAGAGACGGGAGAAAAGCCATACACAGAGAGACCATTATTTACCAAGGCCTAGAAGATACAGGAATAATGCCAAGGCCTAGCGGAGTGTGACACAGCACTCTCCTGAAAAGCAACACCACATTTAAATTCAGCCTCTACTCCCACTGGATTTACTAACTGACACCAGGCCAAGCACAAAGCGGGGGAAACTTTCTAAGACTTCCTGATGTGGGAGGTGTGTCCTGAAATACAGCACAATGTTCAGACTGTGTAAACTTGTCATATAGTGATAGTGAACGGGGAAGGAAAGATTGAACATGTTGAAAAAACAGTATATTGCTGCTTATTCATTAATGTTGTACTCCCTCCTCATGTATATCCGGATCGAAATGTTTCACTCTTGAAGGAAGCAGAGGGATAAAACCAAGTGTAAATAAAGACAATGCACAAATCCTTAGAATGTATTACAAGAATATAGTTTCACACATGTAGTCATAGAGTTAAAAACACCTCAGGCTGGAGTGCACAGCAATAAAAGCTAAGCAGATGGATAGCCCCATCCAAATTCTGGACATACCTGGAAAAGATTGGATTACACCTTTACAGTCCCCCAACTCCCTAAAACCTTAACAGGAGCATTGTGTTCACTGATCTGCAACTGGAAGGGAGCCCAGGAACACTTCATTGTCCTGCATGCCACCATCCTCCAGTGAAGGGAAACTTTGTTGGTAACCAGAGTTGCTGGCACAGAGGTAGCTTTCTAAGACACTGGAGAGGAGTTGAAGTTTGCTTATGCTGATAACTTGGTAAAATGCACGTAGGCTGTGTCCCAGTGCAGCTGTCTTATATTTATAATTAACATAGTTTATACAAGAGATGTTGAGTGGATCATATCTGTAGGATATTTGCCTTGCACATTTAGGCTGTGGGAAAAATTATTTATAATATTTAAGCATTAAGATACAATAAACAATTTGGGGTAATTACTGTTTCAATTTGCAAACAGGTATACCAATACAGCAGCCTATAAAGATCTTGTTTTTGGTCAAGCTCATAGGCTAGGGTGGTTTAATGCCAATTACAAAATTAAAAGAAGACACTACCTATACAAAAAGGTGTAAAAGTGTGAAATTCTTAAGTTCAGTAAGCTTCTTTAATATGCCAAATTTTAAGAGTAGCAGTTACCTCGATGGTTAACCTCCTAAGTCTTATAAGATGTTCAGTAAGGCAAGACTTCTTCATGAAGAAGAAGGTGAATCCACAGTTCTGTCTTGTATCCTGTGTTCTTACAGTCTGCTTCCAGACTGTAGGAGTTTAAACCTTTTTTGCATGTTGAAGATCTCCCTTTTTGAAGGTTGAAGGTCTAAAGGCCTACTAAGGGAGAACCTGCTCAATTTAGATTTTTGGCACATTATATTGTGAAAGTTATGGATTTGTGCGTATTCTGAACTGAATCTGTGTTGTGAGATGATAAACTTATAAATTACTGCTTTGGCCAGATGGGAATTTTATTGTAAATAACAAGGCATGCCTCCATGTACCTGTGTCTATAGATCTCATTGGCCGACAAGTATATAGACTTAAGTATATAGACTCATATAGACATATTATTATACATTGGTTGACAGGGATAAGCACCACTGTCAATTATAAATCCAAAGAAGTTTAATTAGCACTATGGCCTTCACGTAAAAATAAATACAATGTGAAATAGTATAAAACACTCTATTTCAGATGCAATAAACAAAAAAATGCATTCCATGATCCTTTATAGATAACACAGACAAACATTAATAAATTGAGATGTCAGCAGTAGTGAGTGATTGGCCAAAAATGAAAAAAGCAGTAATACCAATAGTATTTGTTTTTTAATTTTTAATGCAGTCTGTTTCCTTAAAAATTCTTGATTTTGTGATTTTATTTAATAGCGGTATGATTTTGCTTAAGGGGCCACTGTGGTAATTTTTACCCCTTTGAATAACAAAACTTGATAATGTGCAGAATGTCGTAAGAAAGTAAAAAACACAACATTTATATTTGTTCCTTTAAAAAGCAATTATTCTTTACTGCAGGCCTCGATTTTAAGCCTGCTTCTTGCAGTTTCTGTCTAAACAGGGGTTATCCTTATAAACTAATGAGATTTCCATTACATCTACTTAAATCAAACTCTACTCCCACCTCAATAAGTAGATAACTTGAAACTAATATGGCAGGTTCCTCAGTACCATAACTACATATAAAAGCATTAAATTAGAGGCTGTAATTGTTTTAACTCGTGTTACGTATTTTCATTTTAAGTACGTATTACGTATTATCATGTGTAGTTCTCCAAAATCAGCTATTTTTTTAATTGTTTATGAATTTAGTTTGCTAAATATATTGTGCATATGACCTAAAGCATAATACACATCACATATATAGTTGTGAGCGTACGAGTTGTTGCTAACGCTGCGGGCTCGCTACGCGAGTCGCGGCCCTCGCGTAGCGAGGGCACTGCCCGAGGGTCTCAGTTGCTGGCATGGAGCGCCGAAGGCGCTCCTTGCCAGCAACTGAGGACCCTCGCAAAGCGAGGGACTCAGTTGCTGGCATGGAGCGCCGTAGGCGCTCCATGCCAGCACCTGAGGACCTCGCAAAGCGAGGGCCGCAGTTGCTGGCATGGAGCGCCGAAGGCGCTCCATGCCAGCAACTGCGACCCTCGCAAACTTCACGTCGCAACCCAAACAGTACGACACACACATTACGACACTCGCAAACAACATACGACACACGTTCACACACATTACGGACTCGCAACACTCGGACGCAACTCGCGAACATTACAAAATTTAAAACACAATACATACACACACCACATACATAAAAAACTTACCTACACCAAGAGGGACCACCCAGCACCTCAAAAATACAACTTACACCTTGATTTGACTCCAAATAAAACAGTTTAGAGACTAAAAAAATTTGAAGCAAGAGAAAAAATGGCCGCCGAACAAAACGAAAACGAGGCTACAGCACTCTAAACTCGCAAAACACCACAAAACACCTACGGATATTCCGATACAAACGTATACCACACATTACTCGCCATTTTACGCCAATGCGGAAGTACACGACAACGGTTTGGGCTCGCGCACGCACAGTGTTACACTGCACACATTCAGCACGCTTACACAGCAGATCCACACCACTAATGCTGCAGCAACATCAAAACACATTCACAGCTCTTCCACACAATGCTTTAAAATAGGTAAAGTATATTCATTTATTCATGTATTATATATTTCATTATTACACACTGAACAGCATTAGCTACCTTACAATTTCATTGCCGTCATTTTTTGACGGGCAATTCGCTAGTTCAATATATTACATAATAAAAGAGCAGTGCTACAAACATACAAAACATTGCTATAGTACCTGTACAAACACTTTTTTTTAATAAAGATATAAAAGTAAACAACATAATCTTTCTTTCAAGCTTGAAACAAACAAATATAAGGATAAAGAAAGGGAAAAATTAGAAAAAATAAGTATTGAGTACAATATGGATCCAATAGGATCCAGCTAAGCATGTTTACTCTAATGCCATCAGCTGACAGATTTCCTGCAGATACAGTATCTCACATTTTTGTAAATATTTTATTATATCTTTTCATGTCACTGAACAAATGACACTCTGCTACAATGTAAAGTAGTAAGTGCACAGCCTGTATAACAGTGTAAATTTACTGCCCCCTCAAAATAACTCAACACACAGCCATTAATGTCTAAACCGTAGGCATCAAAAGTGAGTCAACCCCTAAGTGGAAATGTCCAAATTGTGCCCAAAGTGTCAATATTTTGTGTGGCCACCATTATTTTCCATCACTGCCTTAACCCTCATGGGCATGGAGTTCCCCAGAGCTTCATGGGTTGCCACAGGAGTCCTCATACACTCTTCCTTGAAGACATCATGGAGCTGGTGGATGCACTCCCCCAATTTCCATTTGAGGATGTCCCACAGATGCTCAATAGGGTTTAGGTCTGGTGACATGCTTGGCCAGTCCATCACCTTTACCTTCAGCTTCTTTAGCAAGGCAGTGGTCGTCTTTGAGGTGTGTGTTGGGTCGTTATCATGTTGAAATACTTCCCTGCAGCCCAGTCTCCGAAGGGAGGGGATTATGCTCTGCTTCAGTATGTCACAGTACATGTTGGCATTCATGGTTCCCTCAATGAACTGTAGCTCCTCAGTGCAGGCAGCACTCAGGTGCATAAAAGCAACTTTTAGAAATATTTTTATTTCTTTTGCTATAGGTACATCTTTGTTCTGAAATAAATGTTGCAGTAAAGGTGCTGGCATAAAATAATCAGGCTTTACTGTTTATTGCCACTAGAGGTCGCACAACATAAAATAACTTATGTTAATATGCATATAGACTACTAATAGTTGTCAAATCATTTAATGTGAGACAGTGAGGAACCACTTGTCAGGAAAATAACTAACACATCCAGGGCAAATAAACACACTCACTGTTTGTTGTAACAGTGATGTGAAAGATTTAAAGCATTTTATGAAGACTCTGCATTGTTGCAACTGGAAGTTGTATGTATGACAAGCATTTACAAAATAATATGTTTTTGAGTTCAAGGACAGACAAGACCATGGGACCTTGCCACATGGGCAAAAGTAGATATTATCAGCTGTACAGGTCAGGTTAGGCCTCCTTAGTAGCAAGTCAAGATGGCAACATAACTGCCATGGGCGTATTTAGGATTTATGCAGCTCTAGGCCATTCAGATTAGTGCACCCTCTTCACACCCCACTTGCAGCTCCTCCTTTACACTTTCTATATCTCAATTTATATGTTAGAAAGTGTCAAATCCACGTACAGACTGAAATATTTCTATATATAGATATACAAACATATTTCAATGTACTGCACGGCACCTTCAGGCAGCTTGAAGTCCCCTAAAAATGAGCGGTTTTAGGCCTGGGCCTTGTGGGCCTATACAGAAACATACCCCTGCTAACTGCTGAGTTCAATCTTACAGCATTAACACAATTGCAAGTTACTTCGCAAAAAATCTCACTTCAATATCCAGGATGTCTGGAAATATGTTTTAATTAAAGTACCTGACTGCAGCTAAAAAACTACTATTTGAAATTATCAAACCACTAACATCCAACCTCAACTTCCATTAAAGTACTGCATGCTTTCTAAATTCAAAGTACGAAATATGAATATGGACCCAACTTAAATACCATCATAAAAATATGTTATATATGATTCACTAACTTTCAGCACAACTAATTCATAACCAATAGTACAGATGGGCTAAACTTTATTCTCCATCTTTCTGCAGTACATTACTGAGTTAAGGAAACAACTTCCTATCCTCTTTCCAACCAAATCAATTTAGACGGTTACCACATTGAGATATCAAACTGGAGAAAACCTGAGTTTGGGACCCAATACAATATTTTAAATTAGCTATTTATGTCATGTTGACACGTAAATTCCAACGTATCAATCAAAATCAAGAAAAAATCAAGCGCTACTGGAAGACTGCACAGAATGGTGTACACATAGGCTGGCATGTTACGGTTAGCTGTCCTATTGAATTTTTTTCAAAGCCTATCCCTGTTGCAGATAACGATCTTCACGCAAGTTACTGGCTGTATGTAAGGACTTATGGTAGCTGATTTTCCTCTACAATTCTACGTGTACTACATACCACCCATAAAGGCTTAAAAAAGCTCTGCTGAGAGCAATGAAATCTATTTAAAGAGAAAGTACTGTAAAAAACAAAATGTCCTAATAATTATTTTAGTTAATAATATTATATTAAACATTCTCATAGGCACATATGTTGCATACTAATCACAACATTGCCTAGTATGATGTGTGAGTCTGCATACATCTGTGAACATTAACTATTTTAAAATAATACATGTTGGCATCACATATATCAACTGCAAAGGTAACACAAACTCCAGTATACAAGATATTAATTGAAATCAAGAAAGACACTTGGCCTACAACAGGTGAGGAAATGCATTTGCTATTAAATGGCTAGCCACACCCTGAACAATAGTCATTGCCAGGATGGATCCAAAGGACATCAGAGTACTGATAGTGATTCTGAATGTCATATTCATGGGGAGGTATATCATGTACACAAGACTGTTGAGTGTTAGACCCCAGATTGTGAGACTGATAGGTTGGCAATGAATGTCAGTGAATGAGGGTCTGTAATCTATGCTGGAGGTGAACCTCTGCAAGCAAATAACTATATATATTACAGGTGTTGCACATGATTTTATTAGAGGAGCAGGTCAGGGACAGTGTTTTAGTGACACAGAGACATGGCGATATAGGGTCAAATGCTTACAAGGAGGTTTGCATTGATGTAGATATACAGTAGCTGTTGAAGGAGGCCAGCAAGAGTGAAGGAGGCTGTGGAGAGACAGAAGGAGCCCCAAACTTACCTTCACCAACAATAATCCTGTGTACATCTGTCCTGTTTAAGTTACCGCCATTACTGTTGTGCATGTGAGAACATGTATACATCTAATAAATATGTTAAATTAAATATTGTGTATGTGTATTAATATATTCTGAAAATAACATGTGGATTGTTAAAAAGTTTGTCAGCAGTATAGTGATACAGAACAGTGTTATGATGTAATGATTTAGTAGTATTACCTCCACAAATAAGTAATAATGCAATTTATACATAATGTAGGAATCTTTGCTAACAACGGATAACATATTGCATGAGCACTTTTTGGTCACACTTATTCATCCTACATCTTAACAATCACACATATGTCATTGGTATTGCCTGTACTGATAATATGAACATGTTTTTGATAAAGCTGAAATATCTGATCATATAGTCACACATAATGCACTTTTTTGTGGTTTGTTTGCACCATTATGTGAATTGATGTTAAATAATGTTGATGTTCACTTGGACATAACAACAATAGCTTCTAATTTACATCAAAGTATTGATATAAAAACATAAGATGACAGTATTCAAATGCATAAAGACATAACCAGAAATATTTTATCATCATCCATGTTTGATATATTCATATGATTATGTTGTTATCCAATATTTCTTAATGTCTTCATGCAGATGATTTCTTAATACACTTTATCCCGTGCACTTCTGTGCCCCCCTCTGGCCTGCCATGGCTCCTCCTCACCCCAGGAAGTGCAGCATAAAGCAGGTAAGAAAGTGTTTATATATATATATATATATATATATATATATATATATATATATATATATAGTAAATAAATAGTACATCTGTGTTCACTTTTGAATGTCTAAAACAAGTTAAAAAACAAGTTAAAAATATATATAGTATCTCACAAAAGTGATTACACCAGTAAGTTTATAGCCTCTATAACAGTGTAAATTTGCTGTCCCCTCAAAATATGAGTTATTTTGGGCCTGCATGAATGCTGCCGGCACTGGGGAGCTACAGTTAATTGAGGGAACCATAAATGCCAACATGTACTATGACATACTGAAGCAGAGCATGATCCCCTCCCGACCCCAAACTCACCTCCAAGACAACCACTGCCTTGCTAAAGAAGCTGAAGGTAAAGGTGATGGACTGGCCAAGCATGTCATGAGACCTATCCCCAATTGAGCATCTATGGGGCATCCTCAAACGGAAGGTGGGGGAGTGCAAGGTCTCTAAAATCCACCAACTCTGTGATGTCATCATGGAGGAGTGGAAGAGGACTCCAGTGGCAACCTGTGAAGCTCTGGTGAACTCCATGCCCATGAGGGTTAAGGCAGTGCTGGAAAAAAATGGTGGCCACACAAAATATTGACACTTTGGGCCCAATTTAGACATTTCCATTTAGGGGTGTACTCAATTTTGTTGCCAACAGTTTAAACATTGATGACTGAGTGTTGAGTTATATTGAGGGGGCAGTAAAATTTACACTGTTATACAGGCTGTACACTTACTACTTTACATTGTAGCAGAGTGTCATTTGTTCAGTGTTGTCACTTGAAAAGATATAATAAAATATTACCAAAAATGTGAGGGATGTACTCACTTTTGTGAGATACTGTATATATTTACAGTTGTGCTCAAAAGTTTGCATACCCTAGCAGAAATTGTGAAATGTTGGCATTTATTTTGAAAATATGACTGATCATGCAAAAATGTATTTTATTGAAGGATAATGATCATATGAAGCCATTATTATTACATAGCTGTTTTGCTCCTTTTTAAATCATAATGATAACAGAAAACACCCAAATGACCCTGATCAAAAGTACTCAATACTGTGTATTACCCCCTTTAGCATCAATGACTGCGTGCAGTCTTTTGTAATAGTTGCCTATGGGGCCCCTAATTCTTGCAGGTGGTATAGCTGCTCATTTGCTCATAGTGCTTTCCCCCAAAGCACCTTGCAGTCTGAAGGTTAAGGTTTGTGTTTGGTACAATAGGGAGAGAGAAGTGTTGTGCATGTTAGGATGGAAGGTGATATGCTTCTTTAAAAATATGTGTTTTTAATGAGGTTTGGAAGGATTTGAGGCAGAAGAATAGTCTGGTAGAGCGAGGCAAGGATTTCCAGAGAATAGGGGCAGCACAAGAAAAGTCCTGAAGGTGGGAGTGAGAGGAGGTGACAAGAGTTGTAGAAAGAAGAAGGTCATTAGCAGAATGAAGAGGTCGTCTGGGGGAGTATTTGGAGATGAGAGCAGAGATGTATGGGAATGAGCTGTTGTTGAGGACTTTGTAAGTTAGGGTCATGATTTAAATTTTTATTCTGGAGGGAAGGGAAGCCAGGGTAGTTATTGACAAAGAGGTGTTGCCGACACTGAACGTTGTGTACGGAAGACGAGTCTGGTGAAGGCATTCATTATGGATTGAAGTGGGGAAAGGTAGGTGGTGGGCAGGCCAGCAAGATGCGAGTTGCAGTAGTCGAGACGAGAAATGATGAGAGAGTGTAATAGAAACTTAGTTGTGTTTTGTGGATTTGGAAATGTTTTTTAGATGGAGAAGGCAAGATTTTGTTAGTGACTGTATGTGGGGGATGAAAGAGAGGACAGGGTCCCGGAAACCCCAAGGCAACAGGCTTTGGAGGTGGGAGTGATGATGGCCTTGTTGACAGTGAGAGCAATGTGAGGAATTGTAGCTGTTGTAGAGGGTGGGAAGATTAGGAGTTCAGTCTTAGACATGTTGAGTTTTTGGTGGTGCGCGGACATCCAAGAGGATATACTAGAGAGGCAGTTGGAGACGTGTGATAGAAGAGAGAGGGTTAGATATGGTGCTGTGAGGTAGATTTGAGTGTCATCTGCATAGAGATGATACTAAAACCCAAAAGAGTTTATTAGAGTACCAAGTGAGGATGTATAGATGGAGAAGAGGGGGGGGGGGGGGCTAGGACTGATCCTTGGGGTACGCCAACAGACAAGGGGTGAGGAGAAGAAGAGGTGCCAGAAAAGAAGACTCTAAATGATCGATCTTGTAGTTATGATAAGAACCACTAGAGAGCAGTCTCTCGAAGGCCAAGGAAGGCGAGGATATGGAGTAGAAGTGGATGGTCAACTGTGTCAAAGGCAGTAGAGAGATCCAGAAGTAGAATGGAAAAGTTACCTTTTGACTTGGCGGTGAGCAGGTCATTGGTGACTTTTGTGAGAGCTGTCTCAGTAGAATGTTGGGGCAGGAAGCCGGATTGAAAGGTGTCAAGAAGGAAGTTAGAGGAAATAAAACTGGTAAGGCAGTTATAGACGAGCCGCTCCAGTAGTTTGGAAGCCAGGGGAAGTAGAGAGATAGAGTGATAGTTAGATTCAACATCAGAGTCAGATGAGGGATGTAATTATGGCATGTTTTAGGGAAGACAAAAACATGCCAGTAATTAGGTAAAGGTTGAAGATGTGTGTGAGAGCTGGCATTAGTGTGGTAGAGAGGGTTGGGATGAGCTGAGATGGAATGGGATTCAGAGGACAGGTAGTGAGGTGAGAGGATGATAATAGGCTCGAGACTTCGTCCTCTGTTGCTGGGTAAAAGTTGTTCATAGAGGCTGTGGGAATGGGGAAGGGAAAAGACTGGGTATTGTTGGTTAGTTGAGAGGGTGGAGTGTGTGAGCCATGATGAGAGGAGAGTTGATTGTGTATGGTTGGAGTTTTATGCATAAAATGGTTGGTGAAGTCTCCAGCCATGAGACAGGAAGGGATGGGAGGAGGTGGTGGGCGGAGTATTAAAAGTGGCGAACAGACAATTGGGGATGGAGGACAGGGGGAAGACACACAGGGGAGGAGGGGGGAGACACACAGGGGATGGGTGGGAGAGATACAGCGGAGGAGGATATTAGTGGTGTGAAGTAGTGCTGTTTGGCAAGGTTTAGGGCAGAGGAGTAGGAACCTAGCATAAACTTGTAGTGGTGGAAATCTGCTGAAGTGCGTGATTTTCTCTATTGTCGTTCAACAGTGCGGTAGCACCTCAAAATGTATTGTGTATGTGTAGTGTGCCATGGTTGTGTATGAGAGCGAGGGCTTCTGAATGTGGTTATGGGGGCAAGGGTGTCAAGTGTGGAAGAGAGAGTAGAGTTGTAGTGTGTGGTGGCAGTGTCAGGGCAGTTGAGGTTGGTGATGTGCTTAGGGTCATTGTCATGCTGGTCTTGTCACTCCAAATTACAGTGTGCCAGAAGCTGTGAGGTGTGTCAAGGAGTAATCGGGCACATTGTAACAGGGCTTTTTTGTGGCATTGGCACAGTAAAGGCTTCTTTCTGTCATCTCGACCATGCAGCTCATTTTTGTCCAAGTATCGTCATATTGTGCTCCTTGAAACAACCACACTGTCTTTTTCCAGAGCCGCCTGTATTTCTCCTGAGGTTACCTGTGGGGCTTTCTTTGTATTCCGAACAATTCTTGTGGCAGTTGTTGCTGAAATCTTTCTTGGTCTACCTAACATTGGCTTGGTATCAAGAAATCCCCGAGATTTCCACTTCTTAAGTGATTGAACAGTACTGACTGGCGTGTTCAAGGCTTTGGATATCTTTTTATATCCTTTTCCATTTTTATGAAGTTTTATTACCTTGTTATGCAAGTCTTTTGGCAGTTCTTTTCTGCTCCCCATGGCTCAGTATCTAGCCTACGCAATGCCTCCACTTGAGAGCTAACAGACTATTTATACACAGACACTAATTGCAATTTAAAGGCCACAGATGTGAAAAATTAACCTTTAACTTAAATGTCCTTTCCTTCAGAACACTGCTTAACGCAATTGTATTAGTACCTAAGTCTCTTCAGCTGTGTCTGGTATAGCAGCCTGGGGACCAGGGTTCAAAACCCAGCAGAGTCAATTCCTCACATTACCCCCGCCTCTATAGGTGCAGCCTCTGGATGCCCTATTACCTGGTTTAGCACGGTACTGCACATGAAAAGACCGAAGGAGATCAGGAGCGTGAATATTGTCCACTGGTTCCCACGAACTCTCCTCCTCACCATAGCCTTTCCAGTGAACCAGATACTGAAGATTGCCACGGAAGATCCTGGAGTCAAGAATTTTGTCCACTTCGTACTCATTCTCACCATCCACGAGGACTGGAGGTGGGGCAGGCAGGGCTCGGCCAGGGAAAGTGTTTTCATGAAAAGGTTTAAGCAGTGCAACGTGAAACACTGGATGTATTTTCATGGAATTCGGGAGTTGTAAACGGAAAGTGACAGCATTGATCTGAGCAATGATCTCAAAAGGTCCCATGAACCTTTGACCCAATTTATGAGAAGGAATCCGAAGCTTGAGATTCCTTGTTGACAGCCACACCTTGTCACCAACGTGATAGACTGGGGCCTCCTTTCTATGCCTATCAGCAGCTCTTTTGTAACATTCCTGAGCCTCCAAAAGAGTCTCTTTCAACAGGGCTTGGGAATCACGTAAGGCCGTTAGCCGGTCAGCGACAGCAGGAATGGAAGTAGTAATTGGGAGACTGACTAGAAAGGTCGGATGGTAACCATAGTTGGCAAAAAATGGGCTCAAAGAAGTGGAGCAGTGTTGGGCATTGTTATAGGCAAACTCCGCCGTGGGTAGAAAATCCAGCCAGTCATCCTGCAGGTAACTAATATAGCACCGCAAATATTGCTCCAAAGTCTGGTTGGTTCGCTCAGTCTGTCCATTACTTTGCGGATGAAAAGCTGACGACAGATTTACATTAATACCTAGATTAGAACAAAAATGTTTCCAAAAACGAGACATAAACTGTACTCCCCTGTCAGAAACTACTTCATCAGGCACTCCATGCAAGCGAAATATTTCCCGAATAACCAGGTCAGCCGTCTGTTTAGCTGAAGGGAGACCACGAGCTGGTATGAAATGACCCATCTTAGTTAACCTGTCCACAACAACAAGAATGGTAGTGTGTTCCTTAGAGGGAGGTAGTTCCACAATAAAGTCCATGGATATAGATCCCCAGGGACGATGAGGAATCGGAAGAGGCTGAAGCAAGCCAACAGGGGATGAGCGAGGAGTTTTATGTCTGGCACACACATCACAAGAGGACACATACTTCTTAACATCCTCATGATACTTCGGCCACCAAAAGGATCGGGCAAGTAGCTCTTGTGTCTTTCGGATTCCTGGATGACCTGCTGGTTTTGAGTCATGGTAGAGACGTAAAAGGTCCAGTCGCACTGACTCCGGAGCAAACAGACGTTGTTGAAAAATCCAAAACCCATTACGCATCGTCATATGGAGGTCACGAGGAGGATCACGAAGAACTGGGTCTTCAGCGTAGCCCTTTTTAATGCGAGACATCAGATCAGAAGGAAATGTAACTCCTATAAATATATCCTCTGGCAAGATGGTGGTCTTGGTTACGGTAGTATGGAGGGGGTCAGCTATTCTAGACAAGGCATCCGCCTTACCATTCTTGGAGCCAGGACGGTATGTAACCAAAAAATTAAACCTTGAGAAGAATAGGGACCAGCGTGCTTGTCTGGCTGACAGTCTCTTAGCTGATCGAATACATTCCAGATTTTTGTGATCTGTGAGGACAGTAATTGGATGGGTAGCTCCCTCCAAGAGATGTCTCCATTCGGTGAAGGCAGCTTTTATAGCCAATAGTTCTTTATTCCCTATGTCATAGTTTCTTTCTGCTGGCACCATCTGGCGGGAATAGAAGGCACACGGATGTAACAGCATCTTAGGTCCAGTCCTTTGAGACAGTATAGCACCAACAGCTGAATCAGAAGCATCAACTTCCACAATAAATGGTAATTCCGGCTGAGGATGTACCAGGACAGGGGCAGAGGTAAACAGAGTCTTCAATCGGGAAAATGCGGTATCCGCCTTATCGGACCACTGAAAAGGAGTCCCTTTACGTGTGAGTTCAGTGATCGGTGTAATAACGGCAGAGAAATTCTTAATGAAACGCCTGTAAAAATTGGCAAACCCCACAAATCTCTGAACATCTTTTTCATTCTTGGGGATGGGCCAGTCCAGCACAGCTTTAATTTTACTTGTGTCCATACTTAAACCTTTGGGAGTTATTACATACCCCAGGAATTGAATTTCTGTTTGTTCAAACTCACATTTTTCTAGTTTAATGTATAGGCGGTGGGTACGAAGGCGCTCTAGAACTATACGGACCTGTTTTCTGTGGTTTTCAAGATTATCAGAGAATATTAGGATATCATCCAAATATGCCACAACAAACTGATCCAGGAGATCTCGTAGTACATCATTGATAAGATGCTGGAAAGTTGCAGGGGCATTACACAGCCCAAAAGGCATTACTAGATATTCGTAATGCCCGTACCTGGTTCTGAAAGCTGTTTTCCATTCATCATTGGGTCTTATGCGAACCAGATTATATGCCCCCCGAAGATCAAGCTTCGTAAATATTTTAGCTGAGCGGAGTCTCTCCAAAAGTTCAGGAATCAGAGGCAAGGGGTAGCGGTTTTTAACAGTGATGTTATTAATGTCCCTGTAATCAACGCATGGCCGTAGGCTGCCATCTTTCTTTTCTACAAAGAAAATAGGAGCTCCTGCTGGAGAAGTAGATGGTCGAATAAAGCCTTTGGCAAGATTTTCTTGTAGGTATTCACGAAGAGCTTTCAATTCAGGCTCAGAAAGGGAATATATACGGCCAAATGGGATAGCAGCCCCAGGCAACAGCTCTATTGGGCAATCATAAGGCCTGTGTGGTGGAAGTTGATCAGCATTCTTCTTATCACAGACATCTGCAAAATCCCGATATTGTAGAGGAAGCTTAGTCAAGTTTGTAGCAACCATTTCACTAATTGTTGTGGCAACAGGTGTTACCTTAGAGGGTTGACAATTCATTAAGCAGTGTTCTGAAGGAAAGGACAAAGTTCTGATCTTCCAATCAATCTGTGGGTTATGCAGAGCAAGCCAAGGTACCCCCAAAATCACTGGAAACTGTGTTGAGGAAATTAGGTGGAAAGAGATAGCCTCATGGCGATTCACTTCCACAGTCAACTTTAAGGGCACAGTCTCATGTGTAACCGGTCCTGACGTAAGTGGAGAACCATCAACTGTCTCCATTAACACAGGTGAAGAATTAGGGATAGACTGAATTCTATTTCCTGCTGCAAATTTAATGTCCATAAAGTTTCCACCTGCTCCAGAATCTATCATAGCGGTAGTTGAAATTTTACGATCACCACATTGCAACGTGATAGGCACCACAAAATGAGGATGTTGAGTCAACATACCCTCTTCACCATGAGCCAGAGAAAACAAGGGTTGTGTGACAGAATCCAGCTGATCCGAAATCTGGGATTGGTGTCGAATCTGTGCACCCTCAGCCGCCATAGCTATTGTTCTTTTGGATTTGCTAGGGCAATTGATGGCATAGTGCCCTGCACTACCACAATACAGGCATAAATTGTGAGTGCGTCGCCACTGTTTTTCTTCATTGGATAATGGCCCTCTTATTAGATTTACCTGCATAGCCTCTGGCTCAGAGTCTGTAGGTGTTTGTGGGGTCGGAGTAGAAATTCTTGAATAGGAAATAGGAGTAGCACTTGGTCTAAAAGAGCCCTGTCTTTCCAATCTTCTTTCAGAAAGTCTCCGATCAATACGGATAGCCAAACGCACAAATGCATCAAAGTCAGCAGGAAGATCAACACGAGCTAGCTCATCTTTTATAGCTTCTGAGAGACCTTTTCTGAAGTGGAACCTCTGGGCTGATTGGTTCCAGGTAGTATCAGCAACCCACTGTCTGAATTCAGCAGCATATTCAGCCACCGAGCGCCTCCCTTGATGCAAATGAAGGAGAGTGGCTTCTGCTGTAGCACATCGATTGGGGTCATCAAAAACTAGGCACATGGCCTCAAGAAAGTCATTTAGATTACCCAAGACTGGACTGTCTTGTTCCAGAAGAGGGGAGCCCCAAGCCAGGGCTTCATCTTTGAATAAGGAAAAAATATATCCCACCTTCTCTCTTTCAGATGGAAATTGGTGAGGTAACATCATGAAGTGCAAACGGCATTGATTTAGGAAACCCCTAAATTTTTTGCGATCTCCTCCAAACTTTTCTGGCAGGGGCAATCGGGCCTCTTGAGCAGGTGTAACAGTAGCAGCTGAAACATCACGTGCCCTGTAGCTGGTGTACTCACTGTGCATTGACTGAAAATTATTTTGCAGTTCAGCTACCTGGTCCTGCAGCACTTGAATGGTCTGTGCCTGGGTCTGCACAGTTCTTGCAGTAAAAGCAACCTGTTGGGCCTGCAGTTCAGCTACCTGGTCCTGCAGCACTTGGATGGTCTGTGCCTGGGTCTGCACAGTTCTTGCAAATACAGCAACCTGCTGGGCCAATGCAGAATCTGTCCCGGCGGTCTCCATGAAAGGGCCAGATTATTCTGTAATGATATAGAAATCACAAAGTTGTGGAGACCAGTAGCCAAGGTCAGCAATAATCCAGTTCTGCAAACTTGTAGGTGAAAACAGGAACAAGGTTTATTGAAGTGATCAGAAACCACACAATAATCTGGCAAGGATCAATAGACAGGAAGTGCCTTATATAGGCCAAGGACCAGACACCTGACCAGACACAGCTGAAGAGACTTAGGTACTAATACAATTGCTAGCAGAGTCAAGCTTATAAGGTCTCAATGGAATTCACAACAGGCAGGCTGGCGCAGTGGTAGGGAAGAGGTATAGCAGCCTGGGGACCAGGGTTCAAAACCCAGCAGAGTCAATTCCTCACACCCCCTCCTCTCCCTCCCCGTGTTCCTCCCCTCTCCTCTCCTCTCCCCCCCTGCTCGACCTCCCCTGTATCTTTCCCCCCTCCTCTCCCTCCCCTGTGTCCCCACTCCTCTCACTCCCCTGTGTCTCTCCCCCACCCCTGTGTCTCCCCCCCCTCCTCTCCCTTCCCTGTGTGTCTCTCCCCCTTCCTCCCCTGTGTGTCTCACCCCCTCCTCCCTGTGTGTCTCACCCCCTCCTCTGTGTCTCTTGCTCCCTTCTCTCCCTCCCATGCGCAGCACAGCGATCAGTCATTGTTGTCAAACTGCGATTTGTCGCAAGCTTGACGACGAATCGCAGTTTGACAACTATTTTATGTGCTATGTATGATATGTAGCCGTGCGTATATCACATATATAGTTCTCAGCAGTGCGACTAATGCAACATTAAAACTGAGGGCATTAACAACGATAAAGCTCCTTGCGCTGGTGGAGATGAGCACCATAGGCGCTCATCCCTACGACCCTGCACGACTTGCGCATCATACCTACAACCTGCAGAACTACACATCAACAGAAAACTCAAATACACAATTCACAGTGTGAGACCCGTATCACACTTACAAAAGGAAACCGCCACTTAGAAAAACAAAAATACGAGCCGCAAAATATACGAACTTAACATCCGAACCACGCACAACGAAAAACACGAAAAACACACAAAATACAAACAAAAATAAAAAATAAAAAGACACACATACAGCAAGGGGGGACAGCCAGGATGTCTGGGAATGAGGTTATACTCCAATTTAACTCCAAATTCAAGATTTTCGCCCCCTAAGCGAGAAAAAAAATGGCCGCCGGAAAAAACTAAAACGAGGCTACATGACCCCTAAGCACGCAAAACACCGCCAGGCACATACGACTTTTTTACAGACCCGTACAACCTACTAAATACTATTAGGAAGCACGCTAAATGCTCCACACCAGCGTAACGCATACACAATCGCAGCCATTTTACAACACTAAATGCAAACTAATAACATTACCATTACAAAATGCGGAACTACACAGATAAGCAAACGGTTTTCCCTCGCGCACACAGCCAATTTACACTACACACTGCACACATTGCTCAGCTCAGCAACAGTGCAAATCTACCTTGTATGCTGCAGGAACATCAAAACATATACAGTAGATATAAAAAGTCTACACACCCCTGTTAAAATGTCAGGTTTCTGTGCTGTAAAAAAATGAGACAAAGATAAATCATATCAGAACTTTTTCCACCTTTAATGTGACCTATAAACTGTACAACTCAATTGAAAAACAAACTGAAATCTTTTAGGTAGAGAGAAAAAAAATATAAAAATATAATAATATGGTTGTATAAGTATGCACACCCTTAAACTAATACTTTGTTAAAGCACCTTTTGATTTTATTACGGCACTCAGTCTTTTTGGGTATGAGTCTATCAGCATGGCACGTTTTGACTTGGCAAGATTTGCCCACTCTTCTTTGCAAAAACACTCCAAATCTGTCAGATTGCGAGGGCATCTCCTGTGCACAGCCCTCTTCAGATCACCCCACAGATTTTCAATCGGATTCAGGTCTGGGCTCTGGCTGGGCCATTCCAAAACTTTAATCTTCTTCTGGTGAAGCCATTCCTTTGTTGATTTGGATGTATGCTTTGGGTTGTTGTGATGCTGAAAGATGAAGTTCCTCTTCATGTTCAGCTTTCTAGCAGAAGCCTGAAGGTTTTGTGCCAATATTGACTGGTATTTGGAACTGTTCATAATTCCCTCTATCTTAACTAAGGCCCCAGTTCCAGCTGAAGAAAAACAGCCCCAAAGCATGATGCTGCCACCACCATGCTTCACTGTGGGTATGGTGTTCTTTTGGTGATGTGCAGTGTTGTTTTTGCGCCAAACATATCTTTTGGAATTATGGCCAAAAAGTTCAACCTTGGTTTCATCAGACCATAACACCTTTTCCCACATGCTTTTGGGAGACTTCAGATGTGTTTTTGCAAAATGTAACCTGGCTTGGATGTTTTTCTTCGTAAGAAAAGGATTTCATCTTGCCACTCTAACCCATAGCCCAGACATATAAAGAATCCAGGAGATTTTTGTCACATGTACCACACAGCCAGTACTTGCCAGATATTCCTGCAGCAAATTTAACGTTGCTGTAGGCCTCTTGGTAGCCTCCCAGACCAGTTTTCTTCTCGTCTTTTCATCAATTTTGGAGGGAGCTCCAGTTCTTGGGAATGTCACTGTTGTGCCATATTTTCTCCACTTGATGATGACTTCACTGTGTTCCGTGGAATATCTAATGCCTTGGAAATTCTTTTGCACCCTTCTCCTGACTGATACCTTTTCACAATGAGATCCCTCTGATGCTTTGGAAGCTCTCTGTGGACCATGGCTTTTGCTGTGGGATGTGAAAGAAAATTTCAGGAAAGGCCAACTAGAGCAGCTGAACTTTATTTGGGGTTAATCAGAGGCACTTTAAATTATGGCATGCTTTGGAATGTGATTGCTTAATTCTGAACACAGCTACATCCTCAGTTAGAAGAGGGTGTGCAGACTTATGCAACCACATTATTTTTCTTTTTTCTTTTTCTTCTCTCTACCTAAAAGATTTCAGTTTGTTTTTCAATTGAGTTGTACAGTTTATAGGTCACATTAAAGGTGGAAAAAGTTCTGAAATGATTTATCTTTGTATCATTTTTTTACAGCACAGAAACCTGAAATTTTAACAGGGGTGTGTAGACTTTTTATATCCACTGTATATATACTAGCGATTTACCAATCAAAAAAAACAGGGAATGCTGTTTTAGACATAATGTAAGTTTTTACCGTCAGGACCTTTGGCGCTCATTGTGAGGCTTGTGCTGAGGGCCTTCGGCGCTGATTGCGCAGCTTTTTTTTGTTTTGTTATTACAGGGGCTTTTGCTGTCATTGTAAGGTCGGGCTGATGTGTTTTTTGAGCTTATTGCAAGGCTTTCCCTTGGTGCATTTTGTGTGGTACGAGCAGCGTTTGCATTGGTTGCGAGGTGCGCGGTGAATGTCTTTTGTGTTTATTGCGCTAATTTAATTGTGTATATGTATTTTTGTATGGCAATGAAATAATTAATAAATTCATAAATTAATATACTTTACCGATTTCTAAGTAATGCCGCGTGGGCGAGGTAAAGCCGTTAGTGTAGCTGTGTACTTCCACATTGTGTAAGTTAGTGTTGTGAAATGGCGCAAATGTGTATGTGGTACGCTGGTGTGTATGATTTTCCGTCCTTAGTAAAAGTTTATCTTTAGCTCATACGGCTTTTTTGAAAGTCTGTATGTGCTTGGTGGTGTTTTGCGGCTTTAGGGTCGTGTAACCTCGTTTTTGTTTTTTTTCGGCCGCCATTTTTTCTCTCGCTTAGGGGATATTCGTGCATGTAAACTCGTGAATTTGGACATAAATTGAGGTGTATCTTCACTTGCAGAGGTCCTGGGTGCCCCCCCTTGCTGTGGGTAAGCTTTTTATTTACTTTTTGCGTGTCTGTAAAATGGCGGCGAATGTGTATGTGGTACGCGGCTGTGGAGGATGTTGCATCCTTGGTAAGAGTGTATCTTTACCTCGTACAGCTTTTTTGAAAAGCCGTATGTGCTTGGTGGTGTTTTGCGTGTTTAGGGTCCTGTAGCCTCGTTTTCGTTTTTTTCGGTTGCTATTTTTCCTCTCGCTTAGGGGATCTTGTGTGTCGTGTGTCTGAACTCGGGAATTTGGACTTAAATTGAGGTGTAACTTCACTTGCAGAGGTCCTGGGTGCCCCCCCCTTGCTGTGGGTAAGCTTTTTATGTTTTTTTGTGTGTATTTATTGTGTTTTTAATGTTATCAGGTGTGCGCGGTTCGGCTGTTAAGCCCTGTGTCTCGTATTTTTGTCTGCTAAGTCCGTAAATTTTGCGTTCTAAGTCCCGCGGTTCGTATTTTTGTGTGTAAGTCTTTGCGAGGTTCTGCATTTGCGGCCGGCAATGAGCCTTTGGCTCATTGCAGCCTCCACCTTCCACAAATGCGGCCCCTCGCGATTTGCGGACCAAGTTGCATCCCTCGCTTTGCGACGATTCGTAGTTTGACAACTATAATATGTGATATATGTACATATATATATTTATTAATATTTTTATTTTTTAGATATTTTATAAATGTACTGTGTGAGATGATGTTGGAGGTGTGATTATGAAAATTTTGAAATACTATGACACAGCTCTGAAATGATCAGTATATCATCATATTCCAAGGATCTGGGGAAGAGAAAAATCTAACAAGATCTGTATGTACAGTACTGTGCTTTATCTTATTACTGCAACAATCAAACGTACTTACGTACGTTCATCGTCAAGCAATGCTATGGTGATATGGTGTATCTGTCTGGAGAAATCATTTGTCATGGCCATTTGCTAATATTTAGCAATAATGTGGTATCTCACAAGGAATGCTTTGACAGCAGTCAGAAGGCAAAGCATACTATCACTATCTCTATATGATATTGTTAAGCCACATTGATATCACATGTTAAAGGTATATAGGTGTTATCATTTGATAACTGTTCTTGTTATAATATAACTAGCGAATTGCGCGTCAAAAAATGACGGCAATGAAATTGTAAGGTAGCTAATGGTGTTTTTTGTCTACTACTGAAATATATAATACAATTAATAAATGAATATACTTTACCTATTTTGAAGCATTGTGTTGAAAAGCTGGCAATCTGGTTTGATGTTGCTGCAGCATTAGTGGTGTGGAGCTGCTGTGTAAGCGTGATGAATGTGTGTAGTGTAATAGTGTGCGTGCGCGAGACCAAACCGTTAGTGTAGTTGTGTACTTCCGCATTGGCGTAAAATGGCGGGTAATGTGTGGTATGCGTCTTAGCGGAATATCCATAGGTCGTTTGTGGTGTTTTGCGAGTTTCTTGTGGTGTTTTGCTTGTTTAGAGTGCTGTAGCCTCATTTTCGTTTTGTTCGGCGGCCATTTTTTCTCTCGCTTAGCGATTTTTTTAGTGTCTAAACTCTTTTATTTGTAGTTAAATGAAGGTGTAAGTTGTTTTTTGGAGGTCCTGGATGCTTCCTCTTGTTGTAGGTAAGCTTTTTATGTATGTATTTATTGTGTTTTGAATTTTGTCATGTTCGCGAGTTGCGTCCGATTTTTGCGAGGTCGTAATGTGTGGTAACGTGTCTCGTATGTTTTTTTCGTTGCGAGGTCAAGTTTGTGAGGGTCGCGGTTGGTGTGTCGTGTTGTTTGCGTTTTCACGTAAATTTTGCTAGGGCCGCATTTGCTGTCAAGGAGCGCCTTCGGCACTCCATGCCAGCAACTGAGGCCCTCGACCGCAGCCCTCGCATTGCGAGGGCCGCGGGCTCGCTACACGAGCCCGCAAGCATTAGCAACAACTCGTACGCTCACAACTATATATGTGATGACGTCTAAACATGTAGACATGATTATTGGTGACAAACAAAGGTCATCAGCTTTAATGTCCATATCTGGTCTCATATTGTTAAGAAGGATGACATGCTTAGCTCACACATGTATAACTGCTTTTTTTATTTAACATATTAGTGTAGGATTATGCCATTCCACAGCCATATGTGCACTGATATATGTTAAACATATAATCAATCATAGTGCTTCAATGTGATATATGTGTTTATTTATGGTATGTGAAATAATTCTACAGAGGGTATGTCATAAATATCATGGCTAATTTATGGTTAATCATATAAAATTAAGACACTACGTGATGACTATGACTAGAACATATGTCCCCCCTAAACCTGGTTCTCCTCAATATGTCAAAACCTCCCCCTAGCCAAGGGAATCCTAGGCTCGCTGTATGACATCTTTAATTCTGCCAATAAAGATCAAAAACTTCCCTTCATGGTTAAATGGGAGTCTGATTTAGGTCAAGAATGGGAGGCCAATAAATGGATTGAATCTTGTACTAATCTTTTGAACGGCTCTATAAGCCATAATTTGTTGGAAACCTCTATAAAAGTCCTACATACAGCATACTTCACTCCATCAAGACTTCATAAGATGAAGTCACAAAATAGTAGTAATTGTTTCAGAGGATGCCAAATCATGGGTGACTTCATCCACACTTGGTGGAAGTGCCCAATAGTTCAGGAAATCTGGGGGAAAAAAACAACTTAAATGCATCCCATAACAAATTATTAAAATGTATAGCTTTAGCTGCTAAAAGCAATATAGCTAAAAAATGGAAAGCCCAATCTCTTCACTTCCATGATATCATTCTTAAAGTCAACTTTATAATGCTTAACAAAAGGATGACGCACATCTTGACATACTCCTACCCCTTGTTCTTACAAATATGGGAACCTTGGATAACATCTCCAAAATGCATATCTCTCGCTTAAGTCCCTTTCCAATTATCAAACCCTCCATCTTGGCGGGGAGCAAGAGACCTGGGGAGACTAGACCTCAGTGCTGAGTCAGGAGATGGAGATTAATGTAAACCAAACAATTATAACTGACCCTTCATAAGGATCCTCGTATTGTCATCTTCTCAGGAGGACGCTTCTTCACCACCTTATTCCTTTCGCCCTTTCCTTTTCTCCTTTTTCTTTGTATATTTCACTTTATTATTTACTATTTTAATTCACAATGTGTAATCATGTATTAATATAAAGGGTAGCCTAGGACTGATTGAATTCATCAATTAGATAAAAACATACAATCTCTAATTTGATCTACCCTTGCTTATACCAGGCAAATTTGGCATAGGCAGACTGTATAAATTAAGAATTTATTTGAGAGTGGGGAAATTAAAGTTAGAAGGTTAATAAGTTAAATAAAGTTGATAATTGTTTTTTGTAAATTCAAATATGAATAACATAAAAAAAAAGGCCATGCATTCCTGATATCATATTATCTTTAGTTCTCTTTCCATAAGCAATCAGAGAAATGTATACAAGCAGTGTCAAATATATGTAACTAGCGAATTGCCCATCAAAAAATTACGTCAATATAATTATAAGTCAAGGAATGGTGTTTGGCACACAAATTTAGTTTTTGTTTTGCACTGATTGCGAGCCTCGTGGTGAGCGCCTTTGGCGCTCATCGTGTGGCTGGCAATGAGCGCCTTTGCTTTTTATTGTGATCGTGTGTTGTGGTGTTTTTTTAAGTTTTCTATATTTGTATTTTTTTTAATGATAATTAATTACTAAATAAATGAAATTATAAATAAATATACTTTACGTATTTGTAATTAATATATGCAGCAAGCAATGTGCTGAAGAGCTAACAATCTGTTTTGATGTTCCTGCAGCATCCAATGTAGATTTGCACTGTTGTAGAGCTGAGGTGTAAGTGTGAGCAAGGTGTTCAGTGTGTAGTGTAAATAGGCTGCGTGCACGAGGAGAAACCGTTAGTGTAGCTGTGTACTTTCGCATTGTATAAGTTAGTGTTGTGAAATGGCAGCGAATGTGTATGTGGTACGAAGGTGTGGATGATTTAGCGTCCTTGGTAATAGTGTATGTTGTAGCCCGTATGGCTTTTTGTAAAAGTCGTATGTGCTTTGTTTTGTTTTGCAGCTTTATCGGTCGTGTAACCTCGTTTTCGTTTTTTTCAGCGGCCATTTTTTCTCTCGCTTAGGGGATTTTCGAGTGTGTAAACTGGAAAAATTGTAGTTAAATTGACGTGCAAGATGACTTGCAGACATCCTAGGTATCTCCCCTTGCTGTATGTGTTTTTATTTTATTTTTGTTTGTATTTAGTGTTGTTTTTGTGTTTTTCGATGTGCGCGGTTCGGACGTTAAGTTCGTATTTTGTTTTATGCAAGTGGCAGTTTCCTTTTGTAAGTGTTACGGGCCTTATTTTTTTTTGCGAGGGCCGCAGTTTCCCAGTTGCTTTAGCAACGGATTTTGCCAAGCCCGGCTGCTGACAACTATATATGTGATTTATGTCTTAACATGTGGTACAAACTGCTGTAATAATATTACCAAAAAATATTGAAAAACAAAACAAAAAAAATATCATGAGAATATAATAGTCACTGTATATCGTTTACTTACATTATTTGGTAACACTGCTTGCAGATGAACATACTGCCTCAATTCATGTAAAATTTGCCTAAAATTAAATAACAAGAAAAGGTTGATTAGTAAATAAAAGAAAATATTAAATAGGAACTACATAATCTCTTCTCGACTTCATTCCTCAGTGACCATGAATTGGTGAAATGCTAACCATAACTATATGTGTCCACAGATAAGATTATCATGGACTATGTTATGGTGGCTATCCACATAGTTACTGTCATAATCCCCCTGACCACCCTTTGGACTCACATAATAACTCCTATCAGGACTGCCTACGGGGCATATGTGCTTGTGGGATAGGGAAACTGTGCCTTGTCCAGGTACTGAGTTCAGTAGTTATTTAATATGTTTTTATGTTATGTTGATTACGCTATGTATGTTAATTACTATATGTTAGGTTGCTTCTCTATGTGTGTTTGATTTTTTTTTTTTATATTCGGTATGTTGCATGTTCGGTTCATGAAGAGTTAACTGATTTAGAATGTGATGATGTAATCTGTAACATGTTGAGATACAGTTAATTAGTAAAGTTTGCTGTGATGGTTGATATATAAAAAAGGTGTATCTGTTTTGAAGTTTCCACCATGATAAAAGTAGTTCCAGCACCATTTGTCCAGATGAAGTGCCCTGTATGCTGATGCTGTGTGCTCACATTTTGAAATGCTGCATCCAAGGAACAGCATTTTAGAGACATCTACTGTCTTTGTGAAGAGACCAAAAGTACCTCAAAGATCTGCTAGGTAGGTTTGGCCATAACAGCATTATCAAGTCTGACTGAAGAGATTGAAAGCAGATTGTAACAGTTGTTGGCAAGTGGAGACTTGAGATCAGTTGGTATCTCTCCGGGCACAGATCAGGCAGGCAGTATACAAGAAGAGAAGAGAGGTGTCTGCTTGCCTCTCCCCAGTGCCTGTGGAGATCTAGAGCCCAGTAGCAGCCCAGCTAGAGGTGGTCCAGGTGAAAAGGGAGTGACCAGGAAGGCAGTTCAGAAGAAACCTGCAGCCAGGATGGCATCTGGAACCTTATCCACTGAGGAAACCAATGTTTTGGGGCGGCTTGGAGGAGTTGCAGAAACCTACAGGCAGTTTGCCCAGTGTAACCAGACCAGCTCATTGAGTGCCTGCCTAGCAGAGGTGATCCATGAGAAAAGAAGCCAGATCATAAAGATGATGGAGCGGTGGGCACACCAACTTTCCACAGAAGTGGATCTGGCAGCTTTCCTTATAAGTAAACAAATATCATTCTTGGGGCTCCAGGAAGGAAATGAGCTATTAGAATGGCTGGAGGAGCTGGTGTGTGAAGAACTCTTTGTGGAAAAAGCAATATGATGGCCGGATAGCACAGGATATTGCATTTCAATGGCCTACCTACTACAGTCTGGTGTTAATTGAAAGACTCCAGGAGGAAGTGCAGTGTAATTAAGCATGTGGCATTGGGCCTTCAGAAAGGGGGTGTTCCTGTTTAACCAGCGCTGCCAAGAATTGGGACTAGATACAACAGGACAGGTTCAAGGAGGCTGCACTGATTGAACACTTGATCCAGCGGGAATTGCAGCTGGAAGCCAAGTATGTGGAGCTGCTGGAGTCGGCAGCCCATGGTTAAAACTTGGAGCAAGGGGTGGAAGGAGCCCTGCAAATAGGGTGAGGATGAAGAAGATGCATCCTGCCACCAGGAGGCCCCAGAAGCATACAGCTGTTTTCTTTCTTGTTTGCCCTGAGACAGCACAGATTTGTTGGGAAGTGCGGTTCTGGAAGGAGGCACAGAGGATTATTTCCAGAAATTAGGCCAAGTAGAGGGTAACCCGGGTTTTTGGAAGAACCAAACATGAACTGTGAACCAGTAGTGGGGCTCCAGCTGATAGAAACAGTCAGGGAGCTAGCCACAGACCAGAGGGCAGGAGATGGGTTCTTGGAAGAATCAAACATGGACTGTGAACCAGCAATAAGGCTCCAGCTGATAACCACTGCCTGGGAGCTAGACACAGATCCCAAGGCAGGAACTGGGATGAGCTCTGAGGTCCTGCCAGACCAACAACAGAAGAACCAACTATTCACAGCTAGCCTGAGCACCACCACTAATAGCAAGGCTGTAAAAGAGAAATGGGACTATTAACAGATTCCAGGCCAAGGGGAGAGCCCAGATTGGAGCAGCTCTGCTCACTTGTCCTTGGGGAAGATTGTAATGGACTGTAAACTGTTGATGGAGGCTACAACAAAGGTCAAAGTTTCTGATGTCAGCCAGCAGGTACAGCTACTGAGGTCATCATTTGTTTTTGTCTCAAGGGAAGTATTGACAACTTTTGGTCTCATAGGCCTATGGACTGTTTTAGATACAACAGGACAGACATTTTCCCCCTGAGATTTGTACAGGACAATAATGATAAACATCTGCCCTGCACACTAAGAATCAGGCCTCGGGCAGGGGGAGACCTGGGGGAATTGTTTTCCACATATGCCCCAATTTGGTTGAGTAGCCCTCCTGTTTTAGTGGGGGAAAGAATACTGAGACTGATCGCTTCTCCTGGAGTTGCATCCCTCCAGGGACTATGAACCTGAATGAACTATTGGTTGCCCCAACCCAGACAAGGACAGTTGGTCTTAATGCCACAGCATGCCAGAGTTTATCTGATAGAGATGATCACTGAGGTGCTGCATCTACAGGGTTCAGTAGCTGTTATAGCTATTTAATATTTTATTATGTTACGTTGATTACCCAATGTATGTTAATTACTGTATGTTAGGATGCTTCTCTATGTGTGCTTGACTTATGATGTTAGATTCTGTATGTTGCATGTTCGGTTCATGAAGAGTTAACTGATTTAGATTGAGATAATGTAATCTGTAACATGTTGAGAGGCAGTTAGGTAGTAAAGTTTGATGTGATGGTTGATACATAAAAAAGTTGTATCTGTTATAAAGTTTCCACCACAATGAAAGCAATTCCAGCTCCACTTGTCCAGATGTAGTGTCTTGTATGCTGATCCTGTGTGCTCACATTTTTAAATGCTGCATTCTCAAGGAACAGCATTTTAGAGAATTCTGCTGTCTTGGTGAAGAGATCAAAAGAACCTCAAAGATATATCACCATCACGTAGGCCATGATCATCTGCTCTGTAGACAAATATGACTAAGTTAACATTTTTTTTTTCAAAATGTTTCAGACAATACAAAACTCAACAATACATAAATAAAATCATAAATCACATAAAACACTTGGTAAGAGAATCCAGTTCTGGTATATATTAGATATAAATTAAACAAACATTCATGATTCCAATGACCAATGAGATTATTAAGAATGATAAGCTGTAAACTAATACAGAAAGTTTATTTCTCAGCCGACTCGTGAGTACAGATGTAGACCATATTATTCGTTATTCCTTATTAGACCTTGCGTTTAAATATTTTACCTATTTAGACCATTTAAAGGTCCTATTACTGTTATGGATCAACCAGGTCTTTGGGCTATTCATTAACTCTCTATTGTGCTCTATCACATTTTCCAGCTGAAACCATGAGGGAACTTTTTGGTTATTCCAGTATTTAACCAACAGAGATTTAGCTACCAATAGAATATGAATAAACATAATTTTGTTGTCAATAGGTAAATAATCAAGATTCATATGAAGCAATACCACTGATGGAGTACACAAAATCGGTGACCCTAGTATGTTGGACAATTCGGAACAACTTTATGCCAGTAATCTTTCACTTTAAGACACTCCCACCAGAGATGGAAGTCCGAGCCTTCCTGACCATAATCTTTCCAACATAAATTGTCTACATTAGAATTAAACGTTCTCATTTTTACCGGGGTCATGTACCATCTATGAATTGTCTTAAAAAACAACTCAATATATGAGGAATTAATGGCTGACCTCTTCACCTCCTTGAATACCTTGACCCAAACTTGGTCCGAGTAAATCACCTTAAGATCTCTCTCCCAGCCCTTAATACCTAAACTTTTGGATAGGGGTATGCTTTCCTCTAATATTCTATTACAGTAAGACAAGGTATGACCTCTCTCCCTTTTTATACACAGTACCTCCATTTTAGTTAGTTTCTGCATATTTAGAGGTGTATAATTAAACTATATAAGGTGTTCTTTAATGCTTCATAGTGCAACCATAGAAAGGATTTCAGTTCATATTTTATCTGGAGTTCTTTCAATGAGCAAAGGTTTTTGCCATTATATAGATCATTGACATAGACAGCTCCTTTATTTTTTAACAATTTTATTATTGCACAATTTTCTTGTAGCATTATAGTTTCGATTGGAGCCGCTAGGGAGGAAAATCGCACTAGGTCATTTTCATCTCTAACCCTATACCACAGTTTTAGAGCAGGTCTAATAGATCTAGGCAACCTTTTGACTATATTGACATTGAGAGTTGGATACCAGAGGATGGTCTGGATAGGGTTATCTCCCAATAGGTCATTTTCTAATGTTATCCATCTGGATATATTATATTCATTATTCCAACTGATGACTTGGACAATTGCTATATTCTCATATATTTTTTTAATACAAGGAACCCCCAGGCCCCCCTTATCAAATTTCGGGTAGGCTATAGTCTGCTTAATCCTAGGTCTTTTCCCGAGATAAACAAAATCATCAATTAGAGACTGTATCGACTTTATACATTTGTTTGGGAGGAATCCTGGAACACATTTCATAAGATAGATAATCTTTGGAATTATATATATATTAACGGACGAGATTCTGGCTAACCAAGAAAGTTTTAACTTCCTCCAATCTGCCAGTATCCTCTTTATATCTTTATATAATTGTATTCCCAAATGTACCAAGAAATTTGCTCTCGAACTAAACAAATAATTCCTTTTCAGGGAGTCCCTTGTCTCCCCCGCTACTCCCATATCTATATAAATGGATTTTGCAAGATTAACCTTAAAATAGGAGACCTGAACAAATTCAACCAGGATCTTTTGTAACTCTGCACATGACGATCTGGGGGAGGTCATGGTTAGAACAAAATCATCCGCAAAGGACATACATTTGGATTCCTTCTTACCTATAACCACTCCCTTGATCTCCTGTGAATTTCGTATAAAGATAGATAATGGTTCCAAAAAAAAGGGTGAACAGCAGGGGAGACAAGGGACAACCCTGGTGGGTTTCATTTCTGATCGTAAATTTCATAGTCTACACCACAAACTAATGCCTTTGAATCAGAATATAGGGCGCCTACTGCTTTATTCGCAAATTCCCTCAATCCAAACCTCTGCAGGACCTCCTTCAAGAACCCCCAGTTGACCCTGTCAAACGCCTTCTTAGCATCTAAAGACAGGATCAACGTGGGGATGTCGTTTGCCTTAACAAAGTTAACAATGTTTAATAAACACCTCGTATTATCTGATGCCTGATGGCCAGTTATAAAGCCTGTTTGATCTTGGTGGATTAAGGATGATATTACTTTCTTCAGACGATTAGCCAATATCTTTGAATACAGCTTTATATCTAGGTTAATGAGGGAAATAGGGCGGTAACTCCTGTAATCCTCCACATTTTTACCTGGTTTTAAGATATTAACGATTTTAGTCTCCAATAGATGCGTCTGTAATGTTTCTGAGTTTTTTATCTCATTGTATACCTCACACAGGTGGGTCTTTATTACTGGTGAAAGAGCGTGGTAAAAGAGTTGGTCAAAGCCATCGACCCCTGGAGCCTTATTCGGCTTACATTTGTCAATTACTTCTTCCAACTCAGATTCTATACTAACTTTGTTTAGAAAGTCCAAATTCCCTTCCGATAATCTAGGAAACTGGAAATTATCCAAAAAAGACCTGATATCTATATAGTTCGGTCTATACTGTAAGTGATCCTCCCTAAGATTATATAATTTTTGATAAAAATCAAAAAAGACCTCAATCTTTTCAGGACATGTTTGTAACTTCCCTTCTCGGTCATAAATTTTTGAAACATAATTTTGTAACCTCTGTTTCTTTAATCTATTTGCCGAGAATTTCCCATTTACCAAACATAAAATAATTTTGCTGGTATTTCCATAGCAGGTTATCAGCTTGTGTCTGTAAAATTTTCTTTATCTGATTATTAATTTCCTTGATACTTATCTCATATGTCTTATGGGGAGATCCTATGTTAAGTTGGTGGAATTTATACAAGTCAATATAGAGTTCCCTCAGGGGTTTCCCTCGTTTTTTATATATGTAGGAGGATTTACTGATTGTCTATTTATTTTTAAAAATTCCATGGATTCTCTCTTTAGGTGATTTACAAATTCCGGATCCCTAAGGACCGTTGAATCTATTTTCCAATCTTTATTCTTCTTAAATGAACTATTATCCTCCAGACAGAGACTAATCATATTATGATCTGACCAAGGAGTTAATTCTATTTTAGTGTTGTTGACTAGCTTTAGAGTTTCCAAATCCGTAAAGATGTAATCAATCCTTGACCACGTTTGGAACCTATAAGAAAAAAATGGTGCAGGGTCCTCCATGCTTCATATAAATTTAACGCTTTGATTTGTTCTAAAAACTCCCTGGATACCCTAAGATTTTTGGCTTCCGTTTTGATTTTATAAATTCCATGTTTATCCACATAAGTATTCTGGACCATGTTAAAGTCTCCACAGAGAATGGTAATTCCCATCCTAAACTTTTGCATTTTACCCAAAGAACCTCTCAGATATAATAATTTGATTCTTATTAGGGACATACTGTAGATATTGCCTATTGTTACTAGTCTATTGGTCACTAATCCCGGCCAAATGCTAAACCTACCATTTGGATCGATTATAGTCAGTTGTTCCTGAACCTTTAAACTCTTGTCCAAAAAAAAAAGAGATACCCCTCTAGCTTTTTTTTTTAAAGCAGGCGTCTACTCTAGTGTGTAGAGTCTTTTTTTAAGTGTGTCTCTTGGAGACAGATAATGTCTGCCCCAACTTCAATATAATCTAAAAAGGCAATCTTCCTTTTAGAGGGAGAGTTCAGGCCATTAACATTATGTGAGATTACTTTGAGACACATAAGAAGTTTAATATATCCTTAGTTGCACCCTTCATTAAACCTTCTTTTAATATCCCCGAAAAGGAATAAAATACCGAACTGGGTACAACTACCCAGCTGGTTAGCAGAGCAATCGTATCGGTGTAGGGAAATGTCGGGAGTGGTAAAACCACATTGATAGAATAGGATGGGATCTAATAATTTAGTTTAAATTCTTTACAACCTCACTTTAAATCAATCCACATTTATCACCTGTGAATATTTGTTAGTTAACTAAGCCCACAGATGTTCCAGCCATACCATTTCAGAATAGTCACATTAGACTATCACATTAACCAGTTAGTATTACATTCTCTGTGAAGAACAAAACTTTCTCCCTTTTTTTACCAAATTAATTACTATGTCTAATATACTTTTAACAATATTATACCAATTATTTAAATTCAATGTTTTCAATTGTTGTCAATTGCATCATTATATAAAAAACAAACATGTTTAATTCCAAAATTATAATGTGCAAACATCAAAACTCTTGACAATATTATGTCCCTTTTCCCCCACCTGCTCATATCTATATAACCAGTGTGAATTATTTTACTCTATATTATTATCGATATTGAGTAAATATATTATTTTTAACTCATGGCCTTCTTCCCTTCAGTATATACCTTCTGAGACTTAAGGTTACTAAGTTAATATTTTGACCAAAAGATTTTCACTGCGGAATGTATAGAGGATCAAATGAGATGCAACCCCCTTTCCCCTTTTCTTGGGTTCCGTGTCCCTCCACTCCTGTGCCTCCATACCTTCTCCCACATGGGGGACTCATAGGACATACAGGTGGAAGCTTAGCGAATGATGGAGGCATAGCTGTTGGTTGAGGTGGAAACATTGAGGGAGAGGATGGTTGGCCAGCTGTTGGTGACTTGGGGACTGCTCCCGAGTGAACAGTTCTGTACTTGCCAGTGTTCTCTGCTGTGGATCCAGAATAATTAACCTTATTGAAATCTGATTATTCTGCTTTTGGATGAGCCTTGTCATGTATGCCTCCATCTGGATATGATACCTCCTCAGCTCACTATACAGCTTTCACTATGTGCTTGACACCATGGTGTGACTGGCCTGTACACTACTGGTAGCTGATTTGCCTGGAGGTTTGCCGACTAACCATTCATACTCCTCCCCCTCAAAAGCTGTGTTCTTCTCTGATCGATATTCCTTCTCCACATATGACTCCTCCTCCTCTTCATACTTGGAATCCTGCTGTGTCTCCGTCTCATAATCAGGCTCTGCCTGTGATCAGCCTCAGTCTCATTCTCCTCCATGCAATGATCAGATTTCCTTTGAGCTGAAATATGGTTAAATGAATTCCCATTGTAAACAGTTTGGATTTGCTAGAAATGCACTGATGTCATTGATTTGTATAACAAGTATATGTGCAATAGGCCCAAAGCACAAATTTGTAACATTATGGTTTAAATTATTTACTTTGATGTTATAGATGTTTTGATTTTGGATAATTTCGATATACCTGTAGGTAGATGATCATCATCACAAAAATGTCTAGCACATTTTTAGTCTTATAATTTTTATAGTAGTTGGAACAGTATATTGAATCTCATAGCAGCAATAATTAACATCCATTTGTTATAAACACATCTCTGTTTGTACTGCCTCATATCAAATATCTCCTACTTGGGTATGGCCTCTCAGCTTATGAAGGCACAGGCTCTGTATTGAGTTAAAAAATTTTTTTTGACTGATTCACAATTAAGACTTCATGAACCTTATATGTCCCTTTAAGTGATGCTCAGCATTAACATTGTATATGTGTTACCCATATGTGTGGTGTACATGTTTGAGTATGTGATAATATGATACATGTTTATCATAATTTCTTGGCATGGTCTCTGGCTTCAATGTGTCCACTAGACCCGGTTGTCTGACCACCGTTTAGGGTGCAATTTACTCCTGGAGCAGCCTCTCATTGAAGTGGACTGTAGAGGGTCACCACTTGTTGCCCTGGCACTTGCTGCCTCATCAGACATCTTCTTCCTTAACTTGCACCAGCCGTCGTCATATCAGTGTTTGACGGAACTTATATCCCTCCCCTTACCTCCCCGGGGCACTGAGCTCCCTGGCTACCTTCTTCCACACACAGGCACTCTCGCCCAGCTTCACATCACAGTATACTTGAGCGAGCACAGGTGGAAAGAGAGAGCACCATGAACTGTTCATGTGTGTAATTGGGGACCCTTTGTTTAGAAAAAGCCTCTTGTCCCCCTGAGTGTGCCTGGGATGACTCACCTCCCTGATCTGCCCATGAGGTCTGCCCCTGTCTAGTTCTTGCCCCACCACTGTGTTCAGGCCTTTCCCCTTCTGTCACTGCTCTATGTGTGTCTACATCTATGGCATCCCTCCTCCTCATTCCACCTCTCCTCCAATGCCCCAACTTCTCGTCCTTTCTGAAACTCCACTGCTCTCACTTTTTCTCATCTCTCCTCCTCTCACCACTCCTCTCCCTCTCTCCACACCTCTCCCTAAATGTATTACATTTTGTGCCAGTAAATTATGTGTATTAAGTAAATTAAGTGTGATAATTGAATACTAAACTCCTACCTACTCTCAATAACACTCTCCTCTCTGTGTGTTTATAAAACACCTGTCACAAGCACCTCACTGTGAGTGCTCTTCACGCTAGAACCCCAAAAAACTTGACAATCTTTCATCATATTAGTGATAAATAGGCTGAGGCCCAGCCTGTTAATATGAACCACAAATTCAGTCCTATTCTGCCATTTCAAATACAGTGGGGAGGATATATTTTACAAAAGAGGCAATGGCTTTTATAACTTTTATAACTTTTCTCCTGCTAGTGCCTCCTCTAAACCATCTCAGAACAAACCATTTTTTGCATTTCAATGTCTACTCAATATTTTACAGAGATCAAATATAAAGAAAGAAGAACACCTTTCAAACTAGTGGGAGTATGCAAACCTCAATAGAAAAAAAAACCTAATCGATACAGGCAAAAAGGCATTAAACTTAACTTTTATTCCACATATTTTAAAACATAAACTTTAAAAACTGTTGATTAAAAAATATAAATAGTTCCCTTTTTATGAAAACAGTAGATTAATTAAATAGTATGAATAGTCTTTATGTATTCCACACCACTAGTAGTTGTTATCTATGTGGCCATATGAGATTATAAAGGATACATTCAGATATTCAGATAAAAATTGGAATTTGACTCATAGTAGGGCCACATAGAACAAACTCTGGTGAACTGTCTCTTGTACTTAATTCATTATTTTACAGAGATCCCCTGGCATCCATTTTAAAAGCACCTTCATTGTCAACGTTCCCAGGTCATTCCTACCCAAATGAAACACAACCACCTCCTCTTTCCCAAAATTCTTAATACAGTCAAACACTGTCGACCAGAAACCCTGCCCCTGAGGCCCAATCAGTGAACTTTACAAACTTTTTTGCCAAACTGACTCTACTGGGTGTGCTGAGAAGCCAACCTCTGGGCCCAATAAATATAAGAATGGAGACAAGACAAATATACATTTTTTGCCACCTGTAAAACAAAACATTGACCACCCATTGCAGGTAAATAAAAGCAGAGAACTGCCTAGTTTCCCATCTACAAATCCTTTTAATCAGCAATTAGAAATGAATGAGACCCATAATCCGCAGGCCCCAATCCTAACTTAGAGATGCAAAACCCTGCTAAACTGGAACTTTGACAGGTGGGTGCTGTCGCCATGAATAAACAGCAGGCCAGCACCAAGCAGGACTAATTCCAAAAAAATCCCTCTACAAAGCAATCACACAAATGATACTTTGTATGGGGTATGGAAAAATGTGCTTCCCCTTGGCTTCCTGGTAAGTTTTCAAATGTATTTTACAGATGTTTACCCACATCCACCACATCCCCACAATGGAAACCCCCAGGTGTGTACTTATTAGGGCAGGGCAATTCACTAATGCCCAGCACACCAAAGCCATTGAGAAAGAAGTTCTAAACAGGCCCTTGACTAATTAACTATACATGCATTTGTGACATCTTCTAACCCTTACACTTTAAATAAGAAGCCAAAGTAGCCATATGTGTGTCACTGACAGATCTTGATAAGCCTTTTTCCCTGCATTGCAAAATGAACCACAACATAATGTGATTTGGTGATGTAGACCTTCCAACTACTTATTCTAGCACTCGCCACTCCCTCCAGTACCATTGGTAAGATGCCCAAAATGAACTACCTGAACTGTTAACGACATAGAGCGTCAGCCAAAGGGATATGTTTCGCTTGAGCAATTATATTGAGTTGCAGGGTTCTAAATATCAAATGCCTGAGCAGATGAACCACCAGAATAGAGTAAGCAGATTGGGAAATGATGGTCTGCACCACTCCTAAATTGTCAAAATAGAATATGATGAAGCTGTTCCTGAACTCATCCTCCCATGGAAATAGTGCTAATACAGTGGGAAACAATTTGAAGAAAACCAAGTATTAGGTTAGCCCTTTCTCAACCCAGGCCAGGGGCCAGGCTGCAGCACACCATTTGCCATTAAAATAAATGCCCAGTCCAACCCCTCTTGCTGCATCAGTATACAAGCCCAGTTGACTATTGGACAATTTTGGCATCCTGAAAAAAAAGCCTTGCAGTTAAAGGATTCCAAAAGGGAAACCAAGAACGCCAAATCCTTTTGCAAAGCCTTTGACAAGCGTATCCGATGGAAAGGTTGAGACACTCCAGCCATTGCCAGAGCTAATCTTCTACAGAAAATATGATCCATGGGAATCACTCTACAAGCAAACTGACTTCAGAGTTACCTTCTTGGATTGTAGTTCCATCCTAAGGTCTAAGATCTTACCCATGGGAAGCCGATGTTCCCCACAACCAGTATCAAAAGTAACACTAAGCTATTGAGGCAGGAACAAGGATTCACTGTTTTATCCCTAGCAAACAGAATCCTACAAGACCCTGACAATCCTTCAAAAATCTTCAGGTGCCTCCTGCACAAGCGAGAGTGTGCAGGGCCAACAAACAAGAAGTCATCCAAATAGTGTGTCACTGACTAAGCACCCGATACTATTGGCACGCACATGTCCACAAAGAAGATACTGACTGACAACCCAGAAGCATCTGACTGGATTGGCAACCAGAATGCCTCTTCAAAATTTAAAGAACATGATCAGATGATGCATAAGACATCGCTACCAGCTCTCTGTCAGTAGCATCATTGATAGATGAGCATTTTGGGATGGACAAATGATGAATCATTCTAAACTGGGCCATATGTTTTTGGGCACCAATCCGAGAGGGGTCATCACTATATCAGGAAGAAAAGGGGCAAGAAACTCAAAATCATTGTACCCAAACCAACTTCTTTTGTCAATTTGTTACCCTCAGGGAAACGAAAAAAGATTTTTTGGCTGCGAACACCATAGCCCCTAATAACTTAGCAGTGCGAGCGTTTCCCTTAGCTTGCCTATACTGCTTTAACCACTGAAGAAGCCTGCCTAGCCGCCCCACTTTTCTGGGTATTGGCATCGGCCACTTCACTTGTTCCAGCAGCGGCCTCCTTCGTAAAGCATTTATTGGCTGCATGTGCCCATGAACAAAATGAGCAGATCAAACACAGCTCTGAATGTTTTTCTCACAAAAGACTTCCCTTGATTGCAAATCTTATCAAAAGGTTTTTGGAATCTTTCAAACCTCTTCCTTTCATCTTCAGTTTTCTTAATATCTCCCACTTTGAACTTCTTCTTGATCTCAAGGTATCAGGGTACAAAGAAATGATCTTAGTAAACTCCCTGTTCTGAATGCGTTATTTGACTTTCAACAGAACATGTTTGCCAATACCCCTGGATCAGCAAAGTTAACATGTAGCATATGCTTTATCTGCCACCTTAATTACTGCACCCCTATAAAAATGTACTATCCTTCTCACCTGACTGATTAGGAGAAGAGTCACTCACCACCATTTATGAAATTGCACTGGGTTGCAGTGTCCCATCACCACTACACTTGGGGCCCCCAAAGTAGTTCAAGCTGCTGTTGGGGAATTACTATCCATAAAAGTGGATGCCTCCCCTGACGCTTGTTCTGTCTGGGCTATAAGTTGCACTGTCACCACATTGGCCACCTCTGCAGCCCCAACAAGCCCCAGAGACTTTTTTCATTAAAGGTATTTATTAAATTCCCTTCACTTGTAATTTTACTTAGCTCACGCTCACTCTCAGATCCATGCCTTGTCAGTAAAATCACAAGGCTCAAGATTATGCAAAATGCTGTGATTAGGTAAAATTACAGTGCTCAAGCCCCACTGCCACCAATGAGAATCGCTGGGCATTCCCTCCACCCACGCTGTGAAGGGAATCCCCTTTCCTGCTCACTCCTGATCACTTGTGGTCCACTGGACTTCACTGGTTTACCATTTGCCCTCCTTGCCCTGGTTGAGGAACACCCAATGAAGTCTCTGGTTGTGCCGTCGAACCAGCAGACACAACTTCACCATAATACCCATGTTGTTGCATTACACCTCCCTGCAGGACAAAGAGCAGCAGCCACTACCATGTCCAGAAACAGGCATCCTCCTAATTAGTATTGGCGCTCTCATTGAATAATAATAAATTATCGTCCAATTTAAAATACCTATATCCTATATTTTTGAACATGACCATCCTAATATTGTGGGATAATAAAGTAACCATGGCATTAAACATAGATATCACTGTAGGTCTTTTGGAACTTAGTGATTTCTGTTTTGTTTGTTGGTTACCATGACAACCCGACTCTTATTATTAATAACAATTTCAACAGTAGTTCATTTTTATAAAGGAAGCAGATTTAATTTTGTTTTATGCAATGTATGGAAACAGTGAATATGATTACTATTAACTACTAGTGCTTTTTTCATTAAAGGTATTTATTAAATTCCCTTCACTTGTAATTTTACTTAGCTCACTCTCAACTCTCAGATCCATGCCTTGTCAGTAAAATCACAAGGCTCAAGATTATGCAAAATGCTGTGATTAGGTATAATTACAGTGCTCAAGCCCCGCTGCCACCAATGAGAATCGCTGGGCATTCCCTCCACCCATGCTGTGAAGGGAATCCCCTTTCCTGCTCACTCCTGATCCCCAATACATATAACCATTGGGGACTATTGAGATCACCATGGCACCTCAAAATTAAACCTGTGCTACAAAGGTCCTGGAAGGACCCCAGTGGCACATAAATATTAACCCCTACCATGGAGATCCCTAACGGACCCCCGAGTTTACCCCTATGCCGGAGGGTCCTATGAGGACTCCTTTGGGATCAACTAACTATCTAGTCATAGAGGTCCTAACAGCACTTAACCTAACAATATATGCTATGACGGTGTAACATTAACCCCTAACATTAAGCATCTATGCTCCGGAGGTTCTAGAAGAACCTTGGGCATTAAACATTAACAACCTATCCACAAGGGTCCTGTAAGGACCCAGGTGTATCCAAACAAATATCTAATGGCATGGAAGTCCTTAAAGGATTTCTGTGTCCCAAAAAAATGAACCTCTGCCATGGAAGCCTTATGGACCCTTATGATGATCTATATCTCTAAATGATCTATAACTTACCATGGCACCCTATGGTAACCTCGAAGGACCATGGCAACACCCAATGATACCCATGGCACGATCATCTTCTGGGCCACGAAAAGGCTCACCAAAAAATATGCTGCTCTGTAAAAAATTACTAGACCTAACAGAGCTCCTCCTTTGAGGAGCTCTTCCACCGCAAATGGCTTTTGCTGAGCTTTTGTGACTTAAGTAAAACATTTTAAGCATTCTGATTGGCTGAAGTAGATGTCGATCATATTTCAGCCAATCAGAATAATTTCTGAAATGTCACCATGCTCATTTTTTGGGGAAATTTAATTTGAACAATCAGAATGCTCAGATTTATGGACCTTATCTCTAAGCTCTTACATTTCTGCTTCCACGTTTTTATTATTGCCATAAGTTAATTATTACTAGCATTTGAAATCATATATTAACATAATACTGTTTTATAACATGTATAGTTTTTCTGACACATCCTTAGTGGCAGTATGACAGTATGGAAGGACAATCATAGGCAATAAAGCCTGAAACTGTGGATTTTCAAATGAATCATTGAATTAATGTAGCAAAACAAAAACAATTTATTTTTTCCATTTCAATGTATCGTTTTGATACTAATAATAGTTATATTTTACTTAAAATAAGCTAACTGATTATTATACTGTAACTAGGAAATTGCTGTCAATAAAACTCCCCTGTGACACAAGGGAGGCAGAGGAGGGGGAAAGGGGACACGAGGGAGGGAGAGGAGGGGAAAGGAGACACAAGGGAGGCAGAAGCAGGGGAAAAGGAGACACAAGGGAGGGACAGGAGGGCAAAGGAGACACATGGGATGCAGAGGAGGGGGGAAAGTAGACACAAGGAATGGAGAGGAGGGGGAAAGGAGAAACAAGAGAGGCAGAGGATGAGGACAAGGAGACACAAGGGAAGGAGAGGGGGGATGAGACACAAGGTAGGGAGAGGGGAAATGAGACACAAGGGAGGAAGCAGACAGGGGGAGAGACTCGCAATGAGCAATAAAGGCGCTCAGCGCGGGGCTCGCATTAGGTGGCAAACAGCATTGCCAGGCTTAAAATTTTATTCGGAGGGGCCATGCCAGGGATGAAGAACTGAGGACAGGGGCGTCGCTGGAGGGGCATTTTGGACAGGTAAGTTGACTATTAACCCTATTTATATTACAGGTTGTAATTATATTTTTATTTCATGTAATGTTTTTTTTATTTCAGGTGTGACAGGACTTTGGGAACGTTGATGGAGGGGCATTTTGGACAGGTAAGTTGACTATTAAGTTTCTATTGTATTACATGTTGTATGTATTTGTGTATTAACTGTAATGTTTAATTTTTTTTTTTTGACTGGACCTGTGGACCGTTTTGGAAGGCCCTGGGCATTGCTGAATGTCGCTGGAGGGGCATTTTGGCCAGGTAAGTGGTCTAATTAACCCTTTTCTATTTTTAGTAAGGCCGGTTTATTTTCTTTGTAATTTGTTTTTTTTTAATTTTATGAAACCTATTTTTTATTTTTATTTACAGTAATGTAGGTTTTTTAATTTTATGTAATCTAGGTTTTTTATTTTATGTAATGTAGTTTTATTATTTTGTGTAATGCAGTTTATTATTTTGTGTAGTGTGTTTTTTTATGTTGTGTAATGCAGTTTATTTTCAGTAATGTAGTTTTTTTATTTTGTGTAATTAGTGTTTTTTATTTTTTGTAATTAGTGGGGTGCTAGTGATTTTATTAGGGGATTCGGTAGGTAGTGTAGGGGTTAATAGGATAGCTTAGATGGAGGTTAATAGAATAGGGTAGAGGGGGGGTAAAAGGATAAGGTAGAGGTGGGTTAAGAGGAAAGGGGTTTACTGGGTACAGTAAGGGTTAACTAGGCCTAGTTAGGGTTAAATAGGTACAGTTAGGGTTAACTAGGTCCAGTTAGGGTTAAATATGACTAGATAGGGATTACTGGGTCTAGATAGAGCTAAGTGGTTAGTGATAGGGTTAATTAGGCATGGTGAGGGTTAAATAGGGTTAATTAGTTAGAGGGGGTAATTAGTTAGAGGGGAGTTTATTATTAGGGGGGGTTAATTAGTTAGCGGTCTGGTTAATTAGTTAGAGGGGGTAATTAGTTAAAGGGGACCCCAGCAGCAAGGGTTAATTTAGGGTCTCTGCAGGGGTCCTGATGTGGACCCTGCATCATAGAGGGGTTAATGTTAGGTGCCACAGGGGTACTTACAGTACCTCCATGGCATTGGGTTAACAATTTGTGTGCCGCGGGCCCTTTAAGGATCTGCGGCGGGGAATTAAAAATGTTTAAATGCTGTGCAGGTCCGATTGGGACCCCTGCAGCAAGACTGTTAATGTGTGGACCCTGCAGGGGTCCCGACTGGGACTCCTGCATCATGGGGGTCTCATTTAGGAGTGTGGGGTGTTAGGAGCAGTGGGGACATATGGGGGAGCACACATAAGGGCTCCTAAAGCCCTTGCTGGTCCTCTCTAGCACATGTAGGACTTCGTCCTTCATTTGCGATTTACGAGTTATGATACATTTGTGAGCTTGTGGGAATCGGGCAATTGAATAGGGATTTGTAATTTTAGCCCTGCAAAAGTGACAGATCAAAGTATTCTGGATGGTGTAAGTTTCAGGGCCGCCATTTTCGCAATGCCAATTGAATAGCAAATTTGCCTGCAACCTCACTTGTGGTCCATCGAATCTCAAATTCGGCCAGTTGAACAGGGCTACATATGAGCCGTAACCCCACGTCAAGGCTTCAACGCTTGTCACGATTGCATCTTCAATTGGGTTCGACCAGAACGGGATGGTTCTTGTTATTATCCCTGCTGGCAAAGACAGAACCAGACCCTTATTGGACCCTCAGGACAATCACAGGAACACAAGAATTTTCTGGCAGATCAGCAGAGTTACCGACTGTAACCCTTGTTTTTAGGCAGATGTAGAATTATTAACCCCTATGATCAGAGTTAACCCTTGTCTCAACAATAAGCCCACACTTAAATTATGTATGACATCTTGAGAACCTCTATAAGTCAACACATTCAACAATCTTATACACATGGGTCACCAAGCCACACACCCTAGCAACAGTCCTCTTAACCAATCCTCAACCCTTCTTCCTCTAGCTTTGTGTCAATCAAAGCTGTCAGCCTTTCTAACCGCCCTCTGTGGTGTTGGAGCCTAACTGGCTGAATAACTAATGGGACCTTTTGTCCGGGGTATGGAAATTCACATGTTAAGTTTCCTCTGCCTGGAAGCTAGCTGTCAAGCTAGCTGTCCAGCGGACCATAATGGCTAAATAGATCCTGCTCACCCTCCCCTGAATGACATTTCCTAGTTCCTCTACATCTGGCTTCTGAAGTGTTCCTAAAACACCTCAGCTTGTTACCCCATAATTCTGATTCTGGATTCAGGTGACATGCTTTATTATATTCCTCTGAGAAATCCGGTCATTTTGATGCCAAACATGATATGGGGGGTTTCATATTTAACGGTACATATAAGTGATATATGTTATACCACAGGCAATATTAAACCACAATATGCAATATTAAACTACACATGCCATGCATGCAACCATAATTATTATGAACCGACATATGCCAACAGGCCAACCCTAACCCCCACATCCAGGGGTGCCACAATTATGATCACCCTGCTCACAGGGAAATAGCAGTCCAGATACAGTCCATATATCCATTTGTACAGTCCAGATTCACATTGGAGGTGCAATGTTTGCCCTGAATGGGACTCCTTGTGCCAAGCACCCAATGCCCTCCTGGGGCACCAGTTGGTTGAATCAACCACAAGAGATCTCTAGTGGCTCCTGCGCATGACACTGACCAGTCACACACCTTTAATCTCTCCTTTCATATGCACACCTACACACCGTTTGTGCTTTACTTACCACTATAGTTATTTATCTTGTTGCGAGTGAGGTGGTGCTGCTTCTGCCCACTCTTCTTATCCCAAAAAGAGCTTCCATTTCCTTGATGAGGGTGAGGTGCTGCTGCTTCTGTCCACTCTTCTTATCCTGGGAAGACCCTTAATTTCCTTGATGAGGGTGAGGTGCTGCTGCTTCTGCCCACTATTCTTATCCTGGGAAGAGCTTCAATTTCCTTGATGTGATTGAGGTGGTGCTGCTTCTCCCTAAGCTAAAGTGTGACGAGAAATCTGTAAACCTTAAAAAGGTAATTTTACCCCCTAGATTAAAAATAACGTAAAGACTAATATTTCTTAGTGTAAATAGTAATTTTACCAGTCCAATGTTCATTGGTCAAATTACTCTTTAAAGAAGACATCACCAGTTTTAATGTGAGCCTTATAAGAATCCCACAAGATATAAATATTACAAATACATAATGTAACTATCCACCTTTCTTTTGATGGAAGAGCCTCTGTTTTCTTGATGAGATTGAGGTGGTGCTGCTAGTGCTTACTTTTCTTGTGCTGGGAAGTATCTTCATTTTCCTCATGATGTTGAGGGGGTGCTGCTTCTGCTCACTTTTCTTTTTCTGGAAAGTGTCTCTGTTTTCTTAATGAGATTAAGGTGGTGCTGCTATTGCTTACTTTTCATGTGCCGGAAAGTATCTCCACCTTATTCAGGTTGATGAGGTGGTGATACCTCTGCTCACTTTTCTTTTGCTGGAAGTGACTCTGTTTCCTTGATGATGACGATGAGGTAGTGCTGCTTCTTCTCACTTTTTTCTTTCACTGGAAAGTGTCTCTGTTTTCTTGATGATGATGAGGTGGAGCTGCTTCTTCTCACTTTTCTTTCACTGGAAAGTGTCTCCCTTTTCTTGATGATGAAGAGGTGGTGCTGCTTCTACTCACTTTTCTTTCGCTGGAAAGTGTCTGTTTTCTTGATGATGATGAGGTGGTGCTGCTTCTCACTTTATTCTTTCTCGAAAGTGTCTTTTTGATGGTGAGGTGCTGCTACTTCTTCGCAGTTTTCTTTTGCTGGAAAGAGTCTCTGTTTTCTTGATGATGATGAGGTAGGGCTGCTTCTTCTCACTTTACTCTTTCTGGTAAGTGTCTCTTTGATAATGAGGTGGTGCTACTTCTTCACAGTTTTCTTTTGCTGTAAAGTGTCTCTGTTTTCTTGCTGATGATGAGGTGGTGCTGCTTCTTCTAACTTTACTATCTCTGGAAAGTGTCTCTGTATCTATGTACCGTTTTTGAAGCTGACTATAGAGCACATAAACAGGTGGCATTATTTCATGAAATAATTGAAGGAAGTAAAGGAACTCCCTTTCAAGTACTTAGGGTTTACAATATTAGGGCCATTTGGATAACTTGGATGTCATTTCTCAGAGGTTAGATTTACGTGTCTGATGTGATAGCTTATAATTTAAGAATTAACTTAATTAGGTTAGTTTCATATGAGAGCCTTAATTGGATAAAGATTTCCTCTCAAATAGTTTATTCTGAATAAGAGATCTTCCATTGATGATGGGATACAAGAGATTTCACTGAAAGAAAAGGGGTACTTCATAACAAAGGCAGTCAGATTGTAGAACTAACTACCAAAGGAGATTGTAACAGGAGACTTGGAAATAGTTAGGTACATTTTACATAAAAAGTACACATGATGACCATGAATTGGTATGATATTGCTGTAAGGAAATAATTGGGTTGCTGCTCCAATGGGGGTTTTGCTTGTCTGTTCTAAAACATAACACATTGATCATAGGATATTGTGAAAGGTGGTACATAATGGACGTGTGTCTTATTTCACCTGCAGTTACTATGACATATTATGTATGCACCTGGGTAATCAAAGTCTTGTAGAGGTGACAACTAAGGTATAATTTAAAACTATAGGTAATATCAGGCACTTTATCAACTGAATGTTGTTGAAAACAATTCATTTTCCTACAGTAGATTTATATTCAAGGTTCTAAATCAGCCTTTCATATCAACCCAAAATAATATATCTAGTAATAGTAATATTATTATTATTATCCTTTATTTATAACGCGCCAACATATTCTGCAGCGCAATACAGGGGTTAGGTACAAGTATAAACAATACCCCACAATGAAAATAATGGAAGACCCTGTTATTGAGCTTCAATCTGATATACACTGTGCTTTCCCTAAAGCACCTCACAAGATTAAAACTCGCAAACTTACATTCTAAAGCGTATGGGTAAGGTACAGGAGAGTGAGAGATGCATAGTGAATGAAGAGGCTAAAGATGATAGGCTTTTTTGAATAGATGTGTTTTTAAAGAGATTTTGAAGGATCTGAGGCAGGAAGATAGTCTGGTGGTGCGAGGTAAAGAGTTCCAAAGAATAGGGGCAGCACGTGAAAAGTCTTGAAGCCGGGAATGAGAGGAGGTGATGAGAGAGGAGAAGAGAAGAAGGTCATTAGCAGAGCGAAGAGGGCAGGTGGGAGTGTATTTTGGGATGAGAGCAGAGATGTAGGAGGGTGCACTATTGTGGAGGGCTTTATATGTTAGGGTCATGATTTTGAATTGTATTCTAGACGCTATGGGAAGCCAGTGGAGTGCCTGACAGAGAGGTGCTGCAGACACTGATCGTTTAGTATGGTAGATGAGTCTAGCGGATGCATTCAAAATGGATTGGAGTGGAGACAGACGGGTGATAGGAAGGCCAGCAAGAAGAGTGTTGCAGTAATCGAGGTGAGATATGATGAGAGCGTGAATAAGAATTTTAGTTGTGTCTTGTGTGAGGTAGTGGCGTATTTTGGATATGTTTTTTAGGTGAAAGTGACAAGATTTTGTGAGTGATTGGATGTGGGGAATGAAAGAGAGGGAAGGGTCCAGTAGGACCCCAAGACAGCGGGCCTGAGAGGTGGGAGTGATGATGGCATTGTCAACAGTGAGAGATATTTGCGGAGTGAAAGCTGTAGTAGAGGGTGGAAAGATAAGGAGCTCTGTCTTAGACATGTTGAGTTTGAGTTGACGGGCAGACATCCAGGAGGATATGCTCGAGAGGCAATTGGCAACATGAGCTAGCAGAGAGGGGGATAGTTCAGGTGCAGAGATGTAGATTTGGGTGTCATCAGCATATAGATGATACTGAAATCCAAAAGATTGTATAAGGGCACCAAGGGAGGATGTATAGATAGAGAAAAGGAGGGGGCCTAGGACTGAGCCTTGGGGTACACCGACAGTTAGAGGGCGAGGAGATGAAGAGGTGCCAGAGAAGGAGACACTAAATGTTCGATTTTCTAGATAAGATGTGAACCAAGAAGAGAGCAGTGTCACGGATGCCAAGAGAGTGGAGAATTTGGATAAGAAGAGGATGATCAACTGTGTCAAAGGCAGCAGAGAGATCCAGGAGAATTAGGATAGATAAATGACCCTTTAATTTGGCGTTGAGCAGGTCATTAGTAACTTTTGTGAGAGCTGTCTCTGTAGAGTGTTGGGGCCGGAAGCCAGACTGGAAGGGATCAAGGAGGGAGTTGGAGGAAATGAATTGTGTAAGGTGAGTGTAGACGACACGCTCAAGTAGTTTAGAAGCCAAGGGAAGTAGAGAGATAGGGCGGTAATTAGATGGAGAAGCTGGATCAGATGTGGGTTTCTTAAGAATGGGTGTAATTGTGGCTTGTTTCAAAGGTGATGGAAACTTGCCAGTGTCTAAGGAAAGGTTGAATAGATGTGTGAGAGTTGGGATAAGTGTGGTAGAGAGGGGGGGGGGGATCAGCTGTGATGGAATAGGATCATGTGGACAAGTTGTGAGACGAGAGGTTGATAGAAGGTTAGCAACTTCATCCTCAGTTACAGGGTTAAAGGAGTTTATAGTGGCTATAGGTTTGGGAAAGGGTGAAGGCAGACTGCTGTTTGTTTTTTGAAGAGAAGGTGTGATATGGGCGCGTTGAGAGGAGAGTTCATTATGAATATTTTCAATTTTACTATTAAAGTATCTAGCAAAATCTTCAGCTGTAAGAGAGGAAGGGGCGGGAGGTGGGGGAGGGCAGAGGAGAGTGTTAAGAGTGGAGAACAAATGTTTGGTGTTGGAGGCCAAATTTGATATTAATGATGAGAAGTAGCTCTGTTTGGCAAGATTGAGGGCATAGTGATAGGAGCGTAGGATAAACTTGTAATGAAGGAATATCTCTTGTTAATTGTGGCTTACTGTATACGTTTTCAAAAAAACAAAAATATGTAGATTGTACTATTGTACTCTCAGTCATCCCTTTTGGAACCATCCATAACTGAAATTCTAGCAATAGAGAAACCAAATGATATGTCCTAATTCATGTCAGGTGGTGGTAAAATTCTGCTAATTGTGATGATGTCTCCTCCATCCTATGGGACCTGATCTTTATTCCTGATTTTCAGCAATTGGTGACAACCACTGAGAGCACTTGTTCATTGGAAGACTCATGTAGTAAGTTTCAAGCAAAGGTATAATTATGTTTAAAAAAAATATATATATATACAATTATCGTTAAAAACACAATTGGGGCTCTTTATAATTCAACAAAAACAGTCAGAGGCACTCAATCTGAGAATGAAAAACAGGTTTGTTCTAAGCTTGGTAACCTACTCAGAGAGAAACGGGGAGAAAGGGAATGAGGTTAAGAATGAAGGGAAGAGAAAGAATGAAGCAGAAGTGAGAGAGTTAACTAAGAGAGCGTTAAAAGAGAGTAGGGGAAGAAAAGGATGATGGAGAAAGGGAGGAGAGAGTGAAAGGGTGGGATAAAGTGGAATTGAGAGTGAAGTGGTGTAGAGAGAGAAGAAGAAAAGTGGAAAGAAATTAAGAATTGTTGATGATTGTAAAGAGAGAAGGGTGAGAGGGAAAAAGGGGACTCAGACACGGGGAGATAGAGAGAGGGAAGAAATAAAAGAAAAGGGGAAAAGGAAAAAAGAATGGGGAGAAGGTAAGGACAAAAAGGAGGAAATGAATGTAGAAGTGAGAAAATGAACGGGAAATAGGAGGCGTGAGATTAGAGATGAAAGAAAGGAGGGGAAGTGAAAGAAAAGAGGGGTTAGAGAAAGGTAGGGTAAGAAAATATGAAAGGAGAGAAAAAAATTAAAGAAAATGGAAGAGATAAGGGGGAGAGGTGAATCGCAAAAGGGAGGAAAGGAGAAAAGTGAGAGTGTTTAGAGAAACAGAGAAAATAAATAAAGAGTGGGAGAAAGGGGAAAATAGGGGGAAAAGAAAAGAGAAGAAGGAGAACAGGGAGAGTAAAGGGGAGAGAAAAAATGGACAAAGGAGAGAAAGTGGAAAGGGAGGAAGAGAAAAGGAAGGAGGGAGGAGAGGGGGGATGAGGAGTAAAGGAGGAAGTATCGCCATAGGGGCATAGAAGAGGCTGTGAAGATAGTAAAGGGGGACATAGAAAGGAAGGGGGAGTGTATTATAGGTGTCAGTGGAGACTAGTGGGGTGACTGGAGGGACAGTGGACCCTTTGGGACCAACAATATTGAATATCAGGTAACAAAATACATCCTGTGGTGTACACGCTTTGAAAACTGCCAATCTGCGAATAATACAACAATATTTTTTTTTAAAGTGTTAAAAAGGACAATATCAATATTTGCATTATGATTTATTTTTTTTTTCAAAATCTTTTTATTGACACATAAGCAGTGCTCAATAATACAATATTGTTGGACTTGCAGGTCCAACACAATTTTGCATAAACAGGATTTTTTAACAACGTTTTAGATATCTTGTACAACTTTGTTGTCAATAATGATTATCCTGTCCTGACAATTTTGGGTGTCTGCTTTATGTGTCCACCATAACCTTTTTCCGTTTTCTCAACTTTGCAGGAAACGCCTGCTAGCTATTCCTTCCCTAGCAATTGACTTCTCAATACTAAACTTGTCAAATTCTTACATGTGAGCTAACTTGTTGTCTTTCCATGTAGATATATATAGATGTTCAATTTTGCATAGCTCGAGAATTACAAACAAACAATGAATAAACAAGTCAATGAACTTATCACTTTTATCTTCCTTGCCTTTTTTTTTTTTCCTCTTTCTTCTTGTCTATCTTCTTCCGGCCTGGAGTCTCCGCCTCATCCAATTACGCCTTCCCTTTCTAGTGTACTAATTTCCACTCTAAATCAAGTTTTTGTTAAATTAAAATAGCTTTGTCCGACTCCACCCATCTGTCCCAAATTTGACTAAAAGTGGAGAGGGAGTTGTGTATTGAATGCGTCATTTTTTCATAAATCATGATGTGGTTTAATTTTTTTATAACCTCTTGGGCGTCTAAATGGGGTGATTTTCATAAATCATGATGTGGTTTAATTTTTTTATAACCTCTTGGGCGTCTAAATGGGGTGATTTCCAATTCTTTGCAATGTGGCTTTTGGTTGCCAGCATGACCATTTGTATCCACTTGTTATAGTTCTTATTAACGTTCAGTACTGGCATTCCCAGTAAGCATGTCTCCCTAGAGGGGTGTATTTCCCTGTCTAATACCTCAGTGATCATTGCAGTTACCCTTCGCCACAGGGCCTGTACTTTTGGGCAGTCCCACCAGATGTGGCCAAAGGTTCCTCTATCTGAGCAGTTCCTAAAGCACTCAGGAGGGGAAAGCGGATTTATCTTATTTAGCCTGTCAGGTTTCATGTATACCTTGTGTAGTACTTTAGTTGCTGTTTCTAAATAGCTAAAGAAGAGGGAGCCTTTAGTCAGTGCCTTGTGTATTTTTCCCCATCTGTGGGTGTCCCATTCTACTCCCATTTCCTGTTCCCATTTTAGGACATGTTTAGGCTTTTGGTCTTTAAGTGGCTTGTTGGCAAGCGAGTAAAGGGTCCCAATTATGCCTCTGGCTAGGGGATTCTGTGCACATACTTTCGCAAACCAGGTGTCCTGTGGGGGACCCCAGGATTTGACCAGTTCTTGGACCCTGTGGCATATCTTGTTATAGTTAAATATCTCCCTGTCTGGTAGATTGTACTTATTTATGAATTGTATAGAGGTTAAAAGGTTGCCGTCTTGGAACCATGCCCCTAGCAGGTCTAGTTTCCGCGAGAGCCACCACGCTTTTGAGACCCCCCCTAATTCCTTCATAATCTGGGACCCCGAAAGGACTGGCGTGAGAGATGAATGGGAGTGTGTTAACTGCCGCTTGGAGTTCGCCCCTCTCCACTCCTGCAGGGATAATTTAATCATTGGATTATTGTAGCCTGATTTTGCTATTGGGGGGAGTGTCGGGGACCAAATTATATTATCCCATTTGTAGGGTTTCATTTGATAGCTCTCTAGGGATACCCACATTGGTTGGTGTTCACTGGAATGGGCTTGTGGTAGGAAGGAAATCTGGGCTGCTTTAAAGTAGTGTATCAAATTTGGGCACGCCAAACCCCCTGCTTCTCTGTCTCTATACATTAGGGACTTGTTGATTCTCGGGTGTTTATGTTGCCAGATGAATCGGAATACCGCTTTTTGGAAGCCATCTAGATCTCCTCTATGTATTCTAATCGGGAATGTTCTAAAATAGTATAAGATTTTGGGTAACATGTTCATTTTAAAAGCGTTTATTCTTCCTGTCCATGACAGGTTGTATCTATTCCACCTAAGTAGATCTGTTTGTAATTTTTTGTAAAGGGGGATATAATTTTCTTTGTATAAAGCTGACAACTCTGGTGTGAGGTTAACTCCTAGATATTTGATACTTCCTTTTGGCCATGAGAACGAGTGTCCCTCTTTTAGGGCTTGTACCTGGTCTGAGGGCACTCTCATGCATATTATTTCAGATTTATCTGCGTTAACTTTGAGGCCTGACAAGTTCCCAAACCGGGACATTAAGTCCATAAGGGCTGCTATTGAGGTTACCGGTTTTGTAAGCGTGCACAAGATGTCATCTGCGAACAAACTGCATTTCATTTGTTGACATCCCACCTCAATACCCTGTATGGTGGGGCATGTCCTAATGGCCTGAGCGAGAGGTTCAATGGCTAGAGCGAATAGTAGCGGGGACAGGGGGCATCCCTGCCTCGTACCTCTCTGGATGTTTATAAGATCTCTATTAGCCCCTGGAAGCCTAAGGCTTGCCGTCGGTGCTTTGTATAATGTATTTACTGGATTTGTAAATTTGCCTCTGATGCCGAATTTATCTAGAACCGCATGTAAATAAGGCCATTCAACGGAGTCGAATGCCTTTTCTAGATCTAAGGCTACTAGACTGAGAGGTATATTCGCCTTTTTAGCTATGTGGGAGACATTTAGAATACGTCGTATGTTATCCCCAGCTTGTCTGTACGGCACAAAGCCCACTTGGTCTTTGTGTATTAGTTTGGGGAGGAATTTGGCTACCCTTGCTGCCATTAGCTTAGATAGGATTTTAATGTCCCCGTTTAACAGGGATATTGGCCTATAGTTCCTTGGATTTAAAGTATCCTTTCCTGGTTTAGGGATAAAGACTACATCTGCCTGGTTTAGCTCGGCTGGCATTGGCTCTCCTAATAGCATCTCATTAAATAATTTGCTTAGGTGTGGGGCAAGGTGTCTTGCAAGGCTTTTATAATATAAGTTTGAGTAGCCATCCGGGCCAGGGGCTTTTCCTGCTTTAAGCGTTTTTATATTGTCAATAACTTCGGACGGGGTTATCTCTGCATTTAGGGAGTCTAATTCCCCCTCCGAGATTTTGGGAATGTCTAGGCTGTAAAGGAATTCCTGCACTGTGAAGTTATTGGCTTTTGTTTTTGCCGAGTAGATTTCTTGGTAGCACTTGTGGAATGTCTTTTATATTTCCGATTGGTTCATTGTAATTTCTCCACTTTACGTTTTAATTTTGGTGATATGAGTTAAGTTTTTCTTTAGGTTGAGTCTGCGTGCAAGCATAGGGGAGGGCTTGTTACCCTGGGCGTAAAACTTATGCCTAGTTTTCCTAAGGGACTGTTCAGTTTTAGCGGCTAGTACAGAATCTAGTTCTAGTCTAGCATTGTCTAGCTGGGTTCTAGAGACCCCAGGAGCTTTGGCCTGAATTGCTTTTTCCAAGTACTGCAGTTTTTTAAATAAGTCATTTTCTTTTTGAATGCATTGTTTCTTTCTGGCAGCTGCCATTTTAATTATGGTGCCTCTAATGTATGCTTTGTGCGCTACCCAGACCCACCCTATATTTGCCTCGGGGACCATGTTTAACGTGAAGTAATCTTGAATGTCATGTTCTATTTGAGCTAGCGATCCGGGATTGGTTAGAAGTGCCTCGTTTAAGCTCCACCTCCCAGGGGTTGTGAGACTAAGTCCCAGTTGAATTTTGATGCTAACTACCGCGTGGTCAGACCAAGGGCAAGGGTGGATCTTGGCATGCACTGTGTGGTTAAATAGCGAGGTATGAGTTAGGAGAACATCTATTCTGGAATAGGAATTGTGAGTTGGGGAGTAATAAGAATACTCCTTTTCCGAGGGGTGTAGTCCTCTCCAGGCATCAATCAACTCTAGCTCCCTCATTTGTGTGTGAATTGTTTTGAGCTGTTTCATGTTACGCGTGGGATGGGTTGCTCTTGATCTGTCTACAGAAGGCTCGAGCATAAGGTTAATGTCACCTCCTAGTATGATTCTGCCCCAGTCTTTTTGCTTCAAGGTACTTAGTAATTTAGTGAGGGCTCTGGTGGGCGCTGTGGTAGGGGCATAGATATTAACCAATGAGATTCTGAGGTTTAGGATGGTTCCTGTTAAAATTAGAAAATTACTCTCTTTGTCTTTGGTTTGTTTTTCGACTACAAATGGGAAATCACGGTGTATTAATGTAGCTAAGCCTGCTTTTTTGCTTTTCTGGTTGCAAGTGTAGAATACTGGGAATTCCTTGTGTAGGTAGGTGGGTACTTTGCCCTGGGCGAAATGGGTCTCTTGCATAAATATGACAGATGGATGGAATCTTTTATAGAACAGGAAAGCTTTGCGTCTTTTAAATTGAGAGTTGAAGCCCCTTACATTGTGTGTTAAAAAGGTGTGCTCTACATCAGCCATTGTTTTTTTGTGTAGTTAGCTTTATATGTTCTCAGTGGGGAGTGTGTGGCGGTTAGGTTACCTGGATGTGGAATGCTGAAGGACCGTGACCTGCGCCGGGAACCTCCCTTGGGTGTCTTGGGCGCCGAGACCACCTGTAAACTGGATAGACTAAGAAGAAAAGCAAAAGAGATACAGAAGCTTATATTCAACATTTCAATAAACTGGTTAAAATATGTCCTAACAATTTGGTAGTTTCCCTGTCTCCCTACCTGTTTCCATACCTTGAGGCCAGTAGCTATTGCTCCCATTACTGGGTTTGACCTCTTAAAGAGAGGACTCCCTCCTGGGGGTTCTACCTGGGGAGTTGTTAAGGGCTCAAAACTCCCCTTAATCTTCATCCCTCCAAATCATTTAAGTCACCTCAAGAGCTCCGCTACAGCTAGATCTGCATATCTGTATATAACAATCTATCTGTCTCTAACATAACTTAAACATTTTAGCTATTTGCTGCAATTTCTTCGGCTCAACCTGCTCATGGGGAAAAAAAAGTGTTCAATACTCTCTCAATGATCAGCATCAGGCTGACGGAGCGGTGTCCAGACCTCCTCCTGTAGCTTGCTCCATGAGAGGCCCCCTACTGAAGGCTGCTGTTTTTGTTTTTTTGGCCGATACTTGCCACATCTTGGCAAGACTGGGTCTGGGTCTTGGACTTCTCCTTTCAGCGTCTCTATCCTCTGCTAGTAAATTTAGCTTTCTCAGGAGGATCTCAGCTTCCTCCACTGTGTGTACTCTGTAAGTGGATCCGCCCCGCTGGAGAATTAGTGAAAATGTAGAGGATTTTGTGGCTGGACAATATCTCCAGCATGGGTTTCATCTCCTTCCTTTTCTGCAGTGTGGCCGGAGCCAAGTCCATGTATACTTGAGTTGTCCGGGCCTTTGATTTCTTTGAGCCTTCTCGCTGCTGTGAGTATCAAGTCTCTTGCGCTTTGTTTGGCAAACCTTATTATTATATCCTTAGGTTGGTTGTTAGCTTTTGTTGGGCCAAGGGCCCTATGCGCTCTTTCAATAGCCCAGTCTGCTTCGCTGCTTGTGGGAATGATCCCAAGTATGACCGCTTTTGAGTACTGCAGTATGTCTGAGATGCTGCTTGGGACATTTCTCAGTCTTATGTTATGTCTTCGTGAGCGGTTTTCAAGATCTTCAACCTTGTCAGTCAGCTCTTTTATCTGTGTGGAGTGTTGCGCCATTACCTCTTGATCATGCATCTGGGCTTCTACTATCTGGTCTGTTTGCTCCTCTAACAGCTGCGTTCTTTGTCCCAGGCCATGCAGCTCCCTTTTCAGGTCAGTGATAGCAGTCGTCATTAGTTCTTGGAACATCAGTTTTATTTTTTCCATGTTTTTGTCTGTTAGTTCCACCTGAGCATGTGCTACTTCCGGCTCTCCCTCTCTGACCGGCGAGTTTGAGTTGTGCGGGAATAATGACGCATCGTTTGGAGCTTTGTGAAACTCCTGGATGTTTCTACTCGCTTGATTCTTTTTGGGTTTGGTGCTGCTGCGAGCCACCATGATGCCGCCTTGTCCTGAGGGTGTGATCTATAGAGGTTGCCGTCTTCTGACTCCGTGCTGTAGGTGAAGCAGGCTAGGGATTTTGCTTAGTTGAGCATGAGAGTTTAGGTGGGCTAGAGCTTTTCTGGTAGCCGGCTTATGTAGGTGACTTGCGTAATTCAGTGAGTTAATGCATCATGCTTTTTGAATTGTTTAACATATTTACAATCCTAGTGAAACTTGTCTGGATAAGTCTTGCCAGCTTATTTGTGACATGCTTCTCACAACTTGTTGTCGTTTATTAAGTTAGGAGAGATGCTGGGTTGTGATTCTGTCTCTTAAATCTTTTAACCCCTTTTAATCTTAATCTTTGCACAGATGCATTGGAGGCAGTAATTGTGCTGTTGTAGGCTGTCCAGTTGGGGACTCACCTGTGGGGCTTAAAAAGGCTGCTGTTAGTGCTGTCTGGGACCCATTTTGGAGCCTTGTCTGGGGGCAGGCCCCTCTTGGTGTATGTGTCTCAAGATGGCCTCCTGCCCCCTCTAAGTAAATAGAGTTGTGCCACTTTAGATGTTGGGGTCTAGGCTGCCTCTATTATGCTTATTTTTGCTTATGCACTACTTGTGTAGGGATGGTGAGGAAGGGATCTGGTGTAGTGTGTCCCTCTTACCTCCCAGAGTAGCCTCTCAATGGAGTCTGGCACCTCTTTCAGTCTCTGGCACAAGCTCAGTGGGGGACCAGGTGGTGGAGGCCTCAACCACTTACTTTGATCCAGTGGTAGGTGATGCTCGTTGGGGGTTAAAAGTGGGCTTCTGGGCTGCTTGGGTTGCCCCTGCAGCACTTCTCTGCTGTGCAGCTGCTGCTGCTGCTGATGATGATCGCCGGGGAGGCCGGATGCACTAGGCCTCAACCATGCGGCGTGTTAAGCCCCGATTTTCGCAATTCTTCTTTACTCCTCTTCCCCTGCACCCCCTTACACTTGTGCTGGTGTTTAAAGGTTTTTTTTGTGGGGGATTAGGGCAGATTACCCTGGATTGAGTGGGTATTGGGATGGAGCTGATGTCTGGCAAGTCTTGCTGTCCCGTTAGCATTTGCATTATGATTTAAAACAATTTTCCCACATAAAATTGAGCAGGGGCACATCCAATACTCAATTCTGTTTAGCAGAAATATTATTAAAACATATTTCAGCGAATCAGAAGCAAAAATAAGTATATGTAACTGCAGAAAAAATCATTTGTGGTGTGGGAGCTGCTTATAGGAGGATCTGCATTAGATAAAGTCTTGTTTGCTATAGAACTTTTGTTTTTTGAGGCCCCTTTCAATGGGTAAAAAGATGAGGACCACTGGCATCTATCAAGATTGAAAAGGACAAGAGTCTATAAGCAACATGGATAGCCCGGGCATAAGAGTGAGGAAATGGGCATCGGTGAACATTGCTGGAGGGACATAAAAGTAGGTAAGTATGAAATCTCTTTTCCATACAGGGTTAATTTCTTTCTTTTTTTTACTTTTTGTAATTTTATTTTTACTGTATTTTTTTTAATTACTTATTATTTTTTGTAAAGATTTATTTTACATAAATTCTTTTTTATTTTATTGTAATTCATTTTAGTTATTTGTGTAGTTTTTTATACTATATGGCTATTGGGATTCCTATTGGACCACCATGGGAGGGTGTCATTTACATAGGATCCAATATGGTCCCCTGTTTATTATTGGTGTGCCATGGGGGTTCCTTGTGGACCCATGTGTCACATATCGTTTAACTTATAAGTACCACATGGTTATATGTGTTTATTTTAAGTTACCATGGGGCTCCTTTTAGGGAAGTTAGCAGGGGTTTAACATTTAGATGCCATGGGGGTCTATATAGACCCCCATAGTTATCTGTATATGGGGATATCAGGGGTTAGCGCAAATGGATATCCTGAGGGTTCCCTTCTGGGAGTGAGAGGATGGAATCCCTGGCATCCCTTCAGCATGTGGCAGTGCAGAATCCCCAGGTTTCCTCATTTGGTGTAAGAATCCCTGAGCTCATAGATGCAGGATGTGATTGACAGAGGGGTCATAAACCCCCTCATATTTATTTTACTTATTAACCCCTTCCCAGCCATAGTAAGCTGTTAGGGGTGTGTAGTGTTAATGCAGCACTGATACGGAGACTGCTGAGCTTCAGACTCAGAGGGCCTCATTCAATTGCAATTTGGCCAATTTAATAGGGCTCTTATATAGCTGAGTGTAAAGCACATAGCATATTTTTTACATAAGTTTTTACTTAGTGAACTTCTATTCCAAAGCAAGGTCTCCACTAACTAAAAACTTCTGTAAAAAAATATGCTATGTGTTTATATAGAGCCCTATTCAATTGGCCAAATCGCAATTGAATGAGGCCCAGAGTCTTTTGTGAGCAGGCTGCGTGCGCACATTAAGGGGAGAGAACAGGCTTGATGTGCATTCATTAAGTTATGGGAAGGTTTGAGGAGGGGTGGACTGGAATACCTCCATAGATTGAGAAAAAAGGTCCCACAGTTACAAGGGAGGGTTTAAAATGTACTGTGTGTCCAATTGTAATGGGACCCCAACTGTACTGTTGTACCAGTTCAAAGTAGTAAGTGTTTAAGGTATATGCATCTTGCTTCACATATACAGCAAGGAATGAATAACCCACTGAAATGAAAAATGTTCTAGGACAGTCTAGTCCACCTCTCATTAGATGTTCAAGAAACTGGTAAGCTAATTCAAATGACTGAGGCACTGACTGATATATCTGATCTTAAGCAATAAGTGCTTAAACATTTGAGTGCTAAAAGCATTGGAGAACTGAGGTTTGGCAAACCTGCTCTAGGAGTGTGGTTGCTCTCAGCATCCCAGATTACTACAGCTCCTATCTTCTTTTCATGCCTTCTTGTACAAGGGCATCTTTTATCCATCTAGGAGCTTCACACAAGCAAGCACTGAGATGTGTCAGCCAATCATAGTGTTTCCTTTGAAAAAAAATTTCAGGTGAATCTTTTGTGGTGATTCAGATCTGCAATGCATTTTTGGCAGTATCATTATGTGGTATTCTGTGCAATGGGATGCCACTGAGTGAATATGTGCTTTGGCCTTAATGATGCAATGTATCCATCCATTGTTCCTATACCGAGAGGGTATAGCGACTGACTAATATATATATCGCGCTCCATGCTGATGATAGCCAGCAAGCTTGAAACAGCTGTACGTGGATATTCCCAGCATGTGTATAATCCAACCTTGGCTTTGCATTAAAGCAGTGTAATACAGCAGGCATAAACTTAAAGGAAGCCATGTTTAAAATGGGCTATGGATTGAAGAGTGAGGCATTTGTGGGCATATTTGCATGTCCCTGCTCAGCTTCCCAGAATGCAGTGTAATAACTGTTTTTCTTGGAATTCTGAGCTGGAAACATGTTTTTTTAACTTGTTTTAGACATTCAATTGTGAACACAGATGTACTATTTATTTACTATATATATATATATATATATATATATATATATATATATATACACACACATATATATATATGTATATATATGTATATTTACACACATACATATATATATATATACATACTAGTAAATTTCCCTCCCTTCCCCTGTGTATCTTTCTCCCTCTCCCCTCACCTGTGTCTCTTCCACCCCTTCCCTCCCCTGTGTCTCTCCCCCTCACCCTCCTCTGTGTCTCTTCCTCCCCCGTGTCTCTTCCCCCCTCCCCTCCCCTGTATCTCTTCCCCCCTCCCCTGTGTCTCTTCCCCCTCCTATCCCCTCCCCTGTATCTCTCGGTTCATATAAAAGCGTGAACGAGGTACATTTGCGAAGGCTGATATGGGTCGTATGGAAAGCGTACTCGAGGTAAGCCTGCAAAGGCTGGTTTAGGACTTATGGAAAGCCAGAGGAAGGTTGAAGGTTAGCAGGTTTGGGCCAAAATCTGCAAAAGGAGGCTTACAAAGCCTAAAAGTGTAGCCTTGGATGGTGACAATGGACGTAACTTAGCAGACTCAGGTCCAAACTCACGCAAAAAGGTACAGGAAAATTGGGAAACTTAGTAGATTTGGGTGAAAATTCGAAGAGCACATTTAACGAAGCCTAAAAGGCAAAGCTTTGGACATGGACCCAAGGTATAGGAGAGTCGAGAAACTTTTCCTCATCTTGGTAGACTTGGCCAAAACTAAGCTTAGAAAAGCGTAAGCAGTTTGGTAGTCCTAGGCCAAGATCCACCAAGGATAGATTAGAAGGAGCTGACAGCTTACCTTGGATAATGGTAGGAAAAGGCCGAAAAGGGTATGTGGAAAGGAAGTGCTTATAATGGCTGAAGAAGACCCCTCCCTCCAGAAGAGGAGAAGCGAGAGAGGCTCCCTACCACAAACCCAGATATTAACCTGGAATATATATATGTGTTTATTCCAACCTTGGCTTTGCATTAAAGCTGTGTAATACAGCATGCATAAGCTTAAAGGAAGCCATGTTTGATGATGGCTACGGAATGAAGAGCGAGGCATTTGTGGCCATATTTGAGTGTCCCAGCTCAACTTCCCAGAATGCAGTGTAATAACTGTTTTTCTCGGAACTCTGGGCTGGAAGCAGGTTTTCTAACTTGCTTTAGACATTCAAATGTGAACACAGATGTACTTTTTATTTACTGTACTACTGTACAGGGAGGGCTTCTATCGCTCTTTTGCCCACCATATTATATATGATTGTTGTGGTGAACTACCTACTCATAATTTCCACAACACAGGCTGAGATCCCGCTCCATGCTGATGATAGCCAGTAAGCTTGAAACAGCTGTACATGGATTGGATACTCAGCCTGTGTTTATTCCAACCTTGGCTTTGCATTAAAGCTGTGTAATACAGCATGCATAAGCTTAAAGGAAGCCATGTTTGATGATGGCTACGGAATGAAGAGCGAGGCATTTGATTTGTGGCCATATTTGAGTGTCCCAGCTCAACTTCCCAGAATGCAGTGTAATAACTGTTTTTCTCGGAACTCTGGGCTGGCAGCAGGTTTTCTAACTTGCTTTAGACATTCAAATGTGAACACAGATGTACTTTTTATTTACTATATATATATATATATATATATATATATATATATATATATATATATATATACATATATATATAAAATCAGAGTAATGCAGTTAGTAGTGATACCTTTTTTATTGAACAAACATATTCATAGTTTTCATGACAAGCTTTCGAGAGCAGACCTCTCTTTGTCGAGTCAGAGGCAATACTGATTAGAGATTTACAAATAAAGCAAAAGAGAGGTCCACTCTTTAATCGTGAAAACTATGAAAATGTGTGTCCAATAAAAAAGGTATCACTATATACTGCAATACTCTGATTATTCATCTGGATTACTGGACATTCACGGCTACCTCACTCTTCATATATATATATATATATATATTTTTTTTTTTATTTATTTTTTTTTTTTAATATATATATAGAAATATAAAAGTAGTGGAGCAGTCACCACTATTCTGGTCTTCAAAACCTTTTTTTAAATGTATTTGATCAATGTTTGCAACTGTTATTTAGGGCCCTAATCATGATAACCAAATAAGCCTCTAAATATACACCTCCCCTCGCCTAAGCTGAGAAAATTAAGTCACTCGCACACAAACTAACATAATATCAAAGCTCCAATATTCAATGTTCTTATACATTACATCAAATTAAATGTATCTACTTCCAATATTAAAATCAACTACTGTGGAGATTATGGTAATTTACAAATTATACAACATTTTTATGGCACAAGAGTCAGGTTGTATCGGTAAACGATATGGAACCCACTAACTTCGGAAGTGCATTTTCGACTGTTTTTCCCTTTCCTACTCACACCCGATTGCCCCCTTCCCTGTTTTCACCCGATCTCCCCTGTTCCCCAATGACTCCTGATCCCCAATCTACATAACCATGGGGGTCCATTGAGACCCTCATGGCACGTAAAATATTAACTCAGTGTCACATGGGTGTTTTTTGGGGTGTTTGGGGTCGTTATCATGTTGGAATACTGCTCTGTGGCCCAGTCTCTGAAGGGAGGGGATCATGCTCTGCTTCAGTATGTCACAGTACATGTTGGCATTCATGGTTCCCTCAATAAACTGTAGCTCCTTAGTGCTGGCAGCACTCATGCAGGGGGTGGGGAGTCAGCCTATCAGTGCTCAGACTATACGCCGCACACTGAATCAAATTGGTCTGCATGGCTGTCGTCCCAGAAGGAAGCCTCTTCTAAAGAAGATGCACAAGATGGAAGAGTGGAAGATGACTCCAGTGGCAACCTGTGATGCTCTGGTGAACTCCATGCCCATGAGGGTTAAGGCAGTGCTGGAAAATAATAGTGGCCAACCAAAATATTGACACTTTGGGCACAATTTGGGCATTTCCACTTAGGGATGTACTCACTTTTGTTGCCAACGGTTTAGACATTAATGGCTGTGTGTTGAGTTATTTTAAGGGGGCAGTAAATTTACACTGTTATACAGGCTGTACACTTACTACTTTACATTGTAGCAGAGTGATATTTCTTCAGTGTCGTCACATGAAAAGATATAATAAAACATTTACAGAAATGTGAGGGGTTAGTCACTTTTGTAAGATACTGTATATATTTCATACCATCTCTTGATAGTACCTATATTTTGGAGTATCATAGGGTAAGTTAAGATAGCTTACTATCTCTAAAGATATGCTACCATTAGCCTGATAATAGGAAGATTTCCTGTGCATAGGGGCTAGATTCCTGTATTATTAAGGAGGCATCTTATAAGAAAGAGGTATAAGAAAAGCCTTCATTCAGTCCTATGGGGATCTGAGCTTTCAGAAGCTAGATCCACTCACTTTATAGTTGTAAAAGGCGTTTTCTATCATACCATCCTTCCATGGAAGGATTTTATCAATTACATGAAATCGAATTGCATCAGTCCGCTTATTGTGATATAGCTTGACATGTTTTGCAACTGGAGTATCCAGTTGCAAAGTTATGGAAGAAACATGCTCGAGAATTCTTCTCCTGAAGAACCTTTTCGTCTTTCCCACATAGATTTTTGGATAGCCACATGATATCACGTACACTAAATGATCCGTGGAACAATCAAAGACATTTTTGAGTGGGTACTGAATTCCTGTCAAGGGATGGGTAAATACTTTTTCTTGTTCAACCTACTTACAGGTTTTACAATGTTCGCATTTGATCAATCTTTTTATTTGACTTGTCCCAGTCCTTTCTAACGTCTCTTGAATAAATAGACTTTTGCTTAACATGTCTCCCAAACTCTGTCCCCTACGATAAATGGAGGCATTCTCCATTACATACTCTTTCAGAATAGGATCTTTTCTCAGAAGATACCAATATTTTTTCAAAATATTTTTAATTCCATAATTGTTGTTCCCAAAGGTCATTATACATCTGGTAAGATCTTTTGTGTCTCGTTCTTTCCTTTTGTATAGCAAGTCTCCTCTATTAGTTTCAAACGCCCTCTTATAGGCTGACTTGAGAACATGATTGGGATATCCCCTTTCTTTTAACCTTTCTTGAAGGATATCTGCTTGGTCTTTAAATTCTTTAAACTCACTACAGTTTCTTTGTATACAAAGAAATTGGCCCGTTGGTTTTCCTTTTTTCAAGAAAGGGGATGCTGACTAATCCATTGTAGGAATGTGTTTGAAGAAGTTAACTTTCTATGAACTTTGGTAACAATGTTTCCCAGTGGGTCTGTACAAATTTGTAGATCAAAGAATTTAATTTGTTTCATGTCAGCTACATATGTAAAAATTAAATTCATATTGTTCGTATTCACGTTTTTCACAAATCCATCAAAAGCTGTCCTTGTATCTGTCCAGAGGATTAAAATATCATCGATATATAATTGCCAGAGGAGAACTTTATCTGTGAAGTGACTATTTTCTTCAAAAACCTAGGAAAAGGTTGGCATAACTAGGGACACAAGAGGTGCCTATTGCCATACCTTTGATGTGTTTATACCAGGTTTCCTAAAGGATGAAGACATTTCTCGTAAGAAGAAGATTCAAGGAGAGTAAGGATAAAAGTTATTCCATTCCTGATGGTCATTACTCTTCTTACTTAAAAAGTGCTTCACTGCTTTTATCCCCAAATGGCAGGGAATGTTACTATATAATTGGTCCACATCTATGCTTGCCAACATAGACGTGTCGGGAACAATTAAGCCGTCCATTTGTATAATTACATCAGTAGTATCCTGTAAATGTGATGGTAGACTCTTGACCATATCTCTAAGTTTATTATCCACCAGTTGACTAATTTATTCTGTGAAATTGTTTACTCCTGATATAATTGGTCTGCCCAGCATTGGGAGAATGCACTTGTGTATCTTGGGGAGAGAATAAAAAGTAGCCACTGTGAAATTTTTAGGGAGCAGATAGTCAAAATTGTGATTAGTAATTAATCCTTTTTCTCTTGCCTGGCTTAGCATTGCTTGTAACTCATTAGAGAATTCCAACATTGGATTATTTGTTAATACTTCAAGTATTTCCTTGTTATCAAGAATGTTTTTACACATTCTTGGATAATCATCTTTGTCCATTAGGACAATGTTCCCCCCCTTTATCTGCTTTTTTAATTTGTTGCTAAATTTTAACTCATGTAATGCTCTATTTTCTTCCTAAGACATATTATTAGTGACCCTTTGTTTTCTTTTTGAACAGAGTTTTTCTATCTCCCTGTCACTAGATCCAGAGATACTTGTAAATTCCAAAAGGTCTTAAATTCTGGCATGAATGAACTCTGATTCTTACATTCTATTTGTAGAAAATTATTTTTCACATTAGGCCAGTTATCTGTTAGTAAGAATAATAGGCACTCAAGTGCTTTGGAATCTTCAATAGTAAGTCCTAGATTCTCCATATTTCTTTTTTTTTTCTATGAAGTATTTCTTGAGTAGCAATTTTTTAATAAAGAGATTTAAATCCTTGATATTGGTAAAGAGGTCAGTGTTGTTGCTTGGTACAAAGGATAATCCCTTTATTAGTATTCTCTTATGTATAGAAAGTAACCTGAAATTAGATAAGTTCACAATTCTATTAAGGTCATCATCCTCATTTCCTCATTTTACACGTATATCCTCAATTCTGTCATTTACTGTTCCCTCTAATCCATTATTCCTAGAGTTATTTTTTTGTTGTTGTTTACGTACATTTTCTTTATAAGGATGCCATTTCTCAGGTAATTTAATCCTGGTAGAGGGTTCTAATGGCTGTTTGTCAAGTCTGTTTTTTCTTTATAAAATAATTGATATCTTCTTGATCTGGAGCATGGGTATCCTCGAGAGGTTCTGCAGGACTTTTGGCCTCATCCCCTGCCTAAAAAAGCATCCATGCAAAGTTGTTTTGTACGAGATCTTGTTATTGGTGGATATATTAGTTCTTCTTGAGAGGATTGACTTGTCTGTTGGTAAGATGGCGTTTGTTGTGAGGAATCATTATCCGAATATTCTGAAGAACTTCAGTAGTGTTTTGCACTTTACTAATTCTCATCACTTTATATGCTTTCATGGTTTGAAAGTCAGGTTTATCATTAATAAGCTTATGTTTTTTTTTCTGTATGAGAGTTCCTTTTTATATCTATCTAGTTGTTAATTTAATTTCTTATTAAGTTATTCCAATTCTGATTCCTCACAATGTTTGTTTAATTCCACTTGATATATTTCTATCTTTTTATTTATAAGATTTAAATTCTCTTTTTTTGCCTTCTATTATTAAAGAGATAAGTTCAAGTGAACACTTATTTAAGCTTTCAATCTATTTATTAACAAAACCTGGTTCTTGTAAGTGTTGGGCTGGGATTCATTGAATCCTCAATCCTCTAGGTATAATGCTGTGTTTTTGATAATTCTGGCAAATTGACATTTCCCAAATTAATCTCAATTGTTTACTCAAAATTTTTTGAGACTCCTTAAATATGGTGTAGATATTTTCTACTGATTGTTTATTTATTTCCATTTCTTTATTAAAGACTTCGTCAGCTTCTTTCAATAAAGACTGAATATTCCAGATGTCCATAGTGAAACTTACCATTTTTAATTAATAATCAGAAATGAACTGAATAAACACTATAATAAAATGTAGAATTAATTAGGATAATATATAGACTAACTGGGCTACTACCAGGCTTAACTACTTAAGAAATTAAGATCACAGGCAATGGGAAGTACATATTTGGATGAAGCTCTATCATGATGCATAAAATGGATTAAACCAGAATAATTACTACACTAAACTAAATAGAAAAAATAATTTCCATGGTGCTTAACACTGGCTTAATTTAAATAATACTATAACGCAAGAAATCTTTATTAAACATCATGGTAAAAATAAACTTATACTAAATGTGAGATCATCTTACTTTGGGCTCATGAAATGAATATATAGTACAAATATAAATCTACACAGCTGGTAGGGGGAGCATGAATGTGATAATATGACAAATAACTATAATATGTGCTGAACCATGTCCATGTGTAAAGTGACCGGGACAAACCTGAATAAGTATGACTAATAATTAATAAACCTAATAAACAAATACTAAATAATAATAAACCATGGTGAAAATATGTTGAGTCTTATTGGTAATAGTGAATATTATATTATACTAGCGACTTGCCCGTCAAAAAATGACAAAGTGTTGAAATGCTGTTTGTCACACAATGTGAGTGAACTGTGTGCCTCAAGTAACTAAATTCCTCAAAAAGCAGAAATCTACATTACATAAAATAAGAAAAACTAAAATCACCAAAAATAAAAAATGTACATTACAGAACCAAAAAAAAACCTAAGTCACAAAAAATAAAAAAAGGAACATTACAGAAAAGAAAAAAATACATTACAACCCCACCTCACTACAAAATTAAAAAAAAAAATACACACCTGAAAATTAAATACATATAATACATACATATAATACAATACAATTAAATAAAATACAATACAATACAATTAAATAAAATACAATACAATTAAATAAAATACAATACACCCCTATCTAATATACCTATGCCACTATCTAATATACATGCCAGTATCTAATATACATGCCACTATATAATGTAATATACATCCCACTATCTAATATACAATACTATGTAATAATACATCCCCCTATCTATCTAATATACAATACATGCTATCTATATATATATATATATATATAGCTCCCCTAATTGTAAGCTACAATAAAATAATTAAGACCACTTACCTTGAGATCAGCAACCTACGGTAAAAAATATTCAAAAAATTAATACAACACATTTACATGAAATACCTAAACATTCTAAACATTCTAAATATTCTAAATATTATTCTCACCTTTCCAGCATGTCCCGTTCCAGCATGTCACGTCCTCCATGTTCCGTCGTCCATCTTTGCGTCTTGTCTGGCGATACTCCTGTAAAAAAAACCATGACATTAGTAAACATAAACCAAATTTAAATAAACACAATCTACATTATATTTACCTTTCCGCGATGTCTCCGGCCTCCTTGCATGAAGAAAAAAAAAATGACACACATCCGCCCTGGCGGATGTCTCAGACGCTAATGACCTTCCTATGGAGTGTTCCAGAATAAAATTGGCAATGGCGGCTTCTGATTGGCTGAAAAGGCTGTCTATCAAATTCAGCCAATGAGAATACCCCATTTGTGAACCAATGAAAAAAGTATACACCCCAAAATACAACGGTGATTGGATAACACACCTGTCCATCTTTATTTGAACCAATCCTAAGGCTTTATTGCCATCAGCCAATCACAATGGAATATACCCCCACGTACTGATTGGTGAAGACATCTGCGCCTTTGGCTGTAATATTGATTGATATTAACAATAGCCAATGAGAATGCGCAAATCCTTCACCAATCAGTACGTGAGGGTGTATTCCATTGTGATTGGCTATTGTCAGTGCAACCAATCAGAAGGTGCAGAGGCTCCAACCAATCACCCTGTGGGGGTGTATTCCATTGTGATTGGCTGAAGGCATCTGCGCCTTGTGATTGGTTTAAATAAAGATTGACAGGTGCATTATCCAATCAGAGTGGTATTTTAAGGTATATCCATTTGTGATTGGTTCACACATTGGCGCCTCCTGATTGGGTGAATTTGATAGACATTGTTTTCAACCAATCAGAAGGCGCCATTGCTTGTTTTCTTCCGGAAAAGTCTCCTGGAGCCTCATTAGCGTTGGGGATGTCCGGGAGTGCGGATGTAAGTATATATATATATATACAGTATATATATATATATATATATATATATATAAATATATATTTTTTTTTTTACAGGGCGTGGCAGAAGAGGATCCGGAGGAGGCCGGAGACATCGCGGGGAGGTAAGTAGAATGTAGATTATGTTTATTTTATTTTGCTGTATGTCTATTAATGTTGTGTTTTTTTAACAGGTGCCGCGCCGAAGAAGGATTAAAAGAATGCCGGACGGGACATGCCGGAAAGGTGAGTAGAATATTTAGAATGTATAGAATGTTTATTTTAGAACTGTAAACGTGTTGCACTCATTTTTTTTTCCCGTAGGTGGCTGATCCCAATGGACATCTGCAAAGGTAATTTAATTATTTTATTTTACCTTAGACTTAGATTAGTTAATATATAGATAGCATTTATTGTATGTTAGCTAGGGGTATGCGTTTTATATAGATAGCATAGGATGTATTGTATATTAAATTGTGTTATTTATTTAGATAGATTGGGAATGTATTATTATATAGATAGCATGTATATTAGATTATGCTCTTTATTTAGATAGATTGTGTGATGTATATTAGAAAGGGGTGTATTGTATTGTAATTGTATGTAATTGTATTGTAATTGTATGTATTTGTATTATATGTATTTGTATTATATGTATTTCCTTTTCAGGTGTGTATTTTCTTTTTCTGTAATGAAGGGGGGGGGGTTGTAATGTATTTTTTTTTTCTGTAATGTTCCTTTTTTATTTTTTGTGACTTAGGTTTTTTATTTCATTTAATGTAGAATTTTTTTGTGTGACTTTAGGCTTTTTTATTTTCTGTAATTAGAGTGGTGGGGGTTAATAGGGGGTAGGTAGTGTAGATGTTAATAGGTTAGTGTAGAGGGTGTTTAGTTGATCTTTAATGTTTTATTGGGGGTGGTATAGTGTAGTATACTGTTTATACTTAGTGTCATGATGGTCCTTGAGTACCATCATGGCACTTATGTGGTTAATGTAGTGTTGTAACAGGCCCATAATGGTTTTAATATACCATTATGGGACTGATGGGGTTATTTAGAGGCTTATGGGGGTCTGTATAGACCCCCATTAGAGTGGTGGGGGTTAATAGGGGGTAGGTAGTGTAGATGTTAATGGGTTAGTGTAGAGGGTTTTTAGTTGATCTTGAATGTTTTATTGGGGGTGGTATAGTGCAGTATAGTGTTTATACTTAGTGTCATGATGGTCCTTGTTATCCATGTTTCTGTGTGTTTGTCAAGCTACTAGATTGTAGACATCCACATACATAAAGATATTAACTATTTAGTTTTAGGATGTTGGTCATGATCCTGTATAGGCATCCCTTCATGCCATTTATGAATGTAAGCATATGTTTTTTGGTCACTAAACTATGTACGTTATGAATTGATGTTATCTTGCCAAGTGTTTTCCTTTCTATGTAAGATCTGATGTTATTTCATCATATTTATAATCAATTCACATGTTGGTGAACACAACTGACATCTGCATGACGTGTGACATGATGATGACATATATATGCTTTCTTTCCATACTGAAGCATTGTTCTTTGATTATTCATGAATATCCCAGTGATACAGGCATGACGTACAAGTGTTGGCATGTATTAATATGTCCAACATGTGTTCTAACACTTCTTGCAATGTTATTATCACTATTCTCATCATTCCACTGAAGGATTGTTAAACATATGACATTAGTGATATATGCTTAATAGATACATTGACACTATTGCCACGTGATGAGTCTTGGTGTACATGTTGGGGCTTGCACACCATTAATGGCGTGAGACTTGCCAGGACTGGAGTAGCCATGATTCCTGCTGATGGAGATAAGATTAGTGGTGCACCATGTGCCCCCCCCCCCCCCCCCCCCCACACACACACACACAGCCTCCTTTTGTGTTATTTTTGGGCCTACATGTGAAGCTTCGGGAGATGAGCATAATCCCCCTTGTGATGATCTGTCCCTATATGGCCTTGTGCCTGAGCCTATGAAACCCTGTTCCTAAAGTGCTCCATGTGAAGATCCAGTGCCTGGCCTGTGCCATCTATTGATCTACCTGTGAGGATCACCTCCCCCATTCATCCAGCATCATTGTCAGGTAGTCCTCTGTTTCGGCCTCCTGCTGCCCATGTTGACAAATATCTTCCTTCAGCCTCCTGAGTGCACGGGACCCGATGTTAATGTGTAGATGCCATACCTTCCCTTAGATCAGGGGTAGGCAAGTTCGGTCCTGGAGAGCCCCACACAAGCCAGGTTTTCAGGATATCCCTGCTGCCTACAGGTGAGTGAATTGCTTCTTCAGTTATCCTGATTGACTCACCTGTGAACAGAAAGGATATCCTCAAATACAGGCCTGTTTGGGACTCTCCAGGACTGGACTTGCCCATCCCTGCCTTAGATGATGTCTGTTAGTACAGTGCTGTGGTGCAGATCAGTACAGTTGCTGCATATTGTTTGTGGTGTGTGTATCCCTTTAATAGTGAGTTGTTGATAGCATCTGCTGTGGTCCATGAGTGTTTTATGATTGTTATTGTATACTGTGCCTATGTTCCTGTGTACTTTGTGATATGTTATGTGGAGGTGTGATACTTTCCATTAGTAGGTGAAACTTATTGATGTCTATATGTGATTGTACTTTTTCACATTAATGTCTGAATGTGCTGTATCTTTCGAAGATGTATGAAGCTTTGAGCTGATGTTTTTTGTTTTCATGTGATCATGTGTCATGTGATTATTAATTATTTTTCTATTGCTCATATTTGCCACTAGCAGTGTGAATCCTGCATTTGTGATGATTTAGCATTGTTTTATAATGTTTTCCTGTCCTGTTTTTGACGGCAGTGATCTTATTTACGAGCTATCCATCATTTTTGATTAGTATGGGTGTTGGGGGTAATGGTCTATTGGAACAATTCATAATCTGTAGGCAGTGTGAAAAGTCAATGGAAAAGTTATCCCTAATTACAATTTGCGACTTTGCCGTAGCAATTGTTATGCAATGATTTAGTGGTGGTTGATTAACATAGCTAGGTAAAAATGTTCGGGCCACTACTACACTCGCTATGTGTTTTTCAGGGATTAGCATAGAGTCCTTATATGGATTAATTTAGTTTAAGGGGAGCCTTATGCCAGACTTAAATCTCATAAAAGTGTTCGACCCTACCGCATGCACTAAAAGGCAGTGGCAGTTATGTACTATTGTTTTATAAAGTAGTTCTTTGGCACATTAGCACCATATGTTGCAGCTTTCAAAGTTGAAATAAAGACTTGTTATTCCTATATAACTCTTTTTTGTGGAAGACATTTCCCTGTTAAAATTTAGAAAAGTATTTGATATACTAGCGACTTGACCGTCAAAAATGGCGGCAATAAAATTTGAAGCCTGGCAATGTTGTTTGTCACACATTACGGGCCTCTCCCCCCTCTACTTTACTGGCCTCGCGATGAGGAATTAGGAATTATCACGGGCCTCGCAATGAGCGCCTTCGGCGTCCATTGTGAGCCCCCCCTCTACTTACTCTCCCTCTCCTCTTCATTTAATGTAGAATTTTTTTTGTGTGACTTTAGGCTTTTTTATTTTCTGTAATTAGAGTGGTGGGGGTTAATAGGGGGTAGGTAGTGTAGATGTTAATAGGTTAGTGTAGAGGGTGTTTAGTTGATCTTTAATGTTTTATTGGGGGTGGTATAGTGTAGTATACTGTTTATACTTAGTGTCATGATGGTCCTTGAGTACCATCATGGCACTTATGTGGTTAATGTAGTGTTGTAACAGGCCCATAATGGTTTTAATATACCATTATGGGACTGATGGGGTTATTTAGAGGCTTATGGGGGTCTGTATAGACCCCCATTAGAGTGGTGGGGGTTAATAGGGGGTAGGTAGTGTAGATGTTAATGGGTTAGTGTAGAGGGTTTTTAGTTGATCTTGAATGTTTTATTGGGGGTGGTATAGTGCAGTATAGTGTTTATACTTAGTGTCATGATGGTCCTTGTTATCCATGTTTCTGTGTGTTTGTCAAGCTACTAGATTGTAGACATCCACATACATAAAGATATTAACTATTTAGTTTTAGGATGTTGGTCATGATCCTGTATAGGCATCCCTTCATGCCATTTATGAATGTAAGCATATGTTTTTTGGTCACTAAACTATGTACGTTATGAATTGATGTTATCTTGCCAAGTGTTTTCCTTTCTATGTAAGATCTGATGTTATTTCATCATATTTATAATCAATTCACATGTTGGTGAACACAACTGACATCTGCATGACGTGTGACATGATGATGACATATATATGCTTTCTTTCCATACTGAAGCATTGTTCTTTGATTATTCATGAATATCCCAGTGATACAGGCATGACGTACAAGTGTTGGCATGTATTAATATGTCCAACATGTGTTCTAACACTTCTTGCAATGTTATTATCACTATTCTCATCATTCCACTGAAGGATTGTTAAACATATGACATTAGTGATATATGCTTAATAGATACATTGACACTATTGCCACGTGATGAGTCTTGGTGTACATGTTGGGGCTTGCACACCATTAATGGCGTGAGACTTGCCAGGACTGGAGTAGCCATGATTCCTGCTGATGGAGATAAGATTAGTGGTGCACCATGTGCCCCCCCCCCCCCCCCACACACACACACAGCCATCATTTTTGATTAGTATGGGTGTTGGGGGTAATGGTCTATTGGAACAATTCATAATCTGTAGGCAGTGTGAAAAGTCAATGGAAAAGTTATCCCTAATTACAATTTGCGACTTTGCCGTAGCAATTGTTATGCAATGATTTAGTGGTGGTTGATTAACATAGCTAGGTAAAAATGTTCGGGCCACTACTACACTCGCTATGTGTTTTTCAGGGATTAGCATAGAGTCCTTATATGGATTAATTTAGTTTAAGGGGAGCCTTATGCCAGACTTAAATCTCATAAAAGTGTTCGACCCTACCGCATGCACTAAAAGGCAGTGGCAGTTATGTACTATTGTTTTATAAAGTAGTTCTTTGGCACATTAGCACCATATGTTGCAGCTTTCAAAGTTGAAATAAAGACTTGTTATTCCTATATAACTCTTTTTTGTGGAAGACATTTCCCTGTTAAAATTTAGAAAAGTATTTGATATACTAGCGACTTGACCGTCAAAAATGGCGGCAATAAAATTTGAAGCCTGGCAATGTTGTTTGTCACACATTACGGGCCTCTCCCCCCTCTACTTTACTGGCCTCGCGATGAGGAATTAGGAATTATCACGGGCCTCGCAATGAGCGCCTTCGGCGTCCATTGTGAGCCCCCCCTCTACTTACTCTCCCTCTCCTGTGTGTCTTTCCCCCCCTCTTCATCCCCTGTGTCTCTTCCCCCTCCCTCCCCTGTGTCTCTCTCCCCCCTGTCTCTTCTCCCCCATCTCCCTCCCCTGTCTCTTTTTCCCCTCTCTCTCTTCACCCCCGTCTCCCTCCCCTGTGTCTCTTCACTCCCCGTCTCCCTCCCCTGTGTCTCTTCCCCCCTATCCTTGTCTCCCCCCACCCCCTCCGGAGTTTCTCTTCTACCCTGTGTCTATTCCTCCCCTCCCGTCCCTCCCCTATATCTCTTCCTCCCCTCCTCTCCCTCCCCTGTTTCTCTCTTCCCCCTCCCCTGTGTCTCTCTTCCCCCTCCCCTGTGTCTCTTTCCCCCTCCTCTGTGTCTCTTCCCCCTCCCCTGTGTCTCTCTTCGCCTCCTCCTCTTCCTCCCCTGTGTCTTCCCCCCCTCCCCTGTGTCTCCCTCTCCCTTCCACTATGTCTCTCTTCCCCCATGTCTCTCTTCCCCAGTGTCTCTCTTCCCCAGTGTCTCTCTCCCCCCCGTGTCTCTCTTCCCCCCCTCCTATCCCTCGTGTCTCTCTTCCCCCTCCTCTGTGTCTCTTTTCCCCCCTGTGACTCTCTTCCGCGTGTCTCTCTTCCCCATGTCTTTCTACCCCCTCTCCCTCGTGTCTCTCTTCCCCCTCCTCTGTGTCTCTCTTCCCCCGTGTCTCTCTTCCCCCTCCTCTCATGTCTCTGCCCTACTCCTCTCCCTCCCGTGTCTCTCCCCCACTCATCTCCCGTGTCCCTCCCCCACTCCTCTCTCCCGTGTCTCTTCCCCACTGCTCTCTCCTGTGTCTCTCCCCCACTCCTCCCTCACCTTAATGCTGCCACCGGATCAGGGAGCAGGGAGTATGGAGCAGGGAGGGCCGGGGGGTTGATGTGGCGTGATGAGCGTCTACGGCGCCTTTCGGGAGGATCAGTGGGGCATGGCAGGGGGAGTTGTAAAACTGTGAGTTGGCGTCAGTTGCGGCCCTCGCATTGCGAGGGCCGCAAAGCGTGACGACAACTCGCAGTTTGACAACTATTATATGTGATTAGAAGGTACAAAGGTTTAGTAATGTATAACTTTGATCTCCTATAATGGCAAGTGAATGTTATCTTATAGTAATTAAAATATAACATTGTTGAAAGTAATATGTGCCTGATGATTTACATCAATGAAATTGAGATTTGAAATATAAAATTGTTATAATGTTAGCTCACTTCTGAAGGAGAACATATGACCAGACAGCAGGAGTGAATAGTAGCAGCCCCTAGGTCTGGAAGACCTCTCTATCTTCTCACCTCTCTCTTCTCTCTCTTTGTCTTCTCTCTCTTTGGACAGAACAAAGAAATACATCAATATGTCATTAAATTTGCTCAGCTTCACTGGTGAACAACCACTATTGCAGGCAATATATTTTTAAAGCACTTTATTTTGCTTGTTCTCCCTCTTTCATTCACTCCTCCCCTGTGGTGAATGTTCCGCATTGCAGGCAAACCAGTATACGTATAAGCGTTTGACATTTCATATGCTCACACCCTCAGGTTCTCATTGCGAAGCATGAAAGTGTCGGGTTCACTGAAGCCTGCAATGAAGTCCAAAGGCGCATAAAGGAGACGGGGGAGAGGCTCATTGCGAGCGCCGGGATGAGCTCCAAAGGCGCTCATTGCAAGCCACACAGGCTTGAAAATGTTATTGCCGTCATTTTTGACAGGCAAATTCCCTAGTATATTAGAATTTTATTAGTGTCTTGTGTAAGGTAGTGACATATTTTGGAGATGTGTTTTAGATGGTAGAGACAAGATTTAGTTAATCATTGTATATGAGGAATAAAGGAGAAGGCAGGACCCAACAGAACCCCAAGACAGCGGGCCTGTGAGGTTGGAGTGTTCGGTCCTAGTCTATTTCATAGCCATGTCCAGTCACAAAACTGGGGTGTGCTAATGTGCCAAAGCACCACCAGGTGGTGTAAAAAATGTACTGCAGCCAAAGAACTATTCCATCCTCCGATGTGGCTCATAGGGCACGCCGACAGAAGAGGCCTTGAGCTATGAGAGGCGTGCTCGAGGCCCTGGGGGGGCGAGTGCCCGCGTCGATCATAGCGCTGGCGTCGCTGTTGACTCAGCGCCGTTGGAGTTGCGCCATGACAGAGAATAGAATAGTTCTTTGCCTGCAGTAAATTTTTGCTGTGGCGCAAAGCTCAACCCCACTGTCCAGATCCGAGTGCTCTTCTTATTGTACATTTTGTTTAGTACACTCAGACACTGAGCTGGGTGAATACAAAATAAATAGCTTAATTATATTATGTACTAGAATATTGCCCGTCAAAAAATGACGGCAATGAAATTGTAAGGTAGCTAATGCTGTTTAGTGTATAATACTGAAATATGTAATAGATTACTAAATGAATATACTTTACCTATTTTGAAGCATTGTGTTGAAGAGCTGGCAATCTGTTTTGATGTTGCTGCAGCATTAGTGGTGTGGAGCTGCTGTGTAAGCATGCTGAATGTGTGCACTGTGTGGTATGAATATCAGTAGGTCGTTTGTGGCGTTTTGCGAGTTTCTTGTGTTGTTTTGCGAGTTTAGAGTGCTGTAGCCTCGTTTTCGTTTTGTTCGGCGGCCATTTTTTCTCTCGCTTACAGTTTTTTTTAGTCTCTAAACTCTTTTATTTCGAGTAAAATGAAGGTCTAAGTGGCATTTTTGAGGTCCTGGGTGCTCCCTCTTGGTGTAGGTAAGGTTTTTATGTATGTGCTGTGTGTATGTATTGGGTTTTACATTTTGTAATGTTCGCGAGTTGCGTCCGAGTGTTGCGAGGCCGTAATGTGTGTGTCGTGCTCTTTGGGTTGCGACGTGAACTTTGCGAGGGTCGCAGTTGCTGGCATGGAGCGCCTTCGGCGCTCCATGCCAGCAACTGCGGCCCTCGCTTTGCGAGGTCCTCAGGTGCTGGCATGGAGCGCCTACGGCACTCCATGCCAGCAACTGAGGCCCTCACTTCGCGAGGGTCCTCAGTTGCTGGCAAGGAGCACCTTCGGTGCACCATGCCAGCAACTGAGACCCTCGCCCAGTGCCCTCGCTTTGCGAGGGCATTGGCTCGCTGCGCGAGCCAAGGCCCTCGCTACGCAAGGGCCGCGACTCGCATAGCGAGCCCGCGGCCCTCGCTTTGCGAGGGCCTTGGCTAGCTATGCGAGCCCGCAGCGTTAGCAACAACTCGTACGCTCACAACTATATATGTGATTACTATATAATGTGTAGATGTACCGGCTGGGCATGCTCTTGTGCATTATTATTATTATTATTACTATACAATGTGTAGATGTACCGGCTGGGCATGCTCTCTGCGTTTACGCTTTCTCTATCTGCACCCTATGTGCACTGCTGTCTGTGTGCAATCTCTGTCTCTGTACCCCTCACTCTCTTTGTCAATCTCTCTGCACTCTCTGTGCGCTCTATCTGTGAACTCTCTCTGCGCTGTCTTTGTGCTCCCTCACTGTCTGTGTGTGCTCTTGCTCTGTAATTCTCTTTATGTCTCCCTCTCTCTCTGTACCTGACTCCCTCTCTCTCTGTACCTGTCTCCCTCTCTCTCTGTACCTGTCTCCCTCTCTCTCTGTACCTGTCTCCCTCTCTCTCTGTACCTGTCTCTCTCCCTCTCTGTACCTGTCTCCATCTCTGTACCTGTCTCCCTCTCTCTCTGTACCTGTCTCCTTCTCTCTCTGTAGCTGTCTCCCTCTCTCTCTGTACCTGTCTCCCTCTCTCTCTGTACCTGTCTCCTTCTCTCTCTGTACCTGTCTTCTTCTCTCTCTGTAGCTGTCTCCCTCTCTCTCTGTAGCTGTCTCCCTCTCTCTCTCTCTGTACCTGTCTCCCTCTCTCACTTTGCTGTCTTTCTCTGAAATGCAAATGGCCGCCACGCTTCTGTTAAAATCAGTTTTTAGGCCCACCCCCACTTACATCATAGCCACGCCCCCTTTATGATGTCAGCGTTAGCAACATTTTCTGCTGCTCACAACTATATATGTGACTAGCGAATTGCCCGTCAAAAAATGACGGCAATGGAATTGTAAGGTAGCTAATGTTGTTTTGTGTGTCCTACTGAAATATGTAATTTAAAATAATAAATGAATATACTTTACCTATTTTGAAGCATTGTGTTGAAGAGCTGGCAATCTGTTTTGATGTTGCTGCAGCATTAGTGGGTGTGGAGCTGCTGTGTAAGCGTGATGAACGTGTGCAGTGTAATACTGTGCGTTCGCGAGCCGTAACCGTTAACGTAGTTGTGTACTTCCACATTGGAGTAAAATGGCGGGTAATGTGTGTTATGCGTCTTAGCGGATTATCCGTAGGTCTTTTGTGGTGTTTTGCAAGTTTCTTGTGGTGTTTTCCGTGGTTAGAGCGCTGTAGCCTCGTTTTCGTTTTGTTGGCCGCCATTTTTTCTGTCGCTTAGAGAATTTTTTAGTGTGTAAACTCTTTTATTTTGATGTAAATGAAGGTGTAAGTTGTTTTTTTGAGGTCCTGGATTCTCCCTCTTGCTGCAGGTAAGCTTTTTATGTATGTGCTGTGTGTATTTATTGTGTTTTACATTTTGTAATGTTCGCGAGTTGCGGACGATTTTTTCTGTCGCTTAGAGAATTTAGTAGTGTGTAAACTCTTTTATTTTTAGTTAAGTTAAGGTGTAAGTTGTTTTTTTGAGGTCCTGGATGCTCCCACTTGCTGTAGGTAAGCTTTTTATGTATGTGCTGTGTGTATTTATTGTGTTTTTTTTTTTTTCATGTTCGCGAGTTGCGGACGATTTTTGCGAGGTCGTAATCAGTGTTAACGTGTCTCGTATGTTGTTTGTGAGGGTCGTTGGTGTGACGTGTTGTTTGCGTTATATAAGTAAATTTTTGGAGGGTCGCAGTTGCTGGCAAGGAGCGCCTTCGGTAAGATGTCATACAGCACATATGGTAAGGTATTATAATGCACATAGTAATATCCCATACTGTACAGAAATTAGGTTCAAACACAGTGCTTATAGTAAGAATATATACAGTGCATTAACTAACATCATTAGTGTATATAGTACAGACAGCACATATGGTAAACACATCTATGGGGCATATAGCAGCATGATATGGAGGTCACTATTTATGTTATATAAAATACTTTTAAAAAGATCATGTGCAGAACATATGGTAAGGTCAGATACATAGAATCCTATAAGCACACATGGTAAGATCAGAGGCAGAGTATATAACTGAATCCTATAGGTGCAGGTATTTCCATGTTATACAATCATATAGTAAGATCCATTCCAACCTATATGATAACATTCTAATATTAATAGGTTATTTCACATGCAATATGTGCAGACCTCTATATCTCCATATATATCACCCCAGATGCCTATAGGAGACCCCATCTACTACTACCTGCCCTACAGCATGTAGAGCATTAACCCCTGCAGGCCCAAAACAGGCCCACATAGCAGTGCAGGGGTTAACCCTCTCAGTGCCATTGCCCATGCATTGCTGGGCACACTCACCAGTAGAGTCTGCCCCTGGAATCTCCGTGTGGCTGCTGCATGCTGCAGGATCAGTGTCATAACACCCCCCGGGGCACAGCTTTCACACGGGCTCACTGGCACAGCCTCCTCTTCACTCACAGTCCCACCACAGCAGTGTACTACAGGAGACGCGAGGGCCGTGGCTCCATGCCAGCAACTGAGGCCCTCGCTTCGCGAGGGCCTCAGTTGCTTTGTGAGCATGCGGGCCGTTGCTCACACTTGCGGGCCCGCAAGCGTGAGCAACGACCCGTACGCTCACAACTATATATGTGATAGGTGAAAAAAAAGAGCACTTGGCAAAATAGGTACAGGGGAAGAGTAAATTACCAAATCAGACGTATCAGTTCCAGCCAAACTGGGACAACCTGTCTGCTTGGCCCTGCTGTAGTCATATAACAGAGTGATAACATCTGAGGCTGATCTCTGAGCTGCTCATTGTCTGTATACATTCATTGCAGTTGCAGGGGGATCAAACTAGATACTGCTGTGTGAAACATTAGTCTCTGGAAGCAGCAAATTAAGATACTCAGTTTCCATCTTTATGCTTTGTCTCTGGTTACTTTACTAGATAGTGTAAGTCACTGTGAGGACATTAGGAGGAACTTGGGCATTTTATTTAAAGGGGCAGTTACCTCCGATATGGTGCTCTTTTGCATGTGACAGTGCATTCTGTTTATAATTTAAAAACTTTGTTTTTTTCCCTCCAGTTTTATTTATTTATTAACATAAAAGTGTTTTTTGCCTTTGTGTATTTACATGTGTAAGCCTTCCCCCCTGGTCAAACCCACCATCTAAATTAAAGGTGTGTGCCTCTGAGCCTATCACTGCACTGGCCACTGCTGCTTTAGTGCAGGTCTATGGGATCATTGGGTGAGTCTGTTACTCAGAGCTTCCCCAGCACAAGCTGCTACATCCAGCTCTCAGAGTCTGGTCAATCATCCTATGTGTCCAATGAGCAGTGCAGCCTCTGTCCCTCCCACAAGCAGAGCAAAGATACAGGGGAGAGAAAACAACCAGGCAATGAGCCTGTGCGCCAGTGTGTGTGTGTGCTCAGTGTGTGCCATGTGCTGTGTGTGCGCGCATGTGTTCATGACCCATGCATGATCCATTTAGGCTAAGGTGATAAATAAAGGACACGACGACTGAAATGGGAGAACAACGGGCCACAGCTTTATTATAACAATTGTAAACAACAACACATAACTTTATTTACATGAACTATTGTAATCCTTTTACCGGGGGAGGTGCCCGGCCACGGACAGTGACCTCACGCTTTGAGCCCTGCCCAAAGCCCCAATGCTTATATTAAGAACGCCCTGTTAGGTAGGGCCAACGCCCACTTAGGCCAGTGGGCCGGGCAACTCACCTCCCGCCAAGCCCTAAATTATCAAAATACAACATTTTTTTGCCACTTCTCCAAAATTCCTTAAATACAAAAACTTCTCTCTTATATTTTTTTTTTTTAAAGATAATAATTACATCTTACATTTTTACAAAACCAAATTAACAGGGTGGGTGGGATTTCAGTCGGGAGACCGCTCTGCTGTGAAAACGGCGCGATCGCGGATGACCGACACGCCCCCGACGCAGCTGATTGGCTGAAAGGCCTCACAGGCTCCGCTGGGACACGCAACGCTACGTGCTGACCCAGGAAGCCTGTGCAGCCTCCGCATCATACATGACCCATGCATGATCCATTTAGGCTAAGGTGATAAATAAAGGACACGACAACCGAAATGGGAGAACTACGGGCCACAGCTTTATTATAACAATTGTAAACAACAACACATAACTTTATTTACATGAACTATTGTAATCCTTTTACCGGGGGAGGAGCCCGGCCACAGACAGTGACCTCACGCTTTGAGCCCTGCCCAAAGCCCCAATGCTTATATTAAGCACGCCCTGTGAGGTAGGGCCAACGCCCACTTTGGCCAGTGGGCCGGGCAACTCACCTCCCGCCACAGAGCACGCGAGGGACGCCTACCGAGACTGCGATCCCCCCCTGCTGGACATCAAAGCCAAGGCCCGTAAAACGCTCTCCCTAAATTCTAGCATCATTAACTCCAGCCCCATTTCCGTAAGGTGAACCTTGTCCTTTCCGAAAAAATCGTTGTCGCTGGCTCGAACTCCTTATAACGGATGTCAACAAACCCCAACTTTCTAACGAAACTCGCGAGCTGCTGGTTGATCTTCTGTCTTACTTTATCTTCTTTTTATCATCTCATCTCAGACCAGATAAGAAACGTGCCTGGGAACTTCTTCATCCATTTTTCGACATCTCTTTTCATGATTTTCAACATCCGTCTCATGGGTACCATTCCCAGATCGTTCCCGCCGGCATGAAATAATATAACGCTGGGCTGACCATAACGCTGCGCGTATGTGTCCAACAGCCCGTCCAACTGCGCCCATCACAGAACCTGAATAACGCACCACCGAACGTGCAAGTGCGTAGCAGGAAAGCCCAGTTGTGTCTTTTCTTCGGTAACTGCAGCTAACCTGTCGGCCCAGTACACATACGAATGGCCAACAATCCACAGTTGCTTCTGTTCTCCTGAAAGCAGAAAGCAACAACCATTACACCACTGCACTCGGCCTCACATAGGAATGAAAACGCTCTGATTCCCATCTACCAAAGCGTTTTACTGCAGCGTCGGGCAAACCCAGTCTGGCTGCCTCCGTGGCTGTCCCAATGCAGAAAGAATGTGTCCCGAATTCCGACTGCTCAAACCCGAGCCACTGCAATGCACTTTTTAACACTTTTTTTAATTGATACCGTGATAGTGCCGTCCCATCGGCGTGTACCAGCAGCGAACACCGTCCCGCCGGTCGCTGCGTAAGGTATTCCTCTATACAAGCATATGGGCAACACTCCGTGCCAACCTGATGCAGAACCACCTCTCTTCCTTTTCCCACTTGGTCGGTCTTTGACCTCCGTAACCAAATTACTACAGTGCCTTCATTCAGCAGGTATCTACTACTTGCAGTCTCCCGTGTCTACCGTGTCTACTGTTCGCGACTAACTCCCCTATCCTAAACGCTCCGAAAAACGCTAGGGAAAAAGCCGTTTGGAAAAGTAGAGATTCAAAGGGGTTTCTGCAAACCACCACCAACACCTGAGCCATTCTCAGTAACAAGGAAAAGGTAATCGGCCGCCTGTTATCCGGTCTGCGGTCACCATTAAACATTCCGCGCACCACCTTGCGCACTAGCAACTCCTTTGTAAGGTCCCTCTGCCCGGCAAGCTTAAACATAAAAGCCAGCGCCGTGACCTGTCTCCCTACTACGGCTCTTGTTTCGCCTTGCTCGGCGCACCACAGCAGTTACCAAAGTAGGATCCCTATGGTCTTATCTTCCGTCGTAGCACCACCGGCCGTTGCCACTAGGCCATCCATTTTGCCCACAGGCGTCTTTACGCGGTCCATGTTGCCGGGGCAACAGACTGTCTCACGAGTCTCGTCACCTGGCAGCTCCAAGCTCCCAGAGTTCCGCGGGAATGCATTCCCCCAGGGCGTTCGCCTGAGGGGCCAATGCCCTGAAACGATCCTCCTGAAACTGAGAAAGGGCATAAGCAATTCCGTTCTCTACTACTGGGACATGTCTCAACTAAAACCATATGTTCAGGCGAAGACAGCATAGTACAAGATGACGGAGTAATCTTATCACCGGTATGGATGTTGCCGTGAGGTTGTTCACGGCCTCCACCACCCCTATCTTATCCAAGTGGAATATGACTCGCCGGTCCCTGAAAGTCGTACCCCATATGTGTACTGCCACCACCATGGGGAATAACTCGAGGAATGTAAGGTTCTTTGTTAAAACTGCTACTTCCCATTCCTCCGGCCACACCGCGGAGCACCATCTCCCTTGGAGATATGCACCGCAGCCAACCGGTCCAGATCCATCTGTGTAAAGTTCTAGCTCTGCGTTGGTGGCGCCCTTCTTTTGAAGAAGCGCCCGCCCATTCTTATGGCTGCGTCGGTAACCCCTGCATTGGTACTGCCAGCTACTGCAAAAGGAACGCCAACGGCTCGGATGCCCCGATGGTCCCTATTGCCTCGGCCGGAGCTGTATGAGCTGTCGCCACAATAGCGGATAGCTGGGGCCATGCACTCTTCGCTAGCCCGCCTATCCAAGATCCCATCTCTTGCTCACTGACCGTAATGTTGTGCGCAGCAACCAGGGTCTTTAGCTACCCAAAAAACCCGGCCTTAGTGTGCGAGGGATCTCTATCTCCCTTTTCTGCTGTGCAACTCAACAGTGGAGTGGAAACAGCCAACAGAGTATTCCTGCGTCTCTCCTGACGCTCCGGGGACTCTGACCGTCTGGCCCTCTGTGGGCTCCTCCTCTCTGATCCGGTGCAGGCACAGCTACACCTACAGGATCTCCTGCTACTCGATCTGGATCTCCTTCTGGACCTGTGGGTGCAAGAGGAACAGTCACTAGCTCTCCGCGACCTGCATGCCCGTGCCCATACCGTCCGCTCCTCCTCTTAGAAGTGGTCCTGGTCACCTATGCCTGCGCGGCTGGAGTAAGCTAGCGCCGCCTCCTCTGTCGCCCCCCGTAGGGGTTCTCTTGAGACTTCATTAGGTGTTGTAACGTCTGGCTGTTGGTCGGTCTTAGACCCCTTTTGCTGTGGCCTAACCATCTCGCCCTCAGTCTCAATTCTAGTACGTCTTAGTGGGGTGTGTGTGAATAGTAGTGGACTGTACCTGCTTGTAGCCTTCCTAGCTCGAGTGGGGCGCACCGGCACGTCATCAATTATGACCATGCTGTCCTGGCTATTCATCTCGCTGACCACTCTGTCCCTTCTCTCTCTCGTAGTCGCCATGTTCCGCTCACCGCCTAATGGGCGTCCCTGTAAAGTACCAGAAGCACTGTTAGTACGGGAAATCCTAGGGACCGCTATGAGGGTCTGTAGGAGCTTGATTAGGGCTTCCGGCTTTTTTCTTACCCCCTGCACCCCATCTACGGGGTGTTAACGGGGTGTTTCTCGACCTTTTGTCGCGGCCTAGGCCCTTTAGGCAAAATGACCGGTGGTGGCCGGAGTTCTAGGCCCTCACCTTCACCGCCCGTGGACCTGGCGCTCACCTGTCTGAGGGGTATGGGGGCCCGGGTCCTAACTTCGGCCAGTAAAGCCTTATTATAACTAGAAGGGGGACACACACGGGGGGGGGGGGGGGGGGACAACAGGCAGCAGCACCAGATACAGACACACACACACACGCAGCACAAGCAAAGACACAAAAACACACAAACGGAGGGAAGAAAAACACAAAACAGACAAGATTAGCCTGAATAGTATCGCCCCTTATGTGCTGGTAAGCTGGGGATCAAATTTTAGTATTTAACCTTCCTACTTTCAATCTATTGCTGCAGGACCTCCGACCTCCGTCCGTTTCAGTTCGGGAGACTGCGCTGCTGTGAAAACTGCGCGAACGCGGATGGCCGACATGCCCCCAACGCAGCTGATTGGCTGAAAGGCCTCAAAGGCTCTGCTGGGTCACGCGACGCTACGTGCTGACCCAGGAAGCCTGTGCAGCCTCCGCGTCATACAGTGTGTGTCAGAAAACAACACTGTACCCTGTGCCCTGTGCTCTATATCATACTCCTGGAGCATAAATATATATTTATTAATAATGAATCAAAACACAAATAAAACAGAAATATCCCACATCTTGCATTGTCAGTATATATATATATATATTCAAATGTGAACACAGATGTACTTTTTATTTACTGTACTACTGTACGGTGGAGGGCTTCTATCGCTCTTTTGCCCACCATAGTGTGTGCATCTCAATATATGTATTACTAGCTACTTGCCCATCAAAAAATTACGGCATTAAAATTTAAAGCCTGGCAATGCTGTTTGCCACACAATGTGGGCACCTTCGGTGCTCATCGCGAGCCCCTTTGGCGCTCATCTCGTGGCTCGCAATGAGCGCCTTCGGCATGAGAGGGGGGGAAGAGACAAAGGACAAGGGGGGAAATAGACACAGGACGGAGCGGGGGGTAAAAAGACTGGGGTGAAAAGGAGACACAAGGGAGGGAGAGGAGGGGTGAAAGTAGACAGAAGGGAGAAAGTAGACAGGAGGAGAGACACTCGGTGAAGGCACTCTTCGCATGGCCAGTAAAGTAGAGGGGGGGAGAGGCTTGCAATGAGCGCCTGACGTCAAGTAGAGGGTGGGAGGAGTAGAGGGGGGAGAGGCTCGCAATGAGCTCCAAAGGCGCAAGTTCAGTAAAGTAGAGGGGGAGAGGCTCCCATTGTATGTCAAACAGCATTGCCAGGCTTCACTTTTTATTGCCTTAATTTTTGACAGGCAAGTCGCTAGTATGCATAATAAACGATAATAATAATAATAATAATACTATTCTGTTAACTGCACTCAGCTGTTGATGGCATTAGCTTTTTTCCTGTCTAACTGGAAAAACTTGTCCAGTTTAAATATAAAGTTGTGTAAGTCAGGGATTTACTGTATAATTTGGTTATGTTCAGATTTTGATTGATATTATTTTTCCTTACTTGTTGAGTGTAGCAACCCCATTGTTGTCTGATAGATGTGTCCCATATGAATTTTTATTGCTCCCATAGAAACTCCTGCAGGACTGCTTCAACCTTGCAATGTTTTTACAGGCATTCATATGGAGATATTATATTGTCTTCCTATTTACATTCCTGTAAACGCTACATTCATACAGCCAGGTGGATTTGGGGACTGTTGGAGTATTGAGGGGGTCTGGATTAACGTTGACTGCTGTTGCCCTGTTGGCTTGGGGTGGGTAATGTTGCCTTTGGTATGATTGAGTCATATATATGACTTATGATTGTAATGTTAAGTATGAGAATCCTCATAGCATATTTAATATCTCAATGCTGCATTTTTCACAGGGTCTCTGTGGAAAGGGGAGTCCAGTTATCGGTTATCTGGTTGTGAGATAGAAAAATTATCTCTTCCTACGTAACCGGAGGGCCTAATAAGTTACAGTGGCCAGAGTGATAGGGGAAAGTACTAATCCATCTTATTAATCATATTTTAATACAAATTTGAGTTGTGGTATAGTGTATGACACTTCTGTAAAACTCGATACAAGGATAAGCATGGGGTTTTTAATAAAATAGAGTGCAGTAAGATGGTGAGTTAGCAAACAGCCTACAGGAACATAGCCCCCTAGACTTCATGTGTCAGCAAAGGTGATTAGCTGATGCCCCCTTTTAAGTACAGAGGAGAAGGAAAATAAATTCCTAATATGCCCCCTCCCTTGGGTGAAATGTTTGGACTGGCTTGGGGATAAATGTAGTAATTCTACACATGGGAATTATTGCCTGTCTGATACTTTGCTCCCAATCACTGGGAGTATTGCTGCTTACCTGTTTTCCTGTGCTTCCTGTGTTTGGTGGAGGTGATATACTGTGCTGGGTCCAGTCCTGATAAACATGAATATTCCAGAGAACCCTATGACCTACAGGGTTAGATTGATCTAGAATCGTAGTGAGCCCAACAGACGCCGTATGTTCATAATAGTACATAATGAGATTTGCTCTTACATGCACTTGCAACAGCTTTTACGTGTACACGTAAGCTACGAGTATATACTAGTCCGTCAGAGTACATAAATAGTCAGCCCCCTCTGGCAACACTCTCAATGGAAAAAAACATTAGGGAATATTGAAACATGGAGTCTATAAAGGCAATAGTTTCCAGCTCAAACAATAACTGTGCTGTGCTTGCGAGTGCTAACCCACAGGACCCCAGGAGTGGAGGTTTGGTTTTGCAGGCAAAGACAGCAGCAGTTTGTAGCAGAGAAGAGTGTGTAGCATTATATTGCTTACATATGTTTCAACATGTATATTCCCATGTGCGTTCTACACATAGCCCACATATTCCCCAATTAATAATATTAATACGCATATCATAGGCCATCCATGAAACTTATCACAACTACTCTAAACTCCATACCCACCCTAACCTAACACATACTCTTACCTCATTCCACTTCCACCCTACACTTTTAGAATACAGTAAAAAAAAAAAATATAAACAATACATATTCTTCTTTCCAACAAATACATATATACATTTTTTATTCTGTTATACACATGAGCCGATGGAGATGATTCATGTTTCAGTGAGTGATTGTGAGAGTGACAGGTGTGTGCGTTTTTTTGTTTTTGTTTGTTTGTATCCAGAATGAAGGGTGGAGATAGAAGTGGAGAGTAGGAAAGGAGGGGTCAGGAGAGGGATAGTGTTGGGGAAAAAGCAGTGACCTCCGGGTTTGGCATACAAAGACTACTGGACACACACCAGCCTAAGACAATGCAAGGTGAGTATGGGCTTCCATTACAGAAATGCAATACAATCCATACAACATAATCATCATACATGTTAACAAAACATACAACACCACTCAGGGTCTAGATCACACACAGTGATGGCTTTCAATGTTCAAGTACAGGTAGCCCTCATTTTATGCCAGGGTTCGTTGTAGACTGAAGCCAATAAGTTACACTCCAGGAACCACTCAAAACTGACATAAGTAGTATAATATTATCATTATTATCATATGCTATTCACTAAAAACATCATTTATATGAATAGAAATCAATTCAATGTTACACAGTCTAAAATAACCAAACTAAATGTAATTAAATAAAATAAGTTTGACCCTTTACAGTACATTAACTTTGATAGGTCTGAATCCCATATCTTCTAGTTCTCTTATATTATGTAAGTCTCTGGTAGAAGATCTTCCCTCGCTTTGAAAACAGTGAACGGTGTTGACTGTCGAGATTTCCTCTTTCTTTCTCTGAGAATCTCCGAATAAGGAAAAATGAATTTTTGCTTTCGCACTTCGCTCCAATCAGCGATCTTTTCATGGTTGAAAAGATGCACTTCATTTTATAATTTTATAGAGTTTATTTTTTGGTCTCCCCACCTTTTCTTTGTTTAGCCAATTTTTTCAAGTCTTCATTGGAAAGCTTCCATCTATATCAATCCAACAGCTCGGTTACACCTTCAGCTCTTGTTTTTTTGTTTAGTCGTTCAGTCATGTCTCAGTGGACCTCAGCATGTCAGGCACATCTGTCAACTACTGTCACTGTGATTCATCAAGCTCATTGTAATTTCTTTATTGACCTCATCTATCCATCTCCGTCTCTGCTGTCCCCTTTTATTTTCATGGCTGCAGTCATCATCTAAAAGAGACCTTGAAGCCCAGGAAAATAAAATCTGCCTCCACCTCTTCTGCATTTTATTGCCAGGAACTGAGATTGCTGTTCGCCATAAACTTTGTCTTTTTAACATTGAGCAGGAGGCCAGTATTTGCCCTCTCTTCTTTCACCCCCTTCAGCTCTAACCTCATCCAATCCTGCCTCTTGTGCTAGCCTGCTCATATCTTCAACAACGTTTTCCATTGTCTCTAAACCTTTGAAATTATGCATACATGATGGTAGAAGTTGGTACCACATTCCATTCAAGCAGTTCATGGACACTGCCTCACAAGTTGCATTGATGTCATTAATGCCTTTTAAAATGGCTATAGGGACACTGGCAGCTGGGACAAGGCTAGTTGTGAGGATGTCCAGGGATGTGCAGTACAGATAAGAGCCTTAGGCAAACAAATAGCTAATTCAAGTCCAAGTCAAGGGGGTCAGAGAGCCAGAGATCATCACAAAGGAATATGCTAAGGTCAGCAACAGGAGATCAATCAGAATTTCACAGAGAATAAAGTTGAGAAGTAGAGCAATGTCCCATGGACAAAAGGATTAATATAGTCTCAGGGCCTGTCATCATGTGTATACGTCATACTTTGAAGGCCGTGACAGGAAGTTTCAGTAATGCTGCTGTGGGCAAGTCTGTAGTAGAAGCCATTATGAAGACTGAGGCATTTCTACTAGCAGGTAAATGTGTTGCTGAAGAAGGAGAAACTGACATATCCCAAACTTTCGTCATTTCTGTGAAGGTTTGCCTGAGGTTTTTTAAAGTTGCTATAACCCCATGGTTGCAAAACTGATGTAGTGTTTGGGCATGAACATCCAGAGGTGTTATGACATAATCAAGATTTGCAGGATGGCCTGAGGCATTTTCCAAGATAAATTCCTTATTCTTTTTTTATATTATAAATTGCAATAACCTAAATTCTTAGACTGAAAATATGAAAATATGGTGACAGCACAATCTATGGAGTGGTCATAAGCTCCCCAAAGCACCATTTAAATTAATCAGCTGACCCTCTGCTTTTTACCAGCGTTGTTCATCAAAGAAGTGTACTCCCTCTAGAGCACTGTTGATACAGGTAAAGTTTTGATTTTGCTACACTTACAACATGATTAGTGGAGCCATCCTTCAGTCTACTGTTGTGATTTACACCCTAGTAGGGAAGAAACACTAAACAAGTTAAGTATCATTTATATTACTATTACAATGCAAGGCTCTGCCCCCTCTGAGCACCTTCGGCGCTCATTGCGAGCCTCTGCAACCTGCCCTTTTCATGTTTTGCAATGAGCACCTTCTGCGCTCATCGTGAGCCTCTCCCCCGTCTACTTTATGGGCCTTGATGCTCATTGCAGGCGTCGTCCAACCACAACTTTGGTGCTTTGCAATGTTCACCTTCGGCGCTCATCGCAAGTTCTGCAATGAGCGATCATTGCAGACGTTGTGCAACCCGCCACGATGCGCTGAGCGCCTTCGGTGCTCATCATGAGGTGCCGCGTGCCTGGCGTTGTTGGGCTCAGTGTTACTGGCTTCGGCTAAGTGTTACTGGCTTTCGGCTAAGTGTTACTGGCTTGGGTTAAGTGTTACTGGCTTGGGCTAAGTGTTACTGGCTTTGGCTAAGTGTTACTGGCTTCGGCCTTGTCAATTTTTTTTGGCCGCCATTTTTTCCTTGCTTAGGCGATTTTCTATCTCCAAAAAACGTGTTACTGGCTTCGGTTAGGTGTTACTGGCTTTGGCTATGGGGGTCTCCAATCTCTTTCCATCCTCCATCGGTGGACCGTAATCGGGCAAATTACTTCTCTGACGGGGCTAGGACCCTTAGAGAGACCCTGAAAATGCACTATTGCGAGACCTGGCCTTTGGCGCTCATTGCAGCAAGGTGCTGCGAGCCTCGCAATGAGAGCCTATGGCGCTCATCTTGAGGCCTTCTTCAATCCCTAAGTCCTGCGGGCCTTGAGATGAGCCAGTGGCCACTAGGTGGCACGGATGAGATTTTCATCATTTTCTTTGGGTTAGGGTTAGATGTAAGGGTTAGGGTTTAGGGTTAGGGTAGTGGCTGATGATACGCTTTATACTAACAAGAAATTGACGAAAATCTCGGCTGCACCACCTACTGGCTGCTGGCTGCCACCTGTTGCTATTTACATGTACACATATACATTATATAAGTTTAAAATAATTTTATAATGGGAGATTTGCTTATAAAAAGTATAGAAGAGATTAATTTGAGGGTCTGGCTGGCAGCAAACAGTGAGGAAGCAAAACAGAGCTCCCAGCAATAAGGCTTTAAAAAACATGAAAATGCCAAGCAATTTGGATCATATTTGATCTACAAGATCAGGTTAAAGTGACTGAACAGTCTGGATTGCTCTGGAACTGTGCAGCATCTTTTTGACTTCACTTTAACAGCAGATCTAAATAATTTACTGGACTAAATGGTACTGGATGGATATACATGAAGGAACAATCTGAATCAGACCCCAAACACAACATACATTTGACATCTACAGTGCCTTGCAAAAGTATTCACCCCCTTGCCTTTTTACCTATTTTGTTACATTGCAGCCTTAAGTTCAATGTTTTGTTAATCTGAATTTTATGTGATGGATCAGAACACAATAGTTTAAGTTGGTGAAGTGAAATGAGAAAAATATATACATAAAACTATTTTTTAGAAATGGAAAACAGAAAATTGGCATGTGCGTATGTAGTCACCCCCTTTGTTATGAAGCCCATAAAAAGCTCTGGTGCAACCAATTACCTTCAGAAGTCATATAATTAGTGAAATGATGTCCACCTGAGTGCAATCTAAGTGTCACATGATCTGTCATTTACATATACACATAATTTTTGAAAGGCCCCAGAGGCTGCAAAACCTAAGCACGAGGCACCACTAACAAAACACTGCCATGAAGACCAAGGAACTCTCCAAACAAGTAAGGGACAATGTTGTTGAGAAGTACAAGTCAGGGTGTAATGATATAGGAATCACAAGGTTTTGGACACCAGCAGCCTAGGTCAGCAATGATCCAATTCAGCAACTTTTAGGTGAAACAGGAACAAGCTTTATTGAAGGGAACAGGCACCACAATAATATGGCAAGGTACATAGACAGGAAGTGCCTTATATAGGCCAAGGACCAGACACCTGACCAGACACAGCTAAAGAGACTAGTCACTGATACTATTGCTAGCAGAGTCAAGGTTTATCAGATCTCAAGGAAATTCACAAAGGCAGGCTGGCAGGGTTCAAAACCCAGCAGAGTCAATTCCTCACATTACCCCCGCCTCTATAGGTGCAGCCTCTGGATGCCCTATTACCCAGTTTAACAGGGTACTGCACATGAAAAGACTGAAGAAGATCAGGAGCGTGAATATTGTCCACTGGTTCCCACGAACTATCCTCCTCTCCATAGCCTTTCCAACGAACCAGATACTGAAGCTTGTTGCAGAAGATCCTGGAGTCCAGAATTTTCGCCACCTCGTATTCATCCTCACCATCCCGAGGACTGGAGGTGGGGCAGGCAGGGCTCGGCCAGGAAAAGTGTTGTCATGGAAAGGTTTCAGCAGTGCAACGTGAAACACCGGATGTTTTCTCATGGAATCTGGAAGTTGCAAACGAAAAGTGACAGCATTGATCTGAGCGATGATCTCAAAAGGTACCATGAACCTCTGACCCAATTTATGAGAAGGAACCCTAAGTTTAAGATTCCTTGTTGACAGCTAAACCTTGTCACCAACATGATAAACTGGGGCCTCCGTTCTATGCCTATCAGCAGCTCTCTTGTAACATTCCTGAGCCTCAGAAAGAGTCTCCTTCAACAGGTCTTGGGAATCTCGTAAGGTGGTTAGCCGATCAGTGACTGCAGGAACGGGAGTAGTAATCGGGAGACTCACTAGAAAGGTTGGATGGTAACCATAGTTGGCAAAAAATGGGCTTGGAGAAGTGGAGCAGTGTTGGGCATTGTTATAGGCAAACTCCGCCGTGGGTAGAAAATCCAGCCAGTCATCCTGCAGGTAACTAATATAGCACCGCAAATATTGCGCTAAAGTCGGGTTGGTTCGCTCAGTCTGTCCATTACTTTGTGGATGAAAAGCTGACGACAGATTTACATTAATACCTTGATTAGAGCAACATTTTTTTCCAAAAGCGAGATGTAAACTGCACTCCCCTGTCAGAAACTACTTCATCAGGCACTCCATGCAAGCAAAATATTTCCAGAATAACCAGGTCAGCCGTCTGTTTAGCTGAAGGGAGACCACGAGCTGGTATGAAATGACCCATCTTAGTTAACCTGTCCACAACAACAAGAATGGTAGTGTGTTCCGTAGAGGGAGGTAGTTCCACAATAAAGTCCATGGATATAAATCCCCAGGGACGATGAGGAATCGGAAGAGGCTGAAGCAAGCCAACAGGGGATGAGCGAGGAGTCTTATGTCTGGCACATACATCACAAGAGGACACATACTTCTTAACATCCTCATAATACTTTTGCCACCAAAAGGATCGGGCAAGTAACTCTTGTGTCTTTCAGGTTCCTGGATGACCTGCTGGTTTTGAGTCATGGTAGAAACGTAAAAGGTCCAGTCGCACTGACTCCGGAGCAAACAGACGTGGTTGAAAAATCCAAAACCCTTTTTAATGCGAGACATCAGATCAGAAGGAAATGTAACTCCACTAAATATATCCTCCGGCAAGATGGTGGTCTTGGTTACGGTAGTAAGGAGGGGGTCAGCTATTCTAGACAAGGCATCCGCCTTACCATCCTTGGAGCCAGGACGGTATGTAACCAAAAAATTAAACCTCGAGAAGAATAGGGACCAGCGTGCTTGTCTGGCTGACAGTCTCTTAGCTGATCGAATACATTCCAGATTTTTGTGATCTGTGAGGACAGTAATTGGATGGGTAGCTCCCTCCAAGAGATGTCTCCATTCGGTTAAGGCAGCTTTTATAGCCAATAGTTCTTTATTCCCTATGTCATAGTTTCTTTTTGCTGGCACCATCTGGCGAGAATAGAAGGCACACGGATGTAACAGCATCTTAGGCCCAGTCCTTTGAGACAGTTTAGCACCAACAGCTGAATCAGAAGCATCAACTTCCACAATAAATGGTAATTCCGGCTGAGGATGTACCAGGACGGGGGCAGATGTAAACAGAGTCTTTAATCGGGAGAATGCGGTATCAGCCTTATCGGACCACTGAAAAGGAGTCCCTTTACGTGTAAGTTCAGTGATCGGTTTAATAATGGCAGAGAAATTCTTAATGAAACGCCTGTAAAAATTGGCAAACCCCACAAATCTCTGAATATCTTTTTCATTCTTGGAGATGGGCCAGTCCAGCACAGCTTTAATTTTACTTGCGTCCATACTTAAACCTTTAGGAGTTATTACATACCCCAGGAATTGAATTTCTGTTTGTTCAAACTCACATTTTTCCCGTTTAATGTCTAGGTGGTGGATACGAAGGCGCTCCAGAACTATACAGACCTGTTTTCTGTGGTTTTCAAGATTATCAGAAAATATTAGGATATCATCCAAATATGCCACAACAAACTGATCCAGGAGATCTCGTAGTACATCATTGATAAGATGCTGAAAAGTTGCAGGGGCATTACAAAGCCCAAATGGCATTACTAGATATTCGTAATGCCCGTTCCTGGTTCTGAAAGCTGTTTTCCATTCATTGTTTGGTCTTATGCGTACCAGATTATATGCCCCCCGAAGATCAAACTTCGTAAATATTTTAGCTGAGCGAAGTCTCTCCAAAAGTTCAGGAATGAGAGGCAAGGGGTAGCAGTTTTTAACAGTGATGTTATTAATGTCCCTGTAGTCAACGCATGGCCGTAGGCTGCCATCTTTCTTTTCTACAAAGAATATAGGAGCTCTTGCTGGAGAAGTAGGTGGTCGAATAAAGTCTTTGGCAAGATTTTCTTGTATGTATTCACGAAGAGCTTTCAATTCAGGCTCAGAAAGGGAATATATACGGCCAAATGGGATAGCAGCCCCAGGTAACAGCTCTATTGGGCAATCATAAGGCCTGTGGGGTGGAAGCTGATCAGCATTCTTCTTATCACAGACATCTGCAAAATCCCGATATTGTAGAGGAAGCTTAGTCAAGTTTGTAGCAACCATTTTATTAATTGTTGTGGCAACAGGTGTTACCTTAGAGGGTTGACAATTCATTAAGCAGTGTTCTGAAGGAAAGGAGAAAGTTCTGGTCTTCAAATCAATCTGTGGGTTATGCAGAGCAAGCCAAGGTACCCCCAAAATCACTGGAAACTGTGTTGAGGAAATTAGGTGGAAAGATATAGCCTCATGGTGATTCACTTCCAGAGTCAACTTTAAGGGCACAGTCCCATGTGTAACCGGGCCTGACGTAAGTGGAGAACCGTCTACTGTCTCCATTAACACAGGTGAAGAGTTAGGGATAGACTGAATTCTATTTCCTGCTGCAAACTTGATGTCCATAAAGTTTGCGCCTGCTCCAGAATCTATCATAGCAGTAGTTGAAATTTTACGATCACCACATTGCAACGTGATAGGCACCACAAAATGAGGATGTTGAGTCAACATATCCTCTTTACCATGAGCCAGAGAAAACAAGGGTTGTGTGACAGAATCCAGTTGATCTGAAATCTGGGATTGGTGTCGAATCTGTGCACCCTCAGCCGCCATAGCGATTGTTCTTTTGGATTTGCTAGGGCAATTGATGGCATAGTGCCCTGCACTACCACAATACAGGCATAAATTGTGAGTGCGTCGCCACTGTTTTTCTTCATTGGATAATGGCCCTCTTATTAGATTTACCTGCATAGCCTCTGGCTCAGAGTCTGTAGGTGTTTGTGGGGTCGGAGTAGAAATTCTTGAATAGGAAATAGGAGTAGCACTTGGTCTAAAAGAGCCCTGTCTTTCCAATCTTCTTTCAGAAAGTCTCCGATCAATACGGATAGCCAAACGCACAAATGCATCAAAGTCAGCAGGAAGATCAACACGAGCTAGCTCATCTTTTATAGCTTCTGAGAGACCTTTTCTAAAGTGGAAGCTCTGGGCTGATTGGTTCCAGGTAGTATCAGCAACCCACTGTCTGAATTCAGCAGCATATTCAGCCACAGAGCGCCTCCCTTGATGCAAATGAATGAGAGTGGCTTCTGCTGTAGCACATTGATTGGGGTCATCAAAAACTAGGCACATGGCCTCAAGAAAGTCATTTAAATTACCCAAGACTGGACTATCCTGCTCCAGAAGAGGGGAGCCCCAAGCCAGGGCTTCATCTTTGAATAGTGAAAAAATAAATCCCACCTTCTCTCTTTCAGATGGAAAATGGTGAGGTAACTTCATGAAGTGCAAACGGCATTGATTTAGGAAACCCCTAAATCTTTTGCGATCTCCTCCAAACTTTTCTGGCAGGGGCAAGCGGACATCTTGTGCAGGTGTAACAGTAGCAGCCGCAACATCACGTGCCCTGTAGCTGGTATACTCACTGTGCATTGACTGAAATTTATTTTGCAGTTCAGCTACCTGGTCCTGCAGCACTTGAATGGTCTGTGCCTGGGTCTGCACAGTTCTTGCAGTAAAAGCAACCTGCTGGGCTAATACAGAATCTGACCGGGCGGTCTCCATGAAAGGGCCAGATTATTCTGTAATGATATAGGAATCACAAGGTTTTGGAGACCAGCAGCCTAGGTCAGCAATGATCCAATTCGGCAACTTGTAGGTGAAACAGGAACAAGCTTTATTGAAGGGAACAGGAAGCACAATAATCTGGCAAAGTACATAGACATGAAGTGCCTTATATTGGCCAAGGACCAGACACCTGACCAGACACAGCTGAAGAGACTAGTCACTGATACTATTGCTAGCAGAGTCAAGGTTTATCAGATCTCAAGGAAATTCACAAAAGCAGACTGGCGCAGTGGTAGGGAAGAGGTTCAGCAGCCTGGGGACCAGGGTTCAAAACCCAGCAGAGTCAATTCCTCACACAGGGTTTGGTTATAAAAAAATAACCAAATCTTTGATGATCCCCAGGAGCACCATCAAATCTATAATTACCAAATGGAAAGAACATGGCACAACAGCAAACCTGCCAAGAGATGGCTGCCCACCAAAACTCATGGACCGGGCAAGGAGGGCATTAATCAGTGAGGCAGCACAGAGACCTAAGGTAACCCTGGAGGAGTTGCAGAGTTCCACAGAAGAGACTGGAGTATTTGTACATAGGACGACAATAAGCCGTAAGCTCCATAGAGTTGGCCAGAAGAAAGACATTACTTTTAGCAAAAAACAAAATGTCATGTTTTGAGTTTGTGAAAAGGCATGTGGGAGACTCCCAAAATGTGTGTAGGAAGGTGCTCTGGTCTGATGAGACTAAAATTGAATTTTTGTCCATCAAAGAAAACGCTATGTCTGGAGCAAACCCAACACATCACATAACCCAAAGAACACCATCCCCACAGTGAAACATGGTGGTGGCAGCATCATGCTGTGGGGATGTTTTTCAGCAGCCAGGACTGGAAAATTGATCAGAGTTTAGGGAAAGATGGATGGTGCTAAATACAGGGATATTCTTGAGCACAACCTGTACCACTCTGTGCGTGATTTGAGGCTAGGACGGAGGTTCACCTTCCAGCAGGACAATGACCCCAAACACACTGCTAAAGCAAGACTTGAGTGGTTTAAGGGGAAACATGTAAATGCCTAGTCAAAGCCCAGACCTCAATCCAATAGAAAATCTGTGGTCACACTTAAAGATTGCTGTTCACAAACGCAAACCATCGAAACTTGAAGGAGCTGGAGCAGTTTTGCAAGGAGGAATGGGCAAAAATCCCAGTGGTAATATGTGGCAAGCTCATAGAGACTTATCCAAAGCGACTTGGAGCTGTGATTGCTGCAAAAGGTGGCTCTACAAAGTATTGGCTTTAGGGGGGTGAATAGTTATGCACATTTACTTTTTCTGTTATTTTGTCTTATTTGTTGTTTGCTTCACAATAAAATAAAAAAAACATCTTCAAAGTTGTGGACATGTTCTGTAACTTAAATGATGCAAATCCTCAAATAATCCATGTTAATTCCAGGTTGTGAGGCAACAAAACACGAAAAATGCCAAGGGGGGTGAATACTTTTGCAAGTCACTGTATGTGTTGAAGCAGGAGAAGGAGGTTTTGAGGCAAGAGACAGACATCTTTAAACCCTGTTGCAGGACGTTCTTACAACTTTTTTTTCTGTTTGGAGGATTCAGCAGTAGGAGACCTGCTCCAAGTGTCATTGAATCAAAAACCCTATATACAGGTACTGGGGATAGAGGGGAGGGGGACTCCTATATTGCCCTAGTGCAAGGGTATGTGAGAAGGCTTCCTGCAAGCCTCAGTTAATAGAGACCTTTACTGGAATAAGCTTTACAAAACCAACACCCCAAACAGTACCCCCAATAACAGCTTCTCATAATTAAAGCATGATTGACTTTCCTTGCAAAACCACAACTTTTATTATCCTGATAAATCAGGCAATCAATAAACTGTGTAAATACATTTCTGATTATTGCCTGCTACACTGAAAGGAACTACCTATACTTACAGAGCTCACTAGCACCATCTATTGGCTTGTAAAAACAACAGTTCCTAGACTCAACAGCGCCATCTATGTCTATTGAACTGCGTCACCAAGCCCTACAGCGCCATCTATTGGTTGAGAGTGCAGTTCCTAGACACAACATCGCCATCTATTGCTATTGAACTGCATTACCAAGCCCTACAGCGCCATCTGTTGGCTGAGAGTGGAAATACATGCTATCAAGACCTAACAGTGATGAAAGTGCATGTTACCCAGCCTGTGGGGCTGTGAATATTGAGCTCAATACCATCTGTCCATCACATATAATAGTTGTCAAACTGCAAATTGTCGTCATGCCTGCGAGCCTCGCATAGCGTGGTGAGCCGTTGAAGCAAGGCACACATCGCTCATCGGCTGCGAGCCTTGCGTAGCAAGGCGAGCAGTTGAGGTATGGAAACTCGGAGCACCTGGCGCTTGTGGCATGTGAGCCTCGCAAATCGAGGCGAGCAGTTGAGGCATCGAAACACGGGGGACTTAGCCTCCAATCAGTTAGGAAACGGACAGCCCTGGGAGTGAGGTTGCATGCAAATTTAAGCCGAATTTGCAGAGTTTCGGCAGTCGAAAAACGGCTAAGCAAGAAAAAAAATGGCGGACGAAAAAAATTAAAATGAGGCTACACTCCCCCGACCCGTGCAAAACACCACCAGACGCGTACCTTTTACCCAGGAATGTACGAGGTACAAAATACACTATTACAAAGGACGGAAAAAATGCTTGCGAGTCACGTAACACATAGACAATCGCCGCCATTTTACAACACTAACTTGCAACTAATAACATTATGAATCTAAAATGGCACTTTACATGACTAAACCAACGGTTTGGCCTCGTGCACGCAGCTATTTATGAATCTGACACGGAAGGACTTTACCTTTTACTCAGCCATACATAAATCCCAATCACGGTTCGACTATATATTGCTACAACAACAAATGGCTTCTAATTTGATTGACGCAACAATTCATCCTATCTCGTGGTCTGACCACGACCTTGTAAGTGTGTCACTGTGTGATTTGCTCCCAAAAGGTCGCTCCCCATGTTGGACATTAAACCTGGCACTTCTTAATGACCCTCTGTCAAAAAATAAGATTAATAAGGCTTTGTTGGACTACTTTGCACTGAATTGCGGTAACGAAGTAGATGGGATGGGAGTCTATATTGTGAGGGGTTTGCATACAACTTAGCTCAATAGCAAAAAAATTAGATCAGTCTCAGATAAACAATTTGAACAAAAAAAATTCCGACATTCATAGACTGGTCACTGTTCAGAATTCACCTCAGATTTTCATGGAAATGCTTCAATGTAAACAAGAATTTAAAGAGATTCTGCAAAAGAAAATGGGGACTATATTGCAGCGTACACAATCTAATTTTTTTCGATTCTCCAACAAACCAGATACAATGTTAGCTAGAAGACATAAACAACAGAGAGCAAACTCTTTTATTCCTAAATTACTCACCAAAGAAAATGGCATGGTATACCAACCAGACCAGATTACTAAGGCATTTCAACAATTGTATACCGTGCTGCAATAAATGCCTGTCCATTCTGGGTCACAAAGCCATAAATCACAAATAGAGACTTTTTTGTCATCCATTACGATACCCCAATTTGAGAAAAGTAAAGTAGATTCTCTCACATCCCCTATCTCTGAAGAGGAAATTAGAAGAGCTATAGGGGCTACTAAGCCTCATAAGGCACCTGGTCTGGATGGACTCACTAATTACTATTACAAGCAATTCATGGAAATGATGTTACCTTACCTCCAACATCTATTTAATGAGTTCCTCTGGGGCAAAACTATAAAAGCTGAATTTCTTGAGGCAAAAATTATAGTAATACATAAAGAAGGCAAAGACTCGATGCAGTGCAGCAGTTATAGACCCGAAGCGAGGGCAGCAGTTGCTGGCAAGGAGCGCCAAATGCGCTTCTTGCCAGCAACTGTGGAGCTCGAAAAATTTACGGACTTGCGACAAACAAATACGAGATGCGTTACGACCCATTAGGACCTTGCAAAAATATGACCTTACCGTCCAAACACATGAAAACATTAAAAACACAATAAATATACAAAACAAATACATAAAAAGCTTACCTACAGCAAGGGGAGGCAGCCAGGACCTCGAAAACTGAAGTAACACCTCAATTTCACTTGAAATAAAAGAGTTTAGAAAATCCCCTAAGCAAGAGAAAAAATGGCCACCGAACAAAACGAAAACGAGGCTAGAAGACCCTAAACTCACAAAACACCACCAAACACCTACGGATGTTCCGAAAAAGATGTACGAGATCCAAAAGCAAAGACGCAAACCGCACGACCCGAAAAACATTAGAAACATAATAAATAGACACAACAAACACATAAAAAGCTTACCTACAGCAATGGGGGGCACCCAGGTCCTCTGCAAGTGAAGTTACACCTCGATATAACTCCAAATTACAGAGTTTAGACACCCGAAAATCCCCTAAGCGAGAGTTAAAATGGCCGCCGAACAAAACGAAAACGAGGCTAAAAGACCCTAAACTCACAAAACACCACCAAACACCTACGGATGTTCCGAAAAAGATGTACGAGATCCGAGGCGCCATTTTAGAACACTAACTTACACAATCCGGAAGTACACAGCTACCCTAACGGATTTGGCTCGCGCAAGCACACTATTTACACTACACACTGCACACATTCATGATGCTTACACAGCAGCTCCACAGCACTGATGCTGCAGCAACATGAAAACAGATTGCCAGCTCTTCAACACAATTCTTCCTGCATATATTACTTCATAATAGGTAAAGTATATTCATTTCTTATTTTATTAATTATTCATTGCCATACCAAAAAAAAAAAAACAACGCTGCTCATAGCACACAAACAACCAAGAGCCTCTCAAGAGCGCTGAAGGATCTTGGAACACTAACAAAATAAATTTCGCACACAAACAACATTACCTGCCTTACAATCTTATTGCCGTCATTTTTTGACGGGCAAGTCGCTAGTGACATTATATTCTGTAGGAAGCATTATGACATTATATTCTGCCCCTAGGGCCTATATTTCCTATCAGGGTTTCAAGTCTCAATTATTTAAGATAGATTGGGGAACAAGACAGGGGTGTCCTTTATCGCCTCTACTTTTTGCTCTATGTTGAGAACCACTAGCGATAGCATTAAGGGAAGCTCCAGATGTTAGTGGAATCAAGTTAGACGATAAAGAATATAAGCTAAGCCTATTTGCGGATGATATTCTCCTTACAGTTACTAAGACATTAATTAGCTTACCTAGCCTATTTAAAACATGCGCAATTTTGGACATATATCAGGGTTTAAAATTAACGCAAATAAAAGTGAGGCTCTTAATGTCTCATTGCCCAAGCAACTGGAAAATTTTCTGACCTTAAACAAACACTTTAAATGGTCCTCACATCATATAAAGTACCTAGGTATTCATATCCCTAAATTTACTAAAATATTCTCCTGAACCAAATACTATGGCTAAGCATCCATCAGAGTATTAATTTAAAATCACTTCCGATGTGTCTGAGTCACTCCAGGGCATCAAAGATGGATGGTGCTACATACAGGGATATTCTTGAGCAAAACCTGTACCACTCTTTACGTGATTTGAGGCTAGGACGGAGGTTCACCTTCAAGTAGGACAATGACCCCAAACACACCGCTAAAGCAACACTTGAGTGGTTTAAGGGGAAACATGTAAATGTGTTGGAATGGCCTAGTCAAAGCTCAGACCTCAATAACAAAAGAAAATCTGAGGTCAGACTTAAAGATTACTGTTCACAAGCACAAACCATTTAACATGAAGGAGCTGGAGCAGTTTTTCAAGGAGGAATGGGCAAAAATCCCAGTTATAAGATGTGGCAAGCTCATAGAGACTTATCCAAAGTGACTTGGAGCTGTGATTGCCGCAAAAGGGGGCTCTACAAAGTATTGACTAGGGCAATTGTTATGCACATTGACTTTTTCTGTTATTTTTCTGTTATCTATTTGTTGTTTGCTTCACAATAATAAAAAAAACATCTTCAAAGTTGTGGGCATGTTCTGTAAATTAAATGATGCAAATACTCAAACAATCCGTGTTAATTCCAGGTTTTGAATACTTTTGTAAGGCACTGTATGTACCCATATTGTGATGTTGGAACTTTGTGTATTTCTATTAAGTATTAACAATCAAATTCACTCCATGCCAGCAACTGCGGCCCTTGCTTCGCGAGCCCACAGCGTTAGCAACAACCCGCATGATCACAACTATATGTGTGATATATATATATATATATATATATATAAATATATATATATATATCAGACACAGCAAAGCAATATCTTGCATGTAAAATGCAGCAACTAGGTTTTTGGGATCTTTCCTTTTATGAGGTCATCACATCGCTCTCAGCACCACCAGTGTCAGGAATGCACTACTGTGCTGGTGTATCGGAGCATCAGTAGGCACAATATATTGCAAATAAAATGCAGTATACATTGTTATATTTATACAATAGAGTACAAACAGTGTACTCTAATATGTCAACTAGTTTTTTTTAATGTTTCCTTTTATGAGGTCGCCACATCGCTCTCAGCACCACCAGTGTCAGGAATGCACTACTGTGCTGGTGTATGGGAGTATCAGTAGGCACAGTGTTTGCAATGTGGACAGTAAAAATAAAGAAGTGATGGCTGAACCCAAACACTGAAGCCTAATCCTAACCCTAACCCCAACCCTAACCTCTAACCCCTACCCCTGACACCTCTCCCCTACAGCAATCCATTTTAAAACTGCATAGGCGCCTCATAGTACCACATTCACATTGGCAGGGCGCAGGCTCGGCGACCTCAGAATAGGAAGGGACCATTTTTTTTTTACAATCTAGTTCTTAAGCTTTCTGGTTTTCCAGTGTTTAAGGGGAAAGAAAGAACAAAACAAAAAAAAAACTGGGAGAAGAAGGAAAAGGGGAGATGGAACCTGGTAGGGAAATTATAGAGGTAAAAGGGATAAAGAAAAATATTCAAGGGGGAGATTTATATGAAAACCAATTTGTAGGTAGCCATAGATTGATTTCTAATCAAATTGCTTTTCAACAAACCGTTCAAATAAAAGCGTAAATAATGAATTATTAAAAGGGTTATATTACCCCAACTGTTCAACCACTTCCACTTGTTTAAGAAAGGTATCAAAATGGTTATCATAACAAATTATTCTTTATGAGACTAGCCAATCATAATAGTTACATTTTAAGCTTAGAATACCTTAGAATTGGCAGGACCACTGCTGTTATAACATCATTTAAGAATTAGAGTCAACTGTTTTAGATCTTCAGAGAATCCAGGTAGTAGGCTGTCTTGGGCCCAAAGACAACTCACAGTGTAGGATTTATAGGAGTTAACGAGATCATGGTGGTAACATCAGCACCAAGACATCTTTGTTAAAAAATCAATATGCAAGGACGGAAAATATCTATCAGAGTCCCACTTCATATATGCATATGCTTTGCAACATAGTTTTCAGTTTATGATGAAAAATACCCTTTTTAACCCATTTTTCTCCTAGTGAGATATAAACCTGGAAATAGCAGTGGGAGAAAGAGTAGCAAAAAACATACAGTGCTGTGAGTACAATTAGCTTCAAAATAGTTGTATCAATTTTAAATACAGAACTCAATAAAGTAAAACATATAGCTCAGAGACTGTGTTAATGACTCTCACATTTAAAGATTGCTACCAAAAGAAGTAGTGAACCTATTATTGCAGGTGGAATGCTATAGGAATCAGGGCCACAAATCTCTTGTATAACGGTAGTAACTATAATAGAACAGACTGAAAGGTAAAAAGCAGTAAAGATCAGTCAAATGCCAAAAGTAGATAGCACTGTCCATAAGTGTAGGAGCCAAAGAAAATCTAGGGGGGGGGGGGGGGAGGGAGAGAGATATAGTATAAAAAAAAAACACACAGCTGCTTCTTTACACATAAACACACATTTTCTCCCCATTTCCTACACCCATAGCATTGTCCTCTATTTGTGGTCAATACCAAAGTATCAGTCCTTTAAGTCCAAAAGCCAGGAAAGACTCCATTATAAACATTAATAGCACTCACATTAAGACATTGCTGCTGAAAGAAGTAGTGACCCTTTGTTGCAGGTGAAACACTAAGAATAAGGGCTGCAAATCTTTTACAATTTTATAACCGTAGTAAGAGCAGACCAAAAGGCAAGCAGCAATGAGGGTCAGACTAATGCCTGATGTAGGTAGCAACATCTCCATGCCTGATGTAGATAGCAATATCTCCAATTTATGATCATGTTCAAAGCATCAATCATTTAGATTTTTTTATACCCTTTTTGGCCCAGTGAGCTACCATAGAGAACAGACTTCCCAATTGGAAAATGGGTAGGGGAATTATATTGCCACCATGCTTAATTTATTATGGCATATGCCCCCTGCCTCATCCTGTATGTATTTCCCCATGTAATATTACTGTGTTCGGTGTCATGTTTAAAGGTTATTAGTGTGTTGTACTGCTATTTGTAATATTGAATCATCAGTGACCAATCAAGATGGTACCTGTAACTAGTCCTGTTCTTTGTTCTATAGCTGCATGTGGCAGCTCAGGTAACACAGAGCACACCCCAGAAGAGGACAGCCCCTTTCTTTGACATCATCTCTGTCTCCATGGACACAGGACTATGCTGATTGGACTATGTTAATTCAGGCAGTACAGCTATTCAGCTGATTGGTGCTTGTGCATCCAGGTGGAGAATGCAAACAAATCCCCTCCCCAAATCATGAATGTTGTTTTTGTGTTTTTCTAAAATAAGCAGTTGGTTGGAAGCGAATAAACACAGTTCACTTCTGGAGACATATAGAAATCTTGTGTCTCTTATTTTGCTACTGGTGGCTGCGATACTGATCCTATCTTTACCCTGCAAGAAACTTGTCCTGGTCACTACCACAGGGAAGTTACTGGGACTCCTGGAAGTGCTTATTCCTGATGGAGAGATCCTGACCGATACAGAAGCCAGATATCAGGGTGCTGGTGCAGAGATTTCAAAGAACCCAACGGTCCTTGTGAGTAGTTAACCTGTAGTTTATAGCAGATGGCCCTGGACTTGTATACCCCCTACCACTCAGATTGTCACACACAGTCTGTTCATTCAGTTTTGAGACTGACAACCCAATGCCCTGTTTAGAGTTCATACAGTTAGTATAGTAAATTGCAGATTTCCATCTAGGTGGTAGTACCGGCATGAATAGTATAGCAAATAACTTATTTTGATTTTGGCAATCACTTTGCATAGTAAGAGGCTGTGCAACCAGTTGCACTGTTGATCCATTTTACTGCTGATGGCACTTGGCATGCTGAGATCTAGGAAAGCTTAAGTACCTCCAGGAACCCAGGGAACACAGCTGAACAAAACTGTGACTTCTTAGTGGAGGAACCAAGTGAATATGACCTTGCAGAGAAGTATCCAGTGTCACTTCTGTAATGGTGAAGTGACCTTATGAGAGACACTGATCAAAGATCAAGTAAGACAGTGATACTGGCTCCTGTGTAACGTCTGTTGCTTCATAATCCAGTTGGTCTACATTCATGCTTGCTTTTGATACTGGATCTGACTCTGTATTTATATCATGCTGCTCCATTTGTACATCACTATCTGGAGGACAGTTTGTGCGGTTAGTAAGATGCTGCTTCAGTTCATCAAGGTCGACTGACAAGGCTTCTCTGATGATGGTTCTAAATGCTGCAAATAAGCTGCTATCAGGGTAGCAATCATCACGATCTGCAGAGCTGCAGTCCATCCAAGAATTGAAGTGCTGTAATTATAATTTTTCTGCCATGCCAAGAGAGATTCCTTGAAAAGCCTGAATTTTGGCATTGGCCTCTAGACCAGGACTGTGACATCTGGTAGGCAGAGGTGGGAAATCTCAGCAGTAACCAGCAGCAGGATGTCTACCTTCAAGGACATGATGGAGGAATTAAGGCCTGAGGATGAACCCTGCAGAGGGGAGGACAAGCTGGATGCAGGTGACAAAGTTGTGCGTGTCACTGCAGCTCCAGTCCCTGGCCCCAGGCTATCTGCAGCTGAGGAGGACAAGGTGTCCAGGAGGTTACAGATGTGGAGGGCTGTTATTCCAGGTCTAAACATAGATCAGTTGGAAACCCTACATACACAAATAGTGCAGGAAATCCAGTGGGAGAAGAGAAGGATACTTAACTGCCTTTCTCCAGTTCATGTTAATGTGGAACCGCTATCCACAGTGGATGAACAAATGGGCCAGGCCCAGTTAAATGTTGCTATGAGTGGGACAGATGAGGATGGTACAATTCTTGATGGGTGCAGACCAGATGCAGTGGAGTCTGAATCCCAGACAGTAATAGCATGCCAGATGGACCCAGTGACCAAGGATCTTGATGGAACTGAGCGCTATGGTGGGAGACAAGAAAGGAGGATGTGAGGCACCAATCCAGCTGTTACCCCAAGAAGTGGAGCTTTCAGTCCTGGCCACCACAATGGATGCTAGTTTCAGGATCACACCGGTACATTCCTTCTCTGAGGTATTCATTTTTAGGGCTCCAAGCTGGAGTGTTTTTCATGGGGAACAGGAGGGCATTTGGGCGGTGGGCTAGCCAGGGTACCTTGGGAACTGTCACCTAGACTGGGTACCCCTGTAGACATTTTGGGAGTGAGCAAATAAAAAGAACCAGTGGACCCCCTGAACTCCCCTGAAATTGGTCAGGGAATAAAAGTCACCAAGAGCCCCAACATTTTTGGCATAGGTCTCTAGATTTTCTGTTTTTGAGAAATACTGATATGCTGACCAAAAAGGTTACAGGGTGTGCCACAGAATTCCTCAGTGTCCAGAGGATATGAGACAGGGAAGATAAAAGTGTTAGATGTGTCAGTGTTGATTAGCTTAATCACAGAGGTAAAGAGTGAAAAAATATTTGGGAAATATGATAGGCTCTTAATGGAGTATAATAGTGTAGGATTTCAGGAACCAATTTGTATTGTAGAAGGGCTCAAAGTATTTATCTATATTCTGGTATGTTAAGATTTATAGCACACTTTGATATGTTTATAAGCATCTGGCCCAATTTCCTTCTTCTTTTTTCCCAAAAACTTTAGCCTTTTAAACATGAGGTTTTGAAGAATGATAATGCTGATTCCTTTAATAGAAATGTATAGTAATTTTCTGGAAAAAAATGGTGACAGACTCCAGCCCAATAGTTTCCCTGCTCTTTTCACTCCCCTTTCAAGACACTGTCTCCAGACGGTGCTATTCATTTACATCAGCCACCAAATCTCATCAGTTTAGAGCAACACTTCACCTCCAGCCTGCATTTACATTCAGCTGTCCTGGATCACTCAGAGTTTTCAAATCACAGGCCTCCTTTAAGATTTATGCCATGCAGCGTTCCCAAGTTGTCTGCCCTTCTCTGAATTCTCCTTGTGGCCTGTAATCTGTGCCTGTCAGCTATAGCAATGCTATCTATTGATCTGCACACAGCAACGCAAGCTCTCCATTCCACTCTCCAGCTCCCTGCTAGTCATCTCCACTCCAGTTAGTGTCCTCTAAAGTTGAATCCGGCCTTCAATCTCACCTCCTGAATGTGCAGAGCTGCAGACTCGGCAGAGTACTATTGCCTATCCAGCGATCTGTTCTTCCACTCCTTAATATCAGGGTTTCAGCAGGGCATCTAGACGGCTGGACCCTCATAGTCTTCTGCAGGTACCTTATAGTTCTCATGGTCGGCAGACTATTTGGGCACAGGTCTGCACATTTCTAGTACCAACATGTTTCTCATGGCCAATTTCACCATATATCGCTGATAAGAGAGTAAGAAAAGTTACTTTTGTTGGCTAATTTCAGTAAAAAAGCCCAATCTTGGTGAGAGCTCATCTTCACTAGCTAAGCCACACACCCTTTTATTGATAACGTTGAGGTATTTCTTTATTTTACTGTAATTTTGTTTGTAGAAACAGGGATGACCATTTAATTGGCTCTTTAGGGCGTTGGCATACACATTTTCCTTAACATGTAGTCCATAATCCTTATTTGTCACATAAGAGTTCTCAGTCTGGGATTGGCTGATGCAATGCATGGTTCATTTTGCATGTTTGGGTTACTAGGGGCGCTATCAAATTCGAAGCCGGTAACTCCAACGTGAAGCTCGTAAAGGCTGCGTGTTTGAAATTTGGCAGCGTTACAGGACTATTAAATTAGAAAGGCTTCTAGCTACGAGCTGGAGACGCAAAACCGTAAACCATTTGTCGGCCATCGGATTTGCGGGCTAGAACGTAATCAATTAAGCAAGCCCGTAGTTATGGGTTTAGATGGAGCCAATGGAAACAGAGATCATCAGCATCATGTCACAAGAAAATGAAGGATGGATTATAAAGTCCTACGGGATTCAATTACGAGCGAACCCACATTCCAGTCAAAATGCAATATTAATAAAGCCGCAAATATGACATTCTATTGCATGCGAGTTACAGTATATGTATTAACACATTGATTGCTAGGATCTATATAACACAAAAAATATACATGAAATCAAGTATTTTTCGGAGCCGATTTGTGGGCTCGAAAATGTGCTATTAATTCTAAGACCTAACATCACGTTCCCTTTTAATATTAGTACAGTAGTGTTTTTTTTATTTGCATTACAAGTGCTACGTATTGGACATTACCCCCCTTGCGGGTCCTCTCGAGCACACTTTGGGCTTTGGGCTCCATTTGTGTGTTACGGGCTTGCTCGCGAGTGACTTTGTTGCAATTTTAGTAGCTAAATTGAAAATGTAGCGGTTACAGGCTTGACGGATCAAAGGATTTGCGTCCGCGAAGTTCAACATTGCTCAACCCATTCGGCCTTGCTTCATCTTAACCTGCAAGTCATCTGTGGCATGCGTTATGGAGCTAATTTAATAGCAAAAAGCCCTAAGATCTACGTTACGGGCTACATTTTAACACGTAGCCCGAATTTAATGTGGCTGTATGCCTGCAGAGCTTACCATGCAAAATAGCCAATATTTCTTATGGGTGGAATGTAACCTTGATTTAGACTTCACTTTACATAGAGCAGAGAACATGTCACATGTAGTGATTACTCACGAGGGGTTACACATAAGGAGTTTTACAAGCAGAATGTAATGGCAAAACAATGTTCTACCTGCGTAAATATTCGGCAGGTAGAATGTAATTGATCATACACAGCCCTATTAAATTCCCCTTATGTGTTAAACCGCAGCTCGTAATGTAGCCCGTAAGACTTACTGCTATTACATTAGCCCAGTAACGTAAGCCAAGGCCGATCTGCGGGTTTGGAGCAAAAAAGCCTACGGGACGTGGAACGTTGAACTTCGCAACCTCAAACCCTTTGTTGTCTCAAGCCCGTAACTGCTACAATTCCAATCATGCTATTAAATTGCTACACTGTCACTTGCATTCAACCCCGTAACACGCAAATGGAACCCAAAGGCCAAAGAGTGATAAAGCGGACTCCCAAGGGGGGTAAAGTCCAATCCATAGCACTTTAAATGCAAATATCACCACACTACTGTACTTTTATTAAAGGGAAAGTGATGTTAGGTCTTAGAATTAATAGTACAACATTCTCAAGCTCGCATGTCGGCTCCGATAAATACTTTATTTCATGTTTAATTTTTGTGTTATATCGATCCCGTCAATCAGTGTGCTAATACATATACTGTAACTCGCATGTGATAGAATATCATATTTACGGCTTTATGAATATTGCATTACATATTGCATGTGGGTCCGATCGTAACTCGTAATTGAACCCTGTAAGACTTTGAAATCCAACCTCCATTTTTCTGTGATGAAATAATGACGATTTCTGTTTCCGTTGGCTCTGTAAAAAATTAACAAATAATTAATGTATAATTTCTACAAGTAAAAAGTTCTTTTGGACAAATCAATAAACAAGCATAACCATAAGTTAAGTAAAAATTATATATTTTACATAAATGAATATACGGTTACACAATGGGTTTTCGACAAACAGATAGACAGTAGGGATAAAACGATATTTCCAAAAAGATAATTACATGAATATACTACATTATTACTAGATACTACACCAAAAGTCAGCAATATCTTCAGACTCCGAGGGCCTCATTCTATTATCGGCCGTAGGAGATGCGGGGCCGCAAGGACCGGCAGCAAGCTATTTGCCTATTCTATTCCCTTCCGGCCGGGGGTTCCGGCAGGCTTGCGGCCGGCGCCTTGTTATCCCTTGCGGCCGCACACGCCGGAGGAATGCCTTTGATCTTAAACGGCCGCAAGAGTTTCGGCCGTAAGAAAATCCTGGTTGCTATTCAATTGCTCCGGGAACCCTCTCTGCAAGGCTAAAACCGAGCCGCAGCTTACTTGCAGCAAAAAGGTCCCACAGGCACACAATTAAGCACATTTTAAAGCCATAATAAAGCCATCCTGCACTCTGAGGTGACTATAAAGTGATTTTAGGTGTTAGCATTCATAGCACAACATTCCCCTACACTCAAATCCGTAAATAATTTTTTTTTAAATGTATGTCACATATCCATGTAAAAAGTCCAGAGGGCTTGGAGCACCTCAGACCCGCCCGGAAAATTAACAGTTAATGTAATCTCAGATTTGGGCTGATGTGCAAGCTTGAGAGGAGTTGCTATTAATCCTCATGTCCCCCATTATGATCCCTAGCATTTACAGAGCTTTACAGTGCTGTCTTGAATTTATTTTTGCATTTAAAGATTTCTGAACTTACGGCCGATTGCAAGATATACGGCTGGCCGTAAGGGGATATCCTTGCGGCGCCATATAATTGAATTGCAAGGTAACGGGAGCCCCGCAAGGAATCGCAGCTTTGCGGCCGATTTACGGCCGATAATAGAATGAGGGCCCATGTCTTTAGGCCTCAGGTCACACCACGACATTGCTTCTGCTCAGCTGGGCACTCCTCTGGATGGCTCTTCTGGACACCTCTTCATGGACACACACACACTCCTAGACTTAGACTAAAAAACTCTCAGGACTTTGTATATCTTTTTGGACACTCCCCCTTGATATGTGACTGTCCATCTCAACTGAAATCATCTCACCTCCCCCCAAACTCCATAAAAACTCCATAATTGGGAAACTCACACACACAGATGTCCCCTTGTTTACATATAAACACTCTGGGCCAAGAGACCCCCTATTATGTTGTCTATATGATAGATGCAAAAGTCCGCCACACCCAACTGTTCTTTTGTTTACTCATAAACAACCCAGGCATAAGTATTTTGTTACAGTATCAATGTAATACATACACCTCAAGTTTCTCAGGGCAGTTTGTTTGTGATAAGTTGGTTGTGACTGAACACAATTTATACTTCAGAAAAAAAGGGGATAGACACTCCACTTAATTGTTGAACCCTTATCTATTAGTTTAAGGAAGATACAATCATAATAATTAAAAATACATTTATTATCAATGTTAAATGATAATACATTTATTTTTAATTATTATGATTGTATCTTCCTTAAACTAATAGATAAGGGTTCAACAATTAAGTGGAGTGTCTATCCTAATTTTTTCTGAAATATATGTTTATTTACACTCACTAATTGATTTTTTTCCATAAATTATATAATTTGATGATATTGGAAATATTACCCTCACATAGAAGGTTACTCCTTTTCTAGATATTGAACACAATTTATATATCATCACTTATAAAGATTTATACAACTATATATATTTTATAAGATACACTTATTAAAGACACAATGTTTAAAAATGATCACTTTATAAGCCATATCTTACAGCTCCATTCGAACCCATAACTACGGGTTTGGCTAACTGATCACTCGCCTCCAACGTTCAGCAAATGGTTTAGGGGTTTGCGTCTCAAGCTCGTAACTCGCAGCCGTTCGAATATAATAGCACAGTAACTCTGCCAAATTTCAAGCCTGCCCACGCGGAGGCTGCACAGGCTCCCTGGGTCAGCCCGCAGCGTCTCGTGACCCAGCGGAGCCTGTAAGGCACAACAGCCAATCAGGAGCGGCGGGGGGCGGGGCTTCCGCCGCATTCGCACGCCGGGAGTCAGTTCGGCGCGGTCTCCGTGAGAAACGGACAGAGGTCTGAGAGGCTTCTGGTCTGAGGTTGAAAAGTGCAAGTAACAGTTTAATACTGAGATACCCCAGCTTAAAAGCAAATAAGGGGCTGTGTGAGTGGGCTTTCGTGTGTGTTTTCTGTGTGTTTTTTCCTTGTGTCTCGCGGTCCGTTTTTGTCTGTCTTGGCGGGGTCTTTTTTGTGCCTGGGGGTATGGATGTTCTATCTCTGGAGGCCTTATTGGCTGATGTTAGGGCCCGTGCCTTAAGCCAGGGGGTCAAGTGGGTGCAGGACAGGCTGGGTCCTCCCATGCCTTCTGCAGGAGACTCCCATTACATTGGACAGGCTCAGCATGCAGTTGCTGGAAGCCTAGCCAATATGGGGGATAGTGTCTCCTCCCCTTTTCAGTCAGAGCCATCAGACCACCGTCCAGTGGAGGACCAGGCCACGGGTGACAGGGGTAATGCGGGGCTGGTCAGCCAGGACCTTTTACCCCTTAGGCAGGAGAGTGCTGGGCCCACGGGCAGTGAGGGTGAGGGCCTAGTACCCCGGCCACCACCAGTCACTTTGCCTAAAGGGCTCCGGCCATGGCAAAGGTCAAAGAACACCCCGTTACCACCCCAAAAAGGGGGCGCAGGGGGTAAAAGTAAAGACAGGAGCCCTAAAAAAGTTCCTACAGACATAAAAAATGCCGACCATGCGGTCCCCTCTAATCCCAATAGTAACAGCGCTTCTGGTGCTTTGCAGGGACGCAGCCGCGGCAAGAAGACGGACATGGGTACCACACGGGAGAGAAGGGACAGAGTGGTCAGAGAGATGATCAGCCAGGACAGCATGGTCATGATCGATGACATACCCGTAGCGGCGGTGGCGAGGCCAGCACGCTCCACCAGAGCTAGGAAGAACACAAACAGGTACAGCCCGCTGCTATTTACCCATACCCCTTTAAGACGACAGAGGACAGAGACTGAGGGCGTTACGGTTAGGCCACAGCAAAAAGTGACTAATCCTGACCCACAGGTAGACTTCGCAACGCCCCAGGCAGTCCCCAGGTTATTGGTGCGAAGTGCAGAGCCCGCGGCACTAGCGCATTCCAGCCGCGCAAGCTTGGGTGACCAGGACCACTCCTCAGGGGAGGAGCAGGCGGTATGGGCACAGGCATGCAGGTCACGGAGAGCTAGTGACTGTTCCTCTTGCACCCACAGGTCCGAACGGCGATCCAGATGCAGGAGCAGGAGATCCTGCCGATGCAGCTGTGCCTGCGGATCAGAAAGAGGACGGAGCCCGCGGAGGGCCAGACGGTCTGAATCCCCAGGGCGTCAGGAAAGACGTCGGGACACCCCGTTGGCCGTATCTACTCCGAGGCTCCCAGAAGCAGGTGAGGCAGTTGGTGGAGTAGAGGAAGCTGATAAATGCATACTGCCATACACTAAAGGGGGATTTTGGGGTCCCTTAAGGCCCTCTTAGCCACACATAACATTGCGGTTAGTGAGCAAGAAATGGGGACGTGGTTAGGTGGGCTAGCCAAAGGGGCCTGGGAAGAGCAGCCCAGTAATGTAGGCAATATAGAGCCAGGGGCGTTACCCCCCCCCCGGTCACCGTGGGTGGTACGGGGCAGCAGGTGAGCAATGTAGTAATCTCAGATGCAGCCATGAGACCGATAGTCTTATGCGCGCTGGACAGCTTGGGTGCACATCTGACCCAGGATGTCAAAGAAAAATTTTATAGGAGGGAGTTTGTTGATTTGTTCTCCCTGTTGCCCATGTCGAGGCAATTGGATACAAGTGAGAGGAGCCCACTGGAGGGTTCTTACAGGAGGTTGCCTAGAACCTTCGATACGTGGCTTCAGGCGTTTTCTATCATGGCTTGCGTTCTATGCGAGCGCCACCCAGAACAATGCCCGGGGCTGTTCGTGTACATAGACGAGATCCGAAACGCTCACAAGGTGTACGGGGGTATGGCGTGGTGGCGGTACGATGAAGAATTTCGCCAGTATCTGGCATCTAGGCCAGCCATGGCATGGAGCGATAAAGCGGTAGCGCATTGGCTTAATATTATGACACCCATGCGTGCCATGCCGCCCTTTCGGGCCGGAGGTGGTGGGGTCAAGAGTCCCACCGCCAACTCGGCCGCAGGTACCAAGTCCTGTTTTGCCTACAACGAAGGGGTATGTAAATGGGCGCCCAACTGCAGGTTCAAACACGTGTGCTCCAACTGTGGCGGAGAGCACCCTCTGGCCAGATGTGCTAGGCCAAAGGACAACAGGGCGGAGCCCGCTGCCAAAGGGCAAGACGCCCATACACCTCCCCGTCATGCTGCCATGGCTAAGGCGCTACGGTAGGTCGGCGGGTAATAGTGCGGCGGGTCGCCTCCTTGAATCGGGTTTCCAGGAGGGTTTTCGGATCCCGTGCACAACAGAGGTGCGTGGGTCCATGGCCCCCAACTTACGTTCTGTGCGAGAATTTCCATGGGTAGCGGAAGCTAAGGTTCTCAATGAGGTACAACTGGGAAGGATGGCTGGGCCATTCGTTTCCCCCCCATTAGAGATCTTGTTGTTTCCCCCTTAGGCGTCGTTCCCAAGAAGGAAGCTGGAAAATTTAGATTGATCCAGCACCTGTCTTACCCGAGGGGCGGGTCAGTAAATGACGGCATTGCAAGAGAGGAGTGTCTTATGAATCGTTTGACCGGGCCACTGACATGGTCAGGGGGGCCGGCGCGGGCGCGCTCATGGCAAAAGTTGATATAGAAGCGGCCTTTAGACTATTACCGGTGCATCCAACGAGCCACAGGCTCCTAGGTTGCAGAGTCGATGGAAAGTATTTTATTGACCTTTGTCTACCTATGGGGTGCTCCATATCATGTGCATATTTCGAGGCGTTCAGCTCATTCTTGCAATGGGTTGCATGCAAAGAATCCGGGTACAGGAGCATAACTCATTACCTGGACGATTTTCTGTTCGTTGGTCCAGCTGGGCAGGACACCTGTCGGTTTATGTTGGAAGTATTCTCAAAAATCTGTAGGGATTTTGGGGTGCCACTGGCACATAACAAAACTGAGGGCCCCACGGAAAGATTGACTTTCCTTGGGATACAGCTACATTCCAAGACAATGGCATGTAGTCTCCCCGTGGAGAAAGTAGTAGACATGAGAGAGGAACTTAGTGCGCTAGGGCATGCGCGTAAGATTACCCTTCGGCGGTTACAGTCCATCATAGGAAAGTTAAACTTTGCTTGTAGGATTATCCCCATGGGAAGGGTATTCTGTAGGAGATTGTCGCTTGCTACGGTGGGCGTTAGTAAACCTAATCATTTCATAAAAGTGTCACAGGCCATGCGGGACGACGCACGGGTATGGTCGGTATTTCTGGCTGAGTTCAATGGTTCTGAGATCATCCAGAAAAGGAGTACTAATAGCATTGACCTAAAGCTTTTTACCGGCGTAGGAGTGGGATGCGGCGCCTTTTTTCAAAGAAAATGGTGCGCCGCACCATGGCCGAGTGAATGGGAAATGGCAGGTCTCACAAAGAACCTGACATTCCTCGAACTTTTCCCCATGGTAGTAGCGGTACACTTATGGGGTTCAGAGTTGAGGGACCAGCGTGTCCTGTTCCATACGGAGAGTAAAGGGGTTGTTCAAGCAGTGAACAACCTGACGGCAGCGTCCGTGCCGGTAGTGAGACTACTTCGGCATTTGGTGCTGTGTTGCCTGCGCCAGAACATATGGTTTCAAGCGAGGCAAGTAGCTGAAGTGGAGAATGGCATTGTTGACGCCCTTTCTCGGTTTCAGGAGGAGCGATTCAGGGCTCTGGCCCCCCGGGTCAACGTGCTGGGGGAGGCCATTCCCGAGGAGATCTGGGAGCTTGGAGCAGCCAGGTGACGAGACTCGTTAGACAGTCTGTCACCCCGGCAACGTGGGCAGCGTATAAACGCGTATGGGCCAAATGGAACGACTTGGTAAAAGTGGCAGGGGGGTCCACATCAGAGGATAAGACCCTAGGGATACTGCTATGGACTCTGCTGCGGTGTGCTGAAACAAGGCGAAAAGAAAGCAGTAGTAAATAGACAGGTCACTGCCCTGGCTTTTATGTTTAAGCTGGCGGGGCAGAAGGACCTTACGAAGGAATTTATAGTGCGCAAGGTGGTGCGCGGCATGTTTAACGGGGATCGCAGGCCAGACACTAGGCGGCTGATCACCTTCGCATTGTTACTGCGGATGGCGCAGGTGTTGGGAGTTAAATGTAGGACCCCTTTTGAATCTCTGCTTTTCCGTACTGCTTTTTCCCTGGCGTTCTTCGGAGCATTCCGAATAGGGGAGTTAGTTGCGAGCAGCAGACACGATTCAGGGGGCCTCCAGGTGGTGGATACCTGCCTCAGGGAAGGCATGGTGGTGATATGGCTCCGGAGGTCTAAGACCGACCAGCAGGGAAAAGGAAAGGAGGTGGTGTTACACCAAGTAGGCACGGAGTGTTGTCCCTACGGGTGTATGGTGGAGTACCTTGGTAAGCGACCGGTGGGACGGTGTTCGCTTTTGGTTCATGCCGATGGGGCGGCGTTATCCCGGTATCAGTTTGAACGGATGCTAAAAGTTGCACTACACAGCCTGGGCATAAAGGGGTCGGATTTCGGAACACACTCGTTCAGAATAGGGGCTGCGACAGAAGCAGCTAGATTAGGCTTACCCGATGCGGCAGTCAAGCGTATTGGTAGATGGGAATCAGAACGTTTTCGGTCTTACGTAAGACCCAGGGCTGTAATCTAACGTCTGTTGCTTTTTGCTTCCAGGCGGTCAGAAGCAACTGTGGATCGTGGGCCACTCGTACGTGTACTGGGCCCACAGGTTGGCTGCAGTTATCGAAGGAAGGACACAACTGGGTTTCCCCGTTACGGACTTACACGTGCGGTGGTTCGGGGTTCGGGGCCTTCGGTGGGCCCAATTGTATGAATTGCTGAACACCTGCAGTCAGCGGTATGGTCAACCCACAATAATTATAATACATGCCGGCGGTAATGATTTAGGGGCAGTGCCCATGCGCAGAATGCTGAAGGTGATGAAAAGAGACGTGGAGAGCTGGACCAAGAAGTTCCCGGGGACATTTCTGATATGGTCTGAGATGATAAAGAGAAGATCTTGGCGAAATGCGCGTGACCCCGTCGGGCTAGATAAGGCGAGGCAGAAGATTAACCAGCAGCTGTCTAGTTTTATTCGCAAGCTAGGTTTCATCGCCATCAGATATAAAGAATTCGAGCCGGCCGGTGCGGATGATTTTTTCAGTCCGGATAAGGTTCATCTTACCGAGATGGGGCTGGAGTTGGTCACCTTGGAGTTTAGGGAGAGTGCGGTTCGGGCCTTGGCTTTAATGAACAGCAAGGGGGGATCGCAGGCTCAGGAGGAGTCCCTCGCTTGCTCTGTGGCGGGAGGTGAGTTGCCCGGCCCACTGGCCTAAGTGGGCGTGGCCCTACCTCACAGGGCGTGCTTAAAATAAGCATTGGGGGCTTTGGGCAGGGCCCAAGGCGTGAGGTTACTGTCCGTGGCCGGGCTCCTCCCCCTATAGTTTGAATATGTTAATATGCATAATATATGCAAGTTCTAAGTTATGTAAATTGGTTATTTACAATAAAGCTGTGGCCCGTGTTTTCTCCCAATCAATCGGTTTTGTGTCAGTTATTTATCATAAGCCTAAATGGATCATGCTTGGGTCATGCCGACGCGGAGGCTGCGCAGGCTCCCTGGGTCAGCCCGCAGCGTCTCGTGACCCAGCGGAGCCTGTAAGGCACAACAGCCGAACAGGAGCAGCGGGGGGCGGGGCTTCCGCCGCATTCGCGCGCCGGGAGTCAGTTCGGCGCAGTCTCCGTGAGAAATCCCTCCCTCCCACCCTAATTATATTGGTAAAGTTAGAATGGTTATGTATGGTATTGTAAAAAAAAAAGAGAAAAGAGAGCATTGATATTGTTAAAAAAAAAAAAAAAAAAAGGAAAAGAAAGGAGAAGTGAAAGTTCTTCTTGAGAAGTAGCAATTTTCTGAGATATTGTGTATATGTTTTGGCGGGAGGTGAGATGCCCGGCCCACTGGCCTAAGTGGGCGTGGCCCTACCTCACAGGGCATGCTTAAAATAAGCATTGGGGGCTTTGGGCAGGGCCCAAGGTGTGAGGTTACTGTCCGTGGCCGGGCTCCTCCCCCTATAGTTTGAATATGTTAATTTGCATAATATATGCAAGTTCTAAGTTATGTAAATTGGTTATTTACAATAAAGCTGTGGCCCGTGTTTTCTCCCAATCAATCGGTTTTGTGTCAGTTATTTATCATAAGCCTAAATGGATCATGCTTGGGTCATGCAACCATTGCAAGCTTCACGTTGCGCATACGGTCTTCAAATGTAATGTAGCTGTTAGTCCTGTGTTATTTTACTGGAGTTAAATGATGCTAATCTTTAACAACTCAGTAAGTAACTATATACAGTATATACAAAATATAGTGGGGCCAATCATGGTCTCCTCATAGGCTCCTCTGGGGTCTTCTTATGGATATATTTTCCATGGGATAGCTCGCCTTCTCTATCTTGGGACTTTAGGTTTTAAAACACAGCTGAGCAACAGCCTATTCTCCATTTGTGACTATTGATTTCCTAGGGTATGTTCTTCATCCTAGCCTACCAGGTGGCCTAGCTATTCTTATTATGTATCTTTTACTATTGTCTGATCATGAGCTCCTCAAAGCACTTTCATTTCACGGAATCAGCTGCACCTCTTACCTAATTTGTACCTCAAAAAGGATTGCTCCCTCTCGAGCACTGTTGATATACAGGTTCAATTTAGATTTTGCTTGGCAGGGGTTAGCAATGCGATAAATCTGATGTACTAAATATAAGGACCAATCACTTCGATACTTTTTAGAGTTACTATAGTGAAACATATGAAATATTTTAGGCTTCAGTCAGTTGTCATATGAAACAAATTAAGTGTCATATGTATTATTTTACAGCACACAAACTCTTATGTAATTATGCTTACATAATTCATATATATATATATATATATATATATATATATATATATATATATATATATATATATATATATATATATATATATGGCTGGGTCCATAATTAGATAATATATATGCATTATATGTACCTATTTACATGTATAGATATAAATTATGCAAGTTTAATATTATATTAATGGAAGATGGTTATAAAAGAAAGAGCTTAATTTTAATTACTACTATTTGAAAAAAAATCCTGAATTCTCTAATGCAAACAATATGCAAATTATAATGAATTTACAAGGTGAATTATCACCTACTCTTGGCTCGTGGTACTGTCTTTTTACATGCACTCAGTTGCTGTTTCTAATGAGGCTTCTTGTTTGTTTTAAGAAGGACTGGTGCACAATGTAAGTTTGTATTATGGACAGTGTTTCTGCTTGCAAGGGGTCAGTATAAAAATAGCTATAAGTAACTAAAATAACCAACAATAATAATAATGTGTTTTTAAATATAAATACAATCCTTAGAAAACACCAGACTGTATATTACATTATTTCTTGACTCTAACTGGTAACTACAAATTGTACTTTTTTTCTGCACAATGCATTGTCTTTACTGAAGAACAATGTGTGCTGGCTTTTCATTATCCAGCTGGGTAATGTACCTATGTGTTTATACCTTTGTGGCTACATGCATGCCTGACTAAGCGTCTACAGCTAATATACATTTACTCTGTACCAAATGATTAGTTTTCTTCTCTCTTTGTTTCAAGGGCGTATTTGGGTTTTACACTTCCTAGGGCATTCAGATTTGTACCTCCCTAACCCCTACTTGCAATTCTTACTTTCCACTTTCTATATCTCAAAACCTACATTCATGATTGTTTTATGTATAAATGTGGTATGTTGGAATGTGTCAAGTACACAGATAAAAATCACTGCATATAGATATTTATGTGCATATACAAACATGTCAAATTACTGCAATGCATCTTCAGGCAGCCTGCTGCCCCCTGAAAATATTCTGACTTAGGTCTGGTCCTCGTGGGTCTAGGTAGAAACACAACCCTGCTTTGTTCTCTCTCTCTCTCTCTCTCTGTATATATATATATATATATATATATATATATATATATATATATATGACACATACAAAAAGAGAGAGAGGGAGAGAGAAAGAGAGAGAGATATGTGTAGTTATGACAATATCAAGAGTGATTTTATGTGTGGATAAACTGACGAATCAGGCAATAGAAGCGTCCATCAACTATAATAATTGTGGTAAGTGTGTAACACACTTACCATCACTTCCTAAGTCCGTGCAGAGGACGAGGGGGGAGTAAGACACAGGGGAGAGGTGGAGGAAGACACAGGGAGAGGGCAGGAAGACACAGGAGAGGGGGTTGGAAGATGGAGGGGAGAGGGGAGAGGAAGACACAGGGGAGAGGGGGAGAAAGACACAGGGGAGAGGGGTGGGGAAAGACACAGGGGAGGGGAGAGGGGGGAAGACACAAGGGAGGGAGGTAGAGAAAAAATAAAAATTAAACAAAAGCTTATGTACGGATCTATTTAAATTACATAGTTACAGTACATAGTTACATACAGCCTTATTAAATTGCGATTCAGTAAATTTAAAAGGGCTCTATATAAGCACAGAGCATATTTTATTAACAGAAGTTTTTAGTTAGTTTATTTAAGGTTGAAAAAATACTTTCAGTCCATAAAGTTCAACCTTTTAAGATCTCCTCTGATCTGCAATATGAGGATTAACTATTAACTAATTAGTTGTTAATTAATTATTAATCAATTATTTAATTTTAATTTTATTTTCTTTAAGGTGGAATCTTTTTACTTCTAACCTCAAGGGATGTCCTCTTGTCAGTTAAAAACCTCTTGGCACATAAAGCTCCCTTGACAAATCTTTATACTGACCCTGTATGTATTTATATAAGGTAATCATATCTCCTCTTAGACGCCTTTTTTCTAGAGAAAATAAGTTTAATTTGGTTAGTCTTTCTTCATAACTTAGCCCCTCCATTCCCCTTATTAGTTTGGTTGCCCTTCTCTGTACCTTTTCCAGCTCTAAAATGTCCTTTTTATGAAGTGGTGCCCAAAATTGTACTCCATATTCCAAAGGAGGGTGTACTAGAGATTTGTATAGTGGCAGAATTATATTTGCTTCCCTTGCTTCTATACCCTTCTTAAATACATGCTAATATTTTATTTACCTTTGCAGCTGCTGTTTCGCTTTGAGCAGTGTTACCTAGGTGGTTGTCCACAAGCACTCCCAAATCCCTTTCAATATCTGAGATTTACCTAGATTTGCTCCTTTTAGATTATAAATTGCATGGCTATTTTTCTTTCCCAGATGCATAACTTTAATTTTTTTTGTATTAAATCTCATCTGCCATTTAGATGCCCATTCCTCAGTTGCATGTACGTCCCTTTGGAGGGAAAGCACATCATTATCTGATTTAATTACCTTGCACAACTTCGTATCAACAGCGAAAAAGGAGACACCACACTCCAATCCTACCTCTAAGTCATTAATAAGTATGTTAAAAAGGAGAGGACCTAATACTGAACCCTGAGGAATCACACTTACCACATTAGTCCAATTGGAGTATGTTCCATTTACAACAACCCTTTGCTTCCTGTCTTTTAGCCAACTCTCAATCTATGAGCAGATATTTACTGCAATTCCTGTATCTCTTAGTTTGCACAATAGTCTCCCATGTGGCACTGTATCACAAGCCTTTGCAAAATCCAAAAAGACTACATCCACTGAGTTGCATTGATGCCTTGGATGTATTCCATCAGGACCCGGGGCTTTATTAACATTTATTTTTTCCAACCTCTTTTGGATTACTTCCTGTGTTAACTAATTATTTGGCAAAGGTAGTGTAGCCCCATTATGTTGCCGTGTCCTAATCACTGGTACCTCCCTTGTGTATACCGAAGAAAATGACCTATTTAGCTCATCTGCCTTTTCCTGGTCACTAATTATCAGACAGCTTGTGTCACATTGTAATGTTCCTATAGCTTCCTTCCTCGCCTTCTTCCCATTAATATACTTAAAAAATATTTTATGGTTAGTCTTACTCTCTTTTGCAATTCATTTTTTTTTTCTATTTTAGCCAGTCTAATAGCGCTTTTGCAAGCCATGTTGAATTCTTTGTATTCCCGTAAAGCAGTCTCTGTCCCCTCTTGTTTGTATAATTTAAATGCCTGTTTTTACTCTGTATCTTGATCTTTAAATTGTTGTTAAGCCACATTGGATGAGACTTACTCCTTTTACGTTTATTCCCACACGGTATATGCTGACGTGTATGTATATTTAGTAAGGATTTAAATGTTGTCCATTTATGTTCAGTGTTTTTACCTATCAGTTCTCTGTCCCAGTCTATACTTTGTATTGCTGCCCTTAGACTTTTGAAATCTGCCCTTTTAAAATTAAGAGTTTTTGTTGGCCCCTTAAAATGTTGTTTTTTTAATTCAATCTCAAATGAGACTGTGTTGTGATCACTGTTTCCCAAAGGTTACCCTATTCCAACATTTGATACTATATCAATATTATTTGTGATGACTAAATCTAAGATAGCTTCATTTCTAGTAGGCTCTTGTAATACCTGGGCCAGATAATGATCCCTGAGTGTACTCAAGAACCTGCTCCCCTTAGCTGAACTGCTGGTCTCATTTATCCGGTTTATTTCAGGGTAATTAAAATCTCCCATTATTAGAACTTGCCCATGCTTAGCTGCATTTCCAATCTGTAACAATAATTGTATTTCCTCACTTTCAGCTATATTTGGGAGTTTATAGCTGCTCCGCTATTTAACTCTACCCACAAACATTCAGCTTTATCACTAGGTCCACCATAAATATCTTCTCTAACTATAGGCTTAAATTCAGGCTTAACATACAGACAAATCCCTCCTCCTCTTTTACCATTGCCTCTATCTTTCCTAAATAGGTTATAACCATCCAGATTAACAGTCCAGTCATGAGATTCATCCCACCACGTTTCGGTAATGCCTATTAAATCCATTTTTCATTAATTGCAAATAATTCTAACTCTCCCATTTTTCCTGGCAAGCTTCTGGCATTAGCAAGCATACACCTAATGTTATGACTCTGTAGTTCTAAAGTGCCTGCCACTGTACTTGAGTTACTTAGTACTACCTCCCTATTGACTATACTACCCCTCCCCCCATCTCCTCCCCTATGAGTTGTTATTTTTTCCCTTATACCCTCTACACTTTCTATCCCATTACTTATATCTAGTCCCTCCCCCCACCTACTAGTTTAAATACTCCTCCAGCCTTTCTACCATCTTATCCCCTAGCACAAAAGTTAACTCATCATTAAGGTGCAATCCATCTCTAATGTAGAGATTGTACTGAAGTGAGAAGTCAGCCCAGTGCTCTAAAAACCCAAACCCCTCCTTAGTGCACCACATCTTTAGCCATGCATTAACCTACCTAAGCTCCTTCTGCCTCCGTGGGCTAGCACGTGGCACTGGTAGTATCTCAGAAAATACTACCTTGTAGGTCCTTGCCTTCAGCTTATTACCTAGTTCTCTAAAATAATTATTTAGGACACTCCATCTTCCACTAACTTTATCATTGGTACCAATATCTACCAAGACCGCCGGTTCATTTCCAGCCCCTCCCAATAATTTGTCTACCCGATCCACAACATGACGAACCCGAGCAAAATCACCCTGTCTACCTTCCTAATAATAGAGTCCCCAACCACCAAAATCTGTCTGTTGCTCTGCCTATTCTGCCCTCCCACTCCTCCAGTAGAACTGTTCTCCCGGCTGTTAGAGGGAACAGCTCTATCTGGCATTGCCATTCCTGAATGGACATCCCCAACAGTTTCACTCAATCTGGCAAATTTGTTGGTTTTTGCCAACTCAGTACTGGCCTTCCTCCTCCTGTTCCCCCTGATTCCCCTTCCAACTGTAACCCAGCTACCTCCCTGGACATCCTCACTAGCCCCAGCTCCACCCTCCATGCTAGGCCCAGCTAAACTATGCTCATTGAGCACCAACCCCCTTTCCAGTGGAGCAATATCACTAAGTGCTGCAATTCTCCACTCCAGATCTCCAATTTGAGCCTCCAGAGAGGCATCATGCTCACATCTCTCACAGAGGCATGGAACCTGGATCATCTATTCCAGTATTGCATACATAGGACAGGATGTACACTGAATGAGGTTGCCACTGGACTGACTCATAATTATTATTATTGTCTACAAAATTTCAGAGGGAAAAATAAAGAATATAAAATAATATATTTGTATAAAGTTTTCCTCCTTTGCACTATAAATCTGCCCTCCCTTTTCTTTGAAGTCCCTCCTTTTATTTAAACTCCTAGGCTTTTACTAGAATTGCACTTGATACTGAAAATGTTCGCAAGCTCACAAGTTCGCCCCTTCTCCTGTTTATATTAACTTCTGCCTTCTCACCTGGACACAATTAGTGCACTGTGCAATTTATCAGCCTTTACTTGCAATTTACTTAAAGCGTGTTCTGAAGTTTTTTATTGTTTCAGAATTCCCCATTGACTTGTTTTAATTATTGAAAAAAAGATTAAGTATTATTGAAGTTAAAAAAATTAAATAGAGTTCTAGTAACCTCTAAGGGTTTTTTTTTTTTGATCACCGTTCTTTTTGGTTATAGGTTAATGATGTACAAGTCATACAGCTATATTGATGCTCATTGGGTGACAGGGGCAAGCACCCTGATTACTTAAATCATTTAATATTGGTTCTGCTGTGTGAACATAAGTTGAAAAAAAGAAAACACAGTGCACTATCAAATACACTCTTACAGAGTTAGCAAAAATATGCTTTCAATGTTCCAACAAAGTGAACATCCTGTTTCCCTTGCTATGTACACTCCATGTACTGAACAAAAAGTATAACATGTATTTCGGCCTCTACACTAGCAGAGTCTGATAAAATTACGATTTTTACAATACTTGTTTCTCCAAGATTTATATTACCACTAGCGACTTGCCCATCAAAAATGACGGCAATATAATTTGAATCTTTGCAATGCTGTTTGTCACACAATGCGAGGCTCATCCCTCCTCTAACTTGCAGGCCTCGCGTGATGAACGATTTTGGCGCTCATCGCGAGCCTTGCAATGAGCTTCTTCAGCGCTCATTGCGAGCCCCCCCTCTACTTTACAGGCCTTGCGATGATCGGCTTTGCAGCTCATTGCAGGCCAAGGCATGCGCTGTGCACATGCGCAAGCCCGTAACTTTGTCACCCATGGCGGGCCTCGTGATGAGCAACTCCAGCGCTCATTGTGAACCTCTCCCCACCCCTGTGTCTCTTTCCTCTCACTCCCTCCCCTGTGTTTCTTTCCTCCCACTCCCTCCCCAGAGTCTCTTTCCCCCCTCTCCCTCCCCTTTGTGTCTTCCCCCTCTCTCACTCCCCTGTGTCTCTCCCCCCCTCCCCTTTGTCTCTTCCCCCTTTCTCACTCCCCTGTGTCTCTTCTGATCACCTAGTAGTTTTAATTTGTTCCTGCAGCCTGTATGGCAATACCACAAATAATACATAGTATGACTGCTGCCAGAACCAACTTCACACTGATGAGCCCCATTGGGAGAAAATGCAGTCTGTGAATGGTTTTCTGGCACTGTACTCTAATCCAAGGCTATGTTTTGAAAGCTACATGAGAACAATGCATATCCGTCTAAAAGAGCTAGAAGAAAATGTGGTACAATTTGAGCCACAGTCACGTTTCTATCCACCAGAAGAAGCTCTGTTATGAGTGTAAAGTGTAGCAACATCAGCAAGGCGATTGCTGCTACAGTTAATGTCAAGGAGAATGTCATCACGTTGCAGAGCTATCTCATCTGGAAGCACAGCAAGAACGGAGAACTACAGCTGTCAATTACAAACTAGATGGACAAAGGATTATTATCTAAGGACTGCTTTAAGACCTATTTAACAACAATTATTTGTAATATATCATTCTACAGGCCACCTCAGGATGTTTTTTTGTTTTTGCTGCATATACTATGGAAGGTTTTTCAGTCACTTTTCTACTCACCATTGTACATTAAGTGTATTGTATGACTGGGTATTGTATTTGCTGGAACTGTGCTGACAAGTAACCAGAAACCAAGAAGGTAGCAGAGTGGTAAAGATGAGCTGAGCTTGTCCTGGCTTTGATGAAGGCTAATAAAGTGTTCTTCCGATACTAGGGGACTTCCCCCTTTCATATTGTAAGTGTACCCTCCTTGTCTCCGCCCCAATCTATCGCAAGCTGCAGCTTAAAAAGAAGGAGGAGGAGAATAACAGTGAGAGAGAACGTGACTGCAAAATGGCTGCCCCTATACTGAACAATACAAATGGCAAAATAAAACAGATAAGACTAAGCTATTTTACATATTTCACCAGAGACAGTGAAAGTATGGCATCTGCTGCAATGCTCACTTCCTTTAAATCTTTTTTAAGGCCACATTGTCAGAGATGAAAGCTAATTTACATAATTTACATGATTTAGCCAGTACACACTAACACATAGTGTTACCTTGCTGGTTCTCACTTAGGGCCTCATTCAATTGCGATTGGGCCAATTGAATAGGGCTCTAAATAAGCACATGGCATATTTTTTTTAAAGAAGTTTTGCTTTTGGATAGATGTTTACTAACTAAAAACGTCTTTAAAAAAATATGTTATGTGCTTATATAGAGCCCTATTCAATTGGCCAAATTGCAATTGAATGAGGGCCTTAGCTGGTAGCAAAGCAACAGACAGTAAACAAGCCAATAGGGCAGAGACAAGAATTAACAGCCTTATTAAATTGCGACTCGGCCAATTGAATAGGGCTCTATTTAAGAACATAGCATATTTTTTTTACAGAAGTTTTTAGTTAGTGATCTTCTTTTCAAAAGCAAGGTCTTCACTAACTAAAAACTTCTGTAAAATAAATATACTATGTGCTTATATAGAGCGCTTTAGAATTGGTCGAATCGCAGTTTAATAAGGCTGTTTATACCTGATCTATACCATTGAGTCCAGAATAAAGCTGGGAAAAGCAATATCCAGTAGTTATTTTGTGATTAGTAGTACACAGTCACAGTCACATGCTATCAGATTGGACAGGTTAGAAAGTCGAGGGTCAGGCACTGAAAAAACCAGGAGTCCAGGAGTAAACATCAACAGCCTTATTAAATTGCGATTCAGCAAATTTAAAAGGGCTCTATATAAGCACAGAGCATATTTTTTTACAGAAGTTTTTAGTTAGTGAAGACCTTGATTTTGCATAGAAGTTCACTAACTAAAAACTTCTGTAAAAAAATATGCTCTGTGCTTAAATAGAACCCTTTTAAGTTTGCAGAATGGCAATGTAATAAGGCTGCAAGACTGGCTGATGGTAGAGTTGAAGGACAAGGCATTATTGGCAAGTAGTAGAAAGAGACATGGGAAGCAGTAAATACCATGCTCTTAGAGAAACAAAATATGTACTTGTGCAGATCACTGGTTTGTAGCAAGATACAGAGCCAGGTAATTAGCCAAAATGAGGCACACATGAGAAGTTTGGCAGCCAGCAGTAATCCAAATCAGATAGGGACAGGAGGAAAGAAGTTTGGAAAACTTGACAGCTAATCAAAAACTCCTGCTGCACTGATATTTATCTGGAACTGTTATTGTAGCAGAGGATGCTGCTTGCTTGGAAAAGTGAGACAGATGCCTGACAGTGGCACCTTCACAACAAATGACAGCACACCCATATTACAAGCTAAGCAAACTTACAAATTAGAGTATCTTGAAAATGAGTATTAATATAGAGAAATCACACAGACTGTAGAGGAACTCTAGCTTTACTTCATGGCTTCTATTGGCTGCTAATAGGGCATTCATGGCTGCTAATAGGGCATTCAAGGCAGCTTCCAAGAAGAAATCATCTAGTGATTTTCCATCAGACAAATTGAGATCATGTATTTCCAGCCCTACCCTTTCTTGGTATAACAATGTAGATAACATATGAGCAGCTCTGCTGTAGATACAGAAATCCCAGTTTAACCAATGCTGTTCATTAAAAAACTTCCTCGGTTTATGGAGACTTGTTGTACAAGGGACATATTAATACATATTTTGCTCACCCTTTAGTTGCATCACACACCAAGTGATTAATTGTATTACACACCAAATAATTAGTTATTGATTAAAGTTTAATCATAATAGATCATACCATAAAAAGGTATACAATTAGGAGTTAAGCGATATGGAATATGTTGGAGCGTTACAAATAAAGGATTATAATATATTTAAGCATTTTAGTATACATTTTGTACAATTAAATAAGGATAATTACATTTTTATATATTTATATAACTTATTTGATAAAGTTATTAGATAGAATGACGGTATCTAATTAGTTAATTATAATTAAAAATGCACACCTCATTTATTTTAAAAATGTATCTTTACCATGGTGAATTTTTACCACCTGACCTTGTAATTCAAGTATGCTAACGATGTCCCCAATGAGACTTCATTCATGTGTTGTGACTTCATTACATAAGAGCATCATAACTATAGTTACAGGTAAAAAGCTTATATATTATCAATGCTAAAGATGGCCACCATGTAAACTTATTATAATGATCAGATAATGAATACAAATATTCCAAAAGGTGAGTATTTGTATTAGATAAATGTGAATGTGAGGTTATAGCGAGGGTAAAAAAGAGGAATACTAGTACTGAGTACTAGTTCTCTGTTAATGTTCTGTTAATGCTATTCAACAGCCACTGTTATTGGTCGAACAATGGAGGGATTTCAGGACTCAAGGGCATTCATTACAATTATGCACCCTGGACAGTGGAGAGATGTCAAAGTAGCAATGTTCCATTCTGATGGCACATGGCTTAAACTAGCAAAACTGACAGCCGCTACACTAATATTGTTACCTAAAGTTTGGTGCCTCTGTGTCATATCGGCTGTGCCTGGCCTCAGGATTTGTGAGTTGAGGTTACAAAACCAGTTCATCTACTCCAGAAGGAACCAAGGCACTTCATCCAGAGTTGATAAAAATTGTGAATCAGGTGAGTGATAAAACGATATTTGGCCCCATACACAATGATCATCCAATTGGTACGACCCACTTCTGTACACGCATGAACTTGTCACCAATCCCACCATAACCAAATTTAGGGACTGTACTGAATCAGGAGAGGTGGTGAAACAACATAAACAGATAATATGGGAGAAGGAGGTACTATATGAAATCACTACATCTACTTACGGTGATCTTGCATAGAAAGCTTTTCTGCAGCTGACTGGGATCCACTATGATATTACCCCTTGAAGCAGGCTGTATGTATTACTAAACATCTAGCTTGTCCAAGCTGATCTGGGGTAAGGAACATCCTCACACCGCAATGACATCCAAGACAATACTCTAGCCTTTGCCTCTCTTGCACTCTCTGATGCATGTGTATAAAAAGTGCGGAGCACAGTACTACTTATACAATTGTTGTAGTTTAGTCATTCTGTCGTGACCCTACGGACCACAGCACACCAGGCACATATGTCAGGCAGTGCCCCTCTGAGCTCCCTCAAGCTCATGTTCAATGCTTCAATGACCTCATCTATCCATCTCCGCCTCTGCCATCACCTACTTTGTATGCTTTCAATCTTACCCAGCACCAGTCTTCTCTATGAAATCCTGTCACTTTATGGTATGGCCAAAATATTTGAGATTTAGTCTCATGACCAAATTTTCCAGTAAAAACTTTGACTTGATTTCTTGTAGTTTGATTCTTGCAGTCCAAGAGAATCTAAGCAGCTTCCTCTAGCACCACAATTCAAAGGTGTCAATTATACAATGCTCAACCTTCTTTATGGGCCACCTCTCACATCGGTATGTTACTACTTGGAATATCAGTAGCACTCTCAGAGCACATTCTTGTAGTATTTTGAACAGTGCAGTTGAGATTCCATCAACTCCTACAGCCTTGTTATCAACAAGGCTTCCTGGGGCCAATTCAAGGAGGAGGATTTACCATTACTAAGATAAGAATCACAGCTATTTAATACTAATCACAGTATGCACACGGCCATATAAGCCTGCTAAGATTTAGGTGCAGTAGTCCAACCCTCAGACAAAAAAATCAAATCCTACAATCCCTGGACACTTAAGGGTATTATAGGAAATGTGTACCTTCTCATAGCAACCTGGTCACACCTTTGACGGGCATGATCTCATCTCCTCATGGTCACCCATCTATGAAGCTGCCTTTAACACTCCTGAGTACATTATCAGCTACATTGTCCTCCTGAGTACATTGTCAGTTAGATAATCAATAGAACAAACACCAAGTAGTCTAGCTCAGTTACAATCTCTTGGTAAGTTATGTGGCTAGCAAGAAGTAAGATTGGCTTTGGTTTAGGCCCCTATGAAATTCCAGCTCTATCTATAAGAGAGTTCATTCTTGTATCTGTAGCAAGGAAATCCTTAAGTCTGCAACTCCAACCCTAGGGTTGCTGTATGACTGCTTCCCCGGGGCTTAAAGAACCTTTGTTACTTCAAAGAATAGCAACATTTTCCTTATTCCCACATCTAATTATCCATTTCCTGTGGTCTAGATACCTAGAGAAGAACAAACAGTTAGCCCTCTGAATGTTGAGAAATATAACGACTGGGACATAATTATCCCCATGTTTAGATGGAGGGTACAACTTCATTATTCTCTGGCTAGTCAGCTACTCAGCCATGTTCAATACAGGTTTAGCATCTTGAACACATCTATTATTTCTTCCTGAGGCCCACATTTTCTGCTTGTATGCTCAAAAGTAAAGCTGTGCATGGGATTATTAACCAATCAAAACAGTAGCTACAATGGCAGAACAGTAGCTACAATGGCAGAATTCTGATTGGTCCCGTGTGCAGAGGTAACTTTAATCACTAAGGGCCTCATTCAATTTGGAGGCTGCAATTCCCGGAATCTAGGCTGTATGTTTGCGGGCCTGCTGCAGGCCCGCAGTGCGCTTGACTTACAGTGCTATTCAAATGTACAAGCACTCAACTTACCCGCCAAAAGCCGAAACCGTAAACCATGCACTCATACGGAGCATTTCAGGACAGGAACATGATCGATTAAGCAAGGCTGTAACTCCCGATTTAGAAATCGCCAATAGAAAATGAGACTGCCATCATTACGTCAGTCTAAGATGGAGGTTACATGTCAATCAATTAGGTTCCGGGGTCGGATAGACTCGTCAGAGCCCACAAAAAGATGCCAATTGAATAGCAAAATAACTTACGGGCTCCCTTACGGACGCCAGCGTCTCCCCAGGCACTTAATTGAATGAGGCCCTAAATATTGTAAGCATTGATACTGTTGTTGTTTTGGATATAAACGGTGTGGACACCGTTTTTTTAATTTAATGGTTGAGGTTAGGATACACATTCTGAGATGTATTACTTTGCTATAAGATTTAGGCTCTAGTTGAATATAGCTATTCCAAAAGCTACTATAGTTTTCTTGGAGCTCTGGCCTTGTTTTCCTGTATGCTCTAGTACAGGGGTACACAAGTTCGGTCCTGGAGGGCCACACACAAGCCTGGATTTGAAGATATCATGGCTGCACACAGGTGAGTCAATTGCTTCTTCAGTCATCCTGATTGACTCACCTGTGCACAGAAAGGATATCTTCAAATTCATTCTCATATGTGGCCCTCCTGGACCGAACTTGTGCACCTCTGCTCTAGTAGGTAAAGTGTATATGAATTCCCACCTTCAATCTTGGGATTTCCCAGGAGCACCGTCCAGCAGTAACTTTGGTATCCCATATAGTCATAGTTCTCCTCTTCTAACCTGTTATGTGTATGGATATGGAGAAGAGTATGTCAATATAATGCCCAAAGGAAGCAAAGTATGATCTCATGCATTTTGTTGTCAGGGAGTAGATAGGCAAATGTATTTCCTCATCCTGCCTGTGCAATAGAGCCAAGGTTGGAGGTGTGAATGACCAAAGACTCATAGGTTATTTAAAACCAGCATATAAATAAACATTGGCACAATATCATATAATATTAATAATAGTAATAATGAGTACTCCAACTTTTAATTATGTAGAAACACATATCTGTGAGAGCTGGACCATAAAGAAGACTGAGCACTGTATAATTGATGTCTTTCAATTATGGTGTTGGAGAAAACGGTTTAGAGTCCCTTGAACTGCAAGAAGATCCAATAAATCAGTACTTCAGGAAATTAAGACAAACTGTTCACTGGAAGGTATGATCATTAGGCTGAAGATCAAACATTTTGGCAATACCATGAGATTCCCTAGAGAAGACTCTGATGCTGGAAAATATTGAAGGTACACGAAGAAGGGTACGACAGAAGTGGAGATGGATAGATGATGCCATTAAAGCAATGAACATGTGCTGGATGGAATTCAGAGGGGTAGTGGATGACAGATGGTCCTGGCATGCAGCGATCGATAGATTCACAGAGAATGGGACATGACTGAACGACTAAACAACTACGATAAAATACCTTGCTTGCCCTGCTCGGGAAATGTTCTCTTGTTGCTTCAAAAGGAAGTATGACTAGTATGACTGGCAGCCACTGGAGTCAGTATGTAGGAAGGGGCTTTTGACCTGGCAAGTGCTAGAGAGTTATTGGAGGAGGTTCCTTGGGGAAGAAGTTGTCAAGGAGTAAACCTTTGCCGCCCTTTCTAGTCACTCTGTCTCAAAGCACATGTTCAGTATAACACCCTCTACCACCATGGCTTCAACTACCAGGGTCTAATTGATCAGCCGGATGCAGGAACAAACTGCTAGACAGGGGATGGATTGGCTGCAGCAGCTAATGCAGTCTTTCACCACTGGAGAAGCTTCTGCTGGCGGGAGTGATTCGAGACGCCCTGTCAGGCACTCCAGACCCCCAAATAATTGAGCCCTGAACTGACACAAGGGAGGAGAGGCAGTACAAGTGCTGCAAGGCGTAGACGACCCATCATCACATCTACCCCTACAAGGAGTGATCGGAGGAGAGGATTGAAGGACACTACTGCAAGAACTGTCACAGTACATAGATCCTCTGGCTCTAAGCATGGGCCCTGTGAATCAAGCACCGCTACTAACCTGGAAGTGGGCCTTCGTTGGTGGTCCATGATGCTCCTGGACATGGAGACCATGGACAGGACGCTGGGCCACGTGTTGCTGGGCCATTGGAGACGCGGCAGGATACAAGAAAGACGATCCCTCCGAATTGGGTTAAAGCGGATCGCAGCGAGGGACTCGGTGAGTACAAGAGAAGCTGCTGGCAGGACGACAGGTACTGTACACGGCCAAACACAGCACAGGAGGCTGACGAAGGGGATCACACGGCTGCAGGGCAGAGGAGATAGACAGCACATAGGTTAAGCTGAAAAGGGTGTCGCAGTGGGGAGAGTTGGTGGGGGCAGGGTAAAAAAAGCAAAAATATAATATAATTTATATATATATATATATATATATATATATATATATATATATTGTGACCAGGATGGCCGTGTAGAGCTGTGCTTTCTTGAGTTAGAAACGGATACCTTCTGGTGAGGCAGCAAACATGTTTATTATGAAATAACAAAAACAAACAGGAGCAGTAACTCTGCTTAAATAACGAAAATAAACATCTACATATATGGACTGACTGTGACACAGGAACGCCCTGACTATACCTGTGCAGCTTATCTGCAACAGGGACAAAAAAAAACTACACCCCGGTGTCTTCAGGACGGAGCTCCCACTCCGTTGTACTCGGGAAGGAGTAATTTCGTAGGAATAGCGCCACCTAGTGGCAAGGACAAAGACAGTCTTTTAATCCTTATAATTTGTCACCTTGTGGCCAGGTTACAAATAGTCTCTGGTTATTGAAAGATTGCCACCTTGTGGCCAGGTTACAAATAGTCTCCGACTATTGCTATATTGCCACCTTGTGGCCAGGATACAAACAGTCTCTTGTATTTTGTTAGTCTTTTCCACTTTTCTTCATCAGTAGCCGTGGATGAAGCATAGGGCCTGCTTGTCTCTCCCGTATGCTTCACCCCAGGGACCCTTTGATACAGCAGTATTAAATTATTGCATATGTACCGGTCAAACACTCCTGGGGCATAATCAGTCTGGTACCTTCAAACAGAGCCTCTGTCAGATCCACACTCAGCAACTTCCCTGAGGCATAATCAGTCTGGTATCTCACTCACCACATTGCTTCTCCAAACGATTCACCTTGGTCATCCCCGCAGCAATTCAGGCAGCTGTCAGTCCTCTCAACTAGCTGTACTTTACAGGCTCCTTCCAGCTTGTCTCCTAGGCAAGGCCCCAGCTTCTGGCTTCAGCTTCCAAACTACTCAGGACAGAGCCTAATCAGCAGCACACCCCCTCCACTTCACTGGGGCTTCCTGGGGTTTTTATAGTGAAGCACTGGACCAGGTGAATTTAAGTGTTTTAACTCCCTGAGAGCTGGATACAAGGAGCAGTTCAGCCTATGGCTTACATAACGGCCCTCAATAATCTGTCCCCGGCTCCTTACATTCTCACAATATATATATATATATATATATATATATATATATATATATATATATATATATATATATATATATATATATATATATTGTATATATATTGTGACCAGGATGGCCGGGTATAGCTGTGGTTTCTTAAGATAGAAACAGATACGTTCTTGTAGTACAGCAAACTGGTTTATTAGGAACCAAAAACAAAGGGTAGCAGTAACTCTGCTTAGAAAATGAAAATAAACATCTGCATTTACATACTAACGCCCTGAATATACCTGTGCAGCTTATCCGCAACAGGGCAAAAACTCTACTCCACGATGTCTTCAGGACGGAGCTCCAACTCCCTTGTATTCAGAAAGGAGTAATTCCAAGAAAATAGCGCCACTTAGTGGCCAGGAGTAAGACAGTCTCTTAAATATTAGGAGTTTCCACCTGTTGGCCAGGATCCAAACAGTCTCTGATTATTGATAGCTTGCCACCTTGTGGCCAGGACACAAATAGTCTCTGATTATGGATTATGTTGCCACCTTCAGCAACCTCTGGGACACGGCTCCTCTCTGGGACACGGCTCCCCTCTGGGACACAGCTCCCCTCTGGGACACAGCTCCTCTCTGGGTCACAGCTCCTCTCTGGGTCACAGCTCCTCTCTGGGACACAGCTCCTCTCTGGGACACAGCTCCTCTCTGGGACACAGCTCCTCTCTGGTTTATCGGTAGTCTTTTCCACGTTTACATAATTAGCCTCAGATGAAGCATAGGGCCCGCCCGTCTCTCCCGTATGCTTCATACCAGGGACCCTTGCATAACACAACACTAACTTGTATTAACTTCCGTCTTCTAAACTCTGCTTCTTCCCTGGGGCATAATACGTCTGGGTACTTTCATTCAGTGGCCTCTGTCAGCTACACACGTGCTTAGGCCTTTAAGGCAACTCTGCCTGGGGATCCTCACTAATTCCTTCACTTACTTGGCGTCCTGAGGCTGTATTCACTCTTCCAGCTCACAACGTCCTGCGACTGCAAACCGCTCACACTTCTTGCTGTACTCCCAGCCTCAGTAAATCAGGTGATCTCTTACAAGCTTGCTCCAAAGCTTCCAACTGCAGTTCCACACAGGATCACCTTCCAGCTCCACTCTGTGACTTGCTCTGACGGCAGCACACAACCTGCCCAGAGCCTAGCCAGCCACACCCCCTTCCATGTCTGCTTTCCAGGCTTTTAAAGGGAAGTTGCACTAATTAGGAGTTCTTCAGAAGTTTTAAATCTGTCACTCCTGTCAAGAACTCCATACTCCACTTGCTTGTCATATTATCTAAGGGCCAAACGGTCACACACCCTCCCCCTCAGCTCAACAACATGGTGTTGGGTGACATGTCGAGAGGCCGGACATCCGGTAGGGTCACTCACCACTCAAGAACTCTTCGCCCAGCCAACCATTCCTCCTCTGTGCCATCCGCATTGAGGTAGAAGGCTGCGATTGAGTGGCCACCTGCAAATCCATCTTCTCTCTACCTCACTGGTCTGTTTGCATCCTTCATGTGTGTCCACTTTATCAGGAAGGAGTGAATCCCCCATCTTTGTAGAGCTGTCCTTGAATAGCATCATGGTGGACTCTGTAGTCACATGTCCGGGTACAGATATAACAATATCCGTTGCACTTTCTACGAGCCCGTCATCATTTCCAATCTCTTCATTATCTTCAACTCCCAGGAGATCTTCTACAGTCTCAGTGTTTCCCTCATCATCCTCATCTTCAAAGCCATCTTCATTGTCCAACTTAAACATGGCCTGGCGCTTCTGCCGCTCTTCAGTACGACGCTGTTTCATTGCTTCCTGCAGCTTTGCTTTAAGAAGTTGCAGCTTTTCACCTGGCTTTTTCGGAATTATCTCATCAGTTGTTTCAGCAGACACAATGTCAGATACCACATCTGCCTTTAGCTCCTCCTTTCCATCTGCCGTTGTCTCTTTACGGATGATATTTAGATTAACTTTCCTCACAATCACAGGCTTGGCTTTATGTTGTTTTGGTACAGGATATTTAGATGTCTCCTCAACAGTCTTAGACTCCAGTAGGGGCACAGGGATTTCCTGCTGGATTTCACAAGTAGGATCTTCATCCTCACTTACAGGCTTCGGAATGAACTCTGGCTTATCCACATGGTCCTCCGAATCCACTGTGTGCAAAGCCATTTGCGGCTCATCAGTACTCTTGGCTGGCTCACTTCCTCCATCTTTAGTTCCTTCTAATACCTTGCCCGTACAAGCCTGTGATGCTTGGATAGAATTAGTTGCATCCCCTTTACATTCTTCTGCTGGAGCAGAGTCTCTTGTTTTGATTTCTTTTGTATCACTAATGTCCATCTTACTTTCCAAACCGCATGGCTGATACTTTGTTAATTTAATAAGCTGCATGTCTTTCCCTTCACAAGATGGCCTTGGCCGATGCTTGAAGAAATCATGAATGCTTTCTGCCGTCACTTCCTTTGCTAATGGAGTACTTTGTGCAGCCCCTTCCTCTGCTGCCTCTTCCATCAAATATGTAAAGTCTTCTTCATTACCATCAGGAAGGATGATTTCAGGGAGTTTTTCATCAAGTGATGGCACATTTTCTGTTGTGCAAATAATTTCAAAGTCCTCAGTATTCGTTTCAATAATATCTACTACATGTTGTACAGTTTCTGCTTTTTCAAGAGTACTCTCCAATAGCTGTGGAGCTGTGCTTATTAAACATTCCTCAACTAAACTTTTGGACACATGCTTGCAAATGCTCAGCTCAACCATGTCTTCGGTGTCTCTCACCTGTGCATCATCAGGATTTTCTATTTTTTCCAAAACACATACAGAGTCTTGTAATATAATGGTGACTGGTTCTAAAATATTTTCTTTAACTTCAACTTCCAGGTGTTCAGACAAATCTGGAATGGCTTTGGTATTGTGGATGGTATCTATAACTGCTTCTACAGACAGCTTTGCACTTCCTGCTACTGCTTGAAGGATGTGATCAACATGCTTCTGTTGTTCTTCCACACTCTTTGCACTGTCACTTTCCTCTGGCACAGGTGTAGCTTCATCTGTTGTGGCAGGTGACTCTTCTAATTGGGGAACCGCTTCTTCAACAATTATTTCAGTTTCAAGTTTATTTCTGTTCTTAGACAACTGAAGTTCCTTGGCTTGCTCTGTCACTGTCGCACTAATCCCGGATGGAGATCTTACTTCAGGACTGGTAACAGCTCTCTCCCCCTCTATCACAGTCACAGTGACAGCATGAATTAGTTCTTCAGTGCATCTCTCAGGTACTGTTCCTTGCTCTTTTGATGAATCCGTAACAGAGGCTTCCATAGATCGTTGAGCATCTAACTTTTCTTGCTTAGCCGCATCAAACTCAGCCATCGGAACTACAGCTGGTTCATCAGAGTCATCATCAAATCCTTCTGCCTGTGCAGCTTGTCCGGCTTCATTTAGTGGAGTGTGCTCCAGTTTACCATCAGATTTATTCTTCTTACGCCCAGGAATTACTTTCTCATTCCTGTAGGACACTCGGTAATCCTCAAACGCAGGCTTCCTCCGCCATTCAGGGATATACTCTGGCCTCATTTTAACTTGGGCTTGTCTTTGGAGCCTTAAAAAACGCTGTTTCTCCTCCTCTAAGGCCATTCTATCTGCACCAGCAGGCTCTTTTGTTCTCTCAGCAACCTCCTTGGGGCTCTTAGCAATCTCTTTGGGGCCGTCTGCGTTCTCACGTGCTCGTTCTGCAGTCTCTTTGGCTGGGACGGCCTTCTCCTTGGCTGGATCGGCCGATTCTTTGACTGGTTCAGCCGGCTCTGCGGGCTCTCTCTCCGGCTCTGCGGGCTGTCTCTCCGACTCTGCGGGCTCTCTCTCTGACTCTGTGGGCTCTCTCTCCGACTCTGCGTGCACTCTCTCCGACTCTGCGGACAATCTCTCCGAATCTGCGGGCACTCTCTCCGACTTTCCATCAAGGACAGGTTTGGCTTGCCTTCCCTTAACAGGGACTTTGTACCTTAAGCTCGGGCAGTGATAAGCCTGTCTGTTAAAAAAAAAATCCCAGGGGTGCGATCTCTGTACCTGGACACCCCGGTAAACTCCAACGCGGCCAAGGATTTCCGCTTTCAGGTCATCATAGTTCTTTGCCTTTTCTGTATCCATGCACAGGTAAGCTTTCTTAGCTTCCCCTGTCAAATACGGGGCCAGGAGACTGACCCAGTACCTCTTGTGCCACGCCTCCCTAATGACCTTCCTCTCAAAAATGGTGAGATAGATGAACACATCATCATCAGTTAACATTAGGAGAAGTTACATAGTTACATAGTTACATAGTATTTAAGGTTGAAAAAAGACTTTCAGTCCATCAAGTTCAACCTTTTAAGATCTCCTCTGATCTGCAATATGCGGATTAACTATTAATTCATTAGTTGTTAATTAATTATTAATCAATTATTTAATGTTTTTTTTTTATTATTATTATTATTATTAATTAGTCCAGAGAAAGGCAAATAGAAAAAAAAAAAAAAAAAAACAAGCGAGACTTAGCCAATTTTCTCAAGGGGAAATGTAAAAATTTGGATCATTACTGTCTCTCTAATTATCCATGATAACCCTAAATACCCTTTTTAATTAGAAATAAATCTAGTCCCCTTTTAAAGTTATCTATCGAATCCGCTGTCACCACCTCCTCTGGTAGAGAATTCCACAGATTAACCACCCTTACTGTGAAGAACCCTTTTCTTTCTTTGAGGTGGAATCTTTTTACTTCTAACCTCAAGGGATGTCCTCTTGTCAGTTGAAAACCTCTTGGCACAAAAAGCTCCCCCGACAAATCTTTATACTGACCCTGGATGTATTTATATAAGGTAATCATATCTCTTCTTAGACGCCTTTTTTCTAGAGAAAATAAGTTTAATTTGGTTAGTCTTTCTTCATAACTTAGCCCCTCCATTCCCCTTATTAGTTTTGTTGCCCTTCTCTGTACCTTTTCCAGCTCTAAAATGTCCTTTTTATGAAGTGGTGCACAAAATTGTACTCCATATTCCAAATGAGGGCGTACTAGAGATTTGTATAGTGGCAGAATTATATTTGCTTCCCTGGCTTCTATACCCTTCTTAATACAAGCTAATATTTTATTTGCCTTTGCAGCTGCTGCTTGGCTTTGAGCACTGTTACCTAGGTGGTTGTCCACAAGCACTCCCAAATCCCTTTCAATATCTGATACACCTAGATTTGCTCCATTAAGATTATAAATTGCATGGACTATTTTTCCTTCCCAGATGCATAACCTTACATTTATTCGTATTAAATCTCATCTGCCATTTAGATGCCCATTCCTCAATTTTATGTAAATTCCCTTGGAGGGAAAGCACATAATTTTCTGATTTAATTAGCTTGCACAACTTTGTGTCATCAGCGAAAATGGAAACACCACACTCCAATCCTACCTCTAAGTCATTAATAAATATGTTAAAAAGGAGAGGACCTAATACTGAACCCTGAGGAACCCCACTTACCAAATTAGTCCAATCGGAGTATGTTCTATTTACAACAACCCTTTGCTTCCTGTCTTTTAGCCAGCTCTCAATCCATGAGCAGATATTTACTGCAATTCCTGTATCCCTTAGTGTGCCCAATAGTCTCCCATGTGGCACTGTATCAAAAGCCTTTGCAAAATCCAAAAAGACTACATTCACTGAGTTGCCTTGATCCAGGTTCCTACTAACCTCCTCATAGAAACTAATTAGATTTGTTTGACATGACCTATCCCTCATAAACCCATGTTGACTCCTACTTATAATCCTGTTCAAATAGACATATTCTTGTATATTATCCCTTATTAACCCTTCTAAAAGCTTCCCCACTACAGAAGTGAGGCTCACTGGTCTATAATTCCCCGGATTTGCTCTTGCTCCCTTTTTAAATATAGGTATCACATCAGCTTTTCTCCAGTTCATCGGCTCTAACCCGGGCTGAGTCTTCCATACGTTTCTCCAGGTTAGCTTGTCTTTGAGCTACCTGGATAGCCCATAATCTGTTGCTCTCCTGTTGATCAGCTACAGCCTGCTTCAAGGCTTTTAACATGTCCTCTATGTTGCGCGATGTGTTGTCTTCTTAGTTACAGACAAAAGGATATCCCACTTCTGACACCAGTGTGACCAGGATGGCCGGGTATAGCTGTGGTTTCTTAAGATAGAAACGGATACGTTCTTGTAGTACAGCAAACTGGTTTATTAGGAACCAAAAACAAAGGGAAGCAGTAACTCTGCTTAAAAAATGAAAATAAACATCTGCATTTACATACTAACTGTAACGCAGGAACGCCCTGACTATACCTGCGCAGCTTATCCGCAACAGGGCAAAAATTCTATTCCACGATGTCTTCAGGACGGAGCTCCAACTCCCTTGTATTCAGAAAGGAGTAATTCCAAGAAAATAGCGCCACCTAGTGGCCAGGAGTAAGACAGTCTCTTAAATATTAGGAGTTTCCACCTGTTGGCCAGGATCCAAACAGTCTCTGATTATTGATAGCTTGCCACCTTGTGGCCAGGACACATATAGTCTCTGATTATGGATTATGTTGCCACCTTCAGCAACCTCTGGGACACGGCTCCTCTCTGGGACATGGCTCCCCTCTGGGACACAGCTCCTCTCTGGGTCACAGCTCATCTCTGGGACACAGCTCCTCTCTGGGACACAGCTCCTCTCTGGTTTATCGGTAGTCTTTTCCACGTTTACATAATTAGCCTCAGATGAAGCATAGGGCCCGCCCGTCTCTCCCGTATGCTTCACCCCAGGGACCCTTGCATAACACAACACTAACTTGTATTAACTTCCGTCTTCTAAACTCTGCTTCTTCCCTGGGGCATAATACGTCTGGGTATTTTCATTCAGCTACACGTGCTTAGGCCTTTAGGGCAACTCTGCCTGGGGATCCTCACTAATCCCTTCACTTACTTGGCGTCCTGAGGCTGTATTCACTCTTCCAGCTCACAACGTCCTGCGACTGCAAACCGCTCACACTTCTTGCTGTACTGCCAGCCACAGTAAATCAGGTGATCTCTTACAGGCTTGCTCCAAAGCTTCCAACTGCAGTTCCACACAGGATCACCTTCCAGCTCCACTCTGTGACTTGCTCTGACGGCAGCACACAACCTGCCCAGAGCCTAGCCAGCCACACCCCCCTTCCATGTCTGCTTTCCAGGCTTTTAAAGGGAAGTTGTACTAATTAGGAGTTCTTCAGAAGTTTTAACTCTGTCACTCCTGTCAAGAACTCCATACTCCACTTGCTTGTTATATCATCTAATGGCCAAACGGTCACAATATATATATATATATAATTGGAGGGATCAAGATAAAAAGTAGGGTAGCCCTGTTGAACCCTCACCCTCAATAATGAGCTGTTGTGGGTTCAGGGCAACTCACGTCGGTTAGGAGGGTTGTCCATTCCTGTGGTATGGGTTAGGGCAGGTTATTATTCTCATAAGATCCATTTATGTTATATAAATAGATATAGCTGTTTAGGAGTTTTTGTCATTTTGGTGCTATTATCAAAAGGGAAAGGGGGGTTTCAGTTTGTAGGCTGTGGGTGGAAGAAGGGGGATGATGGAATTTAGGGGTGTAGTGGCATGGAGGGAAGTTTAGCGGGAGGGTGGTATTATAGAATATACAGTTGGTAACAGGGCAAATGGGTAGGATAGATGACGCAGCTCCTGTAGAATTACTGGGTGTAGTTAATATGCCTTCATGTTACTTTGCTCTACATGCCTTACTGCCAGACAACAGGCATCTTCAAGGAAGCACGTCAATTCAGAAGATACACTGTAGAAGAGATCTCACCAAATTCAGGAGGTACGGTCCTCTACAATGAGGAGAGGATGTGACAACATGGTCAAGCGGAGTCGCTGTCCACTGCTGTCTAACTCAAGGGACAGGAACTGTGCGGTACGGCCTTCTCAGAGAAGGTACAATCCATTGCATAACAGCAGGGGTGTGGGCCATTCCCCTGTAGGAGAAAGCTGGGAGGATTTCACACATGTCAGGATGAGTCCACTGCCATCTTATTCCGGTGGTAGGAGCAGGCAGAATTCTAGAAGATGCCAGGTCTCAAGATCCAGGTCACCTAGGAGGGATGAAAGTACACTCTGTCTGCGTAGGCAGCGGGCTTCCTGTGCAAGAAATAGGTCACATTCGAGATCAGCTGAAAGCAGGACCAGGTATACTTCCCCTCAAAGCAAGGGGGGCCATCGGAGAGGTGTCGGACATGTGCAGGACTATCAGGGTGGGGAGGTCTATCCTTCTCATTGCAGGCAAGACAGAAGTTCGCCTTCAAAGGACCGGAGCAACAATGGCAGGCGTTGTGCACATGGCCAATCAGCTCAGGCGGCCCCAGCCATGAACCCCATGGTGGGCCTGTCAGGTGAGGTATTGGTAAAGGGTTTGAGGGTCAGAATAGAGTAAGTGGGGTCAGCACTCTTGGGTGGGGTCCCATCCAGTCCCGAAAAGTGTTATGGCTGCTGGGCCATCCACACCTACAGGTGGGGGGGAAAGTGGGGTTGTTAATCAGATTTCTGTAAGCAGTGTTGAAAGTGAATCAGTTAATGTACAGTCTGTAGCAACACCAGCATTGGTTTCTCAAAGCAGCGGATACGGCCCTTAAGAAGACCTCTCTTTGCTCTATTGGGCCCATAGGGGAACACATTTTTCAGGACATAAAAGAGAGAATATGGCGCAGGGAGTTTATTGAATTATTCTCATTACTACAGTTGGATAGTTTCATAGAGATCAAACTTGATGAAAAGAGGGAGGATTTGAAGAAAGAGGAGGATTAGCTTAAAAGCGCTATAGAAGCAAATGGCTGCAGGCATATGTTATTTTTACGAGCATACTAGGTAAAAAAACACTGCTCATCGCTTTTTTGCTATTTGGATGAGATTGATAGGATCCATAGGACTTATGGTGGATTAGCATGGTGGCATTACAACGTCAAATTTTGGCAACGATTGTCAGTCTGGCCGGACATGCAGTGGAACGATAGGGATATGGGGAGTTAGTTATGAATGTCACCCCATTGATGCCAGTTTTTCTAGGCAATTCTAAACCGGGGGTGTCTGCGCTGGTAAAGAATTCAAGAAGAGTTCTTGCAAATGGGGATTTGTGTGCAATATAGGCACGATTGCTCCGAATGAGGCCAGCATCATCCCCTTTTTCATTGTTTCAAGAAAACAAAGCCTCAAAGACCCAAGGGAACAACTCAAAAAGGGGAGGGCACTAGTGTTAGTATAAAGGATGCAGCCCTGTCTAAAGTGATACTTAAAACTGCAGCCGGCGGTTGCTCAGTTTTTGTTGGCAGGGTTTTCCGATGGGTTTGTCATCCCTTCTTCAATAGAGAAGTCCAATCGTTGTCCCCCTAATTTATAGTCTGCAAAAGAAAATCTTTGATTGGTGTTAGAAAAATTATATGGAGAAGCTGACAAGGGTAGAATGGCCGGCCCTTTCAATGATCCACCAATTGGCAATTTGAGAATTTCTCTGCTGGCTTTGGTGCCTAAGAAGGAACCAGGACATTTTCACCTGATCCATCATCTGTTGTATCCTAAAGACTTGTCGGTCAACAATGGTATAGATGGTACTTTGTCTGCAGTAAATTATACTTCTTTCTCACAGGCGGTTGAGCTGGTAATGGCCAGCGGGCAAAGGGGAGTTGTTGGCAAAAGTCGACATTAAATCTGCCTTTCGTTTACTGCCTGTGAAGCTGTCCTCTCAAATATTGTTAGGCTGCCACAATTACAAGCAGTATTTAGTTGACCAGTGTTTACCAATGGACTGCTCAATCTCATGTTCTTATTTCGAGAAGTTTAGCTCATTCATACATTGGGTTACCGTACAAAGGTCAGGCTTAATCTCCCTGGTTCATTACTTTCAGTGCCTTGAAAAAGTATTCACCCCCCTTGGCAATTTTTTATGTTTTGTTGCCACAACCTGGAATTAACATGGATTGTTTGAGGATTTGCATCATTTAATTTACCGAACATGCCCACAACTTTGAAGATGCTTTTTTTATTGTGAAGCAAACAACAAATAGGACAAAAATACCAGAAAAAGTCAAAGTGCATAACTATTCACCCCCCTAAAGTCAATGCTTTGGATAAGTCTCTATGAGCTTGCTACATCTTAGCACTGGGATTTTTGCCCATTCCTCCTTGCAAAACTGCTCCAGCTCCTTCAAGTTGGATAGTTTGCGCTTGTGAACAGCAGTCTTTAAGTCTGTCCACAGATTTTCTATTGGATTGCGGTCTGGGCTTTGACCAGGCCATTCCAACACATTTACATGTTTCCCCTTAAACCACTCAAGTGGTGCTTTAGCAGTGTGTTTGGGGTCATTGTCCTGCTGGAAGGCGAACCTCCGTCCTAGCCTCAAATCACGCACAGAGTGGTACAGGGTTTGCTCAAGAATATCCCTGTATTTAGCACCATCCATCTTTCCCTCAACTCTGACCAGATTCCCTGTCCAGGCTCCTGAAAAACATCCCCACAGCATGATGCTGCCACCACCATGTTTCACTGTGGGGATGGTGTTCTTTGGTAGATGTGATGGGTTTGCGCCAGACATAGCGTTTTCTTTAATGGCCGAAAAGTTAAATCTTAGTCTCATCAGACCAGAACACCTTCCTCCATACATTTTGGGAGTCTCCCACATGCCTTTTGGCAAACTCAAAATGTGCCATTTTGTTTTTTTGCTGAAAGTAATGGCTTTCTTCTGGCCACTCTGCCATAAAGCCCAACTCTATAGAGCGTACGGCTTATTGTCGTCCTATGTACAGATACTCCAGTTTCTGCTGTGGAACGCTGCAGCTCCTCCAGGGTTACCTAAGTTCTCTGCTGCCTCTCTGATTAGTTCCCTCCTTGCCCGGGTCGTGAGTTTTTGTGGGCGGCCGTCTCTTGGCAGGTTTGCTGTTGTTCCATGTTCTTTCCATTTGGTTCTGATAGATGGTGCTCCTGGGGATCATCAAAAATTTGGATATTTTTTTATAACCTAACCCTGACTTTTACTTCTCAACAACAGTGTCCCTTACTTGTTTGTAGAGTTTCTTGGTCTTCATGGCAGTATTTGGTTAGTGGTACCTCTTGCTTAGGTGTAGCAGCCTCCTGTGCCTTTCAAAAAAGGTGTGTATATGTAATGACAGATCATGTGACACTTAGATTGCACACAGGTGCACATCATTTCACTAATTAGGTGACTTCTGAAGGTAATTGGTGCACCAGAGCTTTTTATGGGCTTCATAACAAAGGGGTGAATATATACGCACATGCCAATTTTCTGTTTTCTATTTCTAAAAAATAGTTTTATGTATATATTGTTCTCATTTCACTTCACCGACTTAGACTATTGTGTTCTGATCCATCACATAAAATTCAGATTAACAAAACATTGAACTTAAGGCTGTAATGTAACAAAATGGGTAAAAAGTTAAGGGGGGTGAATACTTTTGCAAGGCACTTGTAGTTGTTTTTTTATTTGTGAGTCCTCAAGGTGCACATACTTTGCATTGTTATTGGAAACATTTTCGGAAGTGGCATCAGAGTTCGGTATTCCTTTGGCAGCTGACAAAACTGAAGGCCCATGTATTGATTTTTTAAGTCATTATGATCGATACGCAAGCCATGATTTGTAGCCTGCCGGCGGATAAGATAACAGACCTGAAGGAGGCGGTAAAACGCATGTTGAAGGCTAAGAAAGTGACACTTAGGGACATGCAGTCATTGCTCAGTAAATTAAACTTTGCTTGCCGTATTATACTTATGGGAAGGATATTTTCCAAGCGGCTGTCGCTCGCTACGGTTGGAGTACAGTGTGCGCAACACCATATCAGGGTGACTGCAGAGCATGAGGAAGATCTTAGGGTATGGTTAATATTCCTTCCCATTTTAATGGGCAAGCAGTCATCTTGAAGGAACCAGCTCTTAATTCAGAGTTAGATCGTTTTACCGATACAGCTGGTTCTAGGGGTTTTGGTGCTTATTTTAGGTGCCATTGGTGTGCTGAGGAGTGGCCTGTGGAATGGCATAATAGCATCTTAAAGAATTTGGCCTTTTTGGAACTTTTTCCTATTGTAGTGTCTTTATACTTATGGGGTGATCGCTTTCAGGGATCAACATGTGGTATTCCATTGTGATAACATAGGTGTGATCCAGTTCTGGGTAGCTGTTGTTGCCCCCTTTTAGGTGTGTCTTTCTACCTGGGTTGCCGCCCTTTTGATGAAGGGTCCTTGCTGGTATACGAAGATGGGTCTAGTCTGTCAACATTCCAGTTTAAAGCTGTGTTAAAGTCATGCACCTCATCATTACAGCTGGATCCGGATCAGTTTGGGACCCATTCTTTTAGAATTAGGACAGCCACGAAGGCTCACCTAGTTTTAGATGGGGACACAGTTAGAGGATTAGGAGGTGGGAATCCAAAAGATTCCGGTTATACATTCATCCACACTTGTTGGTTTAATTTTGTTTCTGTTACAAATTCCCTGATTCCTTTGTGGATTTTATGTCCTTACATACTATTTAAGGTTGAAAAAAGACTTTCAGTCCATCAAGTTCAACCTTTTAAGATCTCCTCTGATCTGCAATATGCGGATTAACTATTAATTAATTAGTTGTTAATTAAGTATTAATCAACTATTTAATTAATAATAAGAGGAAGGCAAACAGGAAAAAAAAAAACAAGCAAGACTTAGCCAATCAACCCAAAGGGAAATAAAAAAAAAAAAAAAAAAAATATATATATATATATATATATATATATCAATTCCCTCCTGATCCCAGACATCGGCGACCGGACTTCTCCCTGGATCAATACTTTCTCTCTAATTATCCATGATAACCCTGAATTCCCTTTTTAATTAGAAATAAATCCAGTCCCCTTTAAAAGTTATCTATTGAATCCGCTGTCACCACCTCCTCTGGTAGAGAATTCCACAGATTAACCACCCTTACTGTGAAGAACCCTTTTCTTTATTTAAGGTGGAATCTTTTTACTTCTAACCTCAAGGGATGTCCTCTTGTCAGATGAAAACCTCTTGGCACAAAAAGCTCCCTTGACAAATCTTTATACTGACCATGGATGTATTTATATAAGGTAATCATATCTCATCTTAGACGCCTTTTTGCTAGAGAAAATATGTTTAATTTGGTTAGTCTTTCTTCATAACTTAGCCCCTTCATTCCCCTTATTAGTTTTGTTGCCCTCCTCTGTACCTTTTCCAGCTCTAAAATGTCCCTTTTATGAGGTGGTGCCCAAAATTGTACTCTAAATTCCAAATGAGGGCGTACTAGAGTTGTCACTGTTGTCACTGTTTCCCAAAGGTTGCCCTATTCCAACATTTGATATTTGCTTCCCTGGCTTCTATACCCTTCTTAATACATGCTAATATTTTACTTGCCTTGGCTTTGAGAACTGTTACCTAGGTGGTTGTCCACAAGCACTCCCAAATCCCTTTCAATATCTGATACATCTAGATTTGCTCCATTAAGATTATAAATTGCATGGCTATTTTTTCTTCCCAGATGCATAACTTTACATTTATTCATATTAAATATCATCTGCCATTTAGATGCCCATTCCTCAATTTTATGTAAATCCCTTTGGAGAGAAAGCCCATCACTATCTGACTTAATTACCTTGTACAACTTTGTGACATCAGCGAAAATGGGGACACCACACTCCAATCCTACATCTAAGTCCTCAATAAATATGTTAAAAAGGAGAGGACCTAATACTGAACCCTGAGGAACCCCACTTACCCCATTAGTCCAATCGGAGTATGTTCCATTTACAACAACCCTTTGCTTCCTGTCTTTTAACCATCTCTCAATCCATGAGCAGATATTTACTGCAACTCCTGTATCTCTTAGTTTGCACAATAGCCTTTGCAAAATCCAAAAAGACTACATCCACTAAGTTGCCTTGATCCAGGTTCCTACTAACCTCCTCATAGAAACTAATTAGATTTGTTTGACATGACCTGTCCCTCATAAATCCATGTTGACTCCTACTTATAATCCTGTTCAAATAGACATATTCTTGTATAGTATCTCTTATTAACCCTTCTAAAAGCTTCCCCACTACAGAAGTGAGGCTCACTGGTCTATAATTCCCCGGATTTGTTCTTGCTCCCTTTTTAAATATAGGTATCACATCTGCTTTTCTCCAGTCATCTGGTAGCGACCCAGTGTTGAGTGAATCTTGAAAAATTAAATATAATGGTTTGGCTATTACAGAACCCAGTTCCCTTAGTACCCTTGGATGTATTCGATCAGGACCCAGAGCTTTATTAACATTTATTTTTTCCAACCTCTTTTGGATTATTTCCTGTGTTAACCAATTATTTGGCAAAGGTAGTGTAGCCCCATTATGTTGCCGTGTCCCAACCACTGGTACCTCCCTTGTGTATACCGAAGAAAAGAACCTATTTAGCTCATCTGCCTTTTCCTGGTCACTAATTTTCAGATGGCCTGTGTCACATTGTAATGTTCCTATAGCTTCATTCCTTGCCTTCTTCCCATTAATATACTTAACAAATATTTTAGGCTTAGTCTTACTTTCTTTTGCAATTCATTTTTCATTTTCTATTTTAGCCAGTCTAATAGCGCTTTTGCAAGCCTTGTTGATTTCCTTGTATTCTAGTAAAGCAGTCTCTGTCCCCTCTTGTTTGTATAATTTAAATGCCTGTTTTTTACTCCGTATCTTGATCTTTAAATCATTGTTAAGCCACATTGGATGGGATTTACTCCTTTTACTTTTATTCCCACACGGTATATGCCGATGTGTATGTATATTTATTAAGGATTTAAATGTTGTCCATTTATGTTCAATGTTTTACCTATCAGTTCTCTGTCCCAGTCTATACTTTGTATTGCTGCCCTTAGACCGTTAAAATCTGCCCTTTTAAAATTAAGAGTTTTTGTTGGCCCCTTAAAATTTTGTTTTTTAATTAAATCTCAAATGAGACTGTGTTGTGTTCACTGTTTCCTAAAGGTTGCCCTATTCCAACATTTGATACTATATCAATATTATTTGTCATTACTAAATCTAAGATAGCTTCATTTCTAATAGGCTCTTCTATAACCTGGGCCAGATAATGATCTCTGAGTGTACTCAAGAACCTGCTCCCCTTAGATGAACTGCTGGTCTCATTTATCCAGTTTATTTCAGGGTAATTAAAATCTCCAATTATTAGAACTTGCCCATGCTTAGCTGCATTTCCAATCTGTAACAATAATTGTATTTCCTCACTTTCAGCTATATTTGGGAGTTTATAGCTGCTCCGCTATTTAACTCTACCCACAAACATTCAGCTTTATCACTAGGTCCACCATAAATATCTTCTCTGACTATAGGCTTAAATTCAGGCTTAACATACAGACAAATCCCTCCTCCTCGTTTACCATTGCTATCTTTCCTAAATAGGTTATAACCATCCAGATTAACAGTCCAGAGATTCATCCCACCATGTTTCGGTAATGCCTATTTAATCTTATTTTTCATTAATTGCTAATAATTCTAACTCTCCCATTTTTCCTGGCAAGCTTCTGACATTAGCAAGCATACACCTTATGTTATGAGTCTGTAGATCTGAAATGCCTGCCACTGTACTTGAATTACTTAGTACTACCTATTGACTATACTACCCCTCCCCCCATCGCTTCCCTTATGAGTTGTTAATTCATCCCTTATATCCTCTACACTTTCTACCCCATTACTTATATCTAGTCGTCCTCTCCCCCACCTACTAGTTTAAAATCACCTCCAGCCTTTCTACCATCTTATCCCTAGTACAAAAGCTCCCTCATCATTAAGGTGCAATCCATCCCTACTGTAGAGATTGTACCAAAGTGAGAAGTCAGTCCAGTGCTCTAAAAACCCAAACCCCTTCTTAGTGCACCACATCTTTAGCCACGCATTAACCTCCCTAAGCTCCTTCTGCTCCCTGGGCTAGCACGTGGCACTCCATCTTCCAGTAACTTTGTCATTGGTACCAATATGTACCAAGACCGCCGGTTCATTTCCAGCCCCTACCAATAATTTGTCTACCCGATCCACAACATGACGAATTCTAGCACCCGGGAGACAGCAAACTGTTCGATTGCTGGGATCTGGGTGACAAATCACCCTGTCTACCTTCCTAATAATAGAGTCCCCTACAACCAAAACCTGTCTGTTGCTCTGCCTATTCTGCCCTCCCTCTCCTCCAGTAGAGCTGTTCTCCTGGCCGTTAGATGGAACAGCTCTATCTGGCATTGCAATTCCTGAATGGACATCCCCAACAGTTTCACTCAATCTGGCAAACCTGTTGGGGTTTGCCAACTCAGAACTGGCCTGCCTCCTTCTGTTCCCCCTGCTTCCCCTTGTAACTGTAACCCAGCTACCTTCCTGGACATCCTCACTAGCCCCAGCTCCACCCTCCATGCTAGGCCCAGCTAAACTGTGCTCAGTGAGCACCAACCCCCTTTACAGTGTGGCAATATCACTAAGTGCTGCCATTCTCCGCTCCAGATCTCCAATTTGAGCTTCCAGAGAGGCAACATGCTCACACCTCTCACAGAGGTATGGACCCTGGATCGTCTGTTCCAGTATTGCATACATATGACAGGATGTACACTGAATAAGGTTGCCACTGGACAGACTCATAATTATTATTATTGTCTACAAATTTTCAGTGGTATGAATAAAGAATATAAAATAATATATTTGTATAAAGTTTCCTCCTTTGCACTATAAATCTGCCCTCCCTTTTCTTTGAAGTCCCTCCTCGCAAGCTCACAAGTTTATTTATTTGGCTAGAGGAACGGCAGCGGTCCAGGACATAGAAGCGCAGTTGGGGTTTTCTTAATCTGTACTTGATATTAATGTTTAGGCATTAGGGGCATGCAGTGGAATCAGTTACTGCTCAATATAGTAGGATATTCCAGTTTATTTGGTCCTTCTGGGGGGAGTGCTTAGCCATTTAGGGGGCAATGACTTGGGGGTGGTTCCCATGAAAGACCTAATAAGGATAATAAATCATGACCATAGTAGGTTGCTGGTGCTGTTCCCAGGGTTGGTGATCATTTGGTCAGGTATCGCTCCTCGATTTAAACGGAGGGTGGCTTTAGACCCAGTTAGGATTAATAAAGTTAGAGTTAAGGTGAACAAGTTGATTGCGTCATTTGTAAGATGCGTGAGTAGTATTGTTATCAGGCATGCTGATTTAGAGATTGCAGATGCCCCCAGTTATTACATAAAGGATGGGGTGCACCTTAACGAGGTAGGCCTGAGGGTTTCTAATTTTGCGTTATGAGAGGGTATTCAACAATCCTTTTCCTTTGTTGGTTGGCTGGGCTAGTCGTTTCCGGCTAGCTGGTGGCAGGGGTGAGTGTTTTTGTTAGGTGGGAGCATATTTGTCGTGTTGTGACACACCTGGATTGGTTATGAGTTTTCCTGGGCACGGGGTTCCTTGAGGCCTCAGATGGTTGGGCTCCCCTGGTGGGCGTGAGCACCGGTGTCATATTGGTGTCTGTTTGCTAAAATGAAGATTGTGTCTGAAAATGCTTTCATACCCATTATTTACATAGTTAATATCATTGCTAGTTTTGGCACACTTCACAAACATGTGAAGTTTCTACTAATATATATGAAGTCTTTCCTTATAAGTTTTGTTTTATAGATCATAAACCTTTTTAGTCACACTCCTTTGAACTGTTTCTCATTGGTCAACTAGTAACTTGCCCGTTACAAATGACGGTATCATATGTTATGTTCAACTGTCTGTTCTGTCTCTCTGTGCTGTCTCTCAGCCCCCCTCTCTCTCTATGCACCATCTGTCTCTCTGTGCAACCTCTCTCTGTGTGTCCCTCTCTTTGTGTGCGCACTCTCTCTCTATGAGCCCTCTCTCTCCGCTTTGTGTGCTCTCTGTCTCGCTCACTCCCCCTCCTCTCTCTCTCTTCCTCTGTCCCTCCCTTCCACTATCCCTCTCTCTGCCTCCCTCCCTCTCTGCCTACCATCTCTCTATTCCTCCCTGCCTCTCTCTCCCTCCCTCTCTTTCTCTCCCTCCGTCACATATGAGCGGTGGTTACAGCGCTAAGAGGACGCAACTGCGCATGCATGATTTTTAGCGGTAGTAGGTTATGAGTAACGCCTGTACACAATGCACCTCGCATGCGTTACTCACAAGCGCAAAACTATTATAGTGGATATCCATTTGTAGATGCAGTCTCCAAAACTGGACACAGAGCGGTAAAAATATTGTGTTAACAATATCTGTGGACCAAAAAAAAAAACTAAAAGCAAAAACAAGATCTTGTAAATAATAACATTTGCGCATCATATTCCCTGTTTTTTGCATGGAGGTAGAAGATACTCTGTGAGAAATGCAAAGCTAGAGAAGCTAGAGAAGGAAGCCTGGGGGGAGCATTGGTTACAAAGGCAATCAGACTCCTGCTCGGCTACACATACGCACTTGCTGTGAGACACACACTATGTCAAATGCAAATCATTATTTACCCAGACTCTGTAGAGTTTTTGTAAGATGGAAGATCAAATACAAAACGGAGCACAAGATATATATATATATATATATATATATATATATATATAGACAGAAAAACACTAGGTATTTGTGTGTTGACATGCAAAGTGTAAGTCTTTCTAAATGTTGTTTGTTGTTTGTCATTGGGTATTACTGCGCTAGAGTCATTATATATAAATAACAGTGTGTCTGTGTATATGTGCGCTTGTGTCACTGCATGTGTGTGCCCATGTGCTTGTAAGTGTGTCCCCAATGCTCCCCTCACTTACTCAGGATGCAGTTTCCATGGAAACAAGCTTCACAGACCAGTCTCTGCAGAATCCGCCCTGAGCATCTGTCTGTCCTTCTGTCAATCCCCTTATCTGAATGTCTGTGTGTATGCCTGTCCGTCGATTGGTCTGGCCTTGCATCTTTCTATCTAACCCCTTCCATGCCAGAGAGAAATCTGCAGCACATGTCTTCACACAAGACAGACAAACAAATATATATTTACTAATAACTTGCCCGTCAACAATGACAGGAATAACATTGTAAGGCTGGCAATGGTTTTGATCTTCTGAGCACCTTCTGCGCTCATTGCGAGCCTCACCCTCTGTGTACTTCAACTTGCCTGTTTTGCAATGATCATGTCAGGCACGCATCATGAGCCCCACGATGAGCGCCTTCGGCGTTCATTGCGTATCTCGCAATGATCGCCTTTGGTGCTCATTGCAAGGATCTCCCGCTCATCGCATGGCTCTCAATGAGCGCTTTTGGCACTCATTGCAAGCCTTTCCTCTCGCCTACTGTACGGGCCGCTTATTGCAGGGTTTGTTAACCTGCAAGTTTAGTGCTTGCGAATGCCATGTGTCTCTTTCTAGCATCTCCCACCTTGCAGCCCATGTCGTGCGTTCATCGCCGGCTCGTCTCGCTTCGCAAAAAGCGTGACCAACATCGCAAGCGTTCCGGACACTGACAACTATTTATGTGATAAGGACATAGACATGTATATAAATCTATGTGCAAATATATATAATCTATATATAAATTAACCATAGCTGCAAATATTTCCAAAAAGAGCCTATACTGTACATAGAAAAATATATATAATACCTAAAAAGTTAGGAGCTAGCAGTAAAGCTTTAGGAGATGTGGCTCCCTGACACCTAAGATTTGTCAATCCCTGTGTCAGTCCTCATACAGTAAAGCAGACTATGGTCTTGTTCTATTTTAGCAAGTATATTGTCTTATTACCATCTTGTGGCTATGACAATAATGAGGCTCTAGAGATATCAGACTTAGAAAGTTATTTGTGATTATTTGTACCACGGCAGCCCTTTTGAACTGTTCCTAGAGTTTAGTATTACTGTATAAAAGTTAAATTGGCTTTAGGCTAACCAGGAGTGCCAACATTCAGCTCCCAGTCCCCTGATTGAGACCTGTGTCCTCAGAATATATTTGCCCCATACTCGTCCCCAGCAGCAAGATAGACATACTGGTGTGTCATTAGGCAAAGACTTATTTAGTACTTAACTATGTGACAGTTAATATTTATAAATCTACAAATATATTCAGCAAAAGACTACACCTTCTCCATTAAAGCCTTGCAGCCAACTCACCTCCTAGTCTCCAAGCAGGCAGCAACAATGTAAGTGCCCAATACGTTTTCTCAGTTTGATTTCCTTGGTACCAAGTTTGACCCAATGTGTACATGAATAGTACATGAATAGTACATGAGAGTGTGTGTGTTATCTAGCCCAGTCTATGTCAAGGGAAGTTATAGGCAACGGTGGAACAATTTGAGGACTTTCAAGGATTTGTGTACTTGTGTTAGCAATTGTGTATTTTACAGAAAATGTTGTTTATAGTAATATAATTATACAGAATCTTACTACAGTGTTCACATTGACATGGGGCATTATCAGCATCCCTGCAGGCTATGAGATTCTACAGAAGCTCTAAAATTAACCACCAAATAGGATTATAGGGAATCTATGCTGCAAACCAGGCTTCTTAAATCATTTGATTTCAGCTTTGCACTGCAGCCCTCATCTGTAACTCACTTCCACCATCAGTCAGATCCTATCCAAGTGACCAGTCTGTCAAATTTACCCTAAAATTTACCTATTCAAGATTTCACATCAACAATCAATACTTTTGAGCAGGTCCCTCACAATACTTGTTGCATGTCAGCTTTGATTGTAATATTGATTGCAGATTGTCGTGGTGTTTTAAAAATTCAAGATAATAATATAGGTTATAGGTAGGTGGTAAATATACTTAACTTCTGTTTTTACCACCGCCTGAATAGTTTGTAAAATATATAACAAATTTAAATTGTTGGCAGCAATGTAAATAAAAGGCATAAACCATTTTTAGAGGAAAACTTAATTGTTCAGACTCTGCTTGTGTATAGAAAGTTCCATATCATCTAGCTTTATCACCTCTTCATAGCTTGGATCTTGAGGGTGTGTTCTTATCTACTGAATAATGGAGACAGCTGTGGAGGATGAGGTGGGAAGTAGCAGGCAGTCACAGGGATTACTTCAAGCCTTGCTCACGAAGAGATGTAAACATCCCTCTCACACAACCAACCTTCAGCAAAGTATTATAAATGTCTAACGGTACCAGGAGAGGCATCAACATTTATAGACTAGACTTTTGACATTCTATTGCCTAATTATGCTCGTAGATTCCTTTTTTAAAACACACACACACATATATATATACAAATAGAAAGAAGTAATAAGAGAAAGATCTCAGAAGGATAGGAAAAAGAGGAGTAGGGTGTGTGAGATATGAGGGGAGGTCAAAGATTTGCCCTAACAGCTGCAGACACAACACAGTATGTTCATCTATGACTGGCTCGCTACCAGCGAAGAATGTGTATACATGATAGACATACATATTCACTAGAGGAACAGGTACATTGCATGTACATTGAATATCATATGTGTGTATATATATATATATATATATATATATATATATATATATACACTAACTGAGCTGATAATGCTTCTCTCCTGATTTCCTGGCTCCAGACAGTTGAATGCTTTTGGATGAGTCAATAACTGGCCAGCTCTCGGGGAAGAAGATCTATGCATAGCTAACAAACAGATTCAGGGTAAGACAGATAGATGAACAGGAGTGCACAATTAATACCAATGCTTTCTGCACCAAATGTCTTCATAGTAAACCGAGGTCAGCTTTAACAGTGAAATGCCTGAATTCTCCATTCTCATTACTCACTGACTCTGTCAGACGCTGCCACCGCCAGGTGGAAGAGAAGTTGACTCCAAGCTACTGGGTATTAGGAATTCTAGGCTGCTTGCTAATTATTCTGGGCTTGTGTTTACCTCAGGCAGGCCTGCATTGGATTCAGACTGTAGCACTGCTATTGTGCAGCTATTGTGGAGAGATTTCACATTTATTTACTTGTGGAAGTCATATCAATGCAAGTAGAGAATGGGACCCACTTGAGATGCATTGTTACCTTAAAGGAAGGCATTTATTTTCTTAAAGCTCACTGTATGTTCCAGCATAATACAGTACAATAATGTATGGATATAATTTGTTGATCCCTATAATGTGGGGAATGGATGAGTGGTGGGCTAGTGAGGGACTTGTAAAAGTGGGAGAAGTGAGGGACTTGTGAAGGTGTCATTTTAACCATAATCCCCCTAAACCAACTGTTATTATCTTTACTTGGTACTAGTACTTATTTAACACCATTTTACCTCACAGTGAAAATAGCTTAGCCATGATCAGCAATTCACCAAAGAGTCAGAGACAGATTTACATCCCTAGGCACAATTTCCTAAATTGCCCTCTATATGCACAATGAACATCCTCTAAGCACCTTCCACTGTATCCCCCCACATAAGAGTGTACTAAATAAGTAAACACAAATTTATAGATAAGTCAGAAACTGAGAAACTGATGATGTTCAAAGATATCTAAATGCTTCTATTAGTGTCTGTGTGTGTGTATGTGTATATATAAATAAATATATATATATATATATATATATATATATATATATATATATATACATATATATATATATACAGTCAGGTCCATAAATATTGGGACATCGACATAATTCTAATCTTTTTGGCTCTATACACCACCACAATGGATTTGAAATGAAAAGAACAAAATGTGCTTTAACTGCAGACTTTCAGCTTTAATTTGAGGGTATTTACATCCAAATCAGGTGAACGGTGTAGGAATTACAACAGTTTGTATATGTGCCTCCCACTTTTTAGGGGACCAAAAGTAATGGGACAGATTAACAGTCATAAAACAAACTATTCACTTTTTAATACTTGGTTGCAAATCCTTTGCAGTCAATTACAGCCTGAAGTCTGGAATGCATAGACATCACCAGACGCTGGGTTTCATCCCTGGTGATGCTCTGCCAGACCTCTATTGCAACTGTCTTCAGTTCCTGCTTGTTCTTGGGGCATTTTTCCTTCAGTTTTGTCTTCAGCAAGTGAAACGCATGCTCAATCGGATTCAGATCAGGTGATTGACTTGGCCATTGCATAAAATTCAACTTCTTTCCCTTAAAAAACTCTTTGGTTGCTTTTGCAGTATGCTTCAGGTCATTATCCATCTGCACTGTGAAGCGCCGTCCAATGAGTTCTGAAGCATTTGGCTGAATATGAGCAGATAATATTGCCCAAAACACTTCAGAATTCATCCTGCTGCTTTTGTCAGCAGTCACATCATCAATAAATACAAGAGAACCAGTTCCATTGGCAGCCATACATGCCCACACCATGACACTACCACCATCATGCTTCACTGATGAGGTGGTATGCTTTGGATCATGAGCAGTTCCTTTACGTCTCCATACTCTTCTCTTCCCATCACTCTGGTACAAGTTGATCTTAGTCTCATCTGTCCATAGGATGTTGTTCCAGAACTGTAAAGGCTTTTTTAGGTGTTGTTTGGAAAACTCTAATCTGGCCTTCCTGTTTTTGAGGCTCACCAATGGTTTACATCTTGTGGTGAACTTTCTATATTCACCCTGGTGAAGTCTTCTCTTGATTGTTGACTTTGACACACATACACCTACCTCCTGGAGAGTGTTCTTGATCTGGCCAACTGTTGTAAAGGGTGTTTTCTTCACCAGGGAAATAATTCTTCGGTCATCCACCACAGTTGTTTTCCGTGGTCTTCCGGGTCTTTTGGTGTTGCTGAGCTCACCGGTGCGTTCTTTCTTTTTAAGGATGTTCCAAACAGTTGATTTGGCCACACCTAATGTTTTTGCTATCTCTGATGGGTTTGTTTTGTTTTTTCAGCCTAATGATTGCTTGCTTCACTGATAGTGACAGCTCTTTGGATCTCATATTGAGAGTTAACAGCAACAAATGCAAATAGCACACTTGAAATGAACACTGGTGCTTGTATCTGCTCTTTGTAAATGGGATAATGAGGGAATAACACACACCTGGCCATGGAGCAGCTGAGCAACCAATTGTCCCATTACTTTTGGTCCCTTAAAAAGTGGGAGGCACATATACAAACTGTTGTAATTCCTACACCGTTCACCTGATTTGGATGTAAATACCCTCAAATTAAAGCTGAAAGTCTGCAGTTAAAGCACATCTTGTTAGTTTCATTTCAAATCCATTGTGGTGGTGTATAGAGCCAAAAAGTTTAGAATTGTGTCGATGTCCCAATATTTATGGACCTGACTGTATATATATATATTGTTATATTGTTATGACCTACTGCTTCTGTTGGGCTAGATAAGAGCCTAGATCAAAACTATACAGTAGGACCATCTGGTTCTTTGTGAATTCCTGATAGAAGTAACAGAACCAACCCAACTTACATCCCCTAAAGCAACCAGCAAACCTTAGGAATCAGTAGAGCCAACCAGCAAATGTTACCGACTGTAACAGAGTTTAATGCAGGTTCAGCCGCAATAATCCCAGTAATAAGGATTATTATTCTGTCAGAATGAAACCTATACATCCATTATGTAGTCCAGACTCACAAAAACGTTATTGATGAATACAGCACATTTATACACAACCCAGTCCAACTAATTTCCACCAGCCCCCACCCTAACCACGTGGGGAGGCCTGTCCATCAGGGACGTAACCATGCACACTCACCCCTCCTCAATTGGTCCTGGAACCTAATTTACTACTCAGACTAATTGGCCCTTTGATCCAGGCTATTTCAGGGGTATCTGATCAGATCAGGAATGGAAACACCTAAGTGTCCACTGTCTCCTGGTAATGACCAGCTCTGCTCCCACTGTACTGGATCCCCTACAATCAAGCAACTCGTAATGGGAGCCACTGCCACCCAGGGACCCTGATAATGCACTTTGTTAAGTTCCTATGGGGAAATTGTAACATTTCATAGTTACATAGGGCCTCATTCTATTAGCGGCCGCAGCCGTTGCAGGGCCGCAAGGACCGGCCGCAAGCTATTCGGCTATTCTATTCCCTTACGGCCGGGGGCTCCGGCAGGCTTGCGGCCGGTGCCTTGCTATCTCTTGCGGCCGCTCGTGCCAGAGGAAAGCCTTTGATCTAAAACGGCCGCAAGAGTTTCGGCCGTAAGAAATTCCTATTTGCAATTCAATTGCTCCGGGAAACCTCTCTGCAAGGCTAAAAACGAGCCGCTGCTTACTTGCAGGAAAAAGGTCCCGCTAGCACCAATTAAGCACATAAAATAGCTCAAATAAAGCCATCCTGCACTTTGAGAAGACTATAAAGGGATTTTAGGTGTTAGAAAAAATAGCACATAATTATCCGATACTCAAATCCGTAAAATATTTTATTTTTAATATCCGTAAAATATCCATGTAAAAAGTCCAGAGTGCTTGGAGCACCTCAGACCCGCCCACACCGCAGCCGGAAAATAAACAGTTAATTTGAACTCGGGTTTGGGCTGATGTGCAAGCTTGAGAGTGGGTTACTTTTAATCCTCAGGTCCCCATGATCCCTAGCATTTACAGAGCTGTACAGTGCAGGCTTGAATTTATTTTTGCGTTTTTAGATTTCTGCGCTTACGGCCGGTTCCAAGATATGCGGCCGGCCGTAAGATTTACGGCCGATAATAGAATGAGGCCCATAGTATTTAAGGTTGAAAAATTTAGTCCATCAAGTTCCACCTTTTAAGATCTCCTCTGATCTGCAATATGCGGATTAACTATTAATTAATTCGTTGTTATTAATGATAACACTGAATTCCCTTTTTACAGCGCTACGGAATATGTTGGCGCGATATAAATAAAGATAATAATAATAATTAGAAATAAATCGAGTCCCCTTTTAAAGTTATCTATCGAATCCGCTGTCACCGCCTCTGTAGAGAATTCTACAGATTAACCAACCTTACTGTGAAGAACCCTTTTCTTTCTTTAAGGTGGAATCTTTTTACTTCTAACCTCAAGGGATGTCCTCTTGTCAGTTGAAAACCTCTTGGCACAAAAAGCTCCCTTGACAAATCTTTATAATGACCCTGGATGTATTTATATAAAGTATATAAATATAGACGCCTTTTTTCTAGAGAAAATACGTTTAATTTGGTTAGTCTTTCTTCATAACTTAGCCCTCCATTCACCTTATTAGTTTTGTTGCCCTCCTCTGTACCTTTTCCAGCTCTAAAATGTCCTTTTTATGAAGTGGTGCCCAAAATTGTACTCCATATTCCAAATGGGGGCGTACTAGAGATTTGTATAGTGGCAGAATAATATTTGCTTCCCTGGCTTCTATACCCTTCATAATACATGCTAATATTGTATTTGCCTTTGCAGCTGCTGCTTGGCTTTCAGCACTGTTACCTAGGTGGTTGTCCACAAGCACTCCCAAATCCCTTTCAATATCTGATACGCCTAGATTTGCTCCATTAAGATTAATAATTGCATGGCTATTTTTCCTTCCCAGATGCATAACTTTATATTTATTCGTATTGAATCTCATCTGCCATTTAGATGCCCATTCCTCAATTTTATGTAAATCCCTTTGGAGGGAAAGCACATCACTATCTAATTTAATTACCTTGCACAACTTTATGTCATTAGCGAAAATGGAGACACCACACTCCAATCCTACCTCTAAGTCATTAATAAATATGTTAAAAAGGAGAGGACCTAATACTGAACCCTGAACTTACCACATTAGTCCAATCGGAGCATGTTCCATCTACAACAACCCTTTGCTTCCTGTCTTTTAGCCAGCTCTCAATCCATGAGCAGATATTTACTGCAACTCCTGTATCTCTTAGTTTGCACAATAGTCTCCCATGTGGCACTGTATCAAAAGCCTTTGCAAAATCCAAAAATACCAAACATGACTGGTTGCCTTTGTTACATCAATAAATTCTCACAACAATATAATAATTCTGATCATGTCCATATTATGGCCCTATGCACAAACAACGTGGCTCACCAATCTCACAGGGCGCACAATAAGAATATAGCTGTCATTAATTTGGTTCTGGTACCTAACTTGATCTATGGATTTGTTTTGGAAGGCTATTAAATACAAAATCCATTAACCTATGCCCCTCCACTGTACAGAGTATAGTAAAAAAGATACCATAAGGGTATGTGAACATTTTCTTAAAGACTACTGAAGTTTGTGAAGTATGTTGTAAACTAACAATATAAGCAGCTATGTCAGCCATGAGCAAAATACCATTAACCCCTTTGCTGAGGAGGAATACTGGGAGATGTGATCTGCAGCACTTCTGTAGTGTAGAGTACATCCTAGCCGTCCTCAGCAGCAGCCCATTTGCCAATGCCAAGGGTGAGTGAGCAGGAACATTGGCCTCCTCCTCCTTAAATGCAGCTCCACAAGGACCCTGAAGTTCTTATGACATAATCACACCCAGGTCCTAGTCCCCACAGAAAGGGGCATTTTCTGGAAACTTATAGCCACATTAAATTCCAAGCCCGTAAGTGCAACGTGAGACCCGCAGCAGATCGAAATTTGGCTGAGTTACAGCACTATTAAATTAGAACATGCTGTTAGTTACGGGCTTGAGACGCAAACCCGTAAACCATATGTTGAACGTTGGATGAATGGCCGTGAACGTGGTCAATTAGTCAAACCCGTAGTTGCGGGTTTAGATGGAGCCAATGGCAACAGAGATCGTCAGAATTACATCACTGAAAAATGGAGGTGGGATTTCAAAGTCCTACGGGGTTCAATTACGAGTTACGATGGGACCCACATTCCAGATATGATGCAATATTGATAAAGCCGCAAATATGATATTCTATTACATGCGAGTTCCATTATATGTATTAAAAATTGATTTCCGGGATCGATATAACATGGAAATTAAACATGAAATAAAGTATTGTTTGGGCTGATTTGCAAGCTTGAGAATGTTGTGCTATTAATTAAGACCTAACATCACTTTCTCTGTTAAGAAAAGTACAGTAGTGTGTGTAAATGTGCACTTAAAGGGCTACGGATTGGACTTTACCCCCCTTGCAGTCCTCTCTAGTACTCGTTGGCTTCTTGGCTCCATTTGCTGGTTACGGGGCTGAACGCCAGTGAATTTGTTGCAATTTAATAGCATGATTAGAAACGTAACAGTTACAGGCTTAAAAGCAAAAAGTATTTGCCGGCACACAAGTCGAATTCTCAAGTCCCGTAGGGTTTTCTCGCCCCAAAATAGCACCAAACACCCTTACTCAAAAACTCATATGTATGTGAGAGAGTGAAAGACTCTTCTTTCTTAAGTGGGCTCTCACACATAACTAGAAATATCACTAGCAAATAGGACATTGATGGGGGATGAGACCTAAAAAAAAAATTGTATTTCCTCTCTACCAATACTAAGAGGGTCATGGCAACCCCTATTTTGAACGATGGGATACTCTGAAATGTATGTATAAGGGCTCCTACATGTTGGTGTTTGGAAAAGGTCAACTGATAATACATTTTGAACTACAATATTTTTAATGGTGAGTTTTGGTAAACAGTCACTCGCTAACTGATATTTGTAATTTTTTTTAAGTTGATATTTTAGTAAAAAAATAATGTTTTCCACTTTAAGCAGTGGCTTTTTCCATAACAGGTTAAATGTCGGATTGAAAAACAACACATGACCTGTGTAGATAACAAAATTGATCAGAGGTAAATGAGTTAATAGACAACATCTTAGTATTAGCAGACTTTGCTTGTTTCTGGAAACTTTCATTTTGGATGTTTAAATACTGCTTGTTGTTGTTCCAACAATATGGAAGCCTTCCAAAGGATTGTATCCTAAATCTCTCCCAGTTAATTAAACTTTTTGGGACATAAGTAAATTTAAGATACTAGTTGAAAATGTAAAAAAAAAAGAATTTATTTTTTTAATTTGATCAGTAGTTGATTAAAAGCTTTTCAGTATTTTTTTTTTATTTAAATATCATGTAACACTCCTTACCAGCCTAAATCAAACAATTGAATGTTTATAAAAAAAATCAATATCTCCCTAATGTTGAGTACCCCACAAATATATAACAAATTCCCATGCACCTCCAGCAATCATTCATTTTCTTTTGTATCTTCTCATTTAATACTATTCACAAGTAGCAAGTGAAGTAATGATGTTACTGTGAGCATAGAAACCAATATGCCTGCCCACACTCTTGCAGCGGCTGACAAATGAGTCTGCAGTGTGAAATGAGAAAGAGGGTCATATTTCTGTAACGCCAGCGGCAATACACAGCTTTTTTTTTTTTTTTTTTAAACAAATGCAAATTTTGAAAGAAAGTGTAAATATAATCAAATATTTCACCCATTGATTAATCCTAGTGGTAGTGTTATATCACTGTTTAGATGAGGGGAGCATACTGTGGGGTAAGGTGAAAACTGACATAGAAATGTATTGATGCTTCAGCCTGGATTATATTTAGTTATTCAGACCCTTACCTTCTTCAGTTCTCATGGGGTGCTCCTGCTGCTTAAGAATCAGGTTGCCGAAGGCACCCTCAAAGTACAGCCAGAGTTTCCAGGTTATCTGTACTACATCCCTTATTCCAATAGGTGTGCATCGTGCATACTTAACACTCTCTGTTTAGGACCCCCCTTTTTGGGGGTTCATTCCATTCTGTTATGCAGGGAATACACATCAATAGATTAGCTTCCTCCTTCCCCTCTAGTTAGGGTTACAGTACACTAGTATTTGAATATTTTCACAAAATATAAAATATTGTTTAATATTATAACACTTTACACAGTAATATTATAATTAAATCATCATGACTTATTATTCTAATATCATATGGCCTCCTGTTATACTGCACTAACAATTCAAGCTGTACAGAAAAGCTGGTGCTCCTGTAAAATTACAAAATATTTAGGGGTATATATTGAAAATACATTGTCTCTATTTGAATTTGATGAGGGAAAGGAAAGCATTTTTTGACCCTGCCACTGTCAATATGGTGGTTATTTCCAACCTCTACAAGACTACAATAAATAACACACAGGTTTGGGGGAAGGAGGCCACCATGTTTATTGAAAGCAATAAATACTTAAACAATTTATCAGCATTGCAACCCAAAATTAACTTGCAAAGTTAAAAACATATAGATCTAATGTTCGTATGTTTTGCTGACAGCTATGAGCTAAGCAGACGTGACCTTATAACAACATCTCTTCGCTGACCTACAAAATTGTCTGGTTGAACGCCATGTGGTGGCACTTAAGCCGTAATGGAACCAAGCCAATTAGCATGCTGCTTTCAACTGCCTTCTGCCAGCAAAACAACAACGAAAACTGTGACACAAAATAACATTTAAAAAAAAAAACTTTTTCTCAGATTTTTCCTCAATCTGAGCAGCGAGGGTTGTCAGAACAAAAGACATAGGAGACTGTTGCCATACCTGTGTCTGCCATGGGAGGAAGTTGAAATAAAGGAGGGAACTGTGGTCAGCCTACTTATTGGCCTTGGGTGCACTTGCAGGACTACTCCCAGAGGCAGATCATACTAACTTTCTGTCCAGCCTGTTCACCAGGGGATGCTCTACCTGCTCATAGTTGATATGGTCATCACTTCCAACCACTAAAGACCAGAATAAATAACACACAGGTTTGGAAAGGATGCCACAGCTAATATTTTGACTGAAAACAATGAATACTTAAAAACATGTTGTCAGCATGACAGCCCAAAATCACATATATAGTTGTCATAACTGCGGGTTGTCAAAGGTTGTTGCTAACGCTGCGGCCCTCGCAAAGCGAGGGCCTCAGTTGCTGGCATGGAGCGCCGAAGCCGCTCCTTGCCAGCAACTGTGGACCTAGCAACATTTCGGAACTTACGACACACAAATACGAGACGCAGGACTTAGGAAAAAAAACATTACAACCTCGCAAAAATATGAGTGCTGCCAGCAGTGAGGAACTACAGTTCATTGAGGGAACCATGAATACCAACATGTACTGTGACATACTGAAGCAGAGCATGATCCTCTCCCTTCGGAGACTGGGCAGCAGGGCAGTATTCCAACATGATAACAACCCCAAACACACCTCCAAGACGACCACTGCCTTGCTAAAGAAATTGAAGGTAAAGGTGATGGACTGGTCAAGCATGTCACCAGACCTAAGCCCTATTGAGCCTCTGTGGGGCATCCTCAAACGGAAGGTGGGGGAGTGCAAAGTCTCTAACATCCACCAGCTCCGTGATGTCATCATGGAGGAGTGGAAGAGGACTCCAGTGGAAGCCTGTGAAGCTCTGGTGAACTCCATGGCCACACAAAATATTGACACTTTGGGCCAAATTCAGACATTTACACTTAGGGGTGTACTCACTTTTGTTGCCAACGGTTTAGACATTAATGGCTGTGTGTTGAGTTATTTTGAGGGGACAGCAAATTTACACAGTTATAAAGGCTGTACACTTACTACTTTACATTGTAGCAGAGTGTCATTTCTTCAGTGTTGTCACATGAAAATATATAATAAAATATTTACAAAAATGTGAGGGGTGTACTCACTTTTGTGACATACTATATATAGTTGTGGTAATTACGAATTGTCGGTCACACCATAACACTTAAGCGAACAATGCCAGGCACGCAGTACTTTAAAAATACAAGCAACAGCACTGATGAGTAGTGCAAGACGAAAATAAAAACAACAACGCTCACCTTGAGGCACGCAAGACTAAAAAGATAGGCGTTGAACGGGAGCCACTCAAAACTTGATCAGGGACAGAGAGGAGAAAGACACAGGGGAGGGAGAGGGAGGAGAGAGTGGAAAGAGACACAGGGGTGAAAGAGGGTGGAAAAGAGACACAGGGGAGGGAAATAAGGGGAAAAATCAGAGCTGGGAGAGCACATGGAAGGGAGAGGGGGGAAACACAGGGGTCAGAGAGTAAAGAGAGGCTCGCAATGATCGCCAAAGGCACTCATTGTGGACCCTGCAATGAGTGCCAAAGGCGTTCTGCACGAGGCACGAAAGTGGCGGGTTGGACAATGTCTGCAAGGAGCGCTCATCGCGAGGCACGTAAAGTAGAGAGGAGGAGAGGCTGGCAAAGAGCACCGAAGGCGCCCATCGTGGGGCTCGCAATGAGTGCTGAAGGTGCTCATTGCAAGCCATGAAAGTGGTGGGTTGCCCAAGCCTACAATGAGTGTCAAAGCCACTTATTGCGGGGCTCGCAATGAGCGCCAAAGGCGCTTATCGCTAGGTCCATAAATTAGACAGTGGGAGAGACCCACAAGTTAGAGGGGGGAGAGCCTTGCATTGTGTGGAAAACAGCATTGCCAGCCTTCAAATTTTATTGCCGTCATTTTTGACGGGCAAGTTGCTAATTCTAAAATATTAGCGAACAGATTGAAACAATTGCTTCTGCATTTGATCCAGCCAGATCAGGTTGGCTTCATCCCTAGAAGGGAGGGTCTGGACAACACTAGACAGACCTTTAATCTGATGGATGTTGCATCCATAAGGAAAATCCCTGTGATGCTTCTCTCCTTATATGCGGAAAAGGCATTTGACAGAATAGATTGGTGCTACATGAGAGAAGTTTTGAGCAAGTTCGAATTAAATTACACTTTTGTTAAAAGTGTTATGACACTTTACTCTGGTCTAAGAGCGTACATTTCCTACCAAGGATTTAGATCTTCTTTATTTAACATTGGTAGAGGCAGAAGGCAGGGTTGCCCCCCATCCCCGCTAATTTTCACTTTATGTATAGAACCATTGGCTAAACAAATCAGGAATTGCCCAGAAATCAAGGGCATTAATATAGGGGTGAATGAATATAATTATGTTGCAGATTACATTTTATTAACAATTTCAGAGCCACTAACGGGGCTCCCCAACTTGTTTAATGTACTGGAAAAATTTGGACACATATCAAGGTTTAAGGTTAATGCAAGAAAAAGTGAGCCTCTGAACATATCTCTTCTGCAGCAAACGGAGAGCCTGTTAGCAGGGAATTTTTCTTTCAAATGGGCACAGAGATCCATTAACAGCCTTATTAAACTGCGATTCGGCCAATTGAATAGGGCTATATTTAAGCTTATAGCATATTGTTTTTACAAAAGCTTTTAGTTAGTGAACTTCTATCCAAAAGCAAGGTCTTCACTAACTAAAAACTTCTGTAAAAAAAATATGCTCTGTGCTTAAATAGAGCCCTATTCAATTGGCCGAATGGCAATGTCCCCCACACACCCACAATGTCCCCACATTAACCCCTGCAGTAGATCCCAATCAGGACCTCTGCTGCATTTCAAAGTCCCTGTGGTCCCTACATTAACCCTTGCAGTGGGGGTCCCGATCGGATGCGATCAGGACCCCACTGCATTCAAAATTCAAATTTCCTGCTTTGGGAAGGTCCTTAAAGGGCATGAGCTAAATAAAAATTAACCCTATCACTCATGGGGCTCTATACAGAGTCCCATGAGCCCCTAATTAACCCTGTCACTTATGGGGGTCTATACCGACCCCCATAAGCCACTAATTAACCGTATCACTCATGGGGCTCTATACAGAGCACCATGAGCCCCTAATTAACCCTGTCACTTATGGGGGTCTATACAGACCCCCATAAGCCAGTAATTAACCCTATCACTCATGGGGATCTATACAGAGCACTATGAGCCCCTAATAAACCCTGTCACTTATGGGGGTCTATACAGACCCCCATAAATCACTAATTAACTCTATCACTCATGGGGCGCTATACCCTAACCCTAAACCCTAACTGGGCCTTTCTAACCCTAACTGGGCCTATTTAACCCTATCTGGATCTAATAACCCTAACTGGGCCTATCTAACCCTAACTGGGCCTATTTAACCCTAACTGAACTTATTTAACCCTAACTGGGCCTATTTAACCCTATCTGGACCTAATAACCCTAACTGGGCCTATCTAACAGTAACTGGGCCTATTTAACCCTAACAGTGCCTATCTAACCCTATCTAGGGCTATTTAACCCTAACTGGACCTAATAACAATAACTGGGCCTATCTACCCCTAACTGGGCCTATTTAACCCCTCACAGGCCGATTTAACCCCATCTTTAATAAGCCTCCATCTAACGCCATCTCTTATGGGGGTGTATACAGAACCCCATAAGCCTCTATTTAACCCCATCAGTCCCTTTAGAGTTTTTAAAGACCCTCACGGGACAATTAGAACCCTAACATTAACCCCATAAGTGCCACGAGGGTCCTCCAGGACCCTCGTGACACTGAGTACAAACACTACACTACCCCCCAATAAACCACAAAATCTAAACTAACCCCCTTCTGCCCTAACCTACTAACTCCTACCTACCTAACACCTACCCTAATCTATTGACACCTACACTACCTACCTAACCACCTATTAACCCCCACTCCCCCATTAATTATACAAAATAAAAAAAAACATAAGTTGCAAAACATAACAGAAGAACATTACACAACCCCCCCCCCCCACTACAGAAAATAAAATAAGCTAAGGTACATAAAATTAAAAAAAAGACCATTACACAAAATAAAAAAAGAATTACGCACCTGAAATGAAAATACATGCACAAATAAACACATCACATTACAATAAATCAATATCTAACCTAACATAGAATAAATAAGACCACTTAGCTTGCCTAGATGCTAGATGTCCCTTCAGGGACGACGGTGTTCCTGCCGCAGATCAGCCACCCCTAGTAAAAAAAAGAAACATGAAATTAGTACAAAATTAAACACTACTTAGCATTATAAATATTCTAAATATTAAACTTACCTTTTTGCAATGTCCCCGTCCTTCCTTTAGTCTTCTCCGGCTGGGCCTCTGGAAAAACAATAAACATAACATCAGTACAAAATTAAACAAAACATACACATTTAAACATCCTAACTGTAAAAACGTTTCTGTCCGTGATGTCCCCGTCCTTCTCCGGCTGGGCCCTTGAAAAAATCTGCCGCTCTAAAAAAAATAAAAAAATTAAGGAGCTTCGCCCTGTTGGTGCTCCCAGACGCTAATGAGGCTTCTAGCGCTTCTTCCTGGTGGAAAAAACAAAATGGTGCCTTCTGATTGGCTGAAATGGCTGTCAATACATTTCAGCCAATCAGATGGATGCCATGGTGTGAGCCAATCACACTGGGATACCCCCCTATATCCCATTCTGTTTGGCTGATGTACCTGTCAATCTTTTTTAAACCAATCAGAAGGCACTATTGCCTTCAGCCAATCAGAATGGGATACACCCCACAGGGTATATCGCATTGTAAGTGGCTGAAGGTATCTGCGCCTTCTTATTGGCTGTTGTCACTGTCAATCAGATTGCGTGTCCGATCGTGTCCGATTGGGACCCCCAATGCAAGGGTTAATGTAGGGACCATGTGGGGTTCCCAATGGTGACCCCCAACACTTGGGGTGTTCATTTTAGGTGCCGGTGGGGGTACTTACAGGACCCCGCTGCCGGCTTTAAGTATTAGTGTCCTCCGGGCCTTTTAAGGATCCGCGGCGTGGAATGTAAACATTTTACATGCAGTGGGGGTCATTGCAAGGGTTAATGTGGGGACCCTCCAGGGGTCCCATTCGGGACCAAAGCAGCAAGGGTTTAATGTGGTGACCCTGCAGGGGTCCGATCGGGGCCCCTGCATCATGTGGGTCTAATGTAGGAGTATGGGGAGGGGGGGATTTGCACTGGGAACTAATAAGGGACCATAGGTAAGGGCTTCTAAAGCCCTTGCAAGTTCTCCAGAGCAAAAGCAGGACTTTGTCCTGCATTCGCGCTTTGCGACCTGGGATACTTTTTTGAAGTGGGAGGGATCGAGCAATTGAATAGGGATTTGCGTTTTCTGGGCTGCGAAAGTAAAACATCAAAGGCTTCAGACTGGTGTAAGCTCCGAGTTGCAGGTCGTCCATTTCCGCAAGGCCGTCAGTCGGAACCCGATCCGAGGTCGCAAAATGGAGGTAATTGAATAGCAACATTGCCTGAGTTTTACACTTGCAACCTCGGATCTAAAAAACGGAGCAATTGAATGAGGCTGTATATCAGCTGGGCCTACCATCCTATCTCTTGGCTGGGGAGAATTAATGCAGTAAATATGAACATATGTATATGAAAATATGTACCTTTTTAGAACGCTTCTAAGTGCAATTAAAACGATAGAAGTCATGAAACTACAGAGAGCAATCCTCCACTTTATATGGAATCATAAGAGGCCTAAAGTGATTAGACGATCCATGATAGCCTCAAAAAGCATGGGTGGTTTATCTACTCCAGACTTTCTCACCTATTACAAATCATCCCGTTTGGCACAGCTATCCAAATGGTTTACAAAGGAAATTTGTCCATGCTGGGTAGATATAAAGTATAAAGTACTCAAAGAACAGAACCTTATTATAAAGCCTGTGCCATGGTTAAGTTTAAGAAATAAAATGAGACTGGGTGATCTACCCCAGAGTATCATTCACTCCATTAGCTTATGGAAGAGAATTAACAAACGTACACCATTACTAGAAGCAGGGTTGCAGCTCACTCCTCTGTGACTACCTTCACAAGACTCAGTTCGCTTGGTGGAATCATCAAAATTTGCATATAGCAGCAGACATCTTGCTAAAAGATCCAATTTGGTCCCCAAGAGGCTTTAGGGAGCAATATCACCCACCCCAGAGAGAGTGGCTCAGCTTGGCAGCCATAAGCAACAGTCCTTCTAGAAAATCGACATTTGAGAACTGTTTACATAATGCTATTGGAAAGAAGAATATCTCTGCAATATATAACTGCTTAATTGATCAAGCGGTTAAAGATAAGTTAGCTTACAAAGTGGCTTGGTAAAAAGAATTAGAGGTAACTCCGGAGAAGATACAATGGGCAAAAAAAGTGCTGCAAACTCTTCTTTAAACTTATCCATAAGAGAGAATTCATACAAAACAATTTTCAGATGGTATCTTACACCAGAAAGTTTACATAAGTCAAAAGAGTCAAAATAGAATGGAAACTGTTTTAGAGGGTGTGACGAAGCTGGTACCTTGAGACATGCACTCTGGGATTGCACCAAAATAGGTATATATATAGGTATATAATATATGGAATGAGGAGTACAACATATTGGAGGAATCAGTGGGTACATCTGTCCCTAGGAAACCGGAGGAGACAATCTTGGGTCTTCCCATTCAGGGGTTCCAAAAGGACTTGCAGTACTTGACAAACCAGGTGTTCATAATAGCTAAACACTGGAAAGAAGGCATGGCCACGCCTGAGAAGGTGAAGAGGAAGCTCCAATATATTTATATAATGTGTATATTATCAGCAGAGATAGATGAGAGGTTCAGAAAATGGGCGACCAGCTGGGATCTATGGATGCTTAGAGTTGGTTGGGACTGAGATACAATGAAGTAATATATCTCCACCCTGCAAGTAACTTGTCCTGGTCACTACCACAGGAAGGTTACTGAGACTTCTGGAAGTGCTGATTGCTGATAGAGAGACCCTGACTGATACAGAAGTCAGATATCAGGGTGCTGGTGCCGAGATTTTCAAGAACCCAGTGGTCCTGGTGGGTAGTTAACCTGTAGTCTATAGCAGGTGTCTCTGGGCTGTAATAGCCCCTACCCCTGGATGGTCACAACTGGTGGCAGTGGTGGGATCGCAGTGCTGTAACCAGCAGCTGAAGTATGATATATGGTGACTTATGCAAGATTGAAGTCCAGTTTTTTCAGCAGCTTGGCGTGGATGAAGAAACCTATCAGCCATGTTTCAGACCTACAAGCCCAATGGAGACCGTTACTAATTTGATTACATTTTTGGCCACATGGATACCTGCAGGTTGGAGGTGATTATCTAGTAAAGGAGCCTGACCACCAGTATGAGGAAGCAGCAATGGCAATGGCTTGCCACAGAATGTGATTGGGGAGCTCTTCTGAATCAACAGATGGCTTCCCTGGGGCTTCAGCAGGGTGAGGAACTAGTTAACCTGTAGTCTAAAGCAGGTGGCCCTGGGCAGTAACAGCCCCTCCCCCGTCTCATCACAGATACATCTCCTCTTTTCAAAACAAATCAATAGAATAGAATCAGAATAGAAAATTGATCAACATTATCACAGACTCCGCCAAAGGAAAGACCTCAAGGAGAACACAACATAACTCATAATCACCATAACAAAATGCCAATAAGGCATGCAAAAACTTGGGAAGAAATATGCTGCCTTGAAACCAAGGATACCTTCTGCTTAATATACACTTTTGTAACATCCTCAACACCAGGGGAGTAGGAACTAAGGGGGACGATCGCCCCCCCCCCCCCCCCCACCAGATTATATGAATAGAGGACACACAAAATAGGGAAATTAAACTTAACCATGCATTGCCAGAGTACGCCACAAGAGGCATCATGGCAATGGAGCAGCATGTCTCTCCCAGGAAGGCTTTGAAACAGGACTCAGAATGCTACCTGGCAAGAGGCAGCAGAAGCAGTATTTGCTCAATGGTACACACAACATTGTAATTACATATTGCTAGTATACTTTTTCAGTCATGTATTTTGGCCAAGCACCATATATCTTTTGTACTTATTTTTTTACTCTTGCAATATATTCAGTTGAATCATATCTTTCCAACTCACTTCTACTCTTTGTTCTTTATTCAGTTTTTTTCCAGTTTCCACGTTTCCCATCTCTCTATCTCCCCTTTCAGCTTCTGCTTCTTGCTCTTTACAAATTCATCTTCCCTTCACCTGTTTTTCCCTCATCACAATTTTCCACCTAGTATCACAAATCAGTGATTAAAAGTGGAGGGAAGTAAAGAGGGAGAAAGCCTGTGTTATGCAGTGATATGATAGTGAGGTGGGAATAAGCCTATGCGATGCAATGATATGATAGCGAGGTGGGAGCAAAACTGTGTGATGCAGTGATATGACAGTGAGGCGGGAGGAGTCCTGTGTTATGCAGTGATATGACAGTGAGGTGGGAGGAAGCCTATATTATGAAATGATATGATTTATTGAAGCGGTACAAATAAAAGATAATAATAATATAATAGTGAAATAATACATTAGCAAAACATGACAGTAGATTCCAAGCCATCCATGACTATAGCACAGATATATTTCTGTGTATCAATTCTAGTGTCTGCCTTGCATACCTGTTGTTTATCTATAGTTATATGTATAAATAACAACGGGAACATTGAGACATGTCTAGCAGCATAAACCATTATGTAGCATCTATTGCTCCCTTCTCTCCCTCTTGTCCATTCTGTCTCCCTCCCTCTAGCCTCTCCTCTCTCCCTCTCTCCTTTTGTCGCTCTCTAGACCTCTCACCCTCCCTTTTTCTTTCCCTTCCCATTTTCTCTTTCTCCCACCATTCTCATCCCCCTTCTCCCCTCACTTCTCTGCCTCTCCTCCCTATCATCTCCTCATCCTTCTTTTTTTATTTTCTCTTGCTCCACCACATTTATTTCTGCTTTCCCTATTCTGCCTCTTTTCTCTCCCCTTCACTCCTACCCTAACCCTTCCCTTCTCTCAATCGTCCTTGTATCTTTATATTTCTTCCATTGTCTTTTACTCTTTCTCCTCTCTCTCTCTCTTGTCTATTTCTTTCTTTATCTTGCCTCATCCCTTAAACATAGAAACATTGATTTGATAACAGATAACTTGGTGACGTAAGTTTAGGTTATTTTAATACCCACATGAAAGATTGTATTTACAAAATAAAAGCTGCAGGAATGTGTCCACAATCCATGACAGTATACACAACTGTCTTGTTAAGATAATCATACCTTATAGACACAGAGTATGAGAGTAAGCAAAGGTTATCTACTTAATACAAAAAAAATAATTATCTGACATAATATATATGTAAAATACCAAAATAGAGGTGCTCAATCAGAGAACAAACTAACATTAATAGGCTAGTTCTATGGACATGATAACCTACGCTGAGAGCAACCTCTTCTAGCTCACTTATGCTCTTCACAGGGAGAAATATCCTGTGGCATATCAATCTGGTCCCACTCACTAAAGTGGCCCTGCCCCGAAATACCAGGCAATTCTACCCTGAACAGGAGAAACAGAAAACCCCAGACATACATTTTGGCCTTCATTGGGCCTCGTCAGTGAAGTGTAGCTGGTATTTCCCTAAGGCACAGTGAGCAAGCGGTCCATGTCTGGAGTATCCTATCACCCCCTAGGGAGACTAATCCCTAAGGGTAATTTGAATAAATTGGTTTATTTGTGCAAAGCGCTACTGTAGATGTGTAATGTTCTGATGTGCAAGTTCGGAGTTTAAAGTAGCGTAGTTTGTGTATGTGCTACAGGGTTCACGGATATTTGGCGTCCTTTGTAGTAGTGTATTTTGTACCGCGTACGTTTCTGTGTGAAAGTGGTACGCGGTTGGCAGTGTGTTGCGCAGTCCAGGGTCGTGTAGCCTCATTTTAATTTCTTTTGTCTGACATTTTTTTTCTCGCTTAGCCGATATCCGAGTGCTGAAACTCTTTAAAATCGACCTAAATTCGCGTTCCACCTCACTTTCAGGAGTCCTGGCTGTTCCCCCGTGCTGTGTGTGATGGTTTTGTTTTTTGTGTTTTTCGTGTATTTTGATTTTCGTGGTTCGGCCGTTCACTTCGTATTTTTCCTACCTTGCATATATTTTTTTCTAAGTTCCTCGTCTAACAGCTTTATTAAAGTATTTAGTTATTGAACTTTTATGCAAAAGCAAGCTCTTCAGGAGGTAAAAACTTATTTTATAAAAAGATGCTATGTGCTTATATATCCTATACAATTGGGCGAGTGGCAATTTAATAAGTCAGGCAATGAGCGCCTTGGGTGCTCATCGCCCAAATGCTGTGCGTGTTAATGCCTTAATGACTCGCCTAAGTGCTGTGCTGTGAGTTTTAGTGGCTTAACAGCTCGCCTCGCTACACGAGGTTCGCAGGCCATGAGCGCCTTTGGCTTTCATTGCCTAAGTGCTCCAAGTTAACGGCTAGCCTCGCTTTGCGAGGCTTGCAAGCGATGAGTGCCTTTGGCGCTCATCACCTAAGTCGTATGCACCACGCAAAGCGTGACTACGTCTCGTAGTTCGACAATTATAATATGTGATATTTATGTATGTATTAAAATAACCCAAACTTACTTCACCATATATATTTTCTGTTTTTTCTTTCCTTTTTTTGCCCACTCATCAAGCTGATTAACTCTACAGTGTGGTGTCTCAAAAACGTCAGGATAGCAGTTCATCATTCATTCCTACTTGGATTGATACCATTAGAATTGAGGGAGAATCTGAATTGCCTCAGATCACTACTTCCATTGATTATTTGATATTCTAACATATTCTGTTTATATTGTGTAGTGTGCCATAATTGTATGTTTTCTTTAAACTTGTTGGTCAGCCTTCCCTCTCTTCCCTTGCAATCTACCTGTCTTGGCAGTAGAGCTGATTTGCACCACTCAGGGCCGCAGTTTTTATTTGTTTGTTTCTTTAAACTTTATCCACCCCAGATATTTTGGGGGCTCCTACACCCATGCTCAACACATTGAAGTGCAAACAAAAAGGTCAGAGCAGTCAAGTGCTTGTCAATGGAAGAACGAGACAGACCTTTGCCACCATATTATAACACGAACCAGAGCACTAGTTCAGGTAGGTTCTAGGGGCAGGTCTGAGTCTGGAATATCAGCTGGACACTCTAAGGCCCAACATTCAGTCCAAGTTCACTGGTAAGAAGACCAAGACGAAGGGGCCAAGGATCCTGTGATCAGCCTCGCTACTTTTTCCAGGCTAGATCCCATAAATAAAGTGGCATAGGAAACAGCTCTGAAGCAACTCCTGGGACAAGCTTTCTGAAACAGTGAAGTGAAAAAGAGACAGAGACTCAGCAATATTATTTTGAATGTAACATAAGATAATGTAACATAACATGTCTTAAGAGTCTGACGACTAGAAGCGATTCAGAATTAACTGCATGGTCATCACTTACACTCATTGGCCACTTTATTAGGAACACCTTTCTAGTACTGGTTTGGACTCCCCTTTACCCCAGAACACCCTGAATTCTTTATGGCATGGATTCAATAAGTTGATGAAAATATTCTTTGAAGTTTCCAATCCATGATGACAAAATACCATCATGCAGTTTTTGCCGATTTGTCAGCTGCACATTCATGCTGTAAATCTCCTATTCCACCACATCCCAAAGGTGCTCTTTTGCATTGAGACCTTGCAGTCCACTGGAGCACACTTAATTCACTGCCATGTTCTTGGAACAAGTTTGAGATGATGTGTGCTTTGTTGCATGGCATGTTATCCTGCTGGAAGTAGCCATGATGAGATGGGTGGACTGGGGTCAAGGGATACACATGGTCAGCAACAATACAAAGGTAAAAGTGGCATTTAAATAATGCTCAATTGGTATTAAGGGTCCTAATGTGTGCCAAGAAAACATTCCCCACACCATTACACCACCACCAGCCTGAACCATTAACACAAGGTAGGGTTGATCCATGGATTCGTGTTGTTTATGCTAAATTCTGACCCTATCATTTATACATCACAGGAGAAATGGACATTTGTCAGACTAGGTAAAAATGTTCCTTTCTTCAATTATCCCGTTTTGTGAATTCTGTACCCAATGTAGTCTCAGTTTCCTGTTCTTAGCTGACACAAGTGGAACATGATGTAGTCTTCTGCTATAGCCCATATACTTCAAGGTTTAACGTGTTGTGCATTTAGGGATGCTCTTCGCATACCACTGTTGTAATGCATGGTTATTTGAGTTACTATTGACTTCCTGTAAGCTTGAATCAGTCTGGCCATTCTCTACTGACCTCTCTCGTTAACAAGACATCATGTAAAACTGTTTATCAATAGCAAAGGATACCAACGAGTCGGAATAAAGTGTCACAGAGAAAGGGTTGGCCATTCTACCCAAGTCTACCTCCTTCTAAATCTTACCTTGTACAACAGGGGATAGGGGATAGGATGGTAGAAAGGGTGGAGGAGTTCTTAAACTAGTAGGTAGGGGGGAGGGACTAGATATAAGTAATGGGGTAGAAAGTGAGGGTATAAGGGATGAATTAACAACTCATAGGGGAGGAGATGGGGGAGGGGTAGTATAGTCAATAGGGAGGTATTACTAAGTAACTCAAGTATAGTGGCAGGTACCACAAAACTACAAAATCATAACATAATGTGTATGCTTGCTAATGCCAAAAGCCTGCCAGGAAAAATGGGAGAATTATTAGCAATTAATGAAAAATGAGATTTAATAGGCATTACCGAAACGTGGTGGGATGAATCTCATGACTGGACTGTTAATCTGGATGGTTATAACCTATTTAGGAAAGATAGAGGCAATGGTAAACGAGGAGGAGGGATTTGTCTGTATGTTAAGCCTGAATTTAAGGCTATAGTCAGAGAAGATATTTATGGTGGACCTAGTGATAAAGTTGAATGTTTGTGGGTAGAGGTTAATAGCGGAGCAGCAAATTCCAAAAGAATATTAGTAGGAGTATGCTATAAACCCCAAAATATAGCTGAAAGTGAGGAAATACAATTATTGTTACAGATTGGAAATGCAGCTAAGCATGGGCAAGTTCTAATAATAGGAGATTTTAATTACCCTGAAATAAACTGGATAAATGAGACCAGCAGTTCAGCTAAGGGGAGCAGGTTCTTGAGTACACTCAGGGATCATTATTTCACCCAGGTTATACAAGAGCCTACTAGAAATGGACTACTGCTATCTTGGATTTAGTTATCACAAATAATATCGATATAGTATGAAATGTTGAAATAGGGCAACCTTTGGGAAACAGTGATCACAACACAGTTTCATTTGAGATTGAATTAAAAAAACTTTTAAATTTTACAAATTTTAAGGGGCCAACAAAAACTCTCAATTTTAAAAGTGCAGATTTTAACGGTCTAAGAGCAGCAATACAAAGTATAGACTGGGACAATGAACTGGCAGGTAAAATACTAAACATAAATGGACAACATTTAAATCCTTACTAAATATACATATTTATCACTATATACCAAGTAGGAATAAAAGTAAAAAGAGTAAATCACATCCAATGTGGCTTAACAATGATTTAAAGATCAAGATACAGAGTAAAATACAGGCATTTAAATTATACTAACAAGAGGGGACAGAGACTGCTTTACTGGAGTAAAAGGGAATCAACAAGGCTTGCAAAAAGGGCTATTAGACTGGCTAAAATAGAAAATGAAAAACATATTGCAAAAGAGATTAAGACTAACCCTAAAATATTTTTGTAAGTATATTAATGGGAAGAAGGCGAGGAAGGAAGCTATAGGAACATTACAATGGGACACAGGCCGTCTGAAAATTAGTGACCAGGTAAAGGCAGATGAGCTAAATAGGTTCTTTTCTTCAGTATATACAAGGGACACGGCAACATAATGGGGCCACACTACCTTTGCTGAATAATTGGTTAACGCAGGAAGTAATCCAAAAGAGTTTGGAAAAAATAAATGTTAATAAAGCCCCGGGTCATGATGGAATACATCCAGGGGTACTGAGGGAACTGGGTTCTGTAATAACCAAACCATTATATTTAATTTTTCAAGATTCACTCAACACAGGGTCTCTACCAGATAACTGGAGAAAAGCAGATGTGATACCTATATTTAAAAAGAGCACAAGAACAAATCCGCGGTATTATAGATCAGTGAGCCTCACTTCTGTAGTGGGAAAGCTTTTAGAAAGGTTAATAAAGGATAATATACAAGAATATGTCTATTTGAACAGAATTATAAGTAGGAGTCAACATGGATTTATGAGGGATAGGTCATGTCAAACAAATCTAATTAGTTTCTATAAGGAGGTTAGTAGGAACTTGGATCAGGGCGAATCAGTGGATGTAGTCTATTTGTATTTTGCAAAGGCTTTTGATACAGTGCCACATGGGAGACTATTGTGCAAACTAAGGGATATAGGAATTGCAGTAAATATCTGCTCATGGATTGAGAGCTGGCTAAAAGAGAGGACGCAGAGGGTTGTTGCAAATGGAACATATTATGATTGGTCTAATGTGGTAAGTGGGGTTCCTCAGGGTTGAGTATTAGGTCCTCTACTTGTTAACATGTTTATTAATGACTTAGAGGTGGGACTGGAAAGTAGTGTCTCCATATACGCTGATGACACAAAGTTGTGCAAGGTAATTAAATCAGATAATTATGTGCTTTCCCTTTAAAAAAGATTTACATAAAATTGAGGAATGGGCATCTAAATGGCAGATGAGATTTAATATGAATAAATGTAAAGTTATGTGGGAAGGAAAAATACCCATGCCATTTATAATCTTAATGGAGCAAATATAGGGGTATCAGATATTGAAAGGAATTTGGGAATACTTGTGGACAACCACCTAGGTAACAGTGCTCAAAGCCAAGCAGCAGCTGCAAAGGCAAATAAAATATTAGCATGTATTAGGAAGGGTATAGAAGCAAGGGAAGCAAATATAATTCTGCTACTATACATATCTCTAGTATGCCCTCCTTTGAAATATGGCGTACAATGTTGGGCACCACTTCATAAAAAGGACATTTTAGAGTTGGAAAAGGTACAGAGGAGGGCAACAAAACAAATTAAGCTTATTTTCTCTAGAAAAAAGGAGTCTAAGATATGATTACATTATATAAATGCATCCAGGGTCAGTATAAAGAATTGTCAAGTGAGCTTTTTGTGCCAAGAGGTTTTCAATTGTCAAGAGGACACCCCTTGAGGTTAGAAGTAAAAAGATTCCACCTTAAAGAAAGAAAAGGGTTCTTCACAGTAAGGGTGGTTAATCTGTGGAATTCTCTACCAGAGGAGGTGGTAACAGCGGATTCGATAGATAACTTTAAAAGGGGACTGGATTTATTTCTAATTAAGAAGGGAATTCAGGGTTATCCTGGATAATTAGAGAGAGTGTATTGATCAAGGGAGAAATCCAAATGCCAGTATCTGGGGTCAGGAAATAATTTTTTTTTTGGCTAAGTTTTATTTGGTTTTTTTTCTGTTTGCCTTCCTCTGGATTAATTAATTAATAATAAAAATAAATAGTTGATTAATAATTAATTAATAATAATTAACAATAAACAACGAATTAATTAGTAACTAATCCTCATATTGCAGATCAGAGGAGATCTTAAAAGGTTGAACTTGATGGACAGAAAAAGTCTTTTTTCAACCTTAATTAATATGTAACTATGTAACATCTGGAGCATGGTGTACTAAAAGTAAATAATGGGGAACAAACCCACCAACCACGTCCCAGGCCAGTATGAAAAAAAAACATACTGAATACCTGCTTGAAGCAGGTTGGCAGTTGCAAGTTTACCCAGAACCCTAGCGTACATTCTTAGTGACGGTCACAGCTTGTCCAGACGTACTGGTGTCAGCAGCATTGGCACGGGCAACACATTGGCTGGAGGTGCTGTATAGCCTTTTCTCTTAAAGTCCTTTATAAGTGGGTGGGAAGAGGAGAAGTTGTTTAAATCTGCACCTGGCTCCCGGTTACAGCACTTTCTTGGTTGCTGAGAAACCTCCTTGTCCCTTAGCCCCTCTAGGAAAGGACTGTGAATTCGCTCTCATGTGGGTCATGATGTTTATCCATGCGGAAACATCCTTGTCACCCCAAGTAAAACCTGGTGTGATAGAAATACTCTGATTCCTCCATACATATAATGAGTATTTGCTATTTCATACTGGTCAGTGAAAAGGTCAGAGCTTAACTCAGTATGCCTTTCCATAAAATATAAGCCATTAAAGAAAATGTTTACAACCAATTTGTCAACGATTTTGGGGAAACGCCTAAAATGAGCCCTTCACTGATCCTCCGCTTTTGTAGCATCACCTTTTGGATCCTCCTTTATCCCCAAATAGTGGGACACTGGTTATAGTGATAATATCTCAACCCTCCCTGTTCCAAATACACTGCTTAAGCTCTAAAGAAAGTTGTTTTCCTAAAATGTTGGTTGAATATATAATTGCGTCTTATTGACTACCCTAATGACAGCACCCCTAGGTGCCTCTGAAGGCTGGTGTGGGGGCACGCGCATACTGATGAGGCAGTCTAAACCATGCGACTGCAGGGGAAGACATAGGCTCCTGTAAGGCAGAAGCTCTAGCAGGGCTTTCAATATTGGCCAATGATTGTTTTAACTGACCTTCAATTGTGGCCTGAGTATACCTAGGATAACCAACAGCAGGACCCCACTAACTGCAACAGAAGGTAACAAAAAGGTGCAGTTGTAACCATGTCTCTGAGAAGAGAAGGTAGAATTGCAGAATTCCCAGGCAGTAATACATCTGCGTTCAATTTTTTCTATATAGCATTTGGAGTAACCAAACTTTACAATGTCAAAAATATTTTAGAAACAAAAAAATAAACACAACTTTTACATTTTGTAACCTTTAGATGACTACAGTGTTCCTACAAATAACTCAGATTTCTCAATTAAATAAAGAAAATAACAGCCTTCAGTTTGCAAGTTCCTGGTATCCATCACAGTATTTACAGTAATAACAGAATTCACATATGAAATAGTAAGATTTGGCCTGTGACTGCAATGCCTAATTGAACCTAATGTTAACATTTAATAATGGTAATAGACAAAACATAGTGTGGTTAATTTTTTTTCCACATGTTTTTTTAATAGCTAATGGCCACATTTTTACAAATCATAAAAACTCTATATTTTGCAAGTTTTATATAGAACTGTTTATTGTGTGGCTGCATATTGCTAACTTCCCTGCTGTTGCCTGTTACTTTGTCAGGTGGATGTGTTCTTGTAAACTATTGAACTTCCACTTAAAGGGCCACTTAATTCAGTACAATTTGGACCACATAACAGTAAAGATCGCCAAAAAGCACATTGAAATACTTTTTGAATTTTTTGCAATACATGCATTTTTCACTAAGAAATCAAATAAATGAAAACTGTGTTTACATGAGTCACTGACTGCCCCCAGCCAGATCCACAGCTACAGCTCTGTGTAATAAGCAAAAGAAATACAGAGGTTAACCCTTACCATATCAATCTGTGCAGAGCATGGAATGATGGAGTCACCTAAACAGGTTAACTTTTGAATGCATTCCTGAGTGCAGAGAAAACCTGCTATAAATCAGAGTCCTCCCCACGCGTGTGGCTGTCTGCTATTAATCATGAAGCACCCAGTAGCGAGGCTACTCTTTAATATTTAAATAGACTTAAAACTTTAAATGACTTAGATGTTATTAGTGTAATTTTTTTTTAAATATATAATTTTAACATACAATCTTGTGCCTTTTCACACCATGGCCTTTTATCCCTGCTGAGATCACTGGCAGATGTAACTGTGTGCAGATGTATTTCCATTTATCTGCACGCCAATATCCTACAAACATGGTGGCGGGCATGTAACAGGAAATATTAGAGGAAGCAGGTAACAGCAAAGGTCCTAATTCAGCCATGGCCTATTTACTTTATTGTACTTTAGTCCAAAACTGCCAAGTACAATGTGCTTTATAAAACAATTGTTCTTTTTCTTTTTATCTGCTTAGTGAGGTTTGATTTAATGTAGGCCAATTAATAAAATTCATAATAACCCCTTAAGGACCAATTATAGTCAGTTTTCTTGAGAACTTTTTTGCCCCATTTATAAATGTCATAATGATAATATTTGTCATATGAACTACAACTCCCATACTGCCTTGTGTCAAAGGTATCACTAACTACGCCACTGCATGCCCTTGTCGCCAGTCTAACGTGACAGCTCCTTCAGCACTGTTATCTTATTGGCTATTCTGCAACGTCGCTCTTCTGGTACTTTGCTCTGATTGGTAGTTTTTATCCCTCCCCTCCAGCAGTCGTTGCCAGGGCGTCAGAGTAGCAGGTTAGTATGACCAGGCTTATTCCTAAACAGAAGGTTGCGCTGTTTGCGTGGCGTAGGCACCATGTAGGGAACTCAGGACTACGCAGATTGTGCAGGTCGCTGGTCCCTGCTCCGAGATAGATCCGGAGAGGTAAACACTGCAATGGGGCTGTTATGGGGCCTGATAGTGGGGGAGGGAAGAGGGAAATCGGACAGCTTGACACAATTTCTGGGGGATGATTGCGGAAGGAGTGTATAGAGGGCAATACACAGGTACAACTGCTTCTAGGTGAGCTGTGCAAGAGCCTTCATACAGGAGCAGTGGGGTCTAAATGTGTATATACATAGATAGGACTTGTATACAGTGTGTGCACACTGCAAGGGACTGGGGATACTTTATAGAGTATAGAGAGAGGAATAGGGACCTTTATATTACATGGAACTAGTGTCTGCTGAATCAAGAAACTAAATACTAGCTACATATCTATCCATACAAATACTTCAAGTATACATAGACACAGAACAGGTGTTTTATAAAAGGACTTGCTGGTATTTAGGAATACAAATTGACCTTATATAAGATTGATAATAAATGTGTTTTTATATATATATATATATATATATATATATATATATATATATATATATATCAAGAATCTAGTCAAATTAGTGGGGGAACCAAACCATTTAAGATATGATTATAGAGTATATAGGATAATCAAAGTTATGAACTAGAAGTGGCATTGGTGTCTTACAATTTATATATAAATTGTAAGACACCAATGCCACTTCTAGTTCTTAACTTTGATTATTCTATATACTCTATAATCATATATAAAATGGTTTGGTTCCCCCACTAATTTGACTTAGATTCTTGATATATATATATATATATATATATATATAATTGAAATTTACACACACTTCGAGTAAATATATACTGTTAGATGGGTCAGCAACTGTAACTAGAGATAAATGTGACTCTGATCAACAAGTGGCTCTTCTAACAAATGCTAATTTGTTAGCATGAGTTGAAATTGTTAGCTGTGAATTCAAATCAGTGTCATTTTGCTTCATTGATTAATAGAATGCAAAAGAGGCTTTATAATTTGGATAAGTGTACTGTATATATAATAATATCTAAGTTATATTGGTGACATTTTGTATATTGACTCTTGGCCCCATGTTTTATTGGCTATTTAATTATAAAAGGTTGCAGATGCCTTCTGTAAGAGGTAATTTAAATGGAACTGGAAATTGTGTAAACAGACCCTTCTTGCCTGGAAATTGCATAGGGCACACAATTATTGAAACATGGGTTATGTTCACTAAGGTGAGCCTTTCTTAATAATGAAATGTGAACTCCCCAATTGCAGTGTTATTCAGTGTAGCCTATTCTGTGTTGAATGAGTTTCAACAAAATGACATTGGAATCTGATTTGTTACATCCTGCTAGTGAAAAAGGGATCTATCCTATTTTATGTGCGCATTTGTTGCAGCGCGCCGACGACGACTGTAGGAACGCGGCCATGCTCCCGTCCCCATCTAGCTGTTAAAACTAGGTTGTACACCCCAACCCTCTAACCTTAACCCCCTAAATCTCACTTCCTAACCCTAACCCCCTAAATCTCACTTCCTAACCCTAACCCCCTAAACCTCACTTCCTAACCCTAACCCCCTAAACCTCACTTCCTAACCAGAAACCCCTAACGACTTACCGGGCGTAGTAGCTCATCACAGCTAGACCCGGGCACACCCGCATTCCTACAGTCAGCATCCGCGCGCTTCCAGCGCTGCAACAAATGCTCACATAAAATAGAATAGGTCCTGAAAAAGCTGTCATAAATCGCTAGTTATACATATAAAGTGAAAGTTATCCAGAGGCTGTTTAAATACTGTATCTATTTATATATATATATATATATATATATATATATATATATATATATATATATATATATATATATAAATTGTAAGTGTTTGTTTTCCAGTCCTCTCTATCATTATAATACTATACCTGTTTACAATAGTTCTATAAAGTTCTGCATTGCTATTCTGTGTTTACTTATCACCTCTTTAACCTACAGGTAACAGCAAATACAGCTGTTGGGATGTTGCAGAGCAGGTCTGTGGCCTCATGAGCCACCCCATTATAACAGACGGACATGGCTAGAGTAAACATCGCTCAGGACATTATCCACAGGCAGATTCGGGTATGTGGGAAAAGGATGTTTGCATAAGTAGTTGAGTCACCATGAAATCTTTAACTTACAGATATTGGTGCATGTGAATAGCTCCCTTAACCTCACAGAAGATTTTGAAGAAATACACTTAAAAATAGGGAAATGTTCTTAGGATGTATGAACATTTTAATTCAGTCTTTAATTAAACCTTTTAAATGCACTTATGCTGCAGTGCAGTCTATCAATTAATTTTTTTCTGATCAACATCCTGAGATGGGAGGAGACTTTTAATGCACAGGATGTTTGCTCAATAGGAATGTGGCAGCAATAACTCCCAGTACTTTCAACAAACTAAGTGGAAGCTCATTAGTTTAGTTTAGGACACATGAGGAAGTCGCAGCAGAAAAAGCTAGAAGAAGAAAATGGAACCACACAGTAAAGAAAAATAATAATAGTAAAGTTCAAAATGTAAAGGTTGCATCTTATTTTTTGTCTTTCTAAAAACATTTTGCTTTCACCTACCTATTCTCTCGGCCTCTCACAATGGACAGATTCCTCAACTCATCATGCTGCACACTCCCTTGACCTTATTTTCATCAATCTCTGCACCACCTCAAACCTAGTCATCCGTCCACTCCCTCTATCTGACCACCACCTCCTAACTTTCAACCTCAACACACCTTCCTCTCACTATCCCTCTTCATCGTCCACCACCATCACCCGCAGAAATCTATAAGCTCTTGATTCACAACAGCTCTCCATTGTGCTACAACCCTTTCTAAGCCCCATCACCAACCTCAGCTGCCCTGACAATGCAACCTCACATTACAACTCAATTCTTACTTCCACCCTTTACACTCTTGCCCCCCATAACCTCTCGCAAATGGCCTCACTCACGTCCACTACCATGGCACACTAAACAAACACTCTACATCCATAAGTGCTCCCATACTGCTGAACGTTTATGGAGGAAATCTCAGACTTCAACAGACTTTGTCCATTACAAGTTTATATTGTGCTGTTACTTCTGTGTCCTCAACCTTGCCAAACAACAATACTTCTCAACATTAATATCCAATCTATCCGCCAACCCTAAATGTTTGTTCGCCACATTGTCTCACAGCTGAGGACCTAGCCAACCACGTTAAAGACAAAATTGAAAACATTCATAACAAATTCTCCTCTCAGCTGAGCTCACACACTTCCTCCTCTCAACCACTCTTTCAGTCACTCCAGTGGCTACCCATGACCTCCAAAATAACATTTAAAATCATGACCCTAACATATAAAACCCTCAACAATAATGCACCTCCTTAAATCTCTGGGATCTATCCCGTTTTAAATTTGCAGATATTTTGCAGCGCTGCCTATATTTCACACAAGTTGTAACCTTAGAAGGTTACCCTAACCCACATCGTAACCATAAAAGTCTCCCTAACCCTATCTGCACTGAAAATCAGAATTGCAATCTAGCTGTTGGTGGACGGCACTGCTGCTGCCACTGCTGGCGAATTTCAAAAGAGAAAGGACCAATCTCTGCTCTTATCTCAAAAAACTCCCCCTCCATTCTGCTAAGACCTTCGTCTTTCCTTCTCTCTTATTACCTTCTCTCATCCCTGCCATCAGGACTTTTCTTGTGTTGCCCCAATTCTTTGAAACTCCTTGCCTCGCTCCACTAGACTATCCTCCTGTCTCAAGGCCTTCAAAACTTCACTAAAAACACATTTATTTAATGAGGCTTATCAGCTTCCTTCTTAATGTGCCCAATTTATCTATCACCTTCCAAATCCTTTAGATGGAAAGTTTGCAAGGTTTCTAATCGTATAGGATGCTTGAAAAAAATATTCTTTTTGCAAGATTATAGGGTAAAAAAATAGGGCTCTCTTTTTGTTTAATCTGTATTGATTATTTTTATGTTCTGTGTCATCCAATGTATGGCACTGCGGAATATGTTGGCGCATTATAAATATTAGATAATAATAGTTTAAAAGTTATACAAAAGACCATATAGAAAAAAGTGACCAAACTATGTAGGTATTCTTATTTTTTTGTTTAAGAGCTTACAATCTAGAATGTGGGTGGGGTGGTTGAGACAAAACACAGGGGGATTGCTTGGTGTACGGTAATCTTCTCATCAGACTGATTTTACTGGAGAAGGGAGACACTGTGCTTCAGGAGGAGATTCGAGACAACCAGAGCAGCAATTGTGGTTTGTAGTGGTGATTAGGAGGCTATGTGGTAAGTCTCTATGAATAGATTTGTTTTCATAGTGTTTAAAGCTGTTAAATGTTATGGACAGTGACCTATAGAGAGTGTTAGCTTTAGAATAGCAGAAAACTATTTTAATTCAGATGATAACTATTAATGGCTAACTTTAATTAACTTGCAATCCAATCCTGTTCAGTTAGTCATTAAAAGTATTATTATCTCCACTAAAACATTTTTCTATAAAAAGATATGGAATTACAGAGAGAATTCACAGCATGTGAAAAATGCTGTGTGGAGATTTATGTGGAAGTAATGAAGGAACACAAGGGGCACAGGTCATTGGCAAAGTGAAGGGATGACGCAGGGAGAGATTATAAGGAAGGACAGTGATAGAATTATAGGGGTGCAATGTTATTGAGTACTTTTTAGGTAAGTGCCAGGATTAGTGGAGCTAGTGGGCTGGCGGAAGAGAGAAGTAGGTGATGAATGATGGGTAAGGTGGATGAGGGAATCTGATTTAAGTGAACATACTCAGGAGAGAGGAAGTAATGTTAGAGGGAATTTTTAAAGAGAATTGGTGACTTGGTTGTGACTTGGATTGGAAATAAATGATTTGTAGTTAAATGCAGCATTAATGTGTGATTCGAGAGCTTGTTGTCAAATGTGAGCACTTAGCATGGTGGAGTAGTTGAAGATTTATTGACAATGAGGGTGTTGGGATTCTGGTAGCAAGGAGATCCGTAATAACTTAATGCTATGAACATTTAGGTATATTATAGACAAATATGTTCAGTAAGATAACTTATATTTTAGCAATTTTTAACATGTTTTTCTCACAGGAAAGAGGTGCAAGAAGCTTTCAGAGAAGCCACCATGTAACTGACCCCTTTATCCGGCGTCTGGGGCTGGAGGCAGAGCTGCAGGTGAGAGGATAGCATAGGTTGGAGAAAGAGATGGTTTAGAAAATCTATCATGCCCAATTTATCTTTGTCTTTTTAGGGTCACACGGGCTGTGTTAATTGCTTGGAATGGAACGAGAAGGGGGAGTGAGTATTTTTAAATACACCTGTTTCAGTTTTTTTTTACATGTTGCCCTCTTCATCACTGATCCTTCTTTGTTTTCTCAGTGGTTCACCCTGTTCTACGCTACTGCTATTCTTGACCATGCGTTTTTTCTTCTGTATTCTTCCATGTTTCTCACACACCATCTTCAAGACTCATGCCTGTTGCTATTCCCATGAGTTTCATACATCTACACCTCTTTCTAGCTTTTTTTTAATTTACTACTTCTTTCCAGTTTATTGGCCTCTGGCTCTGATGACCAACACATGATGCTATGGGATCCATTCCATCACAAAAAGTTACTGTCTATGCACACAGGACACACGGCCAATATCTTCTCTGTCAAGGTAAGTAACAAGGTAGTCTGCTTGTGTTTGGGTGTAATGTTTTTCATTTGCTCATCTAACTTCCTCTCCTACCACATCTTCTCACATTTCCATCCACACTTCAGTTCCTTCCTCACTCCGGAGACCGAATTCTTATTACGGGAGCTGCTGATGCCAAGGTTCATGTTCATGATGTAAATTCTAGAGAGACTCTTCATGTCTTCTCGGAACACACCAACCGGGTGAAACGCATTGCCACAGCTCCCATGTGGCCCAACACCTTCTGGAGTGCAGGGGAGGATGGTCTTATCCGGTCAGTGGTCTGGCTTTTTTGGGATAGAGGGTGGGCAGATTGGAATGCTGTGAGTCCCCTGGTTTCTGACCTCTTCATTCTTTCCACATCCAGGCAGTATGATCTAAGGGAGAGCGACACACACTCTGATGTCCTGATCGATCTTACAGAGTACTGTGGGCAACTGGTTGAGGCCAAGTGTGTAAGCGTCAGTCCCCAGGACAACAACTGTCTAGCGGTGGGGGCCAGTGGGCCCTTTGTTAGACTGTATGACATTAGAATGATTCACAGCCACAGGTGGGTCATCAAGAGAAGGTGGGAATGAAAGGAAAGAAAGGAAGTTCTTCATTTGGCATACCATAGTTAGATGATAAATAAATTAGGGGTTGTGGTAAAGGAAAGAAATGGAGAAGGGTGAGATGTGTGGATTTTCTATTTTGAGGTTGTTCTGTTTTATTGATGGAGGGGGTAAGCTGCTAAGTGAATGATAGGTTTTCTATAGGAAGATATTATTGTATATCAGAAAATCTTTCTCTGTTCAGGAAAAATCTACAGCAAACCCAATCTGGGCTCCACACGTTTTGTTCACGACTGAAACCTATTCCAGAGGGGGCTGCACAGTACTATGTGGCAGGTAAAATTGACCAAGATTGCACTGATATGATATTTGTCCACTACAACAACCATCCTTCCCCTCACAGCAACTTGATATTGCCCCCTTATTTGCCAATCTTAGCCTGAGCCCCATTCATAAATCTGACTTTGTTTTCCCTCTTTACCAATCTAACCCTGTTCTCCAATCCTCCAGCCTTTTGCAAGTAATCCCCATTTCTTCCCCCTGACAATTTCCTCCCCATTGTGCTCCACCATTGATCTCTGTACCCTTTCAACCTGATTCTGACCCCTAATTATTTCTAGCCATCCAGCTGAATTCACCACCCCCTTCAAAACTCATCCTATATTTGTCCCCTTCAGTTAACTTGTGTCTATTTCCTCTTTCATCTATATGACCCTTACTCCACCCTGTCCAACAATCCTCACCCTGTTTTCTTGTGTCATCAGCAAACTTGACTGTTTTACCTCAAACTTATCAATCTATGAATATCCCCTCCCAATATAAAATATCTCACCCCATATCCAACCTAAATATATGTATAACCCCCTCAACCAACAAGGCATTGTTCCTCTGCACATCACCCTACCACTATTTCCCACCTTATATTTGACTAGTCACACATTGTGTGATGGTGGGTAGAAAGGTGATTAATATACCCTCCACTTTACGTACAAGAAAAAAATCTGATTGAAACATGCAGGTGTTCTGATAAAGTCTTTTCATTTACATACTGCTTATTCAGTGGATGGCATCTCAGTCACCTTTCCAGCTACAATAACAGGCTTCATATCCAAGGTTGTGTTCTGAAAGAGCACACATGGCTAAATGGATTACATGTTAAGTAGGCTAGAGACACATAGGTGATACATTTTGAGCCTCATTTGCATATCACTACCCAAAATCCTTAGCAACTGTTGGAACAGTTATTTCATAGGTAGACAGGTCTCATGGCCTGTCTGGGACATGTAGATGTACTGAGAATGGAATTTCTTTTTGGCCTTTCTAATTAGACTTGCCTATTACTTACTAATTCCCTTCCCTCTCCCTCAGGTCATCTGCCTATCAAGCTCCCAGATTACAACAATCGGTTGCGTGTCCTGGTTGCCACCTATGTGACATTCAGTCCAGATGGGACAGAGTTGCTTGTCAACATGGGAGGAGAGCAGGTGAATCAAAGTATAGAAGCCAGAGAAAAAGGTGTTGAAGTCATAACGTAGAGAGAGAGAGAGATATTATAGTATATGGATAAGCTTTTGTTTTAAATTTCTGTTACTTCTCATTATCAATTGTCCATATTTTTTCCTTCTATAGTCATTTCCTTTGCATATATCTTCAACTAATGTTTTTGTGTAAGTTGTTTCTTATCCAAAGTATACATGTCTGACATTACTTGACAATCATAAACACATTCCCAGAGTTGGCAAACATAAGCCACTTGAACAATGTAAAACAGAGAGACCACAGGAAGTACCAGGGAATACTACAAAACTATATATTTAAAGCTCTAGTTAATTTAAAGAAAAATATATATTTGTATTCAAATCTTTTCTGTGCATCTTATTCCATTTTCCTCAACTGTTTTATGAAAGGTTGTTTATAAGTCAAAGATATTGAAGCCACAAGGTAGTCCATTGAGTCACCTCTCAATCCTCCCTCCATAGGTATACCTTTTTGACCTGACATTTAAGCAACGACCATGTACCTTCTTATTGCCTAAATCCCACCACAACTCAGGAGGTGAGTAAACTTTGAGTACAATCAATTATCAGAGGGATACAGAGTTGTAGGAAACATATGGGCTGCTCTGATACATTATTAAATCTAGAAAAGGAGTAACCTTCTATGTGAGGGTAATATTTCCAATATCCTCAAATTATATAATTTATGGAAAAAATCAATTAGTGAGTGTAAATAAACATATATTTCAGAAAAAGAGAATAGACACTCCACTTAATTGTTAAAACCTTATCTATTAGTTTAAGGAAGATACAATCATAATAATTAAAAATGAATTGATTAACAATGTTAAAATGAACAACGGCACTTAAAACATAATTATCTTATACTGTTCCACAATATCGTCCATAAGTTAGAAAATGTGGTAATTGCACTGGATAATAGAGATATAGATAACTAATGTGGAAAACAATGATATGTACAAATATACAATTACTGCTCTGATACATGTCATAGAAAACATATGAGTCCGCATATTGTGTAAAATTAAAATTTTCTCTCTTCTGAAATATCATCATTTTTGTTAATTCTTTTTTCAAAATGAAATCACATGTATGTATTGAAGTGGTTATGTGTGATAATCTTTTTAAATGTATGTGGCAAACAAAGTACACCACTATTATAATGGTTATTGCTTACAATGTGTAAGAGTTTAAAGAGAATCATAAGATTCATTTAAAAAAAAAAAAAACTTTTTGAGCAAAGCATCTTACTTTCCTATTGATTGTATTGAGCCCTTGAATTTCTGTGTTAGTGCGAGCATGGGATTACACATAATTGAGTCAAGTTCCAGAGGTGGGGGAAAAAAAGTTAAAACACATTTAATATAAAAACAATTTGTTAATAGATATTTGTGCTACATCCTCTATAGTAATGTATCTAAGATATTAAGTGGTTTTCCCATGTATGTGTAAGGTATGATTTAGTAAAATATTAAAATTGTCTTCCTATTACGTTATTAGTTGAGTGACAAGATTCTGTGCACTTTGAGTCTTTAAAACAAGATTTACAACATTTCCTTACAGTAGTGCTCTGTGCTATCTCAGCAGTGTGGAAAAAGCCACATGCTCGCCCTACATGCTGGATCATGTTTTAACTTGAGACTGAGAAGTTTTCACAGTGGAAAGAATAGTAGCCACTTTACATCACAGGAAGATTTTTACACAATATTTACCATCGTTGGACCAAATATAATGTATTGGGTTAGAAGCAACTACCATTCTCTGGTGTTAAGACGGACTTGGACTCAGTACCGCTGTTCATTCACATTACGCCCTTCTATTTTATGTTTGTTAATAGCTAAATATTCCAACTTAAACAAAATCTATAATTTACCACTGGCTATACCTTAAAGCGATATGAAAGTTTCCCTGTTTTTAATATTTAAATAAACTACCTAAGTGTTTGTTTGCATATTCAAACTTTGTTTTATTAACAAGTGTTTTCACTCACTCAGTCCCTGCAAAGGCTGGTCCCAACAACTTATGCATACAATGCTTCTATTGATACTATATGTACTAGCCAGTTACAAACGGTTTCAACAGCATAGTTACATAGTAATTGAGATTCAAAAAAGACTTTTAGCCCATCAAGTTCAACCTTTTAAGATCTGCTCTGATCTGCAATATGTGGATTAGTTGTTAATTGATCCAGAGGAAGGCAAACAGAAAAAAAAACAAGTGAAACTTTGCCTATTGTCTCAAAAGGGAAAACATTTTTTATTCCTTCCTGACACCAGATACCGGCGATCGGGTTTCTCCCTGGATCAATACTTCCTCTCTAATTAACCAGGATAACCCTGAATACCCTTTTTATTTGAAAATATATCCAATCCCTTTTTAAAGTTCTCTATCGAATCTGTCGTCACCACCTCCTCTCGTAGAGAATTCCACAGATTAACCACCCTTACTGTGAAGAACCCTTTTCTTTCTTTAAGGTGGAATCTTTTTACTTCTAACCTCAAGGGATGTCCTCTTGTCAGTTGAGAACCTCTTGGCACAAAAAGCTCCCTTGACAAATCTTTATACTGACCCTGGATGTATTTATATAAGGTAATCATATCTCCTCTTAGATGCCTTTTTTTTTCTAGAGAAAATAAGTTTAATTTGGTTAGTCTTTCTTCATACCTTAGTCCCTCCATTCTCCTTATTAGTTTTGTAGCCCTTCTTTGTACTTTTTACAGTTCTAAAATGTCTTTTTTATGAAGTGGTGACAAAAATTGTACTCCATATTCCAAATGAGGGCGTACTTATAATCCTGTTTGAATAGACATATTCTTGTATATTATCCCTTATTAACCCTTCTAAAAGCTTCCCCACTACAGAAGTGAGGCTCACTGGTCTATAATTCCCCAGATTTGCTCTTGCTCCCTTCTTAAATATAGGTATCACATCAGCTTTTCTCCAGTCATCTGGTAGAGACCCTGTGTTGAGTGAATCTTGAAAAATTAAATATAATGGTTTGGCTATTACAGAACCCAGTTCCCTTAGTACCCTTGGATGTATTCCATCAGGACCCGGGGCTTTATTAACATTTATTTTTTCCAACCTCTTTTGGATTTCTTCCTGCGTTAACCAATTATTTGGTGAATGTAGTGTAGCCCCATTATGTTGCATTGTGGTACCTCCCTTGTATATATCGAAGAAAATAGCTTATTTAGCTTATCTGCCTTTTCCTTGTCACTAATTTTCAGACGGCCTGTGTCACATTGTAATGTTCCTATAGCTTCCTTCCTCGCCTTCTTCCCATTTTTTTATATACTTAAAAATATTTTAGGGTTAGTCTTACTCTCTTTTGCAACTAATTTTTCATTTTCTATTTTAGCCAGTCTAATAGTGCTTTTGAAACCCTTGTTGATTTCCTTGTATTCCCGTAAAGCAGCCTCTGTCCCCTCTTGTTTGTATAATTTAAATGCCTGTTTTTTACTTCGTATCTTGATCTTTAAATCATTGTTAAGCCACATTGGATGGGATTTACTCCTTTTACTTTTATTCCCACACAGTATATGCCGATGTGTATGTATATTTAGTAAGGATTTAAATGTTGTCCATTTATGTTCAGTGTTTTTACCTATCAGTTCTCTGTCCCAGTCTATACTTTGTTTTGCTGCCCTTAGATCGTTTAAATCTGCCCTTTTAAACATAAGCGTTTTTGTTGGCCCCTTACAGTTTTTTTTTTTTTTATTTAATCTCAAATGAGACTGTGTTGTGATCACTGTTTCCCAAAGGTTGCCCTATTTCAACATTTTGATACTATAGCAATAATATTTGTGATTACTAAATCCAAGATAGCTTCATTTCTAGTAGGCGCTTGTATAACCTGGGCCAGATAATGATCCATGAGTGTACTCAAGAACCTGCTCCCCTTAGCTGAACTGCTGGTCACATTTATCCAGTTTATTTCAGGGTAATATAAATCTCCAATTATTAGAACTTGCCCATGCTTAGCTGCATTTCCAATCTGTAACAATAATTGCATTTCCTCACTTTCAGGGGTTAATAGCATACTCCTACCAATATTGTTTTTTTTTTTTTTTTTGCGGGGGGGGGGGGGTACCTTTGCAGGGACTGTTTGAAAGTTTTGAGTTAGTGACAGAGCTTTCGTATCGTAGTGAATTTATCTCATCAGTATTGGTAATATCCCCACCAAACAATATATAAACATTTCATCCAAAGACTGAGCTCCTTATCTCCCCCCCTCAGCTTCCACTCCTCACATTTCTCTCACTGCTGACAATGCCATCATCGCTCTGTCTTGTCTTGTTCTTATCGCCTGCTCTCACTCCTTCCTTCAGGACTGTTTTCTCGTACTGACCATATTTTTAGGAAATCCTTGCCTCGCTCCGATAGATTATCTTCCTGCCTCAAATCCTTCAAATATGCATCTCTTTATCACCTTCAGCCTTAAAATGCACAACTCACCTATCGCCCTCCTGTACCTCACCCAATGTAAATTTGCGAGTTTTCAATCCTGTTAGGTGCTTTAGGGAAAGCACTGTGTATGTTGGATTAAAAGCTCCATAACATTGCATTGTGTTCAAATTATTTTTGACTTGTACTCAACCCCTATACAGTGCTACAGAATATATTGGTGCCTTACAAATAAAGGATAATAACTCACTGTAAACAAATATTACTATATATTCAGCTTTTTTTATATGGACAATTCTTTATAGTTTATAACTTAATGAGATTCCTTATCTTACGTTTTTTAATCAACACCATATAATCTTAAAGTTGTTATCAGTGGCCACTGTTTGTTATATCACATTTTTAGCTTGAGGAAAATATTCTGAATTGCAGAAACGCTTTTTGTTATGATTGCTGCCATATGCAAAAGTTTCTATACCCACTTATAAAGGGAGGACACAAGGAGGAGGAGATAAGAAGCTCTGCTTGAGGAAAAAATAGCTACTTTTAGTGTTATTTATTTATACACTATCACATAAATGCAGCTGGTCCATAATGAGTTCTATATTGTGTTTGGTGGATATTTTTCATATTGAGGTGATAATTTCCCTGTGGGTTGATAAGTAAATTAACCAATATTTTTGATAAATTTACTATATAGGGTGTAGTGCACATACTGGTTTATAATTTGTTTTTGATCTATGATCTCAGGTTCAACACTTTCTTACATGGTAGCAGCACTTCATATGACCATTTTATGTGAAAGATTTTATTTTATTTTTTAAAGCCATACTGGACATGTATTCAGTATGCAAAAGAATGAGAATTGAGAATATTCTAAATGTAAGTGAGCTGGATTATGAGTGCATCTGATAGAAAAAAATAATGTGTGTATGAAAAGATTTGTTTGCATGTAAAAAAATACCAAAATAAGTATTTAAATACGTACCTTGAAATTGGCAAATATCTTCTGTCGGTTTAAACTTAGGGTTAACACCCTCCAAACCAAGGCTAAACTGGTATACAATTTGAAAAATAATTTGGCCAATCAGGAGAAGTAAAGACTGAAACATTTGTATCACAATCTGGCAGTTGCGGTTTATTTATTTTTTCTGTTTATTTTTTTCTCTGCTTTATTGGTAATTTCCTTTAGAGGACACTCACTGTAGCCTGTAGGGTACACTTTATGTAAGCTTCCTAGGAGTGGGCACATCCAGATATCCGTATCTAACATATAAATATGTTTTCACCTTTTCAATATAATACATATTTTTCTACTAATCAGTAGCTGTTTATTAGGAAACATTTGAAATCCAGCTCACTTACATATCCCTTTAAATTTACTTATTTTTAACACATTTTATTTTTATTCCATATGACTCCATTTACAGCTCTGATCAAGCAGTACATTCATCCATTGTTATTGAGTCACTCTAGGAGGATTCTATGTAAATCACTGGGGTGTGTTTTAGTGCACACTTTTCCTCCAGGCTTTGTAAGTGAGCCCAGAAGCAGCTCTGTGCAAATGGAATAACAGTCAATAAAAAAAAAATGTGTTAAAATGAAGTAATTTTTTTAATACAGTAATATGCTCAGTTCTAATTATTTGGCACACTACCTACAAAAGCAGTATGCTCTTAACTAAAACAATAAACTTTCTTAAAGCGGTCTTTTAATGCAAATCTTCAAATCCTAATTAGAATTATTTGTTATCTGGTGAAGAGTCACTTGTTAACCACATACATTGTTATCACTTTGCTAAAATGATTATGGGACAAAAGTCTTAAAGGGCCAGTGTGGTCAATTTTTTTCCCATATAGTTATTTGAATTCCTAAACTATAATGGGCAAGATGTTGTTAGAATGATATAAAAGATGCAAAGGCTGCTTTTTTATTACAACTTACTCGTTACTAAATGCCTCCATTTTCTTTTGTCAGCTGATTCTGTATGTTATCTTTTCAACTAAACTAATGAGTTTTAAATTATTATTCCTGAAAGCCCTGGCACTTATAGATACCATATTCTCATTGTGTAGATGACATTTCCTGTGCAGTCAGTCTTCTCACACTTCAGGAAGCTGATTGTGAGGAACCAAAATGGTAGATTTGGCAGCAGCATAATTGCATACAAAAGGTAATATATTAAAAGTTGTGTTAGTTTATTTTCCATTTTTTTAAATATTTTGCATATTTTCCAGTATAGTTTTTCAAAATAGTATATTTTAAATATATGACCATGATTGCAAATCATAACTCAGATATGGCAATGCCACTAAACAATGTGTCTCACAAATATCTGGAGGACTCAAATCTACAGACATAGAGTGGATCAAAATCACATCTTACTCTACTCTAGTATAGACTATTGGTTGATGACTGACAATCTCTTCTTCAAAACTAACCCATTGAAGGGTAATGTCATTCGTTTTATAGTAATTGTGTATTAATTACCCTATGATATGCATTGTTCTTTAGCATGTAGAAATCCAATAATCTAACTCTAAATTTCATTCAGAGGTACAGAATGGAAAGACCTCAACCAATGGGATTCATCGGTACAGCAACGGGTTCCGATTTAGCGACAGCAAGTGCTTGATGGGGTGAGAACAGTGCAAGAGCTTATACACTGCATTATCCTCAAGGGTGACTTCTCTCCTTGTCTCCTCATAATGACTTTGAAGCCAAAATTATTTGGACTTAAACGGTCATATCTTGACTGAAAAAAAGCTTTGGTTTGAGCAAACAAAAAATAACTCTTAACTGAAGCATGCCAGCAAAGTTGATTAATCCTGTATCTCTAGGAAGGAGGCTGGACCATTTCCACATAATAAAGCCAAATAAAAGCTCCCTCTCTATTCTACTCATTCTTTCTTGCATCTCTTTCCAAACTCTCTCTCTTTTTGCTTTAGGCCATCCCCTGATCTACCTCCACACCTAGAGAAGGTGAAGCAGAAAGCCAATGATGCATTTGCTCATCAGCAGTGGAGTCAGGCAATTGAGTTATACAGCCAGGCTGTGAAGAGTGCTCCACGCAGTGCCATGCTCTATGGAAACCGTGCTGCGGCTTACATGAAACGCAAGTGGTGAGTAAAAATTAGCACACAAAATGATAATAGAGGAGAAAGGGATTTGGGTTAGAGGGTGCTGAAGGGAGAAATTAATTATGAATGGTGTCTGATCAAGATAAAGGGACGGGTTCTGGATTCAGAAGGAAGAGTGAGTAACACAGGGTGCTGTGTCCAGTGGAAGATAGATGAGTATGTGTTGGATCTAGGGAAAGGATGAGAGTTGAAGCATTATAAGGGTTGTGGAATGATTCACACAAATGATTTTGGTTGAATGGACAGCCATACATGGATCAAGAGGTGAGAAAATCCATGGGCCAGATGGAGGAGTTAACATTTGAAGAGAGAGCTTTGGGTGTAGGTTGTTACATCCATGTAAATATTTTACTGTATGATCCTTCTCTTTCAATCTCAGGGATGGAGATCACTATGATGCCCTGCGTGATTGCCTCCAGGCTCTTGCCCTAAACCCAGCTCATCTCAAGGCTCACTTTCGCCTGGCACGATGTCTGTTTGAGCTCCGATATGTGTCTGAAGCACTGGATTGCCTAGAAGAATTCAAGACGAAGTTCCCTGAGCAGGCCCAAAGCAGCGCTTGTGAGGCTCTGGACAGGGACATCAGGGTGGCCCTGTTTTCCAAAACTGAAAACCGTGAGTCCTTTTCCATGAAGGTTTCCCTTACTGTTTTCTCAGGGTTTTTTATTTTGATACATTTGTTTTTCCTGTGTTTCATTTTAGATTTTCTATCTATCTGTTTTTCTTCATTTTTTTACACACCACATGGTCTCTTATTTGGATCCTGGTGCTCTCTTCCTCATTACCCATCCCAAGTATCATTGTCTTTTCAACAGAAGATGATAAGAAAGGTGGATCTGTCCGCTTACGTCCTGGGGGAAGGAAAGATTCCCTTTCAGAAGACGAGCTGCTTCTAAGAGAGAAAAGTTTGGACTACAAACATAGATACTGTGGCCACTGTAATACCACCACAGACATCAAAGAGGCCAGCTTCATGGGCAGGTAACACAAATCGTGAAAGACATTTAACTCACAACAGTAAGCAGTAACTCAATTCTTGAATCGCCTCCAGAATTGTGCACAAGGTAACTCAATTTTCATTTTATGCTTACTTCTTTCTTCTTTATCCAATAGTAACGCCCAGTACATAGTGAGCGGCTCAGACGATGGTTCGTTCTTTATTTGGGAGAAGGATACTCGTGCACTCATTCGGGTTCTACAAGGAGACGAGTCCATTGTTAACTGCCTACAGCCACATCCAAGCTACTGCTTCCTAGCTACCAGTGGCATAGAACCTGTCGTCCGATTGTGGAGCCCAAGGCCTGAGGTCAGCAATGGGGCAATCGGGGGTTGTGCCAGTTTTGCAGTTTAGTGATGTGGTGAGGGACACATCTACTTTCTAGAGTTGTCTGCAGAGTTATTTTTCTGGCTGGGTGCAACATTCTAAAGGGCTGGCTGAGTGTGTTATTTTGAACTTATTTGTGAGTGACCCTGCAACATTTGATCTTTGTGTGCAAAGTTCAGCAAGTTTTAAAACTGTGAGGTTCATTGAGATAATATATCTATTATAAATATCAAAAATATAATTCTGCCACTATACAAAGCTCTAGTACGCCCTCATTTGGAATATAGAGTACAATTTTGGGCACCACTTCATAAAAAGGACATTTTAGAGCTGGAAAAGGTACAGAGGGGGGCAACAAAACTAATAAGGGGAATGGAGGGGCTACGTTATGAAGAAAGACTAACCAAATTAAACTTATTTTCTCTAGAAAAAAGGCGTCTAAGAGGAGATAAGATTACCTTATATAAATACATCCAGGGTCAGTATAAAGATTTGTCAAGGGAGCTTTTTGTGCCAAGAGGTTTTCAACTGACAAGAGGACATCCCTTGAGGTTAGAAGTAAAAAGAAAACGGTTCTTCACAGTAAGGGTGGTTAATCTGTGGCATTCTCTACCAGAGGAGGTGGTGACAGCGGATTCGATAGATAACTTTAAAAGCGGACTGGATTTATTTCTAATTAAAAAGGCAATTCAGGGTTATCATGGATAATTAGAGAGGCAGTATTGATCCAGGGAGAAGTCCGGTCGCCGGTGTCTGGGATCAGGAGGGAGTTGATTTTTTATTTTGTTTTGTTTTGTTATACAACTAATTAATTAATAGTTAATCTGCATATTGCTGATCAGAGGAGATCTTGAAAGGTTGAACTTGATGGACTGAAAGTCTTTTTTCAACCTTAAATACTATGTAACTATATGTAATGTCCCAAACAGTCTGTATACCGAGGGAGTGCTCTGCAGAATTCTGAAATAACACATCTCTTCTATTGTTTCCTTGTAGAGTGAAGGTCTAGACAAGCGAGTGGTGCAGGACATGGAGGGAGCTTGCCAGGCTAACCAGAGAAGAATGAACGCTGACCCCTTGGAAGTGATGCTACTGAACATGGGTTACAGGATCACAGGATTGAGTGGTGGGGGCTCAGGGTCTGGTGGGGGAGGATCTGATGATGAGGAGACCACTGAGGGACAAGTACAATGCCGACCCAGCTAACCCTGAGCGTACGGAGGAGACAGGGGGCCAAGAAAGTGGGGAATGTACCGGGTGAGGGTTGACCATACTTGGTAGGTGCATATGTGAGTGCATACCATATATGTCTCCTTGCTCTATCTGCTTGCCCTGGTGCATTAGATTAAGGAAGGAACTCCGATCCCGCCTCTCCTCCATGGACTCCAGAATAAATTTGATGCGTAGCATTGCACACATACCCCTTCCCATTCTGGAGTAATTTCTTCATCATAAAGAAGCAGGAAACATCAAGAAGTGGGCACAAAAAAAGAGCAATTAAAGGATCTGTGCTAACTGGTATAGTTTTCAACCTAATGTATCCTGACATTCATGCAGAATATGAAAGATGTCAATGTGGTGCCTATAACCTGCAGTTATGCCTCCTAGCGCTCTAGATTGGCAGTGTGGGTCTTTTGAAGCAGAAAGCTTTGAGGACTGTAGCACAATGTCTATTGCAAAAAATATCTGCAAAACATAGATGAACATATTCTAGACTTCCCAGGCCTGAAGGATTTTATAAAATGTTGATAGTGCCTGGGATTCTTTACCCGTCCATCATTGGATGGGCTCTACAGCAACTGAGGGTATACTTGGTGTGGTTCTAGTTTATATTGAATGCCTCCGCTTCTATGCTTGTATTTCTAGCCTTTAAGGGCCTAGAAATGGGTGGCTTATAGTTCTCTCTAACATCAAGAGACAGTACTATTCAAGAGATTCTTTCTGGTCTATGTTTTGACCTAGATCCAGCTAGGTGACTTGAGTTGGATTAAGGGGTTGATCCAGGACACACTAGCCTGGTATGGGACGTGCTCTGTGCCATCTTTGGACTCAGTACAGGGTTCTAGAGCTTGGTTTTGAGACCTCATTACAGTTCTACAGGGGTTTTTGCCAAGGTCCCCTCCAGGTTGTTTTTTTTTTTTTAGCTGCGTTCTAGGTCTGCGGGTGGCTGTTCCCGGTTTGTATTTGATGTATATCTATGAATAAAAGTTTCTTTATTTCTGAGCATCAGTGAAATGCATTCTGAATTATTTTACCTGATTTCCTCCATTAGTCTCATTTTAGTGAATAGAAGCAATTGCACTTCCCACAAACTTGAATATAGCCCTGGAAGACTATATTCTTCTGGTCCAAGACACGACATTCATAGGAACATGTGTTGAGTATGGCATGCCAACAAAACCCATTACGATAATTTGGTCTGTCATTATCTTGAACTTTTTTTAGTGGTATGGAACACAAATGTTTTTTTCCCCTGAATTTAAAAGAAAATGCTTTAAATATTAGAGGAAAAAAAAAAAAATATATATATATATATATATATATATATATATATATATATATATATATATATATATATATATATATTTTAGGTAGAAATATTTAGTAAAACGTGTTTAAACATCATTGAAACGAAGAAGAAATGCAAAGAAAGAAAACACATTTCTGTGTCCTTTAACCACTTTTTTAAATAAATATCAGTTTATTAATATGAGTATACGCTTACTAAGAGCATTGGCTTCTAAACATTTTCAGCCTTATTAAATTGTGATTTCAGCCCATTGAATACGGCTCTATATAAACACACAGCATATTTTTTTACAGAATTTTTTAGTTAGTGAATTTCTATCCAAAAGCAAGGTCTTTACTTACTAAAAACTTCTGTAAAAAAAATATGCTCTGTGCTTATATAGAGCCCTTTTAAATTTTCTGAATCGCAATTTAATAAGGCTGTCTGTATCTAAAACATTGGGCTAGATATTAATAAAGTGCTAAATAATGGTAAGGTCCTAATATTGAGACATGATTAAAGGGGAAGTTTCATTTAAATACAATCAAAGAGCATGTTGGCAAACCAAACTTTTTTTTTTAAATGTATGTAAAAGTTATACAGCTGTTCCATGTTTGTATTGCCAGGACTAGAATGCATCAGTGGCACAATCTGATGTACTCAGAAGCCCAACAAGTCCAATTACGGGTCCAGAACTCTGATATTTCACTGATACAATATCTATAACGTGGAGCAGTAAATGTAAATATATACTGCTTTTAATCACATTGGTTATGTTGTGCAGGGAGCCCCATTTGTATGATCATCTGCTTTGGTATTGGGGAGGGATGTTGATAACACTTTCATTCTGTTCTGTTGAAAAAAAATGCACTCTGGAATGCAAGCTATCATAAGAAATGTTAAGCTTATCGAGGTCTTAGATACTCCAAAGCAAACCGACAATGCACTGCAGAGATAAATATAGTTGTTAATAAATTAAAAGCCTTTTTTGTACAATATCATATCTAGTTCTGAAAGATGCTATTGTCAATGTGCGACTTAAGTGGTCCAGTAATATTTAACCATTATACTATAAGCTGGGCTATTATAGGTCACACCGTGGAGGTCCCAGCTATGGTAGGATAGTAAAGTACCAATACAAATATGAATATTCATGTTCATCTAGCAAAGGTTTCATCTGGGAAAAGTCTGTGCTAGATGATGTTGGATATTTTGTACGTGGTTTATTAGGGACAAAAAATGATTCATTATGCTACACTATTGCAGTCCTTTACCCTCCTGTTTTTTATCTGTTAGGTACCAATAAAAATATGAATATTTACAATTGGAAGTTATTAAATACAGAAAACTGCCTTTGACTTTACAATATTTTGTCTGTTAATCAGCTCAAGAGATCCTCCAACACAATTGGCCTTCTTATCAATTCTTATTTATCATCATTATTGATCACAGACTCCCTGATTAATAATTTATTTTTGCAGCCAATTTTTCAGGTGGCAGCCAATGAAGACATTATTGTAACCCAGAAGTTTCCTGAAACAGGAAGCAATTAATCCACCAATGAGGGTAATTGGGTAATAAAAACAAGACCACATGGTGGTAGCATCTCTTGATTTGAGCCAACATTTAGTAAAATCAAAAACTGTTTTCTATTGCTAAATGATTATTTTTTTAAAACTTCCAATTGTAAATCTTCATTGTTTTATTGGTATTTTACCATCCTAATATAAGTAGGACCTCTGTTATGGCATTTTACTTTGGTATATGGCTCATTATCGTCTTTAGATCTGTTTGAATTATATTTTTTACACCAAAAGACTTGTAAACAGATACTGATAATTTATTTCCATTCTTTACCATTTGTCTCATATTCTCATTCTCTTCCTCTCCTCATGTACATCTAATTATACAGATGTAGCAACACTGTGGTCTTGTGAAATATAGAAAATATTGTATTTATGTCCGGTAAAATGATCTGATTGCATTTTAGCCACAGTTCATAAATGTTGGTGTGTCATGTATTTTATCTGCATTCACAATACTGCACTCCTTTTTCCACCATGTCTTTATCATATACCTGTCCCGTATTATTTTAGACCTAATACTCTGTGACGCACTCTGGCATTGCAACACAGTGTGTAAAAGCACACTGATTATATGGAATTACTGTTAAGAAAACAGCGTAAATATTCATATACTTAACAATATATTATACATTGAAATACTTTAGGGACTGGGGTGAGTGAATTGTAGGGGCTAATTTCTGCTAGAGAATGGCAAAGTCCCAGGAGAAGTATGTTAAATGTCATGTCTTAACCAGAGTATTTTTGGTCCATACACAACATATAGGACTGAACACATACACCAAATACAGTAGACTGGACCGAATACAAACAAACGAAACAATAAATCCACTATAAGCCACTAATTGAAACGCAAAAGAGCAATATATTAGATTAAACAAATAAAATATTAAAGTACCTTCCTAGTACATAATGTGCATTGAAAGCACACGTATACATATTGCCCTGGAATGAGTACACATACGTGAACAGATTTAGCATGTATACAGTTGATAGGTTTGCGCACACAAAACTACACATAAAATGTACTGCAGGGATGGTGACAAATACAGAAGACTTTCACTGCACACATTGGCAAGGCACACCTCACAATATACTTGACCAAAATAAGGTTGTAAACAGTTACCCAGGAGCTTCTGGTGTTGGGATGAAGTGTAAATTATGTTTTTCTCATGTTTTTGTTGTTAAAATGTCCTTTCAACTGAAAAGAGGGTTTCAGGGAACATACATAGTTACATAGGCCCTCATTCAATTGCAATTTTGCTAATTGAATAGGGCTCTAAATAAGCACATAACATAATTTTTTAAAATACGTTTTTAGTTAGTGAAAAACTTGCTTTTGGATAGATGTTTACTAACTAAAAACTTATGTAAAAATAATATGCTATGTGCTTATTTAGAGCCCTATTCAAATTGGCCAAATTGCAATTGAATGAGGGCCATAGTATTTAAGGTTGAAAAAAAGACTTTCAGTCCATCAAGTTCAACCTTTTAAGATCTCCTCTGATCTACAATATGCGGATTAACTATTAATTAATTAGTTGTGTATATATAAAAAAAATCAAAAATAAAATCAATTCCCTCCTGATCCCAGACACCGGCGACCGGACTTCTCCCTGGATCAATACTGCCTCTCTCATTATCCATGATAACCCTGAATTCACTTTTTAATTAGAAATAAATCCAGTCCCCTTTTACAGTTATTTATCGAATCCGCTGTCACCGCCTCCTCTGGTAGAGAATTCCACAGATTAACCACCCTTACTGTGAAGAACCCTTTTTTTTCTTTAAGGTGGAATCTTTTTACTTCTAACCTCAAGGGATGTCCGCTTGTCAGTTGAAAACCTCTTGGCACAAAAAGCTCCCTTGACAAATCTTTATACAGACCCTGGATGTATTTATATAAGGTAATCGTATCTCCTCTTCGACGCCTTTTTTCTAGAGAAAATAAGTTTAATTTGGTTAGTTTTTCTTCATAGCTTAGCCCCTCCATTCCCCTTATTAGTTTTGTTGCCCTCCTCTGTACCTTTTCCAGCTCTAAAATGTCCTTTTTATGAAGTGGTGCCCAAAATTGTACTCCATACTCCAAATGAGGGCCTACTAGAGCTTTGTATAGTGGCAGAATTATATTTGCTTCCCTGGCTTCTATACCATTCTTAATACATGCTAATATTTTATTTGCCTTTGCAGCTGCTGCTTGGCTTTGAGCACTTACCTAGGTGGTTGTCCACAAGCACTCCCAAATCCCTTTCAATATCTGATACACCTAGATTTGCTCCATTAAGATTATAAATTGCATGGCTATTTTTCCTTCCCAGATGCATAACTTTACATTTATTCGTATTAAATCTCATCTGCCATTTAGATGCCCATTCCTCAATTTTATGTAAATCTCTTTGGAGGGAAAGCACATCACTATCTGATTTAATTACCTTGCACAACTTCGTGTCATCAGCGAAAATGGAGACACTACTTTCCAATCCTACCTCTACGTCATTAATAAATACGTTAAAAAGGAGAGGACCTAATACTGAACCCTGAGGAACCCCACTTACCACATTAGTCCAATCGGAGTATGTTCCATTTACAACAACCCTTTGCTTCCTGTCTTTTAGCCAGCTCTCAATCCATGAGCAGATATTTACTGCAACTCCTGTATCTCTTAGTTTGCACAATAGTCTCCCATGTGGCACTGTATCAAAAGCCTTTGCAAAATCCAAAAAGACTACATCCACTGAGTTGCCTTGATCCAGGTTCCTACTAACCTCCTCATAGAAACTAATTAGATTTGTTTGACATGACCTATCCCTCATAAATCCATGTTGACTCCTACTTATAATCCTGTTCAAATAGACATATTCTTGTATATTATCCCTTATTAACCCTTCTAAAAGCTTCCCCATTACAGAAGTGAGGCTCACTGGTCTATAATTCCCCGGATTTGCTCTTGCTCCCTTTTTAAGTATAGGTATCACATCAGCTTTTCTCCAGTCATCTGGTAGAGACCCTGTGTTGAGTGAATCTTGAAAAATTAAATATAATGGTTTGGCTATTACAGAGCCCAGTTCCCTTAGTACCCTTGGATGTATTCCATCAGGACCCTTGGCTTTATTAACATTTATTTTTTCCAACCTCTTTTGGATTACTTCCAGTGTTAACCAATTATTTGGCAAAGGTAGTGTAGCCCCATTATGTTGCCGTGTCCCAACCACTGGTAACTCCCTTGTGTATACTGAAGAAAAGAACCTATTTAGCTCATCTCCCTTTTCTTGGTCACTAATTATCAGACGGCCTGTGTCACATTGTAATGTTCCTATAGCTTCCTTCCTCGCCTTCTTCCCATTAATATACTTAAAAAATATTTTAGGGTTAGTCTTACTCTCTTTTGCAATTAATTTTTTTTATTTTCTATTTTAGCCAGTCTAATCGCCCTTTTGCAAGCCTTGTTGATTTCATTGTATTCCTGTAAAGCAGTCTCTGTCCCCTCTTGTTTGTATAATTTAAATGCGTTTTTTACTCCGTATCTTGATCTTTAAATCATTGTTAAGCCACATTGGATGGGATTTACTCCTTTTACTTTTATTCCTGCACGGTATATGCCGATGTGTATGTATATATAGTAAGGATTTAAATGTTGTCCACTTGTGGTCAGTGTTTTTACCTATCACTTCTCTGTCCCAGTCTATACTTTGTATTGCTGCCCTTAGACCGTTAAAATCTGTCCTTTTAAAATTAAGAGTTTTTGTTGGCCCCTTAAAATTTTGTTTTTTTAATTCAATCTCAAACGAGACTGTGTTGTGATCACTGTTTCCCAAAGGTTGCCCTATTCCAACATTATATACTATATCAATATTATTTGTGATGAGTAAATCTAAGTTAGCTTCATTTCTAGTAGGCTACTGTATAACCTGGGCCAGATAATGATTCCTGAGTGTACTCAAGAACCTGCTACACTTAGATGAACTGCTGGTCTCATTTATCCAGTTTATTTCAGGGTAATTAAAATCTCCCATTATTAGAACTTGCCCATGCTTAGCTGCATTTCCAATCTGTAACAATAATTGTATTTCCTCACTTTCAGCTATATTTGGGGGTTTATAGCATACTCCTACTAATATTATTTTGGAATTTGCTGCTCCGCTATTTAACTCTACCCACAAACATTCAGCTTTATCACTAGGTCCACCATAAATATCTTCTCTGACTATAGCCTTAAATTCAGGCTTAACATACAGACAAATCCCTCCTCCTCGTTTACCATTGCCTCTATCTTTCCTAAATAGGTTATAACATCCAGATTAACAGTCCAGTCATGAGATTCATCCCACCATGTTTCAGTAATGCCCGTTAAATCCCATTTTTCATTAATTGCTAATAATTCTAACTCTCCCATTTTTCCTGGCAAGCTTCTGGCATTAGCAAGCACACACCTTATGTTATGAGTCTGTAGTTCTGAAGTGCCTGCCACTGTACTTGAAATACTTAGTACTACCTCCCTATTGACTATACTACCCCTCCCCCCATCTTCTCCCCTATGAGTTGTTAATTCATCCCTTATACCCTCTACACTTTCTACCCCATTACTTATATCTAGTCCCTCCCCCCAACTACTAGTTTAAAAACTCCTCCAGCCTTTCTACCATCCTATCCCCTAGTACAAAAGCTCCCTCATCATTAAGGTGCAATCCATCCCTGCTGTAGAGATTGTACCGAAGTGAGAAGTCAGCCCAGTGCTCTAAAAACCCAAACCCCTCCTTAGTGCACCACATCTTTAGCCACGCATTAACCTCCCTAAGCTCCTTCTGCCTCCCTGGGCTAGCACGTGGCACTGGTAGTATCTCAGAAAATACTACCTTGGAGGTCCTTGCCTTCAGCTTATTACCTAGTTCTCTAAAATCATTCTTTAGGACACTCCTAAATATGATAAGATGATTTATAATGCTGGTGATATTGCTCAATATAATAAACAATTTAATATAGCGACGGTAAACTCTTGCCAAGTCGTCCAACTTGCCCCATCCATTCCAAAACTAGTGTCTGTCCCTGAAACTTAATCTGCTCGTCTTTATGTATAAAGAGGCATTAAGAACGCCTAACACTTTAAGTATACCACTACCAATAATCATAGTTATTGATTAACATATGTAAAGTTTAAATGCACTCTATTCGAATACTAAATGAAATTGTATTATGTAATTTATAATATCACCCTATTAGAAATGTTATGGATATCAACGCCAATCTCTATGAGCACTAAATGTAACTAGGTGGTCACCAGATCAAACAGTTAACAGCCAGCTAACAAGACTATACCTTACACATACTGCACGGAAAAGAAAACACATAACAGGTGTGCATGGAAAGGGCTGGACAGACCTCTTAGAAGATTAAGTACATTGTGATCTCTGGCTGGAAACCCACATACAAGGCTTCAGAGTTGTTGCACTGTTAGTTTTGGCAGTGATATATATTATGCTATTAAAGGGCTAGTTACCTCACTGTAAGTGCTCTTCGTGGTGTGCAAGAACACAAGATTGTATATTAAAATTATCTATTTATTCCCCAATTACACTAATAACAGCTATGAAATCTAAAGTTATATCTGTTTACTTAACAAAGTCTAGCCTACCTACTGACAGTTTCATGATTAATAACAATTGCAGAGCTGTGGGGTGAGAACACTGATTTATAGCATGTTTTCCCTGAACTCAGAAATGTAGTGAAAAGTTAACATATCTCTGACCTATTTAGGTGATTCCAGCATCCCCTGCTCTGCACAGATAGGTGAGATAGATGAGGTGAGCGTTAACCTCGGTTTGTCTTTGATCACTACACTGAGCTGCAGCATATCTGGCTGGGGGCATGTCAGTGATTTATGTAAACACCGTTTTATTTTGTTTTATTTCTTAGTGAAAAATGCACATATTTCAAAAATTAAAAAAAGTTTCTTTTAACATGCTTTTTGGAGATATTTTCTATTATGTGGCCCAAATTGTACTAAGTGGCCTTTTAAGTATTATCTAAAGTCTGATACATTACAGCCTTAAACACTCTGGTCTATCTATTCCCTACCAGATATATTTCAGGGGACAAACTTAACTCAAGATTTCACTCGCTACCCCATCCCCTAAATCAGGGCCTCAGATCACCCTTACATAGCATGTAGAGAAGAACCACATATGGCCACTCTTATCTAAAAAGCTTGGCTTAATAAATCTGCAGGATGGCCTGTTGTGTATTTCAGGCATACTTTTATTTCTATACTGTGGGTTTTCCCTACCACTGCTACAATAAAGCGGCTACTATTGTTATGTCTCTGTTTTTTCTTATCCATAAGGCAGTATTGACAAAGACACTGGTGTGTACATAACAATATTAGTTGTATCCGTTATATGTCATTGCTTTTATTGTATGGAGATCAGGCAGGCCCAATCTTAGGATAGCTTGAGGTTCTATAGAGCACAGATAAACACGAAGGGAGCTGTTTGTGATTGAACACCAGATAGTTATCACAACAGGATATTAATGGCAGCTCCCAGAATCCTTCTGAAGTACAGATTGCAATGACAATGACTGTCCACTAGAGGGCATGTTGTGCAAATGTTACAGGGATCATTCTGTGGCAATGCTCTGCATGAAAGTCACAAGTGAAATGTTCTGCTAGATCAGACAACTAGAAGTGCAATACTCTGAATCACAGTCTAAAGATACATAAAACTGATAATGGTTTTGGGAGGAGGTTGCATATGGGATTATACAAGTATGTCGTAGTTAAGAAAGGAGGAAAACAAGTAATCGGAAATGATGAAAAGACTGGCAGCTGAAGCTGGAGAACAAAATGGACTGTAACGGAAATGATGTTAAAATGGGCAAATGAGGAGCTGACCAGTGATGGCGGAAGTGGCGCTGCTGCTGCCCGTGATGGCGGAAGTGGTGGAGGAGAAGATGAAGCCTGACCCGGAGCGGAGTCGATTTCCTCACTGCGTAGTGTGGACCCCAATCCCCGTGTTGACGTAAGAGGGCGTGGCGTAACATGTTGCTGTTTACTATCGTATACAGCATAACGTATTCTAAACATGACATGTACATATGTGGTGTGTAAATTATGTGCATAACGTGATCATACACTGGCCTGTATGTAAAGGAGGCAGATACATGGGTATGGCACAACATATTCATGGTGACTGAGTTATAGTGTAATAGGTAGTGCGCAACAGTGTGTGGGAAAAGCAATGTGACAGCTAGGCATGGAGGGACAGTCAGGGAAATCAATGTGACAGGCCATCGTGGATAGACAGCTAGGCATGGAGGGACAGTCAGGGAAATCAATGTGACAGGCCATCGTGGATAGACAGCTAGGCATGGAGGGACAGTCAGGGAAATCAATGTGACAGCTAGTCATGGAGAGACAGGGGAAATAATGTGACAGCTAGCCATGGAGAGACAGTAGGGAAAATAATGTGACAGCTAGTCACGGAGAGACAGTAGGGAAAAGAATGTGACAGCTAGTCATGGAGAGATAGGGAAAATAATGTGACAGCTAGTCATGGAGAGACAGTAGGGAAAAGAATGTGACAGCTAGTCATGGAGAGATAGGGAAAATAATGTGACAGCTAGTCATGGAGAGACAGAGGAAAGAATGTGACAGCTAGTCATGGAGAGACAGCCAGGGAAAGCAATGTGACAGGCAATCATGGAGAGACAGTCAGGGAAAGCAATGTGACAGCTAGTCATGGAGAGATAGGGAAAAGAATGTGACAGCTAGTCACAGAGAGACAGCCAGGGAAAGCAATGTGACAGCTAGTCATGGAGAGACAGCCAGGGAAAGCAATGTGACAGGCAATCACGAAGATACAGGGAAAAGAATGTGACAGCTAGTCATGGAGAGACAGGGAAAAGAATGTGACAGCTAGTCATGGAGAGATAGGGAAAATAATGTGACAGCTAGTCATGGAGAGATAGGGAAAGAATGTGACAGCTAGTCATGGAGAGACAGCCAGGGAAAGCAATGTGACAGGCAATCATGGAGAGACAGTCAGGGAAAGCAATGTGACCGGCAATCATGGAGATACAGGGAAAAGAATGTGACAGCTAGTCATGGAGAGATAGGGAAAAGAATGTGACAGCTAGTCACGGAGAGACAGCCAGGGAAAGCAATGTGACAGCTAGTCATGGAGAGACAGCCAGGGAAAGCAATGTGACAGGCAATCATGGAGAGACAGTCAGGGAAAGCAATGTGACAGGCAATTACGAAGATACAGGGAAAAGAATGTGACAGCTAGTCATGGAGAGACAGGGAAAAGAATGTGACAGCTAGTCATGGAGAGATAGGGAAAATAATGTGACAGCTAGAGTCATGGAGAGACAGGGAAAATAATGTGACAGCTAGCAATGGAGAGATAGGGAAAATAATGTGAAAGCTAGTCATGGAGAGACAGGGGAGATAATGTGAATGCTAGAGTCATGGAGAGACAGGGAAAATAATGTGACAGCTAGTCATGGAGAGACAGGGAAAATAATGTGACAGCTAGTCATGGAGATATGGGGAAAATAATGTGACAGCTAGTCATGGAGAGATAGGGAAAATAATGTGACAGCTAGAGTCATGGAGAGACAGGGAAAATAATGTGACAGCTAGTCATGGAGAGACGGAGAAGAATGTGACAGCTAGTCATGGAGAGACAGTAGGGAAATCAATGTGACAGGCAATCGTGGAGAGGCAGTCAGGGAAATGAATGTGACAGCTAGTCATGGAGATACAGGGAAAAGAATGTGACAGCTAGTCATGGAGAGATAGGGAAAATAATGTGACAGCTAGTCATGGAGAGACAGCCAGGCAAAGGAATGTGACAGGCAATCATGGAGAGACAGCCAGGGAAAGCAATGTGACAGGCAATCATGGAGAGACAGCCAGGGAAAGCAATGTGACAGGCAATCATGGAGAGACAGTCAGGGAAAGCAATGTGACAGGCAATCACGAAGATACAGGGAAAAGAATGTGACAGCTAGTCATGGAGAGACAGGGAAAAGAATGTGACAGCTAGTCATGGAGAGACAGCCAGGCAAAGGAATGTGACAGGCAATCATGGAGAGACAGCCAGGGAAAGCAATGTGACAGGCAATCATGGAGAGACAGTCAGGGAAAGCAATGTGACAGGCAATCATGGAGATACAGGGAACATAATGTGACAGCTAGTCATGGAGAGACAGGGAAAAGAATGTGACAGCTAGTCATGGAGAGACAGTAGGGAAAGCAATGTGACAGCTAGTCATTGAGAGACAGTCAGGGAAAGGAATATGACAGCTAGTCATGGAGAGAGACAGCCAGGGAAAGAGGTGTGACATCTAGCCAGGAGGTTGAAGATGATAGCTAGAAACAAAGGGACACAGCCAGGAAAATGAAAGTTAATGCATGTCATGGAGGAATAGACAGCTTGTAATGGATAGACCTAGCCACGGGAAGGAATGTGATAACTACTCGTGGATAGACCTAGCCACGGGAAGGAATGTTCTTGCTATGAAGAGATCCAACCATGTTAATGAATGTGACAGCTAGTCATGAGAGTAACAGGGAAAAGAGTGTGACAGCTAGTCATAGAGATGTCAGCAAAAGGAATGTGACATCAAGTCATTGAAGGTGACAGGAAGGAAATGGAATGTAACAGTTATAGGACCAGCATCTTTCTCACAAACTCACATTCAACCACACTGTGCTCCTGCAATCCTCCCTTCTTTTAACACAGGCCAAAGGAGCAGAGAGACAAGTTTCATCTCCCAGCAACTTACATCCAAGCACACACTCACCTGACCCTTCCTTTTCCCACCAGAAGGCAATTATCTCCACACTCTCGTACTTCCATGAATCGCCTAACAATGCTGCTAACACCAGTCTCTTCACTGTCATATAATCCTCATTTATCTGGATAGCAGGACCTTTGAAAATCTGTGTTCAATAATATGTGTGTCTCATATGAGTGTGTCTCGCAACACTGTACCAGTAAACATGTCCCTGTCTGTTGGGATGTATTGAGGATTGGAACTGAGAAACACTGTTCTAAAATAAGTCTTGGCGGATCTTTGAAGATTGTCCGCAAACATTTTCATTCTGGCTCTTAGAATTCTTTCTTTTTCTTTTTACATTTACAATACACTTATATATGTATATGAATACATAGTTTGGTGTAGTTTTGTCCTCCCCAGTAAGTTTTGAGTTATTTTTTTACTTTTCTTTTGTGAGTAACTAATAATATATCTGTCTCCTTCCCAGATGGCTGTTTCCATTCATTGGTCATATGGGGATCTGCACGTCGTCTGGTGTGATCCGGGACTTCGCTGGACCATATTTTGTGTCTGTGAGTGGCAAGGAGATGAGTTTGTCTCTATTTACCAATAACATACACAAATCTGTGCACATAGACATACATATTTTTGTGGAAATACATGCATGTATTGTATATCAGGTGTGAAAATCTGCCTAACCAATGCTTGATACAGGTAATTTCTGGCAGGTCTGTCACTGTTTTAATTGGTATTTGTGCACATTGCAAGGATAGGATAAACAATTGGTTCTCAAACTTTTCTTGCTTTTCATCACCCAAGCAGTGACTGCTTAGGTATTGGGTTGACAGACAGCATGTCATGTTCAATCTGCACAATGCTTGTGTGGGAGAGAAAGGAGATGCATGTATATGTTGTGACGTGACTATTGTGACAGTTGGCACTGTGTTGTTAAGATGGTGGGTCTTGTTAGAATGAAGATTACCAATAAAGGTAGATATTATGTTACTAAATCCTGGACACTCCTGCCTGTCTGTTGAACTCTTTGAGACTCATTGTTCCATTTTTTAAATGCCATCCTGAAAACTCTGCTCTATGTAATATAGTTAGATAATATTTAAAACATATATAAACTATACTATATATTTGAATTGTATTTTTTGTTATTTTTTTAAGAAAGCTTTCCAGGTTAAGAGTCTTTATTCTCAATGTAGGATTTACAGATACATTTTCAGTATCTACATATTAAAGTCTTCTGCTCCCCTCACGTAGATTATTGTGACTACTCAATAGTGTTTGTTGGTGTCCTCACTTCTTTTGCCCCAAATTGTAATTCCCTGGAAGTAACATAAGTTATGTCAGGAACAAATGTGTCTCAAAACCACAAAAAAAAACATTTTATTTAAATCACTGTATAAATATTAAAAAACATTTTTGTATCCCTTTACCAGTCTTAAAGAGCAAAAGGTTTGCACTTTAAATAGCAAGGACCTATTTCTGATTCAAATCAATCTGAACTGCCTATTTGCAAACACCTCATTACCCATTCTCTGTTTCAGGAGGACTGTATGGCTTTTGGGAAGCCTGTTAAGTGAGTATGTTTCAACTCCGCCACCTCACATATTCCTCTCCTCCGTGTTTTTTTGTTTTTGTTTTTGCTGACTCACTCTCTCCCCTCTCTTATTCCTCTCTCTAGGTACTGGCAGTTAGATCCCAATCTTGTATATGCCAGTGGATCCAATCCATGGGATACAGCGGTCCATGAAGCTTCTGAGGAGTACAAGCATCGCATGGTGAGAACCCAAGAGACTGAATACCTTTCAGTGTCTTTATGTCCCTCTCTAACATACCCTTTTTTTTTCTTTGTCCTGGCAGCATAATTTGTGCTGTGATAATTGTCATTCCCATGTCGCAATGGCTTTGAATCTGATGAAATATAATAACAGTTCTTGGAACATGGTAAAGCTCTGTGTACTGTGTATGGTACACAGCAAATATGTCAGGTGAGTGATGGAACATAATGCTCTGTATGTGACACGATGTGTATTGTGTCCCCCTTTTCTTGGTCTATATAATGTTTGTTCTTCACACAGTTTTGGAGGTTTCTTGAAGACATGGCTGCCCTTTGTCCTGCTGGTAGGCGCTTTGCTGACCATCATTCTCACATTACACCTGCGATGAGATCCAGATCCTTGACCTTGATCCTGCTTTCCACAACCTACCTGGAAGATCCTAGTCTAGAATTTGGGGTGATGGGAAGGGGGGGTGGGGTCAACATCTGCACATTTTTGGTTCTCTGACAAACGCACACTTTCCAAGATATTTGCATGCCCCTTCCCTGTTGTAAAGACCTTTGCAGGATTGTGGGAAGTTAGTCTTACCTCTTCTTTTTGTTTTGTGTTGAAAGCAATAAGGGACTGTTCCTACCCTTCCACATTTAACAAGGAACATATCCCAGATTCTTACCTTACAAGTCACTTCAAGGGGTAATTGGTGTCATGATCTTGCCACATAAGCACAGCGCAGGACCAGGCGCAGAAGGGGCCGCTAACTGCAGACTGGGAAGGGATGAATTTGGGATTTGTAAATATAATATATGGGTGGAGGGGAAACATTGTCATTCTCATTTCTGGGCATAGGTAAACGTTTATGTGTATATACATATTTTTGTGTATATAAATGTGTCAATTTATCTATACATGTGTTTGTTTCTATATATTAATCAAAAATAAATGTAAAGAGCATACATGTGAATGCTTCTGACAAACCAATGTTACAGATCTTAGCCCAAACAGGTTCATTCACTATGGAAACATTCTGAGCTTCTTGCCATAACAAAAAATGAACAGAAGAAAGTTGTGATAAAGTAGAGAGACAGTCAATGCATTATACCCCGCTACCCCTGGCTAAGTTTCTCTAGTTCATTTGCTTAACATGCTGCTACCATCCCTGTTTTCATGTCCCATACTGGCTAATCTCAACTAGTTCATTCTTACACTACCAAATCCACCAGCTTTCCCCACTATGTTTTAGAGAAACCTTTACCACTTTCCACCTCCAACTCTGAGTCTGGCTACCTCTCTACCTTTATCCACCCATCTCTGTTTAATTTACATATGAAAACAACCTCCCCAAATGATTAAAGCAATCCACCTCCTAACCAACCTGTATTACACTCCTCATTTTCGTAATGAACCACAATCATCCTTAAGAATATACTTTTCATTCCATTGGCTTGTATTACTTTCTCCCTTAAAAACAGTATTCTAGTATACAAAAAAGTTATCACTAAGGTAGAGGAAATATGTGCATAGTGTTCAGAAGCTAGTAATAATATTTAAAGGTCAATGCAGTCACCCCAATGTTCTGCAACATCAGATAGAGGATTAATATTCATCTGAGGGTTAAAAGTTTTCCTTTTTGGAATTGCTGATAAATTGATCGAGGTAAGAAGCATTTTTAATGTGGGTGTTTACAGTCTTTGCATCCATCCCTGTATAAAAAATAAAGCGGCTCTATCCAAGGCATTAATTAGAACCAGTTGTTAATTTCCAAGGGAGCAAGTGGCGCATTTCTATGAAAGAATACATGAGCAAAATATTTTTTAGGTATTGCAACTACCTCTAAGATAAAAGGTTGTGCGTTCAAAACAGTATTATTTATTTAGGTCACATGAAAAGAAGAACAAATATTAACTGTAATGGGGTGAATATGAGACAGCCTTGAGTCTTACTTGGATTTGTAATAACTCACAAGCTCTGTAGTGCAAGTGGTCGAAACAATTAAATTCTTAGTGAGTGTACCAATGCAGTCTGTGACTGCCAATGGACTACAGACCCCACTTAACGTTTACACATCTTCTGTTTTATACTTCAAACAAAATACAAATATTTTATACTATAACTGGGATTTTATTAGAGGCTATAACTCTAAACCATTTCTGTACTTGACTAAGAGGTTATAGAAATCCGTGTGACAATCACGGGTTCCATCTTAATTGTTTGTTATAGTACAAAAAATTACAATTTAGAAATAATAAAAAGCTATATTCCTGAGCCACAAAACCAAGGAAACAAAAGAAAATACAGCATTTCAAAAAAGGGGACAGGCAGGAGAAAGAGAAAAAAAATCAAACATTTCCCATAGGTCTAACAACATGTGACCGTCCTAGTATATGAGCTTGTGCTTACCTAAATCAACCACAAACTATTCTCATGGCCTGCAAGTCTTTTGATAGGAGTTTGCTGAACTCTGTTCTGACTTCTCCCACTCTAGATATCACTTCCTCCACAAGTGGTGGTCCAGAGGATTGCTAAGCAGGTGCTATGCAGCATCTGACAGCTGCTAACACATGCTGAACGACACAATAGGGCAATTTAAGAATGTCACCTGTAGACAATATTGTGCATTTGCTTGGGTAAAATAAAGAGGTTATATCCATCTATTATTTACATTATATGGAGTCTGATATGCATGTTCTAGCAAATGAGACTTGAGCCAATTCAAAAGACGTAGCAGAGATCTTCAAAATGCAACTTTAAGATAATGTGTGCTAAGACATACACATCTCACTTCAATACTCTATTGTCCCAAATAAACATTATCAAGCAGGTGTTAAGATTAAGCGTACAATATTTGACAGACAATATGGGACAGAGGTAACACATATTAATCCAGTTTAATATTTTGTACCAGAGCGCTTTCAAGCGGATAGAAACAGATTTACACAATACATTTATCAATACATTCTAATTTATACATATACATGCAAATGGGGAGTAACTGTGATTGGTGGAAACCAACCTTGTGATGATGAGGAAGAAATAGTTATCTAAAGAGAGACAGAGAGAGAAGGTTTGTGGTCTTTTTCCTGCTTTTTTTCTGGGGTCTTGCCTTCTTTTTCCTAGGGTCTTTCTTCTGTACTATTTTCTGTCTGGTCTTGTCTGACTTATCAGACAGTCCTATCTGTTGACATACCTGACTGTCATCCTTGGGCAAAACCCTATGTCCCCTTCATATCTTCCCTAAGATATCTTACTATATCTGTCTATATCCAAATTCTATCCTATCTCTACAACTTTCTAACAATCCAATAACACAAAGAGGGATTACTTCAGACTATCCCGAGAAGGGATCCTAACAATGAGACAGGTGTTATCCTGAAATTCTATACATGGTATGTATAAACTGGTTTAACTTTCTAATTTGTAGAGTTAAAATTAGCCCAATATACCACAATCCTTCTGTTACCATTTTGGGAGTGGTCATAGTACCAGACTCATTAGCACCTTCATTCTGGACTGTAGATGTTAATCAATATATTTCAATCTGTGTCCATATTGCCTAAAACAGACTGCTTGACTTTATTCATCAATGTAACCATTTAACTCTGTTACAAAATCAATTATTAAAAGCACTTATACAGAAAACCATAATTAGCAATACACAACATATATAATCTTGTATCACACATTCAATAAAACTGGCTTACATCATTATTTATTGAATTGACCGATTTGATAAATTAAATGTAATCAATTTTGATGTAAGACCAGTAACCAAATAATAGCTTGCCAATACCTAAATACAAAAGTTAATTAGCATGTAATCTCACATACAAGATAACCAACTTTGGTACATATTGCTCCAATATATATTTCTATATCATAAATGCCATATAAATTGTTATACCATATTTTACTGCTTTCATAGAGTATCAGGTTATATTGCTAATTATTAATATCATATATACTGTAACAAATAGTCAGCTGATTGCTTATACACTCTGCGTATCATTTCTCTATTGCATTAACCCAAATATATAGACTGTCCTAACCAAACTTTATAAGATTATATATATTGTGTATATACTCCTATATTGAACTAACCAAATATAGATTGTATTAAAATAAATTGTTAATCCACATTTGATACATCTGTATACACTGCTTATTGATTTCTGTATTGATCTAACCAAATATAAAGTGTGTTAAGACTAATTGTTATCCAATCATCCAAAAGAGATTGTAATAGGCATCGAGAAGATTCTATATTGGGATCTAACTAAATATCAAAGCTTACAGGTATAAACACTCATCATTGTTTATCCTTGGTATTTACTGCTATACCAAAACAATAATTTAATATATGGTGGGCAAAAGAGCTATAGAAGCCCTCCACCGTACAGTAGTACAGTAAATAAATAGTACATTTGTGTTCACATTTGTACGTGTAAAACAAGTTAAAAAACCTGCTTCCAGCTCAAATTTCAGAGAAAAACAGTTATTACACTGCATTCTAGGAAGCTGAGCTGGGACATGCAAACTTTTTAAACTTGTTTCAGCCATTCAAATGTGAACACATATGTACTATTTATTTACTGGATAGGATTCACAGCTTGTGTTTAACCCAACCTTGGCTTTGCATAAAAGCTGTGTAATACAGCATGCATGAGCTTAAAGGAAGCCATGTTTGAAAATGGCTATGGATTGAAGAGCAAGGCATTTGTGGGTATACTTGCATGTCTTAGCTCAGCTTCCCAGAATGCAGTGTAATAACAGTTTTTCTCGGAACTCTGTGCTGGAAGCAGGCTTTTTAATTTGTTTTAGACATTCAAATGGGAACACAGATGTACTATTTGTTTACCGTACTACTGTATGGTGGAGGTCTTCTATTGCTCTTTTGCCCACAGCTGTTGTCATTTTAGTGGCCATTTCTGAGTGCCCTGGATTTCAAAGAACTTGATCTGTTTAATATTTACAAATTAGACTGTAAGAGGTAATTGTATATTAAATATTCTGTGAGTTTAGGGAAGTTGTGTGGCCACATGTCTATGTAAGATCATACCAAAATGTGCCAAATGGAGTTACATGGGAACCTCCTGATTCGCTATGTGATCTGTGGAGGTTATGGGAATGTTTACTGTTTGTCACTGTACTATAGGTATCGGTATCTGTCATTTAATAAATAAGAGTGCTGTAGGAGACATGACTTCGGCTATTCGCCCTTCATCTCTAGGAATTATTTACCAAGTTTTAAAGGCCTGTAGTCTCCTAAAGTGTTAATTTCATCAAACTTATCTGTGTACCCACATTGCCTCCGGCAGGATTAGAGAATCTGGATGCATACTATTGCATACTATGCATACTATCTCTACTGTCATACATCATTGAAAAAGGATTGTGGTTCTACTTTCTTTTATAGATAAACTTCCTATCAGTCATCTTGGCTACTCTCTTCTTTATACACCTTCTACCAGAGCAATTGGTAAACAAAGTTTAGGTTTGTCAAGAAGGTAAATATCTTAGTTATAAGCTGTCTATCACCAGTACAAGACAACACATGCCTGATGCCACATCATCTAAAAATCTGTGAGACAGACATATGGGCAAGTGTATAGTTCTGTAGTTGCATGCTGTAAAACCTTTCCTGCCTAGCTTCACGATATAGGTTCTGCAAGTCAACCCAGGAACTAGGACGGCCCTCAGGGATCAATTATTCTGGTTTACAGATATCCTGTCCTATTCAGTCTGAAGCCAATGCAGGGCAAGGAAAGGCTTTGTTGTCAAATAATGGAAAAAGCCTTAACTGAGCTTCTTTACGTTTACATTTTCAAGAACAAAGCTTCTGAACCTGGAAGGTAGTGTTTACTGTGTGCTATTGAGCGTGGGCTGATAATGCAACTAATGTAAATGTAGTAGCATTTTTAGGTAAAGTACCTCCATCCCACCCTGAGCTGAAGCATGGATAATCTAGGGCCAGTGGAGTCTCATTCTGCCAGATATATATAAAAAAAACATTTTTTTTTTAATAGCCTAGCAGAAATTATTATTATTATTATTATTATTATTATTATTATTATTATTATTATTGAATATAATATATATAAAATATGTATTTTTTTACTATGGGAGCAGAAGACGGTAATAAGTAAGAGTATAAGCTGGGGTTTTGTGGTGGACAAAATGGCATAAAAAATCTAAAAACACCTTTGCTTTAGATTGCACATGGAACTTACTGTGAAAATGCTGTTCACAATTTTAAAATGATCAAGAATTGCCCTAGTAATAGGCATTCCACTACCATGGTGGCCTGTGTACAGGGAGAGGTGTGACTACATCAGAAGGGCCATTACTAATTCTTACTGTCAGAAAAACCTTAAATATGAGGAGTGGTAATTATGCACTGAACTGAAAAAGAATTGCACATCATGTTGTGAAGAGTTCATTTATGATACACAAGGTCATTCAAATATTTGGTGGTTTTGCTTGCAATACCCACAAGAGACTTTATATGGTTATTGCATTAAGAATATTTAACATAAAGGGATGTTATACCATTAGTGTTGTGAAAATAGAAAGTCCTTTTACAAATATTTTATAGATATTTTTAAAGCATAGCAAAGTTCTTCATAAATATTTAATAAGCAAATTAAAATTCAGTAACCCAGCTGGTATAGATATCTTGAGAGCTACTGTATGCCTACATTGACTTTATCACTGTCATTGTAGGTTTAAACATTGTTTATTGTGTATATCAATTTGCACATTAATATCCTTATGTTACAGATATAGGGCCTCATTCTAATGCTACGCTTTCCGAAAAAGTAGCCGCAAAAGGCCGCTGCAAGCTTCTTAGCTATTCAAATTGTGGCCTCCGTCGGCTTACGTCTGTCTAGCTGCGATCCCTTGCAATGAGCACATACGCAGCTTACTTCCGTCAAAGCCTTGGATCACAAATCGATATTGTAATGTTACGATCACCCTCCCTCCCGAAAGGTCCTGCAAGGCTCTTACCTACACCAAGGAGCAGTTGCAAGGGCTTGTTAAGCCCTTACGTAGCCTCCCCACTGCTCCAAATCAAGCCGCCCTTGCTGCAAGGGTCCCGATCGGTTTCCCTGCAGGGTCCCCACATTAACCCCTTGCTGTAGGGGTCCCAATCGGAACCCCTGCAGGATTTACACGTAATTTCCCCGCCGCCAGTCCGTAAAGGGCCCGTGGCACACTAATGTTAACCCCAAGCCCCCCAATAGTACATTAACCCCCCAATGCTGGGTGTCCCAATTGGGACCCTTGCAGTGTCCCCACATTAATCCCTTGCTGTAGGGGTCCCGATCTGGACCCCTGCAGCACTTACAAATTTAAAATTTTTATGCCACAGGTCCTGAACGGACCTTAAAGGTCCTTAAGGACCCGTGATAAATAAAACAATTAACCCCTGCCACTATAAGTACCCCCCCAGGCACCTAAAATTAATACAGAGCCCCATGAGCCCCTAATTAACTCCATCACTTATGGGGCTATATACAGAGCCCCATGAACCCCTAATTAACCCCATTACTCAAGGGGGTTAATATAGACCCCATGAGACTAAAATTACCCCCCTCAGTCCAATAGGGGTCTATATAGACCCCTATAGGACACTATTAATCCCTAGGTTAAACCTATAAGTGCCATGAGGGTCCTTCAGGCCCCTCATAATACCAAGTCTAAGCACTACACTATTAACCCTAACTATACCCCATTAACCCATTAGCCATAACTAAAGCCCATTAACCCCAACTGTCCTCCTTTAACCCTAACTGTGCCTATTTAACCCAATCTAGGCTGATTTAACCCCATAGGTGCCATGAGGGTCCTCCTTCATGACACTAAGTACAAACACTACACTATACTATTCCCCCAATAAACCACTAAATCTAAACTAACCCCCTCTAACTAATGAACCCCCCTCCACCCTATCCTATTAACCCCCCTCTACTCTAACCTATATTATCCCCTACCTACCTAACACCTACCCATACCTATTAACACCCACACTACCTACCTAACCCCCTATTAAGTTACAGAAAATAAATAAAGCTAAGTTACACAAAACAAAAAAAGCTGTTACAAAAAAAAAGAACATTACACAAAATACAAAACACCACCACTACAGAAAATAAAAAATAACTACTCACCTAAAAATCAAATACAAGCAAAATAAACATCACATTACAATACATGAAAACCCACACCCAGTATTAAAATACAGTTCAAATATACCACTAACTACATACCATTAACCCCTAACTGCATACATGAATACCCTAACTACATACTATTAACCCTTATCTACATACAGTAAGACCCTAACTACAGTCTATTAACCCTTATCTACATACATGAATACCCTAAGTACATACTATTAACCCCTATCTACATGCAGTAATACCCTAACTACATACATTAAAAACCCTAAATCTAACCTAATATAGGATAAATAATCCCACTTACCTTGCCCAAATGCCCCTTCAGCGACGTTGGTTTTCCTGCTGCAGGTCTCACCGCTAGGAAAAAAAAGAAACGTAAAACTAGGACAGAAATAAACACAAATAAAATCTAAACATTCTAAATATTAAACTTACCTTTCTGCAATGTCCCCATCCTTCTAGATGTCTTCTCCTGCTGGGCCCCTGAAAAAAAAATCTGCTGCTCTAAAAGAAAACTAATGGGGCTCCTCCCCCATGTATGTAGTTAGGGTATTACTGTATGTAGATAGGGGTTAATAGTATGTAGTTAGGGTATTACTGTATGTAGATAGGGCTTAATAGTATGTAGTTATGGGTATACAGTATTTGAACTGTATTTTATTGCTGGGTGTGTTTTTTTATATATTGTAATGTGATGTTTATTTGTGCTTGTATTTTATTTTTAGGTGAGTAGTTCTTTTTTTATTTTCTGTAGTGGTGGTATTTTTATTTTGGGTAATGTTCTTTTTTTATTTTTTGTAACTTAGTTTTTCTAATTTGTGTAATTTAGGTTTTATTATTATTTGTAATGGTGCTTTTATTTTTTTATGTAACTTTTTTGTAATTAGTTGGGTGGGGGATTAATAGGGGTTAGGTAGGTAGTGTAGGTGCTAATAGGGTAGGTGTTAGGTAGGTAGGGGTTAATAGGTTAGTGTAGAGGGGGTTAATCGGATAGAGAGGAGGAGATTCATTAATAAGGGGGAATAGTGTTGTGTAGTGTAGTGTTTGTAATGGGGTATGGTTAGGGTTAATTGCATAGTGTACTGCTTAGACTTGGTGTCATGAGGGTCCTGGAGGACCCTTGTGGCACTTATAGGGTTAACCAAGGGGTAATAGTGTCCTATATGGTTCTATATAGACCTCTATTGGACTGAGGGGTTTAATTTTAGTCTCAGGAGGGTCTAAATTGATCCCCATGTGTGATGGGTTACATAGAGGCTTACAGGTGTCTGTATAGACCGTCATAAATGATGGGGTCATTTAGTGGCTCACTGGGCTGTGTATACAGCCCCATGAGTGACAGGGTTAAATAGAATCTTATGGGGGTCTGTATAGACTCCCATAAGTGATGGGGTTAATTAGTGGCTCATGGGGCTCTGTATAGAGCCCCATGACTGGTAGGGTTAAATAGTGGCTTATGGGGTTCTGTATAGACCCCCATAAGTGATGGGGTTAGAGCCTTATGGGGTCTGTATAGACCCCCCCCCATAAGTGATGGAGCTAATTAGGGGCTCATGGGGCTCTGTATACCCTCTGCAGAAGAGGTTAATTGTTATTATTTATCGCTGGTCCTTTAAGGACCTTTAAGTTCGGGCCCCCTACAGGAAGGGGTTAATGTGGGGACACTGCAGGGGTCCCGATTGGGACCCCTGCATTACAGGGTTAATATAGGGACACTGCTGTACTCGTGCGGCATGGGGGGTAAGCATTAGTGTGCGCAGGCCCCTTATGGAGCCATGGCTGGGAATTTAAATCTCAATGCCTGTACGAGTACTTGGGCTTGGAGATCTTAGCGGTTAAATATATATTCAATGCAGCACTGTACAGCGCTGTAATTGATGGAACATTAGGGGTGACATGAGGATTAGAAGCACTACATTGGCAAACTGGCATATCGCCAGTAGCCAATACTGTAATTTGTGGCCACAGTCCGCCGGGCTTGGAGAACGAGGTTCTGGCTTGGAGGTCATACAAGCCCGGCTAGCAGCGATGTGCCAGCTTGTGAATGTAGTGCTTTTAATCCTCATGTCCGCCATTGTGTTCACCATCATTTAAAGTGATTTACAGTGCTTCATTGAATATTTATTTGACATATAGATTTGGTGGGCTTGAACCATGATCACCGGACTATCGGCCACGATCAGGTTCAAGCTCTTCAATGCTAACAGGCGATTGCATGGTTTGCGATTGGCCGTAAGAGGGACCTCCTTGCGGCGCCGTAAACTAGAATACCAATGTAGACTTAGGGCTGCGAGGGGCCGTCACCCCATTGCAAGCAATCGCAGAATTGCGGCCATTTTGCGGCTCTGATTAGAATGAGGCCCATAGCTCTTACCTTGGTACTTAATGTATATAATTAAATGTTCTGATGTCCAGATAAAACATATGAGTCAAAATGTTGCTGTTCAAGAAGATGCAAAAACAAAGAGTGAGCACACACTTGTGTGTTGTGTCAGAAATTGCCCACTCAGGGTGCAGTCTCACTTGTGATATTACAGAGAATACATTTACTGAAGAATATCAGTCTGTACCTGCCTCTAAAGAAAGGTAAGAATTGAAATATTAAGCAACTCTCCTGTGCTCAGGAGAAGCAGTAACCCCCAGCCACAAGTTAATGAACTCCCTAGGTGCAGCAAGTAAGGGATCCTTCCTCTACTGGGTTACCATCTAACCTTTAAGCAAAAAAGCAAATATCCTTATTCATAGGTAACATTTTAGTTAGGATATTTGCTATGTAGTTTTAAACCTTATGCACCTTCCAATCATCCATTCCAAAATTCCCTCACCGCGTGCCTTGCAATGAGAGCCTTCACCACTCATTGTGAGCCTCTCTGCCCTCTACTTTACGGACCTCGCAATGAGTGCCTTCAGTGCTCATTGTGGCCCCCGCAATGAGCGGCTTTGCCGCTTATTGCAGGCTATGACATGCACTGCGCACATGCGCAAGCCGTAACTTTTTGATCGTTACAGACAAACGCTCCCACCCCTGTGTCTCTTCCCCCCTCTCCCTCCCCTGTGTCTCTTCCCCCCCTCTTCCTCACCTGTGTCTCTTTGCCCCCTCTCCCTTCCCTGTGTCTTTTCCCCCCTCTCCCTCCCATGCCTCTTTGCCCCCCTCTCCCTGGCCTTTTATTCCCCCTTATCTCCCTCCCATGTGTCTCTTTCCCCCCTCTCCCTCCCCTTTGTCTTTCTCCCTCTCTCTGTCCCACGGTGTCTCTTTCTCCCCTCTCCCCTGTGTCTCTTTCCCATCTCTGCCTCCCCTGTGTCTCATTCCCCCCTTTCCGCCCTCTCCCTCCCCTGTGTCTTTCTCCCCCCTCTCCCTTTCCTGTGCGCCATTTACTGGTGAGAAGCCATTTGCAGGCTTGGGGAAATTGATCACAGCCGCAAAGTGCTTCCGAGTTACATACTTGAAAAAAAGTTACGTTTTCAATGTCCGCAGGGAGCCCATAAGTGAGGTTGCAAGCTAATTTCCTATTCAATTGGCGTCTTTTGGCGGCCTCCCAATGGCTTCTGAGTTATAAGCTTGAAAAAAAACATTTTTTTTTCAAGCCCATAACTTGCAAGCTGTTTGGAGGCCGCCAAAAGACGCCAAGCCTCTACCTTCATTGCGCATGCACAAGCCTGTAACTTTTAACATAGCTTTACTGACAAACTCGCAATTACGACAACTATATATGTGATGACTTATACAAGTTACTACACAGTCTGTCACAGACAGAACAAATGAACAAAGACAAAAAAGGTACAAACAGTCAGACAGGGGTAAATAAAGGCATACTGATGTCATGGAAGCAAAGATAGCCAGGGAGATAGACTCAAACACTTATATAAAGATAGTGATAGGCGGTCAAAACAAGAGGGTCAAGGTAGGGCCAGGAAACACAAAGAGTGACAACGAAACAGAGAAAGTCAGAAAGGCACAAAGAGATTTCCTGAGATATAGAAAAATACACTTGACCCAGTTGGTATTTGCACATAAGAGTTTATACACAATCACCTTTTAAATATATTGATTAGAGACAGACCACTTCTTTGGGGGAATAACTGGCCACAGCGATTATTGTTAAGCACAAAATTAAGTAATAACCATAACAATAAATAAATCAACATAACCACGTGAGGGGAGGAGCCTGGCCAGAGACAGTACACCCTACGCCCTCAAGCCTTGTCCAGGTCCTACCGTGTTAAAACATCCATACCAAAGCAGGGTAGGGTCTCACCAATTTTACCACTGAACCGGCGACTCCCCTCACCACCCGTCGCTGTGACAAGAGCATAAACATAATTTGATAACATACAATGTACACTTAAAAAATATAACCAACAACAAGTGCTTAAGGCAATAAACAAGATAATCCCTCCAATTTGCCATTATTCATCCTTAGTTTTTTTTATAAAGTAAAAACATGTACATAACTTTAAACAACAATAATTTAGGGATGGGTGAGTATTTTCACACATGGCTTGCTGGGGGCATAATGGTGGAAAGCTCCACCTTCCCCAGCTAGCCACCTCCTACCCATACTCCAGTCCTGCCAGGTCGAGGGGCCCCTCCTTCCAACCCCAGGAGGCCGGGAGTGGTCTGCGGGCCTTCAGATATAGTAAAAATATATATATATATAGTCTGTAAAAGAGTCACAGAAACTGGGATGCATATAGATAGTCAGAAAGACAGAGGTTATTTCATTTCTTGGTGGTTATTATGACTAACTGTACTTGTCAGAAGAAACTCTCAAGTCCATTTTTACTTTTCAGCTCTATATTCTCAGTATATTAACATCAAAGTTCAGCATGATACATAAAATCAGCAATACAAAGATCCTGCCCTCTCTCTTTAATAGTTTTTCCCTGTCAGATGATGTTAAAATGTTGTTCATCTTGGTTGACAAAACATGTTGCACAAAATGTTAAGGGCTTAAAAGAACCAGAAGAATAACAAGCTAGAAGAGAATAGCAAAAAGTGACAAAACAAGCAAACACATATAATTTATACTCCCTCATAAATCAATTACATTTTCACTGTTTGGTGTGGCCCTCTGTGGTCATACATTACAAAAATCAACCAGAGGCCTCTAGTCAAAGCCATCACAATATAATTGGAAAGTACAAAGTATGGCGGGCGTCGGTCTGGCTTTTCACTACCTGAATGTTCATACCCCCATCCCAAAGTTTCATCACCATAATAGATTACAAGCACAGTGTACACAGATATACTCATTATAAATTCATTATAAAGAGAGATACTCTTTATAAGGAGAGATTGTTATATGCTTTTTTCTTGCTTATTATTTACAAGTTCAAATGCAGATCAATGAATCACACTCACCTGTATACATTTGAACGTTGAGTCCAGAAGATAATATATTGCAATATTACAGGCAGACGCAGCAAAAAAAAGGTAATAAGACAGATATGGTACTATATAAAAAAATACATAAATACTAAATGCAAGACGGACATACAGAGCAACTTTTGTTTAACCTTCAACATACAGCTTTGGAGGCATAACCTATCCCTTATAGTCAGAGGCACGTCAAGATTGCTTTTTAGCACAACAAAAGCTTGGGCAGAAACATCTACACAATGTGTAGTGTCCAGTGGTAATGGGCACCCGGTAGTGCAAATGCAGTTGTTCTTATGGAGTTATTTCTTGCATTGTTATGTGCAAATTCAGCCAAGGGCAAGAGGTCTATCCAGTCTTTCTACTCTGCTAAGCAGAGGCACTGAAGGTAATGTTCCAACCTCTGGTTGGTACGTTCAGTTAGACCATTAACTTGAAGGTGGTATCTAGTTGAATAAACCAAACAAATCTGTAATCTCTTCATAAAGGGTTTACCAGAATTCTGAGTCCAAGAGTATTTCAGAGGAAAGTCCATGAAGCTGAAAGATCTGCACGAGGAATCAGGGATGAAGCCGCTGGCAACTTGGTAAGTGGTATGAAATGAGCTGGCCAGGAACACAATAACCCAAAGTATAGTATTCCTTCTGGAAGATGGTAAATCTGTGATAAAATCCATGGCTGGGTGGTCCATGGATGAGCAGCTACTTCTAGGGGCTGATGAAGTTCAAATAGGACAGATTTGGGAGTTTTAGCATGTGCACAGGGGAAATATGAGGCCAAAAGAAGACCCTTGAGACCAACTTTGTTGTTTTCCTGATTCCTGGATGACAGCGATGAGATAAGAATGTGCCCAATGCAGATCCTCAGCACAATATTAAGGAACAAGGAAATATCACGTATCTGGAACTTGAAGACCAAGAAGAATGGACTTATTAGCATCTGATTTGACGCGGAGACAGGGAAATTGAGGCATCAAAACAGGAAGGTGAAAAAAATCTGCTTTGGTGAACTTCCCAACTCAGCATCCTCACAGTAGATGTGGAAGAGGGCATTTGCCTTGCCATTCTTCAAACCAGGGCAATATGTCATAATGAAACAAAAAACGGGAAAGGATAAAGACTATGCGGCTTGTATTTTGTTCATTCTATATGTGAATCAGTAAACACAAGGATATGATGTCTAGATCCCTCAAGGAGATGTGGCTATTCTTCAAATGCCATTTTAATAGCAAAGAGCTCCTTCTTTCCAATATCATAGTTATTATCTGCTGGAGAAAACTCTTTGGAATAGAATGCACAGGAGTGTAGAAGCCCATTGGAGGACTTATGTTGACAGGATGGCTCAAGTTCTTCTCTCTGAGGTATCAGCTTTCACCATGAATGGCAAACTAGGGTCTGTAGATATGTAGAGGGGCTGTAGTGAAAGCTTCTGAAAAGCTTGGAAATCTGCTAAACTCCAAGACCTTGTATTATTTCCTGTTTTTTTTTTTTGATGCGGTAAAAGTGATAACAGTGGCATTTTTTTTTCTGTAGAAGTTAGCAAAACCAATAAAACTCTGGCTGCTCTTCAGATCTTTAGGAAGAGGCCATTTCAAAACAGTGGAGTAGGTTGTAGAAATTCCTCATACTTACACATACTTTGTACTCCAAAATCAATCATGGCAACAAAAAAAACAGTCCTCTGGTTCTTTTCTTATTATTATAGTTTATTAGACAAAATGTGACTTATTAGCAAATGCACCCAAAATGTCTGCTACTTACAGAAATATAATTTTTATAATTGTTTACATAAGACAATGAAAGAAATCCATCTAGCAGCCAATTACATTTTATTTACATATAATATCCAATAAGAATATGACACATACTTTGGTGATATCTGTGCGTACCTCTACTTTATATGATACACTTGTGCTCAGTACATAACACTTATTAGGCCTTGGGGATGACTGATTATTATGTATTAAAATCTGTATACGGTCTGTAAATGAAATTGCTAAGTCATAGGTCATGTAGACTTTTTTTTAATGCTTATATCCCAGTCAAATATCATACTAACTGGAAAGAGTGCTAATTGTATATATATATACGCTAACAATGTAAGGATATTTGTATTATTTTCCGCAGCACTCCCCCCTATGTCAATGAAAATTGTCATCAAAAGGAAAGAATACAAATATGACAGGGTATAATCTTACCATACATTTCACACATATAGCTAAACAATAAAAAGCTAAACTTATTAGGAAGTAGAGGTAAGATATTGAGACTGATATTTAAAGAGAATCTTGGTCTATAAAAATATCAGTCAGATGAGCTTCCTACAACATGGAGATATTACATCTTATCTTACGGAGTCATTTGCACCTTTTACCTTAATACATTCCTAACAAGAACATTTCAAAAGAATACATAATTATACATAGAACATCAATATATACATTAGAAAATCGCAAGTTAAATAAACCGATATGATCCGTGGAATAATATAAAAAGTCTTTCAATAATGGGATCTATAGCATGAAGTTTCCAGATATTAAATTCTGTTGAATGAAAGCTTTACAATTTGATTATAAAGCAGAAGCAAGAAAAGATGAAATATTGATGGTTAAACAATTGATCCAGGAAAACAAGTGAGCACCTGTTTGACGAAATCCATATAACAAGGAAAAGATATGTTACCATGATATAGTCCAGATAGTGGTGACATAGATATAAAAGTCCAGATATGTAAAATATATCATGGTTAATGCAGAGAAAATTGCCTTACTTAATTATTCAACCAATTACCAATAACTAGGCCATAGAACTAATTTCCCTTTATACTTATTATCTTATGAGATATTTAGATGATAGATGTAATTTAATAACCAATAAAGTTTGCAATGATTATTACCAATAACCCTGAGTGTATGCATGAATATGTCTTCTTTGCCTGATTACTATTCCTTATCAGATGTTAATACGTACTAGATCCTTACAAGGTGATAGAACAAGGTGCAAAATGTTAGAAACCAAACAATAGTAAAAAGGAAGACAGTTATAGAAAAGAGTAGAAAAATAGGAAAATGACAACACAGGGAAAACATATGCTGAGACAAACTTCATACAGGCCTACTCTTACACATCACACTTAGGTAGGTTCTTCTTTGTCCATGTGTTGAACGATAAACAGGTGGATCACTTTCTTCTGGATGGTGAGATCTCTGGTCAAAGCATTTAGGCCATCATGTGCAGATCTTCAGGCAGAAGACAAGGAATATGCGGTCAGATCTTTACATCTTTATTCTTTTGCAGCAGATATATGTATTAGTATGTTGTAATTTCAATGAGCAAGAGTTTGACAGTTGTCCTTCATGGGGATGGGCCTTGATTTTAGGCATGATTCTCGTATCCCTCTTCCTCCATGGAATTTTCTGCTAGTTCATTTAACAGGGCGGTCAATCCCTCCAGGGCAACTTCTTCTTTTTCTAGAAGCATGTCAAGGGCCATGCGTTTTTGCCACATAATCAGACTTCATTGATCTTGTTGTTCAGTCAAACCTTGTATAGTTTACAAATCTTTGTTGGTTATATTAGATGTAATTTATTCAGTCTGTATTTGGGCATCATTCTGGAGATACCTTTCTGCTTCTCCAAGGCCCCTCTAAGCTGTCTGAACACGGCAGTATCTTCACTGAGTTTGAGATGAGTGGCCCTATTTCTTTCACTCTCCTTTGTAGCCCGATTTTGTGTAGCAGACAGGTGCAGGGTTACTCAGATTAGCAGTTAGGTTCTCAGGAAGGTAGGAGGAGGGACCCTTTCGCAGTGGGTCAGATGTATCCAGGAGGACTTTTTTTGCAATGTTTTCAGCTGTCGGGGTAGTCATCTAAACTTGGTAAGGACCTTCCCATTTGGCGTCCATCCTGTTTTTCCTTTTGATGATTTTAACAGGTACTCAATCTCCTGGTTTTATCAGTGTAGGAAGTTCCTGGTGTTCCTGGATAAGGAGTCTCTTAGTCTGCAAACTCTGTATCTGTTGTCATCACAATAGGTACTTGGTAGATACTTTCTCTCATTATATATCAGGGCAGTCTTGTCTTTTCTTTGTCTTTACAGGCACATACTCGCTGTCATCTTTTTCTGGGGTAGACAAGTGTGACAGAAATCCAAACATACAAGAAACTTCATACATCCTATAACTAGATATCCTCACATCGTATACACCTACCTAAATTTTCCCTAACTGTAACATAAATGTAACATATGCATAACTCTGTAATAAACAAGGGGTGGTATAAACTATAAGTAAGTGATAATGTAAATCATGCAAAGCTAATAACCATATTAAATACTTGTAAAAGTTATAAAGAACCATTATTTTGTACTCCTGCTAAAACAGCAAAAAAATATCATTAGGACAATTAAAATACTACTAATTATGTCTGTATAAGTGACATTACTTAATTTATCTTGCAACATTTTGTATATATAAAAGGAAATTGCTAATTTTATTACTGTCAATATACATTATTATTATTATTATTATCTTTATTTATATTGCTCCAACATATTCCGTAGCACTGTACAGGGGTTTAGTACATGGCAAAAAACAAACTTAACACATTATAAAGAATGGAGGGCCCTGTTTTTGAGCTTATAATCAAATGCACATAGTGCTTGTTTCCAAGGCACGGACACAAGATTGAAAACTCACAAACTTACAATCTAACAGCCTTATTAAATTGTGATTCGGTAAATTTAAAAGGGCTCTATTTAAGCACACAGCATATATTTTTTTTACAGAAGTTTTAGTTAGTGAACTTCTATCCAAAAACAAGGTCTTCACTATCTAAAAACTTCTGTAAATAGAAAATGCTATGTGCATAAATAGAGCCTTTTTAAATTTACCGAATCGCAATTTAGTAAGGCTAGTTAGGTGTGATACAAGAGGGTGACAAATGCAAAATGGCAAAGTCAATGCAATTTGTTTAGTCAATTGGAGGGGTCTGTGTGTTGTACTGTAGATTGTGGGTGTAAGTGTTATTAAGCTGTCCAGTGTGCAGTTGTAATTATAAAGGCTGAAGGTGATAAGATTTTTTTAAACAGGTGTGTTTTTAGTAATTTTTTAAAGGTTTTAAGGCAGGAAGATAATCTAATGGAGCGAGGCAAGGAGTTCCAAATAGTAGGGGCAGCACGAGAAAAGTCTTGAAGATGGGAGTGAGAGGAGGTGATGAGAGAGGAGGAAAGAAGAAGGTTGTTAGCAGAACGAAGGGGGAGGTTGGGAGAGTATTTGGAAACAAGAGCAGAGATATAAGGGGGTGCATTGTTGTTGAGGGCTTTATATGTTAGATTTTAAATGTGATTCAGGAAGCTATGCGAAGCCAGTGGAGTGATTGACAGAATGGAGCTGCAGACACTGATCGTTTGGTATTGAAGATGAGTCTAGCGGAGGCGTTCATTATGGATTGGAGGGGAGACAGACGAGAGATGGGTAGGCCAGCAAGGAGGGAATTGCAGTTGATTCGACATATGATGAGAGAGTGTATTAGAATTTTAGCTGTGTCTTGTGTAATATAATGACACATTTTTTAGATGTTTTTTAGGTGAAACTGACAAGATTTTGTTATTGATTGGATGTGAGGAATAAAAGAGAGGGCGGGATCCAGTAGAACCCCAAGTCAATGGGCCTGGGAGGTGGGAGTGATAATAGTGTTGACAACAGTGAGAGATATTTGAGGAGTGGAAGCTGTAGTAGAGGGTGGAAAGATTAGGAGTTCAGTCTTAGACATGTTGAGTTTGAGTTGATGGGTAGACATCCAGGAGGATATGCTAGAGAGGCAGTTGGAAACTTGAGCTAAAAGAGAGGGGGATAGATTGGGTGCAGAGAGGTAGATTTGAGTATCATCTGCATAAAAATTATACTGAAATCCAAAGGATTTCATGAGGGTGCCAAGGGAGGAGGTGTAGATGGAGAAGAGGAGGGGGCCTAGGACAGAACCTTGGGGAACGCCAATAGACAGAGGGAGAGGTGAAGAAGAGATGCCAGAGAAGGAGACGCTAAATGTACGATCTTTTAGATAGGATGTGAACCATGAAAGAGCTGTGCCCTGGATGCCAAATGAGTGGAGGGTTTGGATTAGAAGAGGGTGGTCAACTGTGTCCAAGGCAGCAGAGAGATCAAGGAGAATTAGAATGGAGAAGTGACCCTTTGATTTGGCGGTTAGCAAGTCATTGGTGACTTTTGTACATACATTTACTTATACAGTTCTAAAATCTTTCCTTAACTCATAATGTAATCCACCTCTTATCATGTTTCTTTCTTAGAGGCTTAGTAATGCCTTGCAAAGATTTTCATAATTGTTTACTCATTTGCACCATGGCCATCATGTGACCTGGGAATAGGCCTGGAAGAATAAATGTCACAATATTATAGTGTTTATCCTACATGAATAAACAAAACATAACAAATAAAATAAGTTCACCTTGTTAAACCTTTATAATAATTCATTCTATTGAACAGATACATTTACACCTAAATATTACTAAAAAAAATTGTACTGCGCTACTACAATTATCTCAAAAGAGATATATTGGGTATTTACAAGCTGCCCTTTGGTAAAAACAAAGCAGTTTCATACTTATCAAAATATTTTCTATATATGTCCTTGAATACGACTGGATGTTCTGTAAACATTGGATTTTGGCAGTGTGTCAGTATGCTTGAAATAATAATAGAACTTTAGTGAAATTAATATAATTTGCACATTATATGCTTTAAACAGTATTTAATTGTAGTAAAACATTAAAAATCTTTTCTTTTTATTTTTTAATAACCTATTATTTTACTAATTACTGTTTTTTTTATTTTTTTATTTTACAACTAATTTTCTCAAATATCAACCATTAAAAGAACGTTTAACATAATTATGAACCAGCTTTTAATAAAACATTATTCTGATTATCCAAAATGGCCAACTGTATACAAAATACAAATATTAAAACACAAATATTAATCAGAATTTAATCCGATTTTAGATTATATATCCTCTATAAGCAATTTTATTACAGTCAGATATAATGGACACTCTTTGCACAAAAATGTAATGATATCATTTAAACACTATTTTCCTCTATGAATACCAATATTCAGCATACACCATTCCAGGAGATCAACAACAGATCTCTCATTCAAACAACACAAATTCACATAATAATCAGTACATACATGATTGTCCTCACACATAGACAGATCTCAATCTAGCTCACACACTTCATAACACTGTAAACATATGTTCAAACACACTCAGCAATAACACACTCAACAATAACACACTCAGAGGACCAATCTTCCTTTTTCTTCAATTTCTCACACAGCATTTACTGCACACTGTACTGAGACTCAGTACTCACAGTACTCACACTCAGTACTCACACTCACATTCAAGGGCCCAATTCATTCATGATTCTATCCCATCAACTACTTTTTTTCACAGCAACGTCATTGTGAATGTATTTAGCAACTCTACCTTCTTTTCCTTCGACAACCAACTCCGCCCCGGAATCAGTCTAGACAACACACCTTTTCTTTGGTAAGGTAAACCTTTCTTAATCTATATCTACTTTATCGCCTTTCTAGGGAGGCACACCTATAACACTTTTTATATAGGTAAGGTAAACCTGTAGCACTTTTTCTGGTTGAAGCAAACCTCTCCACTTTTTAAAGGTAAAGTAAACCTGTATTCACCGTTCTATGGAGGCACACCTCCAGTATACTCTCCTTTATTCACCGTATCGCCATCTCTAGGTAGGCACACCTATTCTTGTCATTAAGGAAGGCAACTCCTATCTAATCTATATTCTCGCCATTTCTAGGTAGGCACACCTATTCTCTCCATTAAGGAAGGCAACTCCTCTGTTAAGCTATATCTACTTGACTTAAAATCTACTTATTAAAATAATACCTCGTCAGGTACAACATCTCTTTAATATCTCTTAATCTAGTCTCAGTAACTAACACCTTTACATGTTAAAATATCAAAATCAATTCTACTTCATATTTACTTCAAATCCATATAGAGGGACACACTTTAACATCTCTAAACTCACTGCACACTTTAAACAAGGCCCTCTTTCTCTTTGCTTCAGTTGTCATATGCACTCCAAATCCCTTCTCTCTAACCTTAGCATAAGGCCCTGGTTTGCTCGAGAAGAGGCTGGTTTCTTTGACATAGGCTGTGAGGTGTCAGGGGTGGAGTCGGAAGGAGTGGGTGGGTCATTAAGCATGACATTCTCTGACATTTTTTTTTCTTGCTGCATAAAAATCTGCTGAAAATAAAACATAAATACAGGATCCAAACATAAATACAGACACAACACATAACATACAATTACATAATTGTGAGTTTACAAAATTTTACCTGCACATAAATGTTTAAAAAAAAAAAAAAAAAAGTAAAAATAAAATAAAAATACAAAATAAACTAACTTAGCAAACTCATATAGATATTTTTACCTATGATTAATCCTAAACATAATTGTATCAGAAATAATCAAAAATAAAAGAAGATATATATCAATCAAGCTCTAAAAAATATAACATAAAACCAATTTCTCCAATTACATATTACACTCTTTGAGTAAATACACAATGTTTGCTATAATTAAGTACCAAAAGAACAGTTTCTTACCAATATTTCCATAAAAAATCATTATTACAGTTGCAATAGGGTTTGGCTAAATGCTGGTATATCAGGTGCAATGCACCTGAGGATACAGTAAAGTTGGTCGGGGGCAGTAAATATCAGCACGATACTTCTTAGTAGGCGGGCAGGTATACAATTATATATGCACTGGCTATTGATCTACATGAATAACTCATTATAATACCTTATTTTATCTTCACGGGTCTACTCTTACTTCACGCTCTATACCTTTAAGGATAGAAGGGGTTTTGAAAAACCTTCCTGGGAAGGGAGTGGCTAATTAAGGAACTGCAAGCAAAAAAAAAAATACACTACACTGATGAAAATATCATTACATTATAAAACATTTTTATAAAACATGATAATATAACAGAAACTGACAATTTAGTTAGTTCCCACAGAATATAAAAATAAACAAACACTATCTAATTTCATAACTTATTACGGACTTATTTTTTCACACAAAATAATTTCTTTCCAAGTTCCGTTGCTGTTACTCATACAAATATTTTCCAAGTATCCCATTCTCAACATTCATTTACAAATCATTTCATTTCTGTCCGTAAGTTTGGGCAATGTAACAATTCAAACGACCATCTTACCTTAGAAGGGCAGCCCCCTATCATGTCTCTCTGTGAGTTACTTAACACAGTCTCTCTGCTGACAGCTTTAGGAGACATTTTAAGCTGTATGAAAAACTAATTTCAACTCTCGTTAATTTTAATTGCTCTGTAACTAAAAACACATTATACTCTTATCTTTCCTCTTTCTAGGCATGTTGCCAACTTCAAAGTTAGGGAAACATACTGGAAATATCTCTCTCTACTAACAATTTTAAAAGATAAAGCACATTCACAAATATTACAACAGGATGCATCTAGCAATACTTTTCTTTAACAATAAAACAAGATAACAACAGCTTAAACCAACAAGCCTGATATATTTTTATATTTCCGGAGTGGTTCTTTTTGTTTGTGCGGCTCATCTCTATGAATAACACATTAATTAGCAGCTACGGGCTCCCCTGGCATAGATTTAATTTTTAATCAATGTGCTACCCACAGACATTTAAAAGCTTCCCTGTACGGACCACCAAATGTTGTAGAAAATTATCATACTCACACATACTTTGTACTCCGAAATCAGTCATGGTAAAAAAAACAAAAAAACAGTCCTCTGGTTCTTTTCTTATTATTATAGTTTATTAGACAAAATGTGACTTAGTAGCAAATGCACCCAAAATGGCTGCCACTTACTCACTCACCAAACTGCTACGTACAGAAATATAACTAGACACAGCCTTTTATAATTGTTTACATAAGACAATGAAAAAATCCATCTAGCAGCCAATTACATTTATTTACATATGATATCCAATAAGAATATGACACATACTTTGGTGATATCTGTGCGTACCTCTACTTTATATGATACGCTCAGTACATAACACTTATTAGGCCTTGGGGATGACTGATTATTATGTGTAACAATCTGTGTACTGTCTGTAAATGAAACTGCCAAGTCATGTAGACTTAACTATTTCATAACTTATATCTTATAAAAATGGAAAATACTGGTTTAATGCTTATGTCCCAGCCAAATATCACACTAACTGGAAAGAGTGCTAATTGTATATATATATATATACACTAAAAATGTAAGGATATTTGTATAATTTTCTGCAACAAGTACTTCTGGAGATCCATAAAAAGTCCCTGAGGAGTGATGATGAAGCTCAGAAATGACACAGAATCTGTTTCAAAGATACACTTTTCCAGCTTCACATGCAAAAGTGATTTTCTCTTAACCTCTCATGCATTTTGAGGGTAAAAGTGCACCACACCTATACACATTATATGTTCATTGTCACTTATTATTTACCACTTATTTTCACATGTTGCCTCTTTAACATGTGAAGGGGTTAAATCATTTTTCTGTGTGACGTTTTAAATGTTTAAGTTTCTTACACAAATCAAGTCAAGAATTGGCTAGGCCGAATTACACCAAATTACACACAAAATTAGAGCACAATGGGTAGTGTATTGACCAGAAATAATTTAGCACATAATTAATGTCGAGGTCATATTTATTAGTAATTACCAGAGCGCTCCCAAGTGGCTAGAACCAGACATTCACAATATTTTTATATTATATTCTAATTATTCCTATATATTAAAAAGGGGAGTAATTATTTATGAATGGTGGAAACTAACCTTGTGACAAGGAGGACGAAATAGTTATCACACAGAGAATATTCTGGGTCTTTCGGTCTTTTGCTGTTTTTCTGAGGTCTTTCCTGCTACCACCTGAGTCCTCTTCTATACCATTTTCTAATCTTATCTGATGATCCTGTCTTCAGACAAACTTGACGTCACACGCGAGCCACGTCCTTAGCCGGCACCCGGTATATGCTAATGACGTGGCACGCATCCCGGTATATGCTAATGACGTGGCACGCATGTGACGTCACGGCATTAGCATATACCGGGTGACGGCACCCGGTATGTGCTAATGACGTGGCGCGCGTGTGACGTCACGGCATTTGCATATACCGGGTGACGGCACCCGGTATATGCTAATAACGTGGCGCGCATGTGACGTCACATGCGCACCACATTAAGACCTGGAAGGAGCGGAGGGCATAGTATGAGGGGGGGATTTAGAATGAGGAAGGGGGGGGATAGAATGAGGGGGGCTTGAGGATGAGGAGGGAGGTTTAGGAGGGGGTTGAGGATGGGGGGTTGAGGTTGAGGAGGGGGTGAGGATGGGGGGGTTGAGGTTGAGGAGGGAGGTTAAGAAGGGGGTTGAGGATGCGGGGTTGAGGTTGAGGAGGGAGGTTGAGGATGAGGAGGGGGCTGAGGATGAGGAGGGGTGCTGAGGATGAGGAGGGGGCCTGAGGATGAGGAGGGGGCCTGAGGATGAGGAGGGAGGCTGAGGATGAGGAGGGAGGTTGAGGATGAGGAGGGGGGTTGAGGAGGGAGGTTGAGGAGGGAGGTTGAGGAGGGAGGTTGAGGATGAGGAGGGAGGATGAGGAGGGGGGTTGAGGATGGGGGGGTTGAGGTTGAGGAGGGGGTTGAGGATGGGGGGGTTGAGGTTGAGGAAGGAGGTTGAGGAGGGGGTTGAGGATGAGAAGGGGGGTTGAGGTTGAGGAGGGAGGTTGAGGAGGGGGTTGAGGATGAGGAGGGGGGTTGAGGTTGAGGAGGGGGTTGAGGAGTGGGGTTGAGGATGAGGATGGGGGGTTGAGGAGGAGGGGGTTGAGGATGAGGGGGTTGAGGAGGGAGGTTGAGAATGAGGACGGGGGGAAGAGACACAGGGTAGGGAGAGGGGGGAGAGACACAGGGAAGGGAGAGGGGGAAGAGACACAGGGAAGGGAGAGGGGAGCAGAGACACGGGAGAGAGAGGGGCACACAGAAGGCACAAAAGGGACACAGGGGGCAGCACATTTCCCACCCTCGGCTTATACTCGAGTCACTCAATTTACCCAGTATTTTGTGGTAAAATAGGTGCCTCGCCTTATACTCGGGTCGGCTTATACTCGAGTATATACGGTACTTAATAAATTAAATTAAATGTAATCAATTCTGATGTAAGACCAACAACCAAATAATAGCTTGCCAATACCTAAATAAAAAGGTTAATTAGCTTGCAACCTCACATACAATATAATACACTTTGATACATTGTTTCAATATATACTTCTATATTCTAACTGCTCTATAAAGTGTAATTCCATATTTTACTGCTTTCATAGAGTAATAGGTTATATTGCTAATTATTAATAGACAGCTGATTGTTTATTCATACCATTTTTGTATTGCACTAACCAAATATATAGACAGACTGTAACCAAACTTGATAAGATTATATACACTGTTTATATACTCCTATATTGAACTACCCAAACATAGATTGTATTAACATAAATTGTTAATTCATATTTGATACGTTTGTATACATTGCTTATTGGTTGATATATTGATCTAACCAAATATAAAGTATTTTAAGACTAACTGTTATCCAATCATCCAAAGAGATTGTAATACAAGTAATAAAGATTGTATTCTGATCTAACTAAATATCAAAGCTTACAAGTGTAAACACTCATAATTGTTTATCCTGGATACTTACTGTTATAGCAATAAAAGCTCATTTCTGCACACAGCGAATACTTGTCATAACTTGATCTTTGAATTTAATCAATCTATACACTGTAATATTTTAAGAAACTATATTTAGTGTAATAGTTACATCCTATTAATTGCATGACAAACCTCTAGAGCACTCTTTGAAATGTAAACAAGCATTCAAATCCGGAGCTTAGATTTGGATGTTGGTGAGATAAATGTTCTTAATGATAAATGTACGTAAAAGTATCTATTAACTTGTCACTTTGTAGCAATAGTCTGAGCTTGTAACTAATATCAGTCCTCACAAAATCGTCTGTTGTAAATGACACATCTAGAGAGTGGTAAATAACTCTTCCAGCAAAGTAGCTTTTTTTTTTTTTTTACTTATTTGGTCCCATTTTTACTATACTGCATGGTAAGGGACTTCCCAGCAATTAGCTCCACATGCTAATGCCAGCCTCCCAACTACCAGTGATATTGTATCCACATATGCCTGTATCTTAATAGTCAGGCTTGTTTAAAGGAGTTGGTCTCTGACCTGGTATAGCGGTGTTCCCTAGCTGGATAAAGTTTAGCTTGTAGGTCCAGCTATCTGTCCTCTGACTTCTATAGTAATTCAATATTGGTACCAATGACAAAGTTAGGGGAAGATTGAGTGTCCTAAAGAATGATTTTAGAGAATTAGGGAATAAGCTTAAGGGAAGGACCTCCAAGGTAGTATTTTCTGAGATACTACCAGTGCCACGTGCTAGCCCAGGGAGGCAGAAGGAGTTTAGGGAGGTTAATGCGTGGCTAAACATGTGGTGCACTAAGGAGGGGTTTGTGGAGCCCTGGGCTGGCTTCTCACTTTGGTACAATCTCTATAGAAGGGATGGATTGCACCTTATTGATGATAAGGGAGGTTGTGTGCTAGGGAAAAGGATGGTAGAACGGCTGGGGGAGTTTTTAAACTAATTGGTGGGGGGAGGGCCTAGATAGAGGTAATGGTGTAGTAAGTATAGAGGGGATAAGCGATGAATTAACTACTCATGGGGGAGGAGATGGGGGAGGGTTAGTATAGTTAATAGGGATGTATTACTAAGTATTTCAAGTACAGAGGAATGCACCTAAAAACTACAAACTCATAACATAAGATGTATGCTTACTAATGCCAGAAGCTTGCCATAAAAAATGGGGGAGCTAAAATTATTTGCACTTAACATAAAATGGGCATTACTGAAACATGGTGGGATGAATCTCATGACTGGCTTGTTATCTGGATGGTTATAACCTATTTAGGAAAGTATGGGGCAATGGTAAAAGGGGAGGAGGGATTTGTCTGTATGTTAAGCCTGAATTTAGGCCTATAGTCAGAGAAGATATTTATGGTAGAACTAGCAGTAATGTTGAATGTTTGTGGGTAGAGGTAAATAGCGGAGCAGCAAATCCCAAAAGAATATTGGTTGAAGTATGCTATAAACCCCCAAATATAGCTGAAAGTGAGGAAATTCAATTATTGTTATAGATTGAAAATGCAGCTAAGCATGGGCAAGTTCTAATAATGGAAGATTTTAACTACCCTGAAATAAACTGGATAAATGAGACCAGCAGTTCAACGAAGGGGAGTAGTTTCTTGGGTACTCTCAGGGATCATTATCTGGCCCAGGTTATATAAGAGCCTACTAGAAATGAGGCCATCTTGGATTTACTCATCACAAATTATACTGATATGGTATCAAATGTTGAACCTTTGGGAAACAGTGATCACAACACAGTCTCATTTGGAATTGAAGTAAAATAACAAAAATGTAAGGGGCCAACAAAAACTCTCAATTTTAAAAGGGCAGATGTTAATGGTCTAAGGGCAGCAATACAAAGTATAGACTGGGACAGAGAACTGGCAACATTTAAATCCGTACTAAATATACTTACACATCGGCATATACAATGTGGAAATAAAAGTAAAAGGAGTAAATTACATCCAACGTGGCTTAACAATGATTTAAAGATCAAGATACGAGTAAACAGGCATTTAAATTATACAAACAAGAGGGTACAGAGACTGCTTTACTGGAGTACAAGGAAATCAATAACAACAACTTGCAACAGCGCTATTAGACTGGCTAAAATAGAAAATGAAAAGTGAGTTGCAAAAGAGAGTAAGACTAACCCTAAAATATATTTTTTAAATATATTAATGGGAAGAAGGCGAGGAACAAGCTATAGGAACATTACAATGTGACACAGGCCGTCTGATAATTAGTGACCAGGAAAAGGCAGATGAGCTAAATAGGTTATTTTATTCTGTAGATACAAGGGGGGTACCAGTGGTTGGGTCATTGCACCATAATGGGGCTATACTACCTTCACCAAATAATTGGTTAACGCAGGAAGAAATGCAAAAGATGTTGGAAAAAATAAATGTCAATAAAGCCCCGGGTCCTGATGGAATACATCCAAGGATACTGAGGGAACTGGGTTCTGTAATAGCCAAACCATTACATTACATTTTTCAAGATTCACTCAACACTGGGTCTCTACCAGATGACTGGAGAAAAGCGGAGGTAAAACCTATATTTAAGAAGGGGGTAAGAGCTAATCCGGGGAATTATAGACCCGTAAGCCTCACTTCTGTAGTGGGAAAGCTTTTAAAAGGGTTAATAAGGGATAATATACAAGAGTATGTCTATTCAAACAGCATTATAAGTAGGAGCTAACATGGATTTATGAGGGATAGATTTCTGTCAAACAAATCTAATTAGTTTCTATGAAGAGGTTAGTAGGAACCTGGATCAATGTAACTCAGTGGATGTAGTCTTTTTAGATTTTGCAAAGGCTTTTGAAACATGGCCACATGGGAGACTATTGTGCAAACTAAGGGATACAGGAATTGCAGTAAATATCTGCTCATGGATTGAGAGCTGGCTAAAAGACAGGAAGCAAAGGGTTGTTATAAATGGAACATACTCGGATTGGACTAATGTGGTAAGTGGGGTTTGTAAGAAATAGGTCTTACATATTGGTCCACAATACATTACGTCTATGTTATTATTTTCTCTCTCTTCTCTTATATATATGTATATATGTGTATATATATATATATATATGTGTGTGTATATGTGTAGATATATAAATTTCATTAAGAGGTCAGTCAGTCATTCCCGGGTTAAATTCCAAAAGAAACACATCAAAGGGCTGAGAAAAACACATAATTGCAATTCTCACATCTATCATATAGACAAGATATATGGGGTCTATTCACATAAATACAGGGGACCACCCGTGGAGAAGATAATCAATGATAATGGTCATTGTTTTTGTACAGTTGATCAAAGAGAACTATTGATTATGATTGCGAGAAAGTCAGAAGGGGCTACTCTGTCAACAGATCCAATTAAGAAACAGGGGGGGGGGGGGGGGAAGACAGACCAAATATCATATAAAAAAACAGTTTAAATTCACAATGGTTTTTGTTCTTTCTGGATACTGGGGAAATGTTTGTTGTTTTTCTTTCCTCTTGAAAGGTTAAAAATAATTTAGGTGTTTTCTTTCTTAATTATTATTATTATTATTATTGTCTTAATTTATATCGCGCCAACATATTCCGTAGCGCTGTACAGTGGTATTGTACAAGGCAAAAAACAAACTTAACACCTTATAAAGAATGGAGGGCCCTGTTTTTGAGCATATAATCAAATGCACATAGTGCTTGTTTCCAAGACACGGACACACAATTGAAAACTCGCAATCTTACAATCTAAGGGATTTCTTAATATGTTGTAGGAGACAGACATCAACTAATTGTGCTTTTATATATATATATATATATATATATATATATTTATATATATATATATATATATATATATATATATATATATATATATATATATATAGATATATATGTTATATTTTGTTTACATCTATTATTTCATAAAACTTTACATTTGCGATTATTTTTTTAGTTTTTACTTTGTTTTCCCACACTTTCTTGTATGATTATTTGTTTTTGTGCACGGAAATATATAAATATATGTTAATTCATAAATCTTATTTGTGTGTTTTATTTGTCAATCATTCTCATAGAATAGAATAGAATCTCTAGAAATTACACTTTCATTTCTTACAGTTGGCCAGCCTGCCAGGAGAGATATGGTATGATATTTAAAACATATTTATAAGAATATTATTTCTGTGCTTAAACAATTTTTCATGTCATTTACTGGTAAGAAAATAATTTGGTTTATGGTTGCTATATTTGGGTTGTGTTGTCTTTTCACAGGTTTCAGTAAAATTACATCTGTTGTTTTGGATAAACAGTAGCCTTTGCTTTCATGAATAGAAGTGCTAATAAGGATATTGTTGTTGAACTAATACAAAGCGTGGTTTACTGGTGAATGAACTGTATTTGAGTTAGTTAATACAAGTGGTTACATTATAAAGTATTTTTGTTCTGTTTAAACCTTCTGTTGTGTAGTTGCATAAGCCGTTATATAGCTGGTCCGTTTTATTTTTCATTTATTTCCTCTTTCCATAGTTACTTGTTAAAGTAACAAATTTGTATAAATAATGGAGGGTCTAATGAAAAAGATTTCTAAAGTTGCTAACCCTGAAGCTATTATAAAGTCCATGGTGGATGCATCTGACCCATGGTTCCAAGCTACTGTTTATGTTTCAAATGCTATTAATGAGAAAAAATTATTCATGTCAAAAGGTAAAACAGCCCTTATTTTTGCTGCAAAAAGGATTGCAGAGCAGTATAAAATAGTAAATGTACAGAGGCTAGAATCAAACCTAATTCACTTGGCTTCTAGCTCTCAGGAGAGACACATGTCCTTTTGCTCTGCTCCCTGCACTGATAGTTGGGACGGGACAAGTTGTAGACCCCCTGGAGTTATGGTGCCTCTGTGTCTGTGGAGATCCCATTGTGTATGGCTCCTATCTCTTAAGTGAGTGTACACAAGGGATTAGCCTTTGTGGTCAACAGACTCCTATGACAAGATGTATGTGTCATATGTACAATAGGGCTACTCTCTACTATAATATACATTTATATATTTACAAATATAACACACAATGTTGCCCCCACGTATAGCCAATATCTCCCATTAGCTCTCTCACAGGACACTCATTACACTGAGCCTAAACATGGGAGTTATGGTATTTAGGGTTGGGACAGGGCTTTCTCCATCAATCCATTTTATGCATTATGATGACTTTATTAATGGTGATGAGAAAACCCTGCTCCTCCCCCTAGCCTACAGCATAACAATATAACACATGGCTCTTAAATGTGACCATTGCTGCTAGTCACAACCTGACTGTGCCAGTCACAACATGGCCACCAGCTATTCAGGCCAAATCCAATATGGCCACTGGATTCATGACAGTATGCCTTTGCAAAGGGCTCCTGTTTCCATTGAGTTAAAAAGGTATGCCCAAGGACTGGCAATTTCTGAAACAAGTATATCTAGGCCTCTAACTAGTACTGAAGTTCATGCTCTTAGCAAAGAACTGGGACATATACATTTTGGGAGTGACCTCGTAGGAGTATTGTTAAAATTAGAACAATTTGATAAAATGCATAGATATTTAAATGAGGTAGATACATTTGATGTCATTCTTGCCAGTTTGGACAGTTTATTAAAATCTAGTCTTTCCCCAGCTGTGTTTGTTCATCCTAGAACAAAACAACAACTCATGGAGGAATTGTTAAAATCGCTTGGCTTAGATGAAGCTGATCACCACTCAGCATTTGGTAATTGTACTCAAAGGAAAGGAGAGTCAGTTCAGGGGTATATAGATAGATTATATGCTTTTCATAAGTTAACTCTTCCAGCAGGAACACAAGGAAGTCAGAATGATGACATTTATAAGAAAGCATTATTAAATAGAACTTGTCCTGAGATTCGTAGATTAGTGGGTCTATCTGTATAACCTTAGAACCAGTTCCCAAGAATCTTGAATTGCTTGAAGGGCTGAAGCAATTCTTAAAGACCAAAATAAAGCTAGCAGGGGCAGAATTTCTGCAGTAGAAGGGCCATCATCACAAAATAGATATAGTCAGTATCATTATAAGCCTTCAAATAAAAATCAGGGGCCCTTAGTTTAGGGAGAAGCCTTTAAATGTTTCACATGTGGTCAGGTGGGTCATTTTTCCAAAAACTGTAGTTTTTCAAAACCAAAAGCACCTGATACGCCAATAACCTCAGTGTATGCAGAACTGAGGCAAGAATTGGATAGAATGAGTAAAGACATGGAAAAATTAAAGCAATCCTCTGCATAGGGATCTGTTGCATCTCTCTCACCTGTTGTGGAGTTTGGGAGGGATAGATGCAATAGGCCTATAATCACAGCTGCTGTGGAAAGAGGCCCACAGCAGTAGATGTTGATTGACACTGGTGCCTCTGTATCTATTGTTCACACTAAACAACCTCATTTACACCCTCTACCCACAGGAAAACAAATAATACTAGAAGCCTTTCAAGGGTCTCAGACAGAAGCAGGGGAGGCCAGAAATGCTAAAATCCAGATTAGGGATAATGCCTTTGATCTGAGTGCATACCTAATGAATTTACCTAAATCTATTTCTATTCTAAGGTCTGACTTCTTGAGGAATAATGGTGCAGTGATTGATTTTGTAAATAACAAAATTTGGCTTAAGGAAAAAGGTGAATATTGTGTTATTTCTGATTCTCCTGCAGTCTATGCTATTAAGAAACCGGAAAGACTTGCACATATAGACCCCAGAGTGTCAAAAATAATACAGGATTATGATTATGCATTTGCCAAACCTAAACATGATTGTGGTAGAATGGAAGGAGAGAAAGTCATTCCTGGTAGTGCCCACAGTGCCCAAAAACAATGTTCCCTTCCTAAAGGTTGTGAGCCTTTTATTCAGCAAACAATTGATTCATTAGAACAAGGTGTATTGAGAGAGTGTGAATCAATAGCAAATTCACCAATTTGGCCAGTACAAAAAACAAATTTATCATGGCGCTTATGTGTTGATTATAGAAAAAAATATTCCATAACCCCAGCCTGTGCACCGGTTGTCAGAGAAACCCCTACCCTTCTTTCCCTTATCCCTTCTTCTGCCAAGGTATTCTCCACAATGGACATTTCAAATGGCTTTTTGGAGCATAAAACTAGAGAGAGAATCGCAGTTCAAGTATGCCTTCACCTGGAGAGACCGATGGCAGCATTGCTAAAATCCTTCTCCAAACCATCAGCCGTGATCCAATATGTTGATGACCTACTACTGGCCACAGAGACGGAAGAAGAACATCTTGCCCTCCTGACAGAGTTGCTTGAATTGCTTGGTGCTGACATGTAAAAGTAAATCCTAAAAAATGTCAACTCATGCAGACTTCAGTCACGTTTTTGGGGATGTCCATAACAGCTGAGGGAAAGCTTCCTGACCAGAACAAAGTGGACATTATCCAGAGACTAAATTTGCCTGTGTCTAAGACATCACTGAGGTCTTTTCTAGGTCTTGTCCAGTACCAAAGAGACTTCATACCACAGTTTGCTGATATGACTAAACCTCTGTATAACCTGCTAAAGAAGGATGTACCAGATGACACCATCAGAACAGAATGGAAAGAGACTCATACAAAAGCTGTCAACGACCTGAAAAGAGCTGTCATGGAAGCCACTGCACTGATATCGCCAGACCCTACTAAGACTTTTCATCTTGAAGTAGCAGCAACAGACATTGCCTTAGCTGCTGTTTTATGCCAAGAAAAGTATAATAAGCTGCGCCCAATTGCTTATGCTTCTCGAGTTCTGACACCTGTGGAACAGAAGAATACAGCTTGTGAGAGACACCTTCTGGCTACATTCTGGGCTATGCAGCACTTCACATATATCACTAGACTGCAAAGCCTAATGATACATAGCCCTCACAGTCTGCTGAACTTATTGTTAAAACCAGGGGATACTACCATTTCTTCTGCCCGACTCTCAAGATGGACATTGATGTTAATGCAGAGAGACCTGGACATCACGCCAAAGCAAACAACCCTTCTACCGGCTCTGCTTCTTTACAAAGGAAAACCCCTCTATCCTTACCCTTCCACCCAACCCAATCTTAGACACACCAGTGCAAGGGTTGAATGTGTATTGTGATAGATCTTCTTATCATGACCAGGGCAAAGCATACACAGGGTTTTCCATTATATTACCTGATAGCGTAATCATGCATTCTTGTCTCCCTCATTCTTCACAGTATGCAGAACTAGCAGAGATTGCTGGCACATTGGAGGAGTGCAGTGAGACTGCAATTAATATCTATAGTGACAGTACCTATGTGGTTAACACTCTCATATTGTTACCTTTGTATGTGCATAATGGGTTCAGATCCTCAGATGGAAAATTGTTAGTGCATGCTAATTTGTTCCGGTATATTTGGAATTTGCTACAACATAGATCACTCCCATGTGCACTCATAAAGGTTAAAGGTGAGGGGGTGTGGCCTAACGGGGGAAGCAGAAAGACGTCCATGAGCGCAGCTCCTATCCAAAAGGAATGAATCCACAGTAATCTGCCCTATTCCCACCGACAAAAAGAAAATCTGAACCCACCACAGTAGCAAGGAGGGTCTGATGGTTCTAGGTGGCTAGCTCATGAAAAGAAAGACTTGCTGGGTATGTAACTTGGCTATCACTACAAAGAGCATGATGCAATAACTCACTGAACTATGATGGCCACTGGCAGGAGCCTGCTTCCAGAAAAGCAATAGCCTACTTGATCTTTCACGCTCAACTCAGAAAATAACCTAGCTTGCTTCGCCTACACCCAGAGTCAGCAGACAGTAACCCCTATAGATCAAACGAACAGATCAAGACGGCAGCATGGCGGCTCGCAGCAGCACCAAACCTAAGAAAAATCAAGCGAGCAGAAACATACAGGAATTTTACAAAGCACCCTCGTATAACCCAAGCTCGCCGGCTAGAGAGGGGGAATCTGAAATAGTACACGCTCAGGTGGAACTAACAGACAGATACATGGAGAAAATAAAATTAATGATGCAAGAACTAATGACGACTGCTATTACAGACCTTAAAAAGGAGCTACACAGCCTGGGACAAAGAGCGCAGCTATTAGAAGAGCAAACAGACCAGATAGCAGAAGCCCAGATGCATGACCAAGAAGTGTTAGGGCAACATACCCTACAGTTAAAGGAGCTGTCTGACAAGGTGGAAGACCTTGAAAACCGCTCACGAAGACACAATATAAGACTAAGAAATGTCCCAAACAGCAGATCAGACGTACTGAAATATTCAAGAGAGGTCATCCTGGGGATTAGTCCCACAAGCAGCGAAGCAGACTGGGTCATTGAAAGAGCGCATAGGGCCTTGGGCCCGACAAAAACTAACAACCAACCTAAGGACATAATAATAAGGTTCGCTAACCAAAGTGCTAGAGATCTCATACTCACAGCGGCGAGGAAGTTCAAGGAAATCAAGGGCCCGGATAACTCTTCTATACAAATCTATATGGACTTGGCTCCGGCCACGCTACAAAAAAGAAAGGAGATGAAACCCGCTCTGGAAACATTTTCCAGCCACAAAATCCTCTACAAGTGGGGCTTCCCATTCTCACTAATATTCCAGCGAGGCGGATCCACCTACAGAGTACACACAGTGGAAGAAGCTGAGGTCCTCCTCAGAAAGCTAAATTTGTTAGCAGACGATGTTATCGAGCATAGGAGAAGTCCAGAGCCTAGGGCTGGTCCTTCCAGGATGTGGCAAATTTCCACCAAAAGGACAAGAACAGCAGCCTCTCATAGGGGGCCTACTCTAGGGCAGCAATCAGGAAGAGCCCTGGAGGCTGATCTGCCAGCCAATGACAAGGAACCAGATGCCGAACATTAAGGAAGAGTGTTGGACACTTGTTTTTCTTTCCTCCCTTGCAGGTTGAGAAGTGGAAGAAGGAAGCATTTAGTTAAACTAAAATAAGCTATATATAAGATGATTAGAATGTTATTTACAAGTTTTCAGAAATAGCAGCAGCGGAGCTCCTGAGGTGGCTTAACTGATAAGTGAGATGAAGTTTATGGAGGGCTTAGAGCCCCCAAATACTTCCCAGGTAGATCCCCCAAGTGGGAAACCTCTCCCTAAGAGGCCAAACCCAGTTCCGGGTATAATAACAACAGGCCTCAAAATAAGAGAAAAGTTAGGGAGACAGGGAAACTACCAAGTTGTTAGAAAATGTTTATACAATTTTATTATATTGTTGGAACTAAACCTCTGTATCTTTTTTGCATTTCCTCCTAGTCTGTCTGGTTCGCAGGTGGCCTCGGCGCCCGAGGCACTCAAGGGGAGATCCTGGAACAGGCCTTGGGCCTTCAGCGTCCTCAAACCAGGTAACTTAACCATCACACTTTCCCTACAAAGAACAACACAGCCGACTACACGAAAAACAAATGGCTAAAGTAGAACACAACTTTCTAACACATAACGTTAGAGGTTTTAACTCCCAGTTTAAAAGACGCAAGGCCTTCTTATTTTACAAAAGATTCCATCCATCCGTTATATTTATGCAAGAAACCCACTTCGCCTAAGGCAAAGTACCCACTTATCTACACAAGGAATATCCAGTATTTTTCACATGCAACCAGAAAACCAAAAAAGCAGGCCTAGCTACATTAATACACCGTGATTTCCCATTTGTTGTACAAAAAGAAACCAAGGACAAAGAGGGCAACTATTTAATAATAACTGGAACCATCCTAAATCTTAGAATATCACTAGTAAATGTCTATGCCCCCACCACAGCGCCAACTAACGCGTTCATTAAATTGCTGAACATCCTGAAGCAGAAAGACTGGGGCAAAATCATTCTAGGAGGAGATATTAACTTCACTCTTGAGCCCTCGGTAGATAGATCAAGAGTAAACCAAATCACACGAAACTTGAAACAACTTAAGACAATACATACACAACTAAGGGAGCTAGAGTTGACTGACGCCTGGAGGGGACTTCACCCATCGGAAAGAGAATACTCCTTTTACTCTCCAACACACAATTCATACTCCAGGATTGATGTACTCCTGACGCACACCTCACTCTTTGACCACACAGTAGATGCCCAGATTTACCCATGCCCATGGTCTGACCATGCGATAGTAAACATGAAAATTCAGCTAGGTCTTAGCCTCACATCCCCTGGGAAGTGGAGTTTAAATGAGGCTCTACTAACCAACCCAGCAACACTAACACAAATAGAACATGACATCCAAGAATACTTTACGCTAAACTTAGTCCCTGGGGCAAACATGGGGTGGGTCTGGGTCGCGCACAAAGCTTACATTAGAGAAGCCTTGATCAAACTGGCAGCTGCCAGAAAGAAATTGTACATTCAGAAAGAAAATGCCTTATTCAAAAAACTGCAGAACCTGGAAAGGTCGACTCAGGCCAAAGCTCCAGGGGTCCCCAGAACCCAACTGGACAACACCAGATTAGAACTAGACGCGGTCCTAGCCGAAAAAACAGAACAAGCCCTAAGAAAGACTAGGCATAAATTCTACGCCCAAGGTAATAAGCCCTCCCCTATGCTCGCACGCAGACTCAACCTAAGGAAAAACTTAACCCACATCACCAAAATTAAAACAGAAAGTGGGGCAATCACAATGAATCAGTCGGAAATAAAAAAAACATTTCATAAGTGCTTCCAAGAAATATATTCGTCTAAAACGAAAGCCAATAACTTCATAATACAGGACTTTCTCAACAGCCTAGACATCCCCAAAATCTCCGGGGGGGGGGGGGGGGGGGGGGGGATTTAGACTTTCTAAATACAGATATAACCCTGTCTGAAGTTATCGACACTATCAAAACTCTAAAGGCAGGGAAAGCCCCTGGCCCAGACGGTTTCTCGAATTTGTATTATAAAAGCCTAGAAAACCTCCTGGCCCCACATTTAAGCAATTTATTTAACTAGATTCTTTCAGGGAAAACAATGCCACCCGAACCAAATCAGGCAGATGTAATCTTTATACCTAAACCAGGAAGAGATGCGTTAAATCCAAAGAATTATAGGCCAATATCCCTTCTAAATGGGGACATTAAAGTCCTAGCTAAACTAATGGCTTCAAGAGTAGCTAAATTCCTTCCCAAACTAATACACAAAGACCAAGTGGGCTTTGTGCCATACAGACAGGCGGGGGACAACATACGACGCATACTAAATGTTACCCAAATAGCTAAAAGAGCGAATATACCACTCAGCATGGTAGCCTTAGACTTAGAAAAGGCATTTGACTCTGTTGAATGGCCCTACCTGCATGCGGTATTAGATAAATTCGGCATCAGAGGCAAATTCACAAACTTAGTAAACACACTGTATAATACCCCGGCGGCAAATCTGAAGCTCCCGGGGGAGAATAGAGATCTCATTAACATTCAGCGAGGTACGAGGCAGGGATGCCCCCTGTCCCCATTGCTATTCGCACTAGCCAATGAACCCCTTGCACAAGTCATTAGGACATGCCCTAAAATACAGGGAATAGAAGTAGGATGCCAACAAATGAAATGCTGCCTGTTTGCAGACGACATTTTGTGTACATTTACAAACTCGGTAACCTCAATAGAAGCCCTTATGGATTTAATGTCCCGCTTTGGGAACTTATCAGGACTTAGTTAATGCAGATAAATCTGAAATACTTTGCACAAGAGTACCCTTAGACCAGGAACAAGCCCTAAAAAATAGATACTCATTCTCATGGCCAAGGGGAAGCATCAAATACCTGGGAGTTAATCTCACCCCCGAGATGGCAGCACTATACAAAGAAAACTACACCCCCCTTTACAAAAAACTACAAGCCGACCTACTTAGGTGGAACAGATACAACCTGTCATGGTCAGGAAGAATAAACGCCTTTAAAATGAACATGTTACCCAAAATATTATACCTATTTAGAACACTCCCAATTCAGATACACAAAGGAGATCTGGACGGATTTCAAAAGGCGGTATTTAGATTTATTTGGCAACATAAATGCCCGAGAATCAGCAAGTCCTTAATGTATAGAGAAAGGGAAGCAGGGGGGTTGGCTTGTCCAAATTTGATACATTACTTCAGGGCAGCCCAGCTTTCCTTTATACCGCAAGCCCACTCCAGAGAACACCAACCAATATGGGTTTTCATGGAGAATTACCAAATGAACCCCTACAAATGGGACAATATCATTTGGTCCCCGACACTTCCCATGTTGTCAAAATCAGGGTTCCACAACCCAATGATAAGGTTATCCTTGCAGGTGTGGAGGGGGGTGAACTCCAGGCTTCAGTTGGCACACGTCCTCTCTTACCAAACACCCGTCTTCTCAGGGTCCCAGATAGAGGGGGAGCTAGGGGGAGACTCAAAAGCATGGTGGTTATCTCGAAAACTGGACCTACTTGGGCCCTGGTACTGCAACGGCAATCTTCTAACTTCTGAACAATTTATAAGTAAGCATAACTTGCCGGACAAGGAGATATTTAATTATAACAAAATATGCCATAGAGTCAGAGATCTGGTCAAAAAGTGGGGACCCCCACAAGACACCTGGTTCTCGAAGCTATGTAGGCAGACCCCCCTAGCTAGAGGCATAATAGGCGCTATCTATTCGCTAGCTAATAAACCACCTACTGATCAAAAACCCAAACACGTCCTGCAATGGGAACAGGAACTGGGAATAACCTGGGACACGCAGAGATGGGGAAAATTCATAGAGAGCTGACTAAGGGATCCCTCGAGCTGACTAAGGGATCCCTCTTCTTTAGCTACCTTGAGACGGCAACTAAAGTATTACACAGGGTATACATAACTCCTGACAGGCTCAACAAGATAAATCCACATGCCCCCCCTGAATGCTTTCGGAACTGCTCAGATAGAGGAACCTTTGGCCACATATGGTGGAACTGCCCTAAAGTGCAAGCTATGTGGCGAAGGGTTACTGAAATGATCTCTGAGGTACTAGACAGGGAAATACACCCATCTAGGGAGACATGTTTACTAGGAATACCAGTATTAAGCGTTAGCAAGAACCATAACAAATGGATACAAATGGTCATGCTGGCGGCTAAAAGCCACATAGCAAAGAACTGGAGAAAGCCTCACTTAGACCCCCATGAGGTTATAAAAAAACTAAACCACATTATGATATATGAAAGAATGACGCACTCAATAAATAACTCCCTCCCCAAGTTTAGTCAAATTTGGGACAGATGGATGGAATCGGACAAAGCTATCTCAATTTAAAAACAGAATTAGTGATAGGTACACTTGAAAGGGAAGTTGTAACTAAGACAGGATGGGAGCTTCTTGCCAAGGAATGGGTTCGTCAGGCGTTGATATCTGCTGGTGGACCGCGCAGACTGAGGATGAAGGAGGGAGGGGGATGCAGGAAGGATACAGGTAATAAGTTCATAGTTCTCTTTTGTATTGTTTTTATTTCTTTGATGTTATACTTCCCATATACCTAGTGCATAAGGGGAATTACGAGCTATAATATATATTAAAAAAAAACAAAAAAACTATAAATCGATAGACAACAAGCTAGCTAACATACAAGACCCTATCAGACCTAATCTTGAAGGGAAGGAGTAGTTTGCAGATGTTTCCTGCAAAGTTAAGAAAATGGAAAATGGTTAAGGTGGGCACATAGAGCAGAAAGTACAATAGACAAGCCGTGACAAACAATATAGACAATAAAGGGGAAAATGATGTCTAGAATGCTGTGTTAATAAACCTGTCTATGCAATTATGTATTGGACCTGCGAGTCGGATATAATATGTTAATATCAACTGCATATGTTTCAATAAAAAAAGAAATTAAAATAAAGGTTAAAGGTTATTCAAAAGGTACTGAGCACTCAGAGAGAAACAGTTTGGCAGATCAAGCTGCAAAGAAAGCGGCAAAACAGGCTGATTTGTGGAGTACTCCCAGGGCCCTTGAAGTTTCTGCCCTGCAAGTGACTTCACCGCCTGACTTGCTTAGCTTGCAGAGATCTTATTCTCCTTACGAGGTTGTTAGGGAATGATATGTTGCAGGACAGTCTGCACCAATGCCAACTGAATGGGCAGATAGTTCTACTTTAATGCCAGATATGGGTCAGAATTCTATTCTCATGTACACAAGGAATGTAGGTTCTCCTGTGGTGTGTGTTCCCCCTGATTGTGCGGATGAATTTTTCCAAATGTTTAATTCTCACCATGTTACATAGTTACATAGTAATTAAGGTTGAAAAAAGACTTTCAGTCCATCAAGTTCAACCTGTTAAGATCTCCTCTGATCTGCAATATGCGGATTAGTTATTAATTAATTTGTTGATTAAATAATTATTAATAGTATAGTATTGGAGGATGAATAAAGAGTTAGTCCCTCAAGTTCAACCTTTTTAGATCTCTATTGATCTTTTTAATGTGCACTATTTATTATTAATTGTTAATTGATCCAGAGGAAGGCAAACCGAAAAAAAAAACCATTGAAACTTTGCCAATTGTCTCATAAGGGGAAAAAAAGCAAAATTCCTTCCTGACCCCAGAAACTGGCGATGAAATTACTCCCTGGATCAATATTCCTTCGCTAGTTATCTAGGATAGCCTTGAATGCCCTCTTTATTCAAAAATATATCTAACCCCTTTTTGAAGTTGTCTATCGAATTCGCTGTTACCACCTCCTTTGGTAGAGAATTCCACAGTTTAACCACCCTAACTGTGAAGAACCCTTTTCTTTGTTTAAGGTGAAATCTTTTTTCCTCTAACCTCAAAGGGTGTCCTCTTGTCAGGTGAAAATCTCTTGCTACAAAAAGTTCACATGACAAAGCCTTATATTGACCCTGGATGTATTTAAATAAGGTAATCATATCCCCTCGTAGACGCCTTTTTTCTAGCGAAAATAAGTTTAGTTTGGTTAGTCTTTCTTCATAACTTAGCCCCTCCATTCCCCTTATAAGTACTTTTTCCACCTCTAAAATGTCTTTTTTATGAAGTGGTGCCCAAAATTGTACTCCATATTCCAAATGAGGGCGTACTAGGGATTTGTATAGTGGCAGAATTATATTTACTTCCCTTGCTTCTATACCCTTCCTAATACATGCTAATATTTTACTTGCCTTTGCAGCTGCTGCTTGGCTTTGAGCGCTGTTACCTAGGTGGTTGTCTACAAGCACTCCCAAATCCCTTTCAATATCTGATACACCAAGATTTGCTTCATTAAAATTATAGATTGCATGGCTATTTTTCCTTCCCAAATGCATAACCTTACTCTAATTTATGCAAATCCCCTTGTAGGGAAAGTACATCATTATCTGATTTTATTACCTTGCACAACTTAGTGTCATCAGCAAAAATGGAGACACTACTTTCGAGTCCTACTTCTATATCATTAATAAATATGCTAAAAAGGAGAGGACCTAATACTGAACCTTGAGGAACCCCACTTATCACATTTGACCAATCGGAGTATGTTCCATTCACAACAACCCTTTGCTCCCTGTGTTTTAGCCAGCTCTCGACCCATGAGCAGATATTTACTGCAACTCCTGAATCCCTTAGTTTGCTCACTAGTCTTCCATGTGGCACTGAATAAAATGCCTTTGAAAAATCTAAAAAGACTACATCCACTGAGTAGCCCTGATCCAAGTTCATACTAACCTCCTCATGAAAACTAATTAGATTGGTCTGACATGACCTATCCTTCATAAATCCGTGTTGACTGCTACCTACGATCTTGTTCAAATAGACGTATTCTTGTATTCTGTCCCTTATTAACCTTGCACCTTCTAAAAGCTTCCCAACTACAGATGTGAGGCTCACTGGTCTATAATTCCCCGGATTTTGCTCTAGATCCCTGTTGGTGGTCATTACTCTGCAGATAGAACACTAGCAAAAATAATTAGTGATGTCGCAAACCTAAAATTTTCGGTTCGCGAACCGCGAACGCGAACCGCCGCAAATGTTCGACATGTTCAACATCGGCGAACCGCCATAGACTTCAATGGGCAGGCGAATTTTAAAACCCACAGGGACTCTTTCTGGCCACAATAGTGATGGGAAAGTTGTTTCAACGGGACTAACACCTGGACTGTGGCATGCCGGAGGGGGATCCATGGCAAAACTCCCATGGAAAATTACATAGTTGATGCAGAGTCTGGTTTTAAGCCATAAAGGGCATAAATTACCTAACATTCCTAAATTGTTTGGAATAACGTGCTTTAAAACATCAGGTATGATGTTGTATCGATCAGGTAGTGTAAGGGTTAGGCCCGCTTCACAGTGACAGACCAAACTCCCCGTTTAACGCACCGCAAACAACCACAAACAGTCCATTTGCACAACCGCAAACTCCCCATTTGCACAAGGTTGGATACCAAGCTAGCCATGTCCCGTTCCTTGTCCTCACTGATGTCATTGAAGGTCTCTTCCTCCACCCAGCCACCAAGGTTCCCCGAAAGGTGACAACAAGCCCCCTGGGACGCCTGCTGTGTTTGGTCTTCCACCTCCTCAAAGCCACCTTCCTCCTCTGACTCCTCTTCTTCAGACTCCTCTCACTGCATTGCCTCTCTCTGCATTATTATAAGGTGTGTTAAGTAGTACTACTCTTACCAGTTTAAAACCTGTTACAGCACATATCAGGGGGCGTGTATAAGGCCTGGATTTTTAGAACCAGGAGATGGAAAAAGATGCTTTGTTGGTTGTATCACTTCAATTTTGGGGCACGGCACGTGCAGTCAAAGGTGCCACCAGATAGGAGTGACGTGTTTGTAAGTACTACTCTTATCAGTTTAATACTTGTTACGTCACCTATCAGGGGGCGTGTATAAGGCCTGGATTTTTAGAACCAGGAGATGGAAAAAGATGCTTTGTTGGTCGTATCACTTCAATTTTGGGGCACGGCACGTGCAATCAAAGGTACCACCAGATAGGAGTGACGTGTTTGTAAGTACTACTCTTATCAGTTTAATACTTGTTGCGTTACCTATCAGGGGGCGTGTATAAGGCCTGGATTTTTAGAACCAGGAGATGGAAAAAGATGCTTTGTTGGTCGTATCACTTCAATTTTGGGGCACGGCACGTGCAGTCAAAGGTGCCACCAGATAGGAGTGACGTGTTTGTAAGTACTACTCTTATCAGTTTAATACTTGTTACGTCACCTATCAGGGGGCGTGTATAAGGCCTGGATTTTTAGAACCAGGAGATGGAAAAAGATGCTTTGTTGGTCGTATCACTTCAATTTTGGCGCACGGCACGTGCAGTCAAAGGTGCCACCAGATAGGAGTGACGTGTTTGTAAGTACTACTCTTATCAGTTTAATACTTGTTACGTTACCTATCAGGGGGCGTGTATAAGGCCTGGATTTTTAGAACCAGGAGATGGAAAAAGATGCTTTGTTGGTCGTATCACTTCAATTTTGGGGCACGGCACGTGCAGTCAAGGGTGCCACCAGATAGGAGTGACGTGTTTGTAAGTACTACTCTTATCAGTTTAATACTTGTTACGTTACCTATCAGGGGGCGTGTATAAGGCCTGGATTTTTAGAACCAGGAGATGGAAAAAGATGCTTTGTTGGTCGTATCACTTCAATTTTGGGGCACGGCACGTGCAGTCAAAGGTACCACCAGATAGGAGTGACGTGTTTGTAAGTACTACTCTTATCGGTTTAATACTTGTTACGTCACCTATCAGGGGCATGTATAAGGCCTGGATTTTTAGAACCAGGAGATGGAAAAAGATGCTTTGTTGGTCGTATCACTTCAATTTTGGGGCACGGCACGTGCAATCAAAGGTGCCACCAGATAGTGACGTGTTTGTAAGTACTACTCTTATCAGTTTAATACTTGTTACGTTACCTATCAGGGGGCGTGTATAAGGCCTGGATTTTTAAAACCAGGAGATGGAAAAAGATGCTTTGTTGGTCGTATCACTTCAATTTTGGGGCACTTTGTGACATTAGCTTCTTACGCTCAAACATGTCCTTTACAGGCACCTGACTATGGGCAGATGAGCAGGAACTGCTCAAGGCGAGAGACGGAGTGGCGGATGGTTGAGAGGGGGCAAGGAGGACAGCAGTGGTTGATGTGGCTTATGATGCTGCACCAGGAGGAGGATGGCGGCTTTGAGTTTGTGTGCTGCTTGTACTCATGTGTTGGTCTGGAGTCAGAAACAAAACATTAGGTCTCAACCTGTAGAGGATAAGGGAACCAGGCTACTCTAGACCTCATTCATCATTACAGGTTTTGACAGATCGGTACTATGCGTCCAAGCTACTGTGACAACAGATATGAGTGGCACTGTGCACTTGCAGAAGTTGGTAGAGTAGACGCTGTAGGTCTGACACACACGCTTGCAGACAACTAACTGCTATGCAATCTATTACAGTAGAATTTTTGTTTTTGTTTTAAATGTACACTACTGTTACACCAGATATGAGTGGTGTGTTAAGTAGTACTACTCCTATCAGTTTAATCCCTGTTATGTGCCTTTTTTTTGGGTGTGGTTGTTGAAGCCACAGTGCAGCACCAGAGGCCAGAAAAATTAGGCATGTACAAATGCCTGAAAAATTAGGTATTGTTGATCTTGCAGCGAGCAGATAAGAAGTTAGGCCTGATTCAACACCCCATCCCTGCATATCCACACTCAGAGATTGAGGGGGCGACCCTTACAAGGCCCCGGGCCGGAGATATAAAGGGGGGCCATCCCAAATAAGCACACAAGCGGGGACAAAGGTAGTGAAGGGGACATAGAGGCCCATGGACTGACGGTCGCCATCTTGGCAGGAAAAGGGCCCAGCAATTAAGCCAAACTGACCCAGCACAGGCAGCTACTTGAGTCAAACTCTGTACAATTACACCTTAATAAAGCTGAAACATGCAGCAGCAGGGATTCTAAACGGCCACCCAGGGACAAGGAGGCTAACAGCCCCCACAGTCTCTGCACCACTCTTTTTAACAGATAACCCAAGGGGCTAACCAGGGACCTTGCCCACAAAAAAAAAAGCAGAATTTTATTGGAGGAATTATTAGTGTCTTTACCCCCCAAGAGAGGACATAATATACGGTATCTTTAGACTACCTGATGGCCAAACCTCCTTTAGCCCCAATGCTATCCAAGAAACATTTCAAAACTTCGATCAGACCATATATTAATCCCAATCCCGCTGCAGCGGATCTGACATAGAGTCCTTCCTACTACAGCAAGAAGTCCACAAAATACCTGTACCTCAATTGGACAGCTTGAACCTAGACATATCCCAAGAGGAAGTTACATCTACAATCCAAGATCTTAAATTTGGCAAGTCCCCAGGGCCAGACGGTTTTACTCATCTGTACTATAAGAAATTTGAGCCCTTGCTTACCCCTGCACCTAACATCTTTGTTTAACGCTATACTAAATGGAGAACCTATGCCCCCTTAATTGAATCAGTCCGACCTCATAGTCTTTCCAAAAGAGGGTAGGGACCCGAATCTTAAACTGTATTACAAGGCAGCGCAGCTGGCTTTCATTCCTCTGGCGCATTCTCCGAAACACATCAGCCAGAGCGGTATTTATGGAAAATGTAAGCATGTCACCTTATACATGGGATACAGTAATATGGATTCCAGGCCTGTATACTTTTTTGAGAAACTTGAAAAACCCATTGATTAAGCACTCATTAAAAATATGGACGGAGATGAACTGGACACAAAAACTGGACACTCGGGTATCAGATCTTACCCCTATCGTACCCAATCCCCACTTTAAGATACATCTTCCGGAAAGCTCTCTCAGTGGGTGGAAGTCTCAGAACCTACTAAGGGTTGGTCCATGGTGGCATGACGACAAAATAATGACCTTTGAGTGGGTGAGAGATAGATACAATTTACCCCTGGCTGAACACTATAATTTTTGCAGGATACATTATTTTATATATACGATAAGTGGTAGGGGAACCCCCCAAAGAAACACCTGGCTACTCAAAAAATGTAGGGATTCCCCCTTTCAGCCTGGTATTATTAGCCTCATGTATGAACTATTTAATGAAAACTCATGGGCAAACAAACCAGACTATACCAAAGCCTGGGAGAGGGATTTGGGCACCGAGTTGGCAGATAGCACATGGGATAAAAGTTGGCAAAGCTTAAGTAGGGGATCTTTAACTTATAGTCTGCTTGAGACTTCAATAAAGGTCCTACACAGGACATATATTACTCCTTTTAAGCTAATAAATGGGATCCAAAACGGAGCAGCTCATGTTTTAGGAACAGTGGTAATGAGGCTACATTTATTCATGTCTGGTGGGAGTGTTCGGCAGTCATAAGACTATGGGAAGAAACATGCTTACTAGCTTCCAAAATGTTTAAGATTGACCTAATAAAATATTTTTTGAAAGAAAAAATACACATAGCTAGTAGTTGGAAAACCCCAAATTAAAACTTTCAGGAATTAATAAAAAAAATCAACTATTTACTGCTCAACGAGAGATTTAACCATGTAGTCTTGGATAGAATCACCCAGTTCCAGACAATTTGGGATCCCTGGATAACATCCCCATTTAGTGCCCCCCTAATATAATAAAACATGTGTTAATGGTTGAAGCGACTCGGGGGGAAGGACCAGAGTGGGGGAGCCCTGGAGGAGACCCTTCAGAAGCAACCGGCGGCAAAATCATCCGAGGAAAGGAGAGGTCGCCTACTGAAGCCTGCCCTAGGGTAACCCAAGGGCGATTGAGCAGGTTAGATATGGTAAATAATAAGCTACTGCTGGAGTGATGATAGATAATAGGACTTTGGTGTTAACTGCTGATATACTCTTTACTATTGTCTGTTTTACCATGTCTTAGGTTTCTCTTAAAAATTGCAATCACAGTAAAAAAAAAGAAAATGTATTAACCAAAAAAGTAAAAAAAAGAAGGCCTAGCCACCTAATTTTAACAAAATGTCTTCATTGTAAATATGTATTTTTGCACAACTGTTGTGTTATGCAAGACTGTTCAATATGCTTTCTTTTCCATTACATGCCGTACGCCTTCTGGCATAAAAATTGAAATTCAAAAATTAGATATTGTTGCAGCCGCTGCTGTTGCAGCGGCCAGAAAAAATGACCTTTGTTCCCCAGGCAGAAAGTGCCATAAAACATTGCCTCTTCTTGAACCCTAGTTGGTGGCGGATAATTCACGCAAGTCATCCGGCATTCACAGATAACATACAGCAGCGTGTGGACCATTTATAGCCCGAAGGCAGCTCATCTCATCAGGCCTTTTTCTGTCGAATGTATCGCCCAGTGTCAGTCCCTTCGGGATCCATCCCTCATTCATCTTTATAAAGGTGAGGCAATCTAGACTTTTTTGCCCTAGGCGACTTCTCTTCTTGGTGACAAAACCTCCTGCTGCACTGAAGGTCCTTTCTGACAGAACACTTGAAGCGGGGCAGGCCAGAAGTTCAATTGCAAATTGGGATAGCTCAGGCCACAGGTCTAGCCTGCATACACAGTAGTCAAGGGGTTCATCGCTCCTCAGAGTGTCGATATCTGCAGTTAAGGCGAGGTAGTCTGCTACCTGTCGGTCAAGTCGTTCTCTGAGGGTGGATCCCGAAGGGCTGATGCGATGCGTAGGACTGAAAAAGGTCCGCATGTCCTCCATCAACAACACGTCTTTTAAACGTCCTGTCCTTGCCGTTGTGGGAGGTGGATTACTTTCACCTCTTCCCCTGTTATATTGCCCTTGTGCTGTGACATCACCCTTATATGCTGTGTAAAGCATACTTGTTAATTTGTTTTGGACCTGCTGCATCCTTTCTGACTTGCGGTAATTTGGTAACAAATCAGGCACTTTCTGCTGGGGTCTAGTAGCGTGCACACCCAGTACAGGTCGTTCCCCTTCAGCCTTTTTATACGAGGGTCCTGCGACAGGCACGACAGCATGAAAGACCCCATTTGCACAAGGTTGGATGCCGAGGTAGTCATGTCCCGTTCCTCGTCCTCAGTGATCTCGCTGAAAATATGTTCTTCCCCCCAGCCACGTACAACACCACGGGTACCAGATAGGTGACAACGAGCACCCTGGGATGCCTCTTGTGATGGGTCTTCCTCCTCCCCCTCAAAGCCACATTCCTCCTCTGACTCCTCTTGCTCACAATCCTCTTCCAGCATTGCCGCAGGTCCAGCAAGCGATGCTGATAAGGCTGTTTCTGGTGGTGATGGTGACCACAACTCTTCCTCTTCCTCGTCACGCTCATCTACGGCCTGATCCAGCACTCTTCTCAGGGCACACTTCAGGAATAAAACAAATGGTATGATGTCGCTGATGGTGCCTTCGGTGCGACTGACAAGGTTTGTCACCTCCTCAAAAGGACGCATGAGTCTACAGGCATTGCGCATGAGCGTCCAGTAACGTGGCAAAAAAATCCCCAGCTCCGCAGAGGCTGTCCTAGCACCCCGCTCATACAAATACTCGTTAAGGGCTTTTTCTTGTTGGAGCAGGCGGTCGAACATTAGGAGTGTTGAATTCCAACGTGTGGGGCTGTCACAAATCAAGCGCCTCACTGGCATGTTGTTTCGCCGCTGGATATCTGAAAAGTGCGCCATGGCCGTGTAGGAATGCCTGAAATGTCCACACACCTTTCTGGCCTGCTTCAGGACGTCCTGTAAGCCTGGATACTTATGGACAAAGCGTTGTACGATCAGATTACACACATGTGCCATGCACGGCACATGCGTCAACTTGCCCAAATTCAATGCCTCCAACAAATTTCTTCCGTTGTCACAAACCACTTTGCCAATCTCTAGTTGGTGCGGAGTCAGCCATTGATCCACCTGTGCGTTCAGGGCGGACAGGAGTGCTGGCCCGGTGTGACTCTCTGCTTTGAGGCAAGTCAACCCCAAGACGGCATGACACTGCCGTATCCGGGATGTGGAATAGTATCTGGGGAGCTGGGGGGGTGCCGTTGATGTGGAGCAAGACGCAGCAGCAGAAGAGGACTCAGCTGAGGAGGTTATGGAAGAGGATGGAGTAGGAGGAGTAGAGGAGGTGGCAGCAGGCCTGCCTACAAGACGTGGCGGAGTCACCAACTCCTCTGCAGAGCCACGCATTCCATGCTTGGCAGGCGTCAGCAGGTTTGCCCAATGCGCAGTGTAGGTGATATACCTGCCCTGACCATGCTTTGCAGACCAGGTATCAGTGGTCAGATAGCCTTTTGGGCAAAGAAATTTCGGCCGGGTACCTTCCACTGCGGTATCCCAATCGCTAAAAACTTTTTGAACGCCTCAGACTCCACCAGCTTGTATGGTAAAAGCTGGCGGGCCAAGAGTTCAGACAAGCCAGCTGTCAGACGCCGGGCAAGGGGGTGACTTTGTGGCATTGGCTTCTTACGCTCAAACATGCCCTTGACAGACACCTGACTGTGGGGAGATGAGCAGGAACAGCAAGAGGCGAGAGACGGAGTGGTGGAGAGTTGAGAGGGGGCAAGGAGGACAGCAGTGGTTGATGTGGATGAAGATGCTGGACCAGGAGGAGGATGGCAGCTTTGAGTTTGTGTGCTGCTTGTACTCATGTGTTGATCCCATTGGCGTTTGTGATGTGACATCATGTGCCTTCGCAAAGCAGTTGTACCTAGGTGGGTGTTGGACTTCCCACGACTCAGTTTCTTTTGGCACAGGTTGCAAATGGCATCGCTGTTGTCAGAGGCAGACACACAAAAAAAATGCCACACTGCTGAGTTCTGCAATGACGGCATTCTGGTGGTGGCAACAGCATGCGTTGATTGGCGTGCTGTCTGGCTGACCCCGGGTGCTGATGCATGCTGTCTGACTGTGCCACTAGCTCGTTGCGATGACCTCCCTCTACTTCCAACTCGTCTCCTCCTCCTCTCTGTCTCCCCATCTGAACTTTCCCCCTGTTCTTCTTCTCTTCTAGCAGGCACCCACGTGACATCCACGGTCGCATCGTCATCATCATCACCCGCCTCACTTGTATATGACAACTGAACAAAGGAAGCAGCATCGGGTACATCATCATCATCACATCGTACGTACATGTGTGTAATGCTGCCTGACTGAGACATATCCCTGTTATCTACATTCTCTAATAATGGTTGCGCATCACTCATTTCTTCAAACTGATGTGTAAATAACTTTTCTGACTGATCAATTGAATTGGCTGTGGTACTAGTGTTGGTGGTGGCGGCCGGCGGGTGAGTGGTAACTTGAGAGGTGCCCGAAGCTAAGCTGGAGGAGGATGGTGCGTCAATGTTCCAAGCGGAAGCTGTAGAAGATTGGGTGTCCTGTGTTAGCCAGTCAACTACGTCCTCTGAACTTTTCAAGTTCAGGGTAACTGGCCACTGAACACTGGGCATTATTGTAGGGCCAAAGGGAATCACAGCACCACGACCACGACGGCCTCTGCGGGGTGTCCTGCCTCTGCCTGTCATTTTTTTTAAAAATGTGGACTGTTGGTACCCCAACTAGACTGGATTGGTTGAACTTGGCACAGTGTATTTTAAAATTATGAGAAAACATGTTCTGTAAACTAAATAAAAATCATTTTAGGAGGTTGAGAGAAAAAGAAACCGGATGGGGGGATACCGAGCAGAGCACACCATCTACAGCCCACTGGGAGAAAAACTCATCCATTCCCCCAGTGGACAAAGCCAAGTGGTACTCTGCCCGGATACGGGAGCGCACCAGCACCCGGAACATGGCCTCAGGTGACAAGGGAACCCCCCCTATCAAACACTGCTTCCTGGACTTATATATAGCCAATTTGGCTAATGCCAGGAGCAGGTTGACGAGGAGGTCCCTGGCCTTATTGCCCCGGGACACTGGGTGCCCAAAAATAAAAATGTGAGGGGAGAAATGCAGCCAGAACTGCAGGAGGAGGCCCCTCAAGAGTGACAAGAGGGGCTGCAGTCTGGCGCAACTAAAATAAATATGATACACGGACTCTCCCTTGCCACAGAATGGACAAGTGGAGGGAGAGTCCATGAATTTAGCTAAGTACTCTCCCGTGCTCAGTGCACCATGGAGCACTCTCCAGCTCAAGTGGGTCGTGGAACTAAATCAGAATAAAGTTCCCTCCACCGGGGCTTCTTGCCCTCGTCAGCTGGTAGGACCCGCCTCCAGATGGTATCGGGACGGGTCACGAGGGCAAGGAAGTGCACTGTATGGAGCACGAGAGAATATAAGCTCTTCCTTGGCATGCCGCGAAAGCATGCCGAGGGTATGTCCCTCAACTTTGAGAGGTTGGGGACAGGAGGAGCCTGAGGGGAAACACGGGGCTTGTGTCCAATGCAAACAGCCGGAGCAGGGGTGTTGAAAGGTGCATGTGGCACTCCGGCCTGCAAAGTCCTGCGAAGGAAGGTGCGCGAGTCGGGGGAGATGGCATCCCTAATCTCCTGGAGCAAGCACCCTGAGACTTTGGGCATCACATATCCCAAACGGAGCGCAAGCTCCTGGGGTGACACCCAATCAGAACGCCCGTATTCCAGGAGATCCCCGACTCGGGTCATCCGTGCATGACTAAGGCGGCGGATGATACTGGGGGACTGTAACATTGGAGCCCCCACTGCTGGATTAAATAGCAGGGGCTCCGTGAATATTTCATCCCCCAAAGGCACGCCCTGCCTGGTCACGGAGACCATGCTCCAGGCCTTGAGGGTTTCCTGGTAGTATGCCGGCAACACAGAGAGGTCTCTCCCAAACCCCTCGGGTCTGATCAGAAATAATTGCCGGTCATACCCCAGGTTGCGCAACTGTCGATAAAAGCTGGATGCCAGTGCGCACCACTGCGGAGAGGGATCTGCATATAGGTATCTCTGCAGGTACTGAAGGCGGAAGGTGGACAACTGGGAGCCCACACAAACTACTCCCTGTCCACCCTCCACCAAAGGCAGACTTGCCACCCCTGCAGAGACCCAATGGCTTCCCATACAGAGGAAATCTAACAAATTCCTCTGGATATTGGTGACAAACTCGGGGGTCGGACTCAGAGAAATCAGCCGGTGCCAGAACTGAGAAGCCACCAGCTGATTCACCACTAAGGTCCGCCCCCTAAGGGAAAGCATTTTTGCTAGACCCCTCCATCGTCCCAGACGGGAGAGGACACTGCCCTCTAACTCCCTCCAGTTGTCTGGGACGGAAGCGTCCGCAGCGGACAGGTAGACCCCCAGATATTTAATGACATCTGCCTCCCACGTGATGTCACGAAACGTGGGAGGCAAAGAGTCTACCTGTAAATTACCCTCTAAAAGGCCTGTGCATTTGGACCAGTTGATCTGAGCGGAGGAGGCAGCTGAATATACCTCCTGGCACTGTTTTGCCAGCTCAAGATCAACTGGAGCACATCGTCAGCATAAGCTGAAAGGACAATCCGCATGTCTGGATCTTTTAGCACCAGCCCTGTGAGCCTTTTCCTCAGTAGGCAGAGGAAAGGCTCGATGGCCAGTGCATATAACTGTCCAGACAAGGGACATCCTTGACGCACCCCTCGTCCAAATACCAAAGGTGCTGTTAGGGACCAATTGATTTTAAGTAAACACTCTGCAGAGGCGTACAGCGTTCTTATAAAGCCCACAAACTGTGGGCCAAAGCTGTACGCTTGCAGAGTGGCTATGAGGTAACCATGGTCCACCCTGTCAAACGCCTTCTCTTGATCTAAAGAGAGAAAGGCGAGTGACAGACCAGTCCTGCGAGAATAATGCAATAGATCCCGTACCAGAAAGATACTATCAAATATAGTCTGGCCCGGGATCACATAGGACTGGTCAGGGTGAACCAATTCTGCCAGCACAGACCCAAGTCTAAGCGAGATGGCTTTAGCTACAATCTTGTAGTCTGTGCTGAGCAGAGAGACCGGTCGCCAGTTCTTAATAAGCCGGAGATCCCCCTTTTTGGGCAGCAGGGCAAGTACTGCCCTGTGACAAGACAGGGGCATCTCCCCGGTCTCCAGGGCTTCCCCAAGGACCAGATGGAAATCAGGTCCCAGAGTCTCCCAGAAAAATTGGAAAAACTCTACAGTCAGTCCGTCCAGTCCTGGAGACTTCTCACAGGACATGGCACGGAGGGCTTCAGAGAGCTCTTGAAAAGATAGTGGTATATCAAGCTGCTCTCTTACACCCTCACTGACTGTGGGAAGCCCCTCCCATAGCACCCTGCAGGCGTCTGGAGAAATGGGAGAGTAAAGATCTTTATAAAAGTTCCGGGCTCTATCCCGGATACTCTCCGGATCTGTAAGGGGGGCACCGTCTTCATCTAGAAGACAGGTGATGTGCCTACTGTTACCCCCCTTTTTCTCCAGTGAGTAGAAGAGGCGCGAGCCACGGTCTAGATCTTTGAGAAAACCTAAGCGGCTGCGCACGTATGCCCCCTTGGCCTGGTGTCGTTCCAGGTCACAAAGGACACCCTTCCTCTCTACATACTCGCTCTGCAGGGATTGGTCCCTACAAGTGAACAGCCTCTGCTCCAGATGGAGTACCTCCCCCCGGAGTGACTCCAACTCAGCTTCGCGCTGCCCACTCGCACCCTTGGTATATTCCTGACACAGAAGTCGCAAATGAACCTTGCCCACGTCCCACCACAGTTTTAACGTGGCAAAGTCCCCCTTGCAACTCCTCCAGTCCGTCCAAAACTCCCGGATCAATGTCACAAGCCCCTGGTCCTTCAACAAAGCATTGTTGAAGTGCCAATAGGCGGCTCGTGGCGCTGTTGGCCTTAGCGCCACCGTCACAGACACACAGTTGTGGTCTGTGAACGGAGCCAGCCTAATGGCACAAGAACCGACTCGTGACATATAGTGACTAGATATATATAGTCTGTCGATCCGGGAGTGGGACACCAGACCGGCTCTCACCCTGACGTAGGTGAAACCGTCTGATGCCCCTGGGTTCTGCTCTCGCCAGATGTCCATCAGGGAGAAGCGGGCGATGTTCTCCCGCAGGGCTAATGCAGAAGGCGGGTACGGCTCTGGACTATTCCGGTCCAGAGCGTCGAGGGTGCAGTTGAAATCACCCCCGAGTACCAAACACTCATCTGCGTCAACCGTCTCCAAAAACTGGTACAGTCTGGCGAGGAACCTCACTCTCTCGGGCCCTCCTGCAGGGGCATATATATTAACTAGGTTAATGATGCTACCCTGCTCTCGGACCCGGAGGTGGATTAGGCGGCCTGGGATAACAGCTTTCACAAGCAGCAGCTCTGCCTGAAAAGACTCTGAGAACAGGGTCACCACTCCACATGACGCCGATGTGAAGTGGCTGAAGAAGACCCTGCCTCTCCACTCCAGTTGCCACGAGGCCTCAGCCTCTGGAGTGGTGTGAGTTTCCTGCAGGAAGCTCACAGAGTACCCTCCCTGACATAAATAGGAGAGTACCTGGAACCTGCGGAAACTGTCTTGACAGCCATTGGTATTTAGCGTGCTGATGTGCGAAGCCATTACTGCGTGTCAGGAATTGTGCGTTCCTCAGACCCTTGAGACTGCTGATAGGACACGCACATTTTATAGAATTTACGGACGCGGAGATGCTCCGCAGTCCCAGAATTCTTGGCCCTAGTGCTGACCACTAGATATTGCTGGAGAGAGTGGAGAATAAACGACATATTCTTCCACCTCTCCAAGGCCAGCCGCACCTTCCTTTTCTTTTGTCCATGAAGGGTGCTCTCAAGGAATAGATCTATTTCCTTGACAGGGATAACCCACCCAGAATCTGATGTTCCTTCTAGTGGGTCACCCCTGGGCTCCTCTTGGCTGAGGGCTTTTACTCCATCCTCCCCGGCTGGAGTCAGTTTCCTTAGCTTTATTCTCAGGGACCCCCTCTTAGATGATACAGAAGGAGTCCCTTTAGCACCCTTCAAGGTAAATAATGGACCCTTGGATTGCTGCTGCACCCCTGTAGCTTCAGGAGTGCATTCAGGGGTAGCTGGCTGGACAGCAGTGGCTGGCATGGCTTCCTTAATGGAAGCCTTGGAGGCTTTATATGCCTCCTCTGCCAGTTCCACCGCTGCTTGCTCAGCTTGGATGGCACCGATGTTAGGGTCAGTGGACGGCTCAGGAGGGTAGACAGGCTCTCCCATGATGTTAACAGGAAAACCTGTTTTATCACCCTCCCCCATTTCCACTTCCCCTTGTGCCACATCCCCCCTGACAGACAAATCCATGGGGTCCTGAATGGGGGTCATGCCTATATTCCCCCCCTCCAGTAGTGACTCGGCCTGGGGCTCTAACAAAGCCAGAGGTACGTCACTAGAGAGTGACACTGGAGGAGGAGACTGACTGTTGCCCTTGAAGCTCAGCACCTCAGGGACACTGACTACCCATTCAGCAGGGGCTTTGTTGGGACCCCCCTCAAAGGCCAGAGGCAGAACCTGATCTTTCTTGTCTACCCCTGCCTCACTTGGGAGACCCTCTTGCCCCTGCTTTTCCTCCAGACTTTTTTCCACATTAACCCCTATAGGGTCTGGAGAGAGAGATGTGTGGTCTGGCACCGGCTGGCTGAGCTTAATTACCGGGCCAGACAATGTCACCGGATGAGGAGGAGATGTTTTGTTCCTCTTCTTGCTTTTAGAGAGAGGTGCTCCACTATAGAGCACTTCCCACTTATCAGCAACCTCCCTGTTGGTTTTATGCTTCCTCTTCCTGGGGACGTCACTCCTGGAAGAGGTGCTGCCACTAGCTGCCTCCCTTGCAGAGGGCTTATTATCCCTCTGCTTACACTGTGCCCCCACACTAACTGATGTAATTATGGTGGGGGCAGATTGGGACTTGGGAGATGCAGCTGTGACACTGGGAGGACCGGTGACATTCTTCCCCTTTTTCCCCGTGTCTGCAGTCTTGCTGGAGACCACAGACACAGATGGCTTTTTTTGGGGAAGAAGGGGGTTTGGAGGCCGTGGTGGTGGCTTGAGGAACGGCCTCCTTGCCTGAGCTCTGTGGGGGGGCTATGACCCTTGGGGTCCCCGCTGTTATGGGCTCAGCGGGGATGGGTGCTGTACTGACGGAGGTGCCATTTGCTGGGGCTGGGGCATGATGCTTTACATTAGGACAATTCCTACGTGTATGCCCCAACCCCTTGCAATGATAGCACTGCACCTCCGTAGTGCTGTAAAAAATCCTGTAGAGCACCCCCTCAAATGGAACCCCAAAAGACCCCTCTATGTTTTCTGCGCCCTGAGGCAGGCACATTTGTACCTGCCTCTTGAAAGAGAGCACATGACGAAGTGCTTTCTCTCTGCACCCCAGGGGAATTTTAATAAATGGTGTTTTTATTTCCCCTAGGGTTAGCAGGTGGGGGCGCAGGAGGGAGTCTGGTAGGAAGGGGGGCACATTAGAGAGTGTTCCTTTTGTGCCCAACCCTTCCAGGGGTTCTATTGGGACATATAATCCCCCCACTGTGATGCCTCTCTGTATAAGTATGTGAGAAGCAGCCAGCGTACGGGTAAAGAAAACTGCTTTCCCGTACATTTTGCTGGCTGCTACTATAACAGAGGGGCTGATGACATTAGCTGCAGCACGCAGATAGATATCAATGCTGTAGACCCCAGCGGTGGTATTACTGGGGCCAGCAGAAACCACCTGTGACCAGGTATTCGCCACAGGGGTAGGTCTGCTGGCAGAACCACCAGGAGCTGGGGCTGCCTTATCTGCCTGGGGCCTATGCTGTGCAGTGCTGCAGCTAGGATTTTCAGGGGCCATTATTACCCCTTTTGACCCCTAAGGCTTCTTAATGGTTTTATCCCTCATGTTTAGACCCTTTTTTTTTTCTAGTTTATTTGTTTTATTTATTTTTATTTTTTGTTTTATGATTTTCTACTGTTTTCTTTAAAAAAATATAAAAGTGTGAAAAAGAAACAAAAAGACAAAACTAAGGGAGAGAGAGGGATGATGTTTGGCAGTGGAAGGGTTAATGGCCTGTTGCAAGGTGTTGCTAATTGCAACAACACAGAGAACACAGAGCCTTTTTAACCCCTCTGTGTCTCTGTGTCAGATGTTAAAAAAAGCCTTTTAAACAAAAACTTCAAATTGTTTTCCCCCCCACTGCCTACAAAGATGTTACTTGTCTTCTCTCCCCCCAAAACATAAAACCCAACACCAAACAAACAAAACTTTAACTAAACCTGAAAAACTAAAAAAAAAAAAAAGTCAAAGTAAAAAAGCTCCAGGAGTGCAGGTTAAGTGCTAAGGGAGGGGTGTGGCAAAGTATCCAGGAGACAGCTCTCTCTCCTGGATAGAGAGCTGAGCCTGACTCCCAGAAAACTAAAACTTAAATAAAACTAAGAAAAATACCACAAAAACTCCCAAAAATGAACAACACCGTGCACAAAGTGCTTATAAACAGAAAGGTGTTAAAATACAACTTGTATTTGAGGGACTAAGACCCTAAAAAGCCTTTTGTTTAGAGCTCAAGCATGCACACAACCTCTTGCCACAGTATTTGAAAGCAGGACACACACTATGGGAAGCGGTCAAGCAAATGAACTTTGATTGACGGTTATGCAAATGCACTTAGATTTAAGAAAATAAAAGTTTGGGTTTTTTAAATGTGGACTGTTGGTACCCCAACTAGACTGGATTGGTTGAACTTGGCACAGTACTTGTAAGCAGGACACACACTATGGGTAGCGGTCAAGCAAATGAACTTTGATTGACGGTCAGGCAAATGCACTTAGATTTAAGAAAATAAAAGTTTGGGTTTTTTAAATGTGGACTGTTGGTACCCCAACTAGACTGGATTGGTTGAACTTGGCACAGTGTATTTTAAAATTAGGAGAAAACATTTTCTGTAAACTAAATAAAAATCATATTAGGAGGTTGAAAGAAAAAGAAACCGGATGGGGGGATACCGAGCAGAGCACACCATCTACAGCCCACTGGGAGACAAACTCATCCATTCCCCCAGTAGACAAAGCCAGGTGGTACTCTGCCCGGATACGGGAGCGCACCAGCACCCGGAACATGGCCTCAGGTGACAAGGGAACCCCCCCTATCAAACACTGCTTCCTGGACTTATATATAGCCAACTTGGCTAATGCCAGGAGCAGGTTGACGAGGAGGTCCCTGGCCTTATTGCCCCGGGACACTGGGCGCCCAAAAATAAAAATGTGAGGGGAGAAATGCAGCCAGAACTGCAGGAGGAGGCCCCTCAAGAGTGACAAGAGGGGCTGCAGTCTGGCGCAACTAAAATAAACATGATACACGGACTCTCCCTTGCCACAGAATGGACAAGTGGAGGGAGAGTCCGTGAATTTAGCTAAGTACTCTCCCGTGCTCAGTGCACCATGGAGCACTCTCCAACTCAAGTCCCCGGTGGGTCGTGGAACTAAATCAGAATAAAGTTCCCTCCACCGGGGCCTCTTGCCCTCGTCAGCTGGTAGGACCCGCCTCCAGATGGTATCGGGACGGGTCACGAGGGCAAGGAAGTGCACTGTATGGAGCACGAGAGAATATAAGCTCTTCCTCGGCATGCCGCGAAAGCATGCCGAGGGTATGTCCCTCAACCTCGAGAGGTTGGGGACAGGAGGAGCCTGAGGGGAAACACGGGGCTTGTGTCCAATGCAAACAGCCGGAGAAGGGGTGTTGAAAGGTGCATGTGGCACTCCGGCCTGCAAAGCCCCGCGAAGGAAGGTGCGCGAGTCGGGGGAGATGGCATCTCTAATCTCCTGGAGCAAGCGCCCTGAGACTTTGGGCGTCACATATCCCAAACGGAGCGCAAGCTCCTGGGGTGACACCCAATCAGAACGCCCGTATTCCAGGAGATCCCCGACTCGGGTCATCCGTGCATGACTAAGGCGGCGGATGATACTGGGGGACTGTAACATTGGAGCCCCCACTGCTGCATTAAATAGCAGGGGCTCTGTGAATATTTCATCCCCCAAAGGCACGCCCTGCCTGGTCACGGAGACCATGCTCCAGGCCTTGAGGGTTTCCTGGTAGTATGCCGGCAACACAGAGAGGTCTCTCCCAAACCCCTCGGGCCTGATCAGAAATAATTGCCGGTCATACCCCAGGTTGCGCAACTGGCGATAAAAGCTGGATGCCAGTGCGCACCACTGCGGAGAGGGATCTGCATATAGGTATCTCTGCAGGTACTGAAGGCGGAAGGTGGAAGGTGGACAACTGGGAGCACACACAAACTACTCCCTGTCCACCCTCCACCAAAGGCAGACTTGCCACCCCTGCAGAGACCCAATGCCTTCCCATCCAGAGGAAATCTAACAAATTCCTCTGGATATTGGTGACAAACTCGGGGGTCGGACTCAGACAAATCAGCCGGTGCCAGATCTGAGAAGCCACCAGCTGATTCACCACTAGAGTCCGCCCCCTAAGGGAAAGCATTTTTGCTAGACCCCTCCATCGTCCCAGACGAGAGAGGACACTGCCCTCTAACTCCCTCCAGTTGTCTGGGACGGAAGCGTCCGCAGCGGACAGGTAGACCCCCAGATATTTAATGACATCTGCCTCCCACGTGATGTCACGAAACGTGGGAGGCAAAGAGTCCACCTGTAAATTACCCTCTAAAAGGCCTGTGCATTTGGACCAGTTGATCTGAGCGGAGGAGGCAGCTGAATATACCACCTGGCACTGTTTTGCCAGCTCAAGATCAACTGGATCCTGGGCCACGAGGAGCACATCGTCAGCATAAGCTGAAAGGACAATCCGCATGTCTGGATCTTTTAGCACCAGCCCTGTGAGCCTTTTCCTCAGTAGGCAGAGGAAAGGCTCAATGGCCAGTGCATATAACTGTCCAGACAAGGGACATCCTTGACGCACCCCTCGTCCAAATACCAAAGGTGCTGTTAGGGACCAATTGATTTTAAGTAAACACTCTGCAGAGGCGTACAGCGTTCTTATAAAGCCCACAAACTGTGGGCCAAAGCCGTACGCTTGCAGAGTGGCTATGAGGTAACCATGGTCCACCCTGTCAAACGCCTTCTCTTGATCTAAAGAGAGAAAGGCGAGTGACAGACCAGTCCTGCGAGAATAATGCAATAGATCCCGGACCAGAAAGATACTATCAAAGATAGTCCGGCCCGGGATCGCATAGGACTGGTCAGGGTGAACCAATTCTGCCAGCACAGACCCAAGTCTAAGCGAGATGGCTTTAGCTACAATCTTGTAGTCTGTGCTGAGCAGAGAGACCGGTCGCCAGTTCTTAATAAGCCGGAGATCCCCCTTTTTGGGCAGCAGGGCAAGTACTGCCCTGCGACAAGACAGGGGCATCTCCCCGGTCTCCAGGGCTTCCCCAAGGACCAGATGGAAATCAGGTCCCAGAGTCTCCCAGAAAAATTGGAAAAACTCTACAGTCAGTCCGTCCAGTCCTGGAGACTTTTCACAGGACATGGCACGGAGGGCTTCAGAGAGCTCTTGAAAAGATAGTGGTATATCAAGCCGCTCTCTTACACCCTCACTGACTGTGGGGAGCCCCTCCCATAGCACCCTGCAGGCGTCTGGAGAAATGGGATCCGGAGAGTAAAGATCTTTATAAAAGTTCCGGGCTCTATCCCGGATACTCTCCGGATCTGTAAGGGGGGCACCGTCTTCATCTAGAAGACAGGTGATGTGCCTACTGTTACCCCCCTTTTTCTCCAGTGAGTAGAAGAGGCGCGAGCCGCGGTCTAGATCTTTGAGAAAACCTAAGCGGCTGCGCACGTATGCCCCCTTGGCCTGGTGTCGTTCCAGGTCACAGAGGACACCCTTCCTCTCTACATACTCGCTCTGCAGGGATTGGTCCCTACAAGTGAACAGCCTCTGCTCCAGATGGAGTACCTCCCCCCGGAGTGACTCCAACTCAGCTTCGCGCTGCCCACTCGCACCCTTGGTATATTCCTGACACAGAAGTCGCAAATGAACCTTGCCCACGTCCCACCACAGTTTTAACGTGGCAAAGTCCCCCTTGCAACCCCTCCAGTCCGTCCAAAACTCCCGGATCAATGTCACGAGCCCCTGGTCCTTCAACAAAGCATTGTTGAAGTGCCAATAGGCGGCTCGTGGCGCTGTTGGCGTTAGCGCCACTGTCACAGACACACAGTTGTGGTCTGTGAACGGAGCCAGCCTAATGGCACAAGAACCGACTCGTGACATATAGTGACTAGATATATATAGTCTGTCGATCCGGGAGTGGGACACCAGACCGGCTCTCACCCTGACGTAGGTGAAACCGTCTGATGCCCCTGGGTTCTGCTCTCGCCAGATGTCCTCCAGGGAGAAGCGGGCGATGATCTCCCGCAGGGCTGACGCAGAAGGCGGGAACGGCTCTGGACTATTCCGGTCCAGAGCGTCGAGGGTGCAGTTGAAATCACCCCCGAGTACCAAACACTCATCTGCGTCAACCGTCTCCAAAAACTGGGACAGTCTGGCGAGGAACCTCACTCTCTCGAGCCCTCCAGCAGGGGCATATATATTAACTAGGTTAATGATGCTACCCTGCTCTCGGACCCGGAGGTGGATTAGACGGCCTGGGATAACAGCTTTCACAAGCAGCAGCTCTGGCTGAAAAGACTTTGAGAACAGGGTCACCACTCCACATGACGCCGATGTGAAGTGGCTGAAGAAGACCCTGCCTCTCCACTCCAGTTGCCACGAGGCCTCAGCCTCTGGAGTGGTGTGAGTTTCCTGCAGGAAGCTCACAGAGTACCCTCCCTGATATAAATAGGAGAGTACCTGGAACCTGCGGAAACTGTCTTGACAGCCATTGGTATTTAGCGTGCTTATGTGCAAAGCCATTACTGCGTGTCAGGAATTGTGCGTTCCTCAGACCCTTGAGACTGCTGATAGGACACGCACATTTTATAGAATTTCCGGACGCGGAGATGCTCCGCAGTCCCAGAATTCTTGGCCCTAGTGCTGACCACTAGATATTGCTGGAGAGAGTGGAGAATAAACGACATATTCTTCCACCTCTCCAAGGCCAGCCGCACCTTCCTTTTCTTTTGTCCATGAAGGGTGCTCTCAAGGAATAGATCTATTTCCTTGACAGGGATAACCCACCCAGAATCTGATGTTCCTTCTAGTGGGTCACCCCTGGGCTCCTCTTGGCTGAGGGCTTTTACTCCATCCTCCCCGGCTGGAGTCAGTTTCCTCAGCTTTATTCTCAGGGACCCCCTCTTAGATGATACAGAAGGAGTCCCTTTAGCACCCTTCAAGGTAAATAATGGACCCTTGGATTGCTGCTGCACCCCTGTAGCTTCAGGAGTGCATTCAGGGGTAGCTGGCTGGACAGCAGTGGCTAGCATGGCTTCCTTAATGGAAGCCTTGGAGGCTTTATATGCCTCCTCTGCCAGTTCCACCGCTGCTTGCTCAGCTTGGATGGCACCGATGTTAGGGTCAGTGGACGGCTGAGGAGGGTAGACAGGCTCTCCCATGATGTTAACAGGAAAACCTGTTTTATCACCCTCCCCCATTTCCACTTCCCCTTGTGCCACATCCCCCCTGACAGACAAATCCATGGGGTCCTGAATGGGGGTCATGCCTATATTCCCCCCCTCCAGTAGTGACTCGGCCTGGGGCTCTAACAAAGCCCGAGGTACGTCACTAGAGAGTGACACTGGAGGAGGAGACTGACTGGTGCCCTTGAAGCTCAGCACCTCAGGGACACTGACTACCCATTCAGCAGGGGCTTTGTTGGGTCCCCCCTCAAAGGCCAGAGGCAGAACCTGATCTTTCTTGTCTACCCCTGCCTCACTTGGGAGACCCTCTTGCCCCTGCTTTTCCTCCAGACCCTTTTCCACATTAACCCCTATAGGGTCTGGAGAGAGAGATGTGTGATCTGGCACCGGCTGGCTGAGCTTAATAACTGGGCCAGACAATGTCACCGGATGAGGAGGAGATGTTTTGTTCCTCTTCTTGCTTTTAGAGAGAGGTGCTCCACTATAGAGCACTTCCCACTTATCAGCAACCTCCCTGTTGGTTTTATGCTTCCTCTTCCTGGGGACGTCACTCCTGGAAGAGGTGCTGCCACTAGCTGCCTCCCTTGCAGAGGGCTTATTATCCCTCTGCTTACACTGTGCCCCCACACTAACTGATGTAATTATGGTGGGGGCAGATTGGGACTTGGGAGATGCAGCTGTGACACTGGGAGGACCGGTGACATTCTTCCCCTTTTTCCCCGTGTCTGCAGTCTTGCTGGAGACCACAGACACAGATGGCTTTTTTTGGGGAAGAAGGGGGTTTGGAGGCCGTGGTGGTGGCTTGAGGAACGGCCTCCTTGCCTGAGCTCTGTGGGGGGGCTATGACCCTTGGGGTCCCCGCTGTTATGGGCTCAGCGGGGATGGGTGCTGTACTGACGGAGGTGCCATTTGCTGGGGCTGGGGCATGATGCTTTACATTAGGACAATTCCTACGTGTATGCCCCAACCCCTTGCAATGATAGCACTGCACCTCCGTAGTGCTGTAAAAAATCCTGTAGAGCACCCCCTCAAATGGAACCCCAAAAGACCCCTCTATGTTTTCTGCGCCCTGAGGCAGGCACATTTGTACCTGCCTCTTGAAAGAGAGCACATGACGAAGTGCTTTCTCTCTGCACCCCAGGGGAATTTTAATAAATGGTGTTTTTACTTCCCCTAGGGTTAGCAGGTGGGGGCGCAGGAGGGAGTCTGGTAGGAAGGGGGGCACATTAGAGAGTGTTCCTTTTGTGCCCAACCCTTCCAGGGGTTCTATTGGGACATATAATCCCCCCACTGTGATGCCTCTCTGTATAAGTATGTGAGAAGCAGCCAGCGTACGGGTAAAGAAAACTGCTTTCCCGTACATTTTGCTGGCTGCTACTATAACAGAGGGGCTGATGACATTAGCTGCAGCACGCAGATAGATATCAATGCTGTAGACCCCAGCGGTGGTATTACTGGGGCCAGCAGAAACCACCTGTGACCAGGTATTCGCCACAGGGGTAGGTCTGCTGGCAGAACCACCAGGAGCTGGGGCTGCCTTATCTGCCTGGGGCCTATGCTGTGCAGTGCTGCAGCTAGGATTTTCAGGGGCCATTATTACCCCTTTTGACCCCTAAGGCTTCTTAATGGTTTTATCCCTCATGTTTAGACCCTTTTTTTTTTTAGTTTATTTGTTTTATTTATTTTTATTTTTTGTTTTATGATTTTCTACTGTTTTCTTTAAAAAAATATAAAAGTGTGAAAAAGAAACAAAAAGACAAAACTAAGGGAGAGAGAGAGATGATGTTTGGCAGTGGAAGGGTTAATGGCCTGTTGCAAGGTGTTGCTAATTGCAACAACACAGAGAACACAGAGCCTTTTTAACCCCTCTGTGTCTCTGTGTCAGATGTTAAAAAAAGCCTTTTAAACAAAAACTTCAAATTGTTTTCCCCCCCACTGCCTACAAAGATGTTACTTGTCTTCTCTCCCCCCAAAACATAAAACCCAACACCAAACAAACAAAACTTTAACTAAACCTGAAAAACTAAAAAAAAAAAAAAGTCAAAGTAAAAAAGCTCCAGGAGTGCAGGTTAAGTGCTAAGGGAGGGGTGTGGCAAAGTATCCAGGAGACAGCTCTCTCTCCTGGATAGAGAGCTGAGCCTGACTCCCAGAAAACTAAAACTTAAATAAAACTAAGAAAAATACCACAAAAACTCCCAAAAATGAACAACACCGTGCACAAAGTGCTTATAAACAGAAAGGTGTTAAAATACAACTTGTATTTGAGGGACTAAGACCCTAAAAAGCCTTTTGTTTAGAGCTCAAGCATGCACACAACCTCTTGCCACAGTATTTGAAAGCAGGACACACACTATGGGAAGCGGTCAAGCAAATGAACTTTGATTGACGGTTATGCAAATGCACTTAGATTTAAGAAAATAAAAGTTTGGGTTTTTTAAATGTGGACTGTTGGTACCCCAACTAGACTGGATTGGTTGAACTTGGCACAGTACTTGTAAGCAGGACACACACTATGGGTAGCGGTCAAGCAAATGAACTTTGATTGACGGTCAGGCAAATGCACTTAGATTTAAGAAAATAAAAGTTTGGGTTTTTTAAATGTGGACTGTTGGTACCCCAACTAGACTGGATTGGTTGAACTTGGCACAGTACTTGTAAGAAGGACACACACTATGGGTAGCGGTCAAGCAAATGAACTTTGATTGACGGTTATGCAAATGCACTTAGATTTAAGAAAATAAAAGTTTGGGTTTTTTAAATGTGGACTGTTGGTACCCCAACTAGACTGGATTGGTTGAACTTGGCACAGTACTTGTAAGAAGGACACACACTATGGGTAGCGGTCAAGCAAATGAACTTTGATTGACGGTTATGCAAATGCACTTAGATTTAAGAAAATAAAAGTTTGGGTTTTTTAAATGTGGACTGTTGGTACCCCAACTAGACTGGATTGGTTGAACTTGGCACAGTACTTGCAAGCAGGACACACACTATTGGTAGCGGTCAAGCAAATGAACTTTGATTGACGGTTATGCAAATGCACTTAGATTTAAGAAAATAAAAGTTTGGTTTTTTTAAAAGTAGACAACTATTAAACAATATTATATTGTATGCGTTGTGCACACACAGTATAGGCTGTGAGCCTGACACACACACTTACAAGCAGGGGCTAGCAGGGAGACAGGCAAATGAAGTTAGATTACACAGAAAAAAACGGAAAATAAATGATGTTATAGCCCTAAAAAGGGCTTTTTGGGGTGCTGTGTTTACAGTAGAGATCTGATGAGTCCTTCAGCACTGCACTGGACAATGAATAAACTTGCCTAGCTATGGTTTTCCCTATTGATGCAGTATCACCTACACCCTACCTCCTCTCAGTAGGACTGCAAGTTAGTTCTGATTCCAAAGTGGCTGCTGTCCATGAGGTAGAAGGGTGTGGAAGGGAGTGTATGCTGCTGATTGGCTGGAATGTGTCTGCTGACTGTGACATGCAGGGTCAAATTTTTCTCAATGATAAAGTATTGGGGGCGGGTCGAATCTCGCATATGTTCGCTGTTCGCCGCGAACGCGAACATGCTATGTTCGCCGGGAACAATCTGCCGGCGAACTATTCGCGACATCTCTAAAAATAATGAATTCTGTTTGGTGGCCTTCAATTAAAGAGGGTGTTAACCTTAAATGCTCAACATGCCTCCCCTGTTTTCAAGGAAATCCTTCCCCTTGCACAAACAAGTCATTTTTAAGATCAGCACCCCCTCCAGATGGGCCATGGATCCATATTCAAATTGATTTCATTGGGCCCCTTCCAAAAACACCAGTTGGATATACATATTACCTTGTTGTGATTGATGTATTTACCAAATGGATTGAAGCATTCCCTATTAAAAATCAGACAGCCCTTACAGCTGCCCAAACTTTACTCTTTGAATTGTTTTCAAGGTGGGGACTTCCAAATGTAGTGGACAGTGACTGTAGTAGTGGACAGAGGCACATCATTACAGGACAAATTTTCACACAGCTACAGAAAATGCTGGATATTAAGCATAAACTTCATATTGCTTATCACCCACAATCATCTGGAGCTGTGGAAAGGGGAAATGGCACCATTAAAACAAAGCTTACAAAGTTTTGCTCAGGGAAACCTACAACCTGGAAAGATGTTTTACCACTTTGTTTAATGGCCACAAGATCTACTCCTTATTCTACCACAGGGGTCAGCCCTTATGAAGCAATGACTGGTAGACTTATGCGTACTCCTGGACTTTTACTACTCCCCACTGCAACTCCTATTTTACAAGGGGCAATTACTGAAACTTGGGTGGAAAAAATAGCTGACCATATAAGCAAATTAATATCTCTGTAGCACAAAACTCAGGGCGGTCCACGAAACAAATTAAAAAGTATTTTGATAAAAAGGTGAGACCCTTTGAATACAATGTTGGGGATTTGGTAATGGTACAAGATTTTGGGAAGAAAGAACATTCCTTTGATCCTTCTTGGAACATTCATTTGTTCCTTTCAACATTCCTTTGTTCCTTTCAACATTGTAGACAAAGCCAGCCCATCTGTTTATCTGTTTAAAATGATAGGGAGTAAGGGAAAACCATTACTCAAGTGGTATCACAATCAATTGAAATATACATAAATCACACTAATATCATGCCTCATCTTTTACAGAAATGGAACTCCACATTTCTGGGAAAACATTTTACTATTTGGACTTATTGTATTCTGCTGAATCAAATCAAGGGATAAAACTATGGAAAGACTATTATACAGGAAAATATAATCAAGAGAGGGCTCATTATTTGAAAATGAATTCACTCTCTAGGTGGGGATATTATAAGAAATAGGTCATACATATTGTCCCACAATACATTATGTTTATGTTATTATTTTCTCTCTCTTCTATTATAAATATATATATATATATATATATATATATATATATATATATATATATGTGTGTGTGTATATGTGTAGATATATAAATGTCATTAAGAGGTCATTCCCGGGTTAAATTCCAAAAGAAACACATCAAAGGGCTGAGAAAAACACATAATTGCAATTCTCACATCTATCATATAGACAAGATATATGGGGTCTATTCACATAAATACAGGGCACCACCCGTGGAGAAGATAATCAATGATAATGGTCATTGTTTTTGTACAGTTGATCAAAGAGATCTATTGATTAAGATTGCGAGAAAGTCAGAAGAGGCTACTCTGTCAACAGATCCAATTAACATATAGAAAGGGGGAAGACAGCCCAAATATCATAGTTACATAGTTACATTGTTACATAGTATTTAAGGTTGAAAAAAGACTTTCAATCCATCAAGTTCAACCTTTTAAGATCTCCTCTGATCTGCAATATGCGGATTAACCAATAATTAATAAAAATAAATAAATAAATAAATCCCCTCCCGATCCCAGACACCGGCGATCGGACCTCTGCCTATCATATAAAAAAACAGCTTAAATTCACAATGGCAGAAGGGGAGGGGACATAGAGATCCCACACAGAGAGGTTCTGAGGTGACCGCAGGTGGTAACTATACCCCTTAATATTTTGATCAACCCAGGGTGATTATATTGCATGTCTGATTGATGACTAATTCTTTTTCTTTCTCCCCGTATACTGATGATATATATATTGGGGTAAAAATATGAATTAGTGTATATATTATTGTTGTTGTTCTTTCTGGATACTGGGGAAATGTTTGTTGTTTTTCTTTCCTCTTGAAAGGTTAAAAATTAGTTAGGTGTTTTTTTTCTTAATATGTTTTAGGAGCCAGCCATTAAATATCAACTAATTGTGCTTTTATATATATATATATATATATATATATAGGTTATATTTTGTTTACATCTATTATTTCATAGATTATTTTTTAGTTTTTACTTTGTTTTCCCACAAGTTCTTGTATGATTATTTGTTTTTGTGCACGGAAATATATAACTATATGTTAGTTCATACATCTTATTTGTGCGTTTTATTTGTCAATCATTCTCATAGAATAGAATAGAATCTCTAGAAATTACACTTTAATTTCTTACAGGTTCCTCAGGGCTCTGTATTAGTTCCTCTCCTTTTTAATACATTTATTAGCGACTTAGAAGTAGGATTGGAAAGTAGTGTCTCCATTTTTGCTGATGACACAAAGCTGTGCAAGGTAATTCAATCAGAAAATGATGTACTTCCCCTCCGAAGGGATTTGCATAAATTAGATAAATGGGTAATTAAATGTCAGATGAGGTATACATACGAATAAATGTAAGGTTATGCATCTGGGAAGGAAAAATATCCATGCAATCTATAAACTCAATAAAGGAAATTTAGGGGTATTTGATATTGAAAGTGATTTAAGAGTGCATGTGGACAACCACCTACGTAATAGTTCTAAATGCCAAGCAGCAGCTGCAAAGGCAAATAAACTATTAGCATGTATTAAGAATGTTATAGAAGCAAGGGAGGCAGATATAATTCTACCACTATACAAATCCCTAGATCGCCCTCATCTTGAATATGAAGTACAGTTTTGGGCACCACTTCATAAAAAGGACATTTTAGAGCTGGAAAAAGTACAGAGAAGGGCTACAAAACTAATACAGGGATGGGGGTGTTACGACCGCCAGATTTGGGGGACTAGGTTTACATTTACTAAAGAGACAGGCACCATCAGGCCCCTTTTCTTAGGATCTAAGAATCACACACCACCTTTGTTTAGTGTGTCCAAAATCAGACTGTCATTTTTTTATTTTTCAAAACGCATTTTCAGATAACACAAAACACCAAATACTTCCCCCCAGTTGTAGCCCATCCTCCTGGGCAAATAGCTTGCTATCCCCCCTCACCCACATGATTTCCAGATGTATAGAGGGGTTTGGCTTTCTTGTTCTCATTACACATTTTCTCTCTTATAAAACTAGCTCCCCCCTTCATGACTAAAGCCAGAGCTTTCACACGTGGCAGGGCCATATAAATTCTTTAGAATTATTTCCAGATATGACTCCATTGACTTTATTATCTAAGCACAGCCTACTATCCTACTTCTAATACAGATATAGTATTTTAATGTTAATCAATGACAGTACTATATGCACTTATTACATCCATGATTTAACTACATGTATGCTTTACACCCATTATATAAATTATATAAATGTTAAACAAGTTGTTAGTACCTTCTAAACACACATATAATAACTGATGAACCTCAAACAGTCCAGTGGGCCCTTCTGTTCATAACAGGGGGGCGCAGTTATGAAGAAAGACTAACCAAATTAAACGTATTTTCTCTAGAAAAAAGACGTCTAAGAGGGGATATGATTACCCTATTTAAAATACATCCAGGGTCAGTATAACGATTTGTCAAGGGAGCTTTTTGTGCCAAGAGGTTTTCAACTGGCAAGAGGACATCGTTTGAGGTTTGAACTAAAAATATTCCACCTTAAAGAAAGAAAAGGGTTCTTCACAGTAAGGGTGTTTAATCTGTGGAATTATCTACCAAGGGAGGTGGTGACAGTGGATTTGATAGATAACTTTAAAAAGGGATTGAATATATTTTAATTAAAAAGGGCATTCAGGGTTATCCTGGTTAATTAGAGAGGGAGTATTGATCCAGGAGGAATCCAATCGCCAGTATCTGGGGTCAGGAAGGAATTCATTTTCTTCCCCTTTTGAGACAATTGGCAAAGTGTCACTGTTTTTTTTGCCTTCCTCTGGATCAATTAACAACTAATCTGAATATTGCAGATCAGAGTAGATCTTAAAAGTTTGAACTTGATGGGCTAAAAGTCTTTTTTCAACCTCAATTGCTATGTAACTATGTAAAAACTGTAAAGCTGCCTACTCTCTCCTCTACTAGATCATAATAATCGGCTTCAAAGTAATCGCGGTCAGGTACCGCTGACCACACACTACAGCCGTGATGTCATTACTAGATAACACTAAAAATGCATGACATGAGCGTTTCTCGTTTAGGCGCTTCTATGTAGATGGGCCTTGTCTGTATAGGGCTTATAAAGGTAAGTGAAGGGGTGTGATTAACGCTTTAAGGGTGGGTAAGGGGGCATAAGTTGATTAATTTAACCCCTTAGGATTCAAATGTATTTACTATCTCTGGGACAAACAGATTGATTCATTATTTAAGAAGTCTGGGTCATCCTAATTAATTCCTTAGTATGTTTGTGGTCCATTCTGCCATGCTTGCAAATTGTTATGGTTATTACGATCAACCTGTTATTACATCTGGAAAATAAGGATCAGGTTGATGGACTTACTCTCAATCTTGATCAGTTCTTGTTCAATATCACACCTTCTAATGCCTAAGTTTATCTTTTGCAGGATCCAACATTTGATTTCTGGTTTAGAACCATGAAATAGGAGTAAATGACAGCTACAGTAGTAAGGGAATTTCACTGTTTTGGCATCCCGACGGACCTGAGTTTGTAAGGGCATTCACGTGCCCTATGTACTTTTCCAGTTCTGTCACTCATTAATTCTCCTTTAACCATTTAACTTCACTATTTGCAGTGTCGACATCTAAACCTAAGGGGAGGGTGTCCTTGTTTTTCCTCCTTTTAGAGTAGATGATCTCCGCCAGCTCACGTTAATATGGTTACCAATATAAGGGTTTAGCTGGAGATATGACCTTAGGATATGTGTATACTTATTAAGTATAGTATGGATCTCACTCCATTGTTTTTTGAAAGTTCCAAAAAATCTAACTTCATCAATGGCATTAGTTTGATTTATGGGTGTCAGAGGTTACTCTCTGTTGGCGTGCAAGGCTTGGTGATATGCTTTCTTTATAGAGGTCTGACTATAATCTCTATTGGTTAGTCTTTGTCTGAGTTTTTCAGATCTTTGTTTGAAGATGTAAATATCTGAACAAATCCAATCTGACAATAGCCTGTAATATTGAAAATTATAACAAAGTCAGGGGCGGATCTACCAGTGGTGCAGGGGGTGCAGTGCACCATGGCCCTCCTCTGGGGGCCCACTGTTGTGTAGTTATTTATATTTTTTAATTTTTTCATCTGAAATTGGTGTGTGTCTGTATTTCTACTGAAGCTCCAAGAGGTGTCAGTGTGGAGCAGCTCAGCATGCTGCGGGTGTGTATCAGGGAAGAAGGAAAAAGAGCAAGGGTTACAAAGTGGCAGCAAAGTATAGGGGGATGAGATATGTGAGGGAGGAAGAAAAGAGATAGGGATGAGTACTATGTGAGGTGGGTGCTGAGAGAGGATGCTGCTGACAAGGTCTGGGTGGGGATGGATGCTAAGAGGGATGGGTGCTGTTTGAGGGTGATGTTTATATATGTGTGTGTGTATATATATTGAAAAGGGGTATTTGGGTGGAGCAGCAATGGGTGAGGGTCATGGGAAGGTTTGCTGTTATGTGAAGGGGCCCTCGGGAGGGGAGCTGATATGGTAAGGGGTCTGGGAAGGAGCACTAAATGATTTGGTTCCAGCTGGGCCCAGAGCAAAACACTTTTTACAACCCAGCCGTCCCCACCCTCCAGAGGAGTCCCAAAGCTTTTTTTTTTTTTTTTGCTCCAGAGCCCTTCATTCTATAGCTCAGTTACTGGATAAAGTCACCACCATAGGCTGTCTATGCAGCCCACAACATGGATTTGAGATATGGTCATTTGTTATTTTTTTTACTCGTTAATTATCTACTAGTAATAATGTTCTGACCCATTGCTGCCTCATTAATCCACACCCCCTGTGTATTACTGACTGACTAGACTCTTAGAAAAGTGTACTCATTTTTTTCTTGAAATTTGTGTTTGGGATCAGGATATTTTAGGGGTGTGTTGCAAAACCCATTGTGAGAGGAAATGCTAAATGATCTCCTCTCAAGATTCCTCCCCATGAAGCACCAGTAATTAGACTTCTCTCAAGAATCTTACCCCTGAAGTGCCAGTAAATCTCAGACAGTACCGTTTGAGGACATAAAGAAAATGCTGAGACCATTCAAGTCTTATTAAAATCAGGAGTAATATGAACCGTTCTATGCCCGTTTAATGCTCTTTTGTGGCCTTTAAAGAAATCAGGCTGTAGCTGGCGTATGACCATCAATTACAGAGGGTTCAACAATACAGCGTTCCCATAGGCAGCTGCTGTATCTGATGTGGTGACATTGGTAGAGAAAATTGGAGCAATAGCCAAAGAGTGTCATGCAGATAAATGGACTGTGAACAATAAACACATTTTGATAGGTGCTGATGTCTGGGACACAGCACTTGTACAGGATATTGTTGTGGGCCATGTGGATGCACACTTGCATGTACCTGCAAATTAAGAAGCGGATCAGTTATCCAAAGTTCATGGGATATAAGAGGTGGGAGTAAAAAATGAGGAGACCCTCTTGGACGATCCAGAGAGCAGCTTGTATCCTTGACAGGAAGAGCTAGAATGTCTCAGTCCATGGGCCCATCAAAATAGAGGGCAAAAAGGAGCACAATGAACCTATGAGTATGCTAAAGAAAAGTGCATACCCATAACCCTGATTACAGCTATGGACATTGCATAATGCCCAGTGTGTGCGGCAGTTAATCATAAGAAACATATTCACACTCCTGCAGGATACATCTACCAAGGGACTAAAGCAGGACAAGTCTGGAAAATGTATTTCATTGGTCCCCTATCCATGGGACCAAGTTGTCAATACTTACAGTGTTCTATTGGTGATACTGGCCTATAAATCAGCAAATCAGGATACAACCTTGAAACTTTTACACAAAATGAATCAAGCAAATGGATTGCCTGTGGAACTACAGTCAGACAATGGTACCCATTTTACTGGACTAAGGATGCAAGAAAGGGCCTATCAGAATGATGTCAATTTAGTAATCCACATTCCCTATCATCCACAAGCATGCAGAATGATCAAAAGGATAAATGGGTTATTGAAGCAGCCACTGCCTAAACTAACTCTCACTCACAAATTGAGAGTTTGGGTGCCTATAAATGATAGAATTTTATAGTCAGATTTGGGGCTTCAACTAGTGAGCATTCAAGGTAGGAGGGCCGCCGAGGTCATAGTGGTGTGGATATGAATTGATAAATAAGTCAATGTAAGATGGGTAAGCTCATCCTGGTGGAAGTATTTGGTGATTGTCTCTATTTTAAATGAGGTGGACTTTCTGGATACAAATACATTTTGAGATTTTAATAGGTACTCCAAATGATATTCCTGTATCAAATATCATATTTAGTTACATATACCACAAGCCAAAAGGACCTTTTAGATCCTGGTACATTTGGTTGCAGTTTTGGAAAACTGCACCACACTGTTACACATGCTATCCAAGGAGTGTACCAGCAGGCTCTGCTGGTCTCCCCATCTGAGTGTCACTAGAATCAGAAGGCATCTTTAGACATGAGGAGCTTTATGGATGTGGTCTAATGGTTGGTTCTCCAATGGTGTTAGACCTTTAGGTTTTGTGGACCAACTAGACATGATTTAAGAATGTGTTCCTCTTTACCACAATAAAGACAAAGATCTACTGACCTCTTTCAGTCTCTTTCATAATGGGGAGATGCAACTGCTATCCAGCTCCATAGTTCTGGATTAGATAACTCCCTAGTAACAATTACAGGTGGTAATCCAAAGTTTGGTGCCATTTTGGAAGTCTGAGAGGGTGTACTCTTTCCACTTAAGTCTCCTGTTCCCACAAAGATGAGGCACATGGTTAAGTTGAAAACGTTTCTGATCAATCTGGGTCAGGAGATTATCATGGGTTCCAAGCAGCTGACCTTGAAAATGCATAGCTTGCCAAGGTTCATATCTAGCCAGTAGTACTGTCAGGAACTGGGTACTTTGCACATATATTTGGACCCTTCAGGGGTGAGGTTGCTTAAAGACTTTAATAACAAAAATGATATACAAGATAGGCAAAGCTTGGTGTGCATCAGAGAAGTCTACTTACTAGATAAGTCAGGTCAGGTAACACAGGTCTTCGGGAGCAGACTGGGAACTGAAGGCAGGAATCAGCACACAGGTGGAGGTGAATACCGGAACTTGAGTAGTTGGTGCAAGCAGAACCTCTACCAGACATAAACATAGTACCAACATTGAAGGATGCAGCAGCTGCAGCAATAAAACAAGCAGAGCAAATACTTGCAGTAGCAAGTAGGATAGCACAACAGCCTTACAGCTGGCACTTTGGTGTTATCTCAGCACCATCTTAAAGGTCTCACTTGATTTGGACTGGTGGAGCCCCATCACCTGTCAGTGACTAGGAGATGTAATTATGACACACAGGAGTACACTCATCTTTCGTAGGTCTCCTCAAGGACTATTCAGTCTGTGAGACTCTACAGGCCATAGATCGAAAGGAACAGCTTCCTTCCTTGGCCTACCCCAAGGCCTACCTGAACATTTACTCCTGACACTAACGCTTGACAATCTATAATCACTAGCTGCTGTCAGTAGCATACACAGGAGGTGTTTACATTTATTTATAACTTTTTTATTCCTCAGGTTCATGTGCTGTTTATGAGTGTCTACTGCAATAACCACACATTGCAGTTGCTGTTTACAAGTGGATTTTCCTTTATAGATAAAGGCTGATAAATTGCAGAGTGCACTAATTGTGCCCAGGTGAGAGGGGTGTGGCATGACTGTGTAACTAATATAAAAGCTTTGTTAACTGTTTTGGGGCCTGTTTACAAGTGGATTTTCCTTTACAGATAAAGGCTGATAAATTGCAGAGTGCATTAATTGTGCCCAGGTGAGAAGGCAGAAGTTAGTATAAACGGGGAAGGGGCAAACTTGTGAGCTTGCGAACAATTTCAGTATCAGGTGCAGTTCTAGTGAAGTGTAGGAGTTTAAATAGGGGTAGGGACTTCAAAGAAAAGGGCGGGCAGATTTATAGTACAAAGGAGGAAACTTTATACAAATATATTATTTTATATTCTTTATTTTTCCCACTGAAATTTTGTAGACAATAATAATAATTATGAGTCAGTCCAGTGGAAACCTCACTCAGTGTACATCCTTTCATATGTATGCAATACTGGAACAGATGATCCAGGGTCCATACCTCTGGGACAGGTGGGAGCATGTTGCCTCTCTGGAAGCTTAAATTGGAGATCTGGAGCAGAGAATTGCAGCACTTGGTGATATTGCTCCATTGGAAGGGGGGTTTAGCTGGGCCTAGCATGGAGGGCGGAGCTGGGGCTAGTGAGGATGTCCAGGGAGGTAGCTGGGTTACAGTTACAAGGGGACGCAGGGGGAACAGGAGAAGGCAGGCCAGTTCTGAGTTGGCAAACACCAACAGATTTGCCAGATTGAGTGAAAGTGTTTGGGATGTCCATTCAGGAATGGCAATGCCAGATAGAGCTGTTCCCTCTAAAAGCCGGGAGAACAGCTCTACTGGAGAAGTGGGAGGGCAGCATAGGCAGAGCAACAGACAGGTTTTGGTTGTAGGGGACTCTATTATTAGGAAGGTAGACAGGGTGATTTGTCACCCAGATCCCAGCAATCGAACAGTTTGCTGTCGACCTGATCCACAACATGACGAACCCGAGCACCCGGGAGACAGCAAACTGTTCATCATGTTGTGGATCAGGTCGACAAATTATTGGTAGGGGCTGGAAATGAACCGGCAGTCTTGGTACATATTGGTACCAATGACAAAGTTAATGGAAGATGGAGAGTCCTAAAGAATGATTTTAGAGAACTAGGTAATAAGCTGAAGGCAAGGACCTCCAAGGTAGTATTTTCTGAAATACTACCAGTGCCACATGCTAGCCCAGGGACGCAGAAGAAGCTTAGGGAGGTTAATGAGTGGCTAAAGATGTGGTGCACTAAGGAGGGGTTTGGGTTTTTAGAGCACTGGGCTGACTTCTCACTTCGGTACAATCTCTAGAGTAGGGATGGATTGCACCTGAATGATGAGGGAGCTTATGTACTAGGGGATAGGATGGTAGAAAGGCTGGAGGAGTTTTTAAACTAGTAGTTGGGGGGGAGGGACTAGATATAAGTAATAATTTAGAAAGTGTAGAGGGTATAAGGGATGAATTAACAACTCATAGGGGAGGAGATGGAAGGAGGGGTAGTATAGTCAATAGGAAGGTAGTAATAAGTAATTCAAGTACAGTAGCAGGCACTTCAGAACTACAGACTCATAACATAAGGTGTATGCTTGCTAATGCCAGAAGCTTGCCAGGAAAAATGGGAGAGTTAGAATTATTAGCAATTAATGAAAAATGGGATTTAATAGGCATTACTGAAACGTGGTGGGATGAATCTCATGACTGGACTGTTAATCTGGATGGTTATAACCTATTTAGGAAAGATAGAGGCAATGGTAAATGAGGAGGAGGGATTTGTCTGTATGTTAAGCCTGAATTTAAGCCTATAGTCAGAGAAGATATTTATGGTGGACCTAGTGATAAAGCTGAATGTTTGTGGGTAGAGTTAAATAGCGGAGCAGCAAATTCCAAAAGAATATTAGTAGGAGTATGCTATAAACCCCCAAATATAGCTGAAAGTGAGGAAATACAATTATTGTTACAGATTGAAAATGCAGCTAGGCATGGTCAAGTTCTAATAATGGGAGATTTTAATTACCCTTAAATAAACTGGATAAATGAGACAAGCAGTTCATCTAAGGGGAGCAGGTTCTTGAGTACACTCAGGGATCATTATCTGGCCCAGGTTGTACAAGAGCCTACTAGAAATGAAGCTATCTTAGATTTACTCATCACAAATAATATTGATATAGTATCTAATGTTGGAATAGGGCAACCTTTGGGAAACAATGATCACAACACAGTCTTGTTTGAGATTGAATTAAAAAAACTAAATTTTAAGGGGCCACAAAACCTCTTAATTTTAAAAGGGCAGATTTTAACGGTCTAGGGGCAGCAATACAAAGTATAGACTGGGACAGACAACTGGCAGGTAAAAACACTGACCACAAGTGGACAACATTTAAATCCTTACTAAATATACATACACATCGGCATATACCGTGTGGGAATAAAAGTAAAAGGAGTAAATCCCATCCAATGTGGCTTAACAATTATTTAAAGATCAAGATACGGAGTAAAAAACAGGCATTTAAATTATACAAACAAGAGGGGACAGAGACTGCTTTACAGGAATACAAGGAAATCAACAAGGCTTGCAAAATGGTGATTTGACTGGCTAAAATAGAAAATGAAAAATTAATTGCAAAAGAGAGTAAGACTAACCCTAAAATATTTTTTAAGTATATTAATGGGAAGAAGGCGAGGAAGGAAGCTATAGGAACATTACACTGTGACACAGGCCGTCTGATGATTAGTAAAGGCAGATGAGCTAAATAGGTTTTTTTTCTTCGGTATACACAAGGGAGGTACCAGTGGTTGGGACACGGCAACATAATGGGGCTACACTATCTTTGCCAAATAATTGGTTAACACAGGAAGTAATCCAAAAGAGGTTGGAAAAAATAAATGTTAATAAAGCCCCGGGTCCTGATGGAATACATCCAAGGGTACTAAGGGAACTGGGTTCTGTAATAGCCAAACCATTATATTTAATTTTTCAAGATTCACTCAACACAGGGTCTCTACCAGATGACTGGAGAAAAGCTGATGTGATACCTATATTTAAAAAAGGAGCAAGAGCAAATCCGGGGAATTATAGACCAGTGAGCCTCACTTCTGTAGTGGGGAAGCTTTTAGAAGGGTTAATAAGGGATAATATACAATAATATGTCTATTTGAACAGGATTATAAGTAGGAGTCAACATGGATTTATGAGGGATAGGTCATGTCAAACAAATCTAATTAGTTTCTATGAGGAGGTTAGTAGGAACCTGGATCAAGGCAACTCAGTGGATGTAGTCTTTTTGGATTTTGCAAAGGCTTTTGATACAGTGCCACATGGGAGACTATTGTGCAAACTAAGAGATACAGGAGTTGCAGTAAATATCTGCTCATGGATTAAGAGCTGGCTAAAAGACAGGAAGCAAAGAGTTGTTGTAAATGGAACATACTCCAATTAGACTAATGTGGTAAGTGGGGTTCCTCAGGATTCAGTATTAGGTCCTCTCCTTTTTAACATATTTATTAATGACTTAGAGGTAGGATTGGAGTGTGGTGTCTCCATTTTCGCTGATGACACGAAGTTGTGCAAGGTAATTAAATCAGATAGTGATGTGCTTTCCCTCCAAAGAGATTTACATAAAATTTAGGAATGGGCATCTAATTGGCAGATGAGATTTAATATGAATAAATGTAAAGTTATGCATCTGGGAAGGAAAAATAGCCATGCAATTTATAATCTTAATGGAGCAAATCTAGGTGTATCGGATATTGAAAGGGATTTGGAAGTGCTTGTGGACAACCACCTAGGTAACAGTGCTCAAAGCCAAGAAGCAGATGCAAAGACAAATAAAATATTAGCATGTATTAAGAAGGGTATAGAAGCCAGGGAAGCAAATATAATTCTGCCACTATACAAATCTCTAGTATGCCCTCATTTGGAATATGGAGTACAGTTTTGGGCACCACTTCATAAAAAGGACATTTTAGAGCTGGAAAAGGTACAGAGGAGGGCAACAAAACTAATAAGGGGAATGGAGGGGCTAAGTTATGAAGAAAGACTAACCAAATTAAACTTATTTTCTCTAGAAAAACTACGTCTAAGAGGAGATATGATTACCTTATATAAATACATCCAGGGTCAGTATAAAGATTTGTCAAGGGAGCTTTTTGTGCCAAGAGGTTTTCAACAGACAAGAGGACATCCCTTGAGTTTAGAAGTAAAAAGTTTCCACCTTAAAGAAAGAAAAGGGTTCTTCACAGTAAGGGTGGTTAATCTGTGGAATTCTCTACCAAAGGAGGTGGTGACAGCGGATTCGATAGATAACTTCAAAAGGGGACTGGATTTATTTCTAATTAAAAAGGGAATTCAGGGTTCTGGATAATTAGAGAGGCAGTATTGATCCAGGGAGAAGTCCGGTCGCCGGTTTCTGGGATCAGGAGGGAATTGTTTTTTTTTTTTTATATACAACTAATTAATTAATAGTTAATCCGCATATTGCAGATCAGAGGAGATTTTAAAAGGTTGAACTTGATGGACTGAAAGTCTTTCTTTCAACCTGAAATACTATGTAACTATTTCACTATGTAACATATAGTTGAGTTTCAGAGTCTTTAATGCCTGTAAAATATTCCTGCAAGATCTTTTCCAGGTGCTGAGTTTTTTTTTGTTATTTAACGTGACATTATTTAGCTACCAAAGAAACTATCACTTGAGCAAGTGAGTGTCATAAATCAGGACATCTACAGATGTCTACAACTTAATTTATTAGTTAAAAACATATTAATGTGAATGTGTGTTATGTGGTGCTGAATACAATATAAACTCTCTTTCAGAGAGGCCTGCAAATTAGAGGGGGGAGAAACTCACATTGCTTGTAAAAACAACAGCACTGCCAGGTTTCAAATTTTTTGCCATCATTTTTGACGGGCAAGTGGCTAGTAGGTACCTAGTAATTGAGGTTGAAAAAAGACTTTCAGTCCATCAAGTTCAACCTTTTAAGATCTCCTATGATCTGCAATATGCGGATTAGTCATTGCCGGATTACCCATCAGGCCAAGTAGGCAGCCGCCTAGGGGAACTTCCCTGTGAGGGGCGCCACATTAAAAAAAAAAAAATGGTTCCTGGCTAGAGATGTCGCCGACAATTCGCCCGCGGACTATTCGGGGCGATTTTGGCTCTTTCGCGCTCGCATCGGACGGCGGACACATACGATTTTCGGTTCGCCCCCTATTCTTTATCATTGAGAAAACTTTGACCCTGCACCTCACAGTCAGCAGACACATTCCAGCCAATCAGCAGCATACACTGACTTCCAGGGCCTTCCATCATACATTTTAGAATCATTCTGAAGCTGCATTCGTTGTGAGAGGACAGATAGTGTAGCTGCTGGAGATTTAATAGGGAAATAGATAGCCAGGCTGTGTATTTAGCTTCCACTACAGACCTGAAGGACTCATCTGATATCTGCTGCAAGGACAGCAATCCAAAAAGCCCTTTTTAGGGCTAGAACATCAATTATTTTATTTTATATATTTTTTCTGTGTAATCTAATTGCATATGCCTGCCAGCCAGCATGTGTGTGTGACAGGCTAACACCTAACAGCTTATATTGTGCTTATTTTCACTACTCATACCTGGTGGTGTACCATACATTGAAAACAACCATTTTTTTCCTGTAATCTAATTTCAGTTGCCTGCCTGTGTCAGGCTCACAGCTAATATTCTGCTCTGTTTCACCAGTCATAGTTGGTGTACCATACATTGAAAAAAAACAACCCTTTTTCCTTTAATCTAATTTCAGTTGCCTGCCTGTGTCAGGCTCACAGCTAATATTCTGCTCTGTTTCACCAGTCATAGTTGGTGTACCATACATTGAAAAAAAAAAAAAAACTTTTTCCTTTAATCTAATTTCAGTTGCCTGCCTGTGTCAGGCTCACAGCTAATATTCTGCTCTGTTTCACCAGTCATAGTTGGTGTACCATACATTGAAAAAAACAACCCTTTTTTCCTTTAATCTAATTTCAGTTGCCTGCCTGTGTCAGACTCAAAGCTTATAATGTGCTCAGTGAAATAAAACAACACTTTTTTGACTGTAATAGATTGAATAGCAATTGCCTGCCTACAGGCGTGTGTGTGAAGCCTATTGCATCTACTCTGCCAACTTTTGCCAGTGCACAGTGATACGTCATATCTGGTGCAACCGTAGTGTACAGTGACATAAAACAACACTTTTTTGACTGTAATCGATTGAATATCAGTTGCTTGCCTACAGGCGTGTGTGTGAGGCCTACAGCGCCTACTCTGCCAACTTTTTCCAGTGCACAGTGACACTCATATCTGGTGGCACCTTAGATTGCACGCGCAGTGCCCCAAATTTGAAGTGGGAGGACCGACCAAGCATCTTTTTCCATCTCCCGCTTCCAAAAATCCATGCCATATACACGTCCCCTGATAGGTGACGTAACAGGTATCAAACTGATAGGAATAAATAGTACAACTTAATACACCACTCCTATCTGGTGGCACATTACATTGCACGTGCAGTGCCCCAAATTCGAAGTAGGAGGTCCGACCAAGCATCTTTTTCCATCTCCCTGTTCCAAAAATCCATGCCATATACACGTACCCTGATAGGTGACGTAACAGAGATTAAACCGATAGGAATAGTACTACTTAACAGTACACACCTTATAATAATGCAGACAGAGGCAACGCCGAGAGAGGAGTCTGAAAAGAGAGGAGTCAGAGGAGGAAGGTGGCTTTGAGGAGGTGGAAGACCAAGCACAGCAGGCATCCCAGGGGGCTTGTTGTCACCTTTCGGGGACCCTTGGTGGCTGGGTGGAGGAAGAGACCTTCAATGACATCAGTGAGGACAAGGAACGGGATATGGCTAGCTTGGTATCCAACTTTGTGCAAATGGGGAGTTTGCGGTTGTGCAAAGGGACTGTTTGAAGTTGTTTGCGGTGCATTAAACTGGGAGATTGGTCTGTTACTGTGAAGCGGGTGTAACCCTTACACTACCTGATCGATACAACATCATACCTGATGTTTTAAAGCACGTTATTCCAAACAATTTAGGAATGTTAGGTGATTTATGCCCTTTATGGCTTAAAACCAGACTCTGCATCAACTATGTAATTTTCCGTAGAAGTTTTGCCATGGATCTCCCTCCGGCATGCCACAGTCCAGGTGTTAACCCCCTTGAAACAAATTTCCCATCACTATTGTGGCCAGAAAGAGTCCCTGTGGGTTTTAAAATTCGCCTGCCCATTGAAGTCTATGGCGGTTCGCGCGGTTTGCCCGTTAGCGAACATTTGATGAAATTCGCGTCCGCGGTTCACAAACCGAAAATTTTATGTTCGCTACATCACTATTCCTGGCTTAAAAAAATTAAGTGCTGCAGTTCATAGACTGGCTTCTAGGGGTAACAACTTAGGACAAGAAGGAACTTACAGAAAAAAGAATTTAAATGCACAGAAAATGCAAAAATGGGTCAGTGCATACCTTGTGTACTCACTCGCAGGGGCTCCTCCACTTTACTGCCTAGAGGCTCCAAAAAGGTGGACCCTGGGATTAGTTGTTAATTGATCCAGAGGAAGGTAAACAGAAAAAAAAAAATCCTTCCTGACCCCAGATACTGGCGATCTCTCTAAATAACCAGGATAACCCTGAATACCCTTTTTAATTAAAAATATATCCAGTCCCTTTTTAAAGTTATCTATCAAATCTGCTGTCACCACCTCCTTCCCAGATTAACCACCCTTACTGTGTAGAACCCTTTTCTTTCTTTGAGGTGCACTCTTTTTACTTCTAACCACAAAGGATGTCCTCTTGTCAGTTGAAAACCTCTTGGCACAAAAAGCTCACTTGACAAAGCTTTATAATGCAATCATATCTCCTCTTAGATGCCTTTTTTTCTAGAGAAAATATATGGAAAATACATTTAATTTGGTTAGTCTTTCTTCACATCTTAGACCCTCCATTCCCTTTATTAGTTTGGTAGCCCTTCTCTGTACCTTTTCCAGCTCTAAAATGTCCTTTTTATGAAGTGGTGCCCAAAATTGTACTCCGTATTCCAAATGAGGGTGCACTAGGGTTTGAATAGTGGCAGAATTATATTTTCTTCCCTTGCTTCTATACCCTTTTTAATGCATGCTAAGATTGTATCTGCCTTTGCAGCTGCTGCTTGGCATTGAGTACTGTTACCTAGGTGGTTTTCCACAAGTACTCCCAAATCCCTTTCAATAACTGATACCCCTATATATGCTCCATTAAAATTATAAATTGCATGGCTATTTTCCTTCTCAGATGCATAACTTTACATTTATATTAAATCTCATCTGCCATTTAGATGCCCATTCCTCTAATTTATGGAAATCCGTTTGGAGGGAAGATACATTTGGAGGGAAAATACATCATTATCTGATTTAATTACCTTACCTAAATAGAGACACTACTTTCTAGTCCCACCTAAGTCATTAATAAATATGTTAAAAAGGAGAGAACCTAATACTGATCCCTGAGAAACCCCACTTACCACATTAGTCCAATCTGAGTATGTTCCATTTACCACAACCATTTGCTTCCTGTCTTTTAGCCAGCTCTTGATCCAAGAGCCAATATTTACTGCAATTCCTATATCCCTTAGTTTGCACAATAGTCTTCCATGTGGCACTGTATCAAAAGCCTTTGCAAAATCAAAAAAAACTACATTCACTGAGTTTCCTTAATCCAGGTTCTGACTAACCTCCTTATACAAACTAATTAGATTTTTTTGACATGACCTATCCCTCATATATCCATGTTGACTCCTACTTATAATCCTGTTCAAATAGACATATTCTTGTATATTATCCCTTATTAACACTTCTAAAAGCTTCCCCACTACAGAAGTGAGGCCCACTGGTCTATAATTCCCTGGATTTGCTCTTGCTCCTTTTTTAAATATAGGTATCACATCAGCTTTTCTCCAGTCATAACACTTCTAAAAGCTTTCCCACTTCTGAAGTAAGGCTCACTGGTCTTTAATTCCCTGGTACCAGATATTCACATCCTCCTCCTAAAGAATCTTTATGTCGACCAAGAAGCCATGGTCAGAACCGAACATGGGACAACAGAATTGTTCGGATAAAGGTGTGCGACAAGGTTGTATATTGTTACCTTATTTATGAAACTTATATGCAGAGTACAGCATGTGTAAGGCCGGACTGGATGAATCAAAAGCTGGAATCAATACTGCTGGAAGGAATATCAACAAACTCAGATACGCTGATGATACCACTCTGATGGTTGAAAGTGAGGAGGAACTAAAGGAATGAGGGTAAAAGAAGAGAGTGCAAAATATTGCCTCCTGCTCAATGTTAAAAAGATAAAGATCATGGCAACCGGCAATCTCACTTCCTGGCAAATAGACGGGGAAGAAGTGGAGGCAGTGACTCATTCTATTTTCCTTGGATCCAAGATCTCTGTAGATGGTGACTGTAGTTAAGAGATTAAAAGACTTTTACTTCTGGGGAGGAAATCTATGGCAAGCTTGGAAAAGCTAGTATAAAGTAAAGATATTAAACTATCAAGAAAGGTCTGCATAGTTCGAACTATAGTAGTAACATACGGATGTGAGAGCTGGACCATAAAGAAGTCTGAGCACCATAGAATTGACGCCTTTGAATTGTGGTGTTGGAGAATCATGACAAACTAGTCACTAGAAGATATGATCATGAGGCTGAAGCTCAAATATTTTGGCAATATCATATAGATATCCCTAGAAAAGACTCTGATGCTCGGATAGATTGAAGGCACAAGAAGAAGGGGATGACAGAGGCGGAGATGGATAGAGGAGGTCACTGAAGCAAAGAACATGAACTTGATGGCACTAAGAGGGACAGTGACTGAGAGATGCACCTGGCATGCTGTGGTACATAGAATCACGGGGAGTTGAATGCGACTGAACAACTAAACAACAACAATAGTAAATAAGACCGTCAGCATGACATCAGTAAAACATGGAGTTTAAACTACAATCAATTAGAGTTTAGAAGTCCGATTGGGCTTGCAATCCAGAAATGCAGAAATCAATAAAAATCCATAAAGCAACTGTTCTAGTCCGTGCAGGTTCCATGATAGGTATTAACTCCTTGATTCCCAGAAAAATATAATTTTCATTGCAAATTTGCGAGCTTGAGACTGTTGTGCAAATAATTCTAATTAATTCTAATTAATTCCCAGTATTTTTAAGTAAAGTAGTGTGAGTTTATTTGCTTCTGCAGTGTTCCAAACAGGTATTTTACCCAATTTTTGATAATTTTCCATTTACAGGTTTGAAGGCAATTGTGGCTTGTTCAAATGTTGTAATTAAATATGGATTTTGCATCTTTAGCACTGGTAACATTTACATGCTTGAAAAATCAAGGGAGGAGATAGGACAGAGTAACTTTTTCGACAGCCGCAGTGTTTTGAGCTTGTTACTCGCAATTGGAATGTGAGTAGCTAAAAGTAGCCAATTAAATATCAATAACATTTACAGGCTTAATTACGGGCTCAAGTATTTGCGATGTGGAAATTAAATAGGGTCCATAGTTGGGTTATTGTATGCCAGAAAGAATTCTGGCATACAATTTTTTCTGAAATATGTTTCCTGATAAAAAAAATCATGCCATGTACATGCAAATGTACTTAGTGTTTCTGTGGTGCATACATACCCTTCACATTGAAAGACCAGAGGTTAAGGGTCAGGAAAGTCATGTTTTGGTATAATATTGGCTCCTACTCTGCACATCCATTACCACACAAGAGTCTACTCCACAAGCAAGATAGTTTATCCAGTGGGTGGGTAAAATAACACCCTAGGGTGTACCTGCTCCTGTAAGATGGCCTACAAATTCCTTATATACAACAATGCAAAACAATCTTTCAACCTAATAATTCCTAATAAATATATTTTAATATTCCTATGCAGCATTCTTTTGGGTTATAGATTTCATGCCATATGACATGCCATATGTCATAATTTACTTTGATCTGAATCTATAATTGCAATTTGTGCCAATATTTTCAATATTAAGCTTTTGGTAACTGTGAAAAACTCTTGATTAATTTCATTGTTACTGTGCAGTTGACCAAATAGAGACCTGTTTGCGTGTAGGATTGATTCCTGAACATAAGAAATTGCATGGAGCATGTTACTGAACGGATTACCTTGTAATTTTTAGAATTTATCAATATCCAATAAACCATAATGAAACCTGAACAGAAACACTTAATGGCAAATGATTATGATAATGTATGTGAAATAATTATGACAAAAGCATGCAGAGTAATGTAATATTGTACTCTGTAACTGTTCTCTTTTTTAAATTTCCTACTATACACAATTGTAATGTTTTCGTAATTTTTATTTTTTTCAACTTAAACCTACTGCATTAAGTATACCCAATTGTTCCTTAAGTATGTAAGCTTGTGAGCAGCAGTAATAGGCTTTACACACCATTGGATAAAAGCGCCTTATATCCTAGACTACTGTTCAGGGTAGGGTTTAACACTTCTCTTGTATCTGTATGTTTTACTCTGTATTGTATTGGGACCCTTCTACCAACGCTCTCATAAACCTGGAAACCATGTGTTCGAAAACTATTTAACAGTTGAAAGAGCTTTGGATAAAAGGTATATGAAATGTGTATAAACAAATAATTGCATTATGTTTGTCATCTGACTCACTTTCTAACTCAGTAGGTTCATTTAAGAAGTTATTGATGGTTGTGGAGATCATAATATCATCATCTTCATGATCCTCTTGTTAAAAACAATGATGGCATTCTTTTGATAAATTTTTAATGTCTTTAAAATGCTGAAGGCATCACGAGTGATTGTTGTAGGAACTACATTGCTTTGTATTCTGTACTTCACATGAAAATCATGCACCTCACAGGTTACTTTGTCATAAGTATGTGAACATTGTACATCTTTGCAACCTAAAATGTCAGATTGTCTGTTCAGTTTATGATCATACAATTGTGCGGTGATCCCAAAGAATAATTTGTAGACTACTGACCTACAGTCTGCTTTGGTGCAAATGTACTCAACTATGTCCATTGATTCATGCAGCCTCTTGCCTACAGATTAAATGGTTTTCGGTCTCGAAGATGCAACAACTGTCAGCTTGAAAACATAAACATTTTCCTAAAATATAAAGTTACAATAAATTAACTGCCATTTCAAAAACTGCTATGTTCAGGAAAAAATGCACATTTCACTCACTCCACATTACCCACCGGCAGTAGTGAACTAGTTCTCAACAAAAAATGTAGAACAATAAGAGCCTGGTTCAAATCGGAGGCGCAAGTTATGGAGATATAAGCCGTATGTCTGTGGGCCTGCTGCGGGCCCGCAGCACTCGCAAGTTATGGTGCTATTCAATTTCTCAAGGATGCAAGTTATGGGCCAATAGCAAAATTCAGAAACCTTACCATTGTATGTAGCATTTGCGAACTTGAACAGATCAATTAACCAAGGCCGTAACTCCCAAGATAGAAACAGGCAATGGAAACAGAGATTGCCATTAGAGATGTCCCGAATAGTTCGCCGGCGAACTGTTCCCGGCGAACATAGCATGTTCGCATTCGCGGCGAACTGCGAACATATGCGAGATTCGACCCACCCCCTATACTTTATCATTGAGCAAACTTTGACCCTGCATGTCACAGTCAGCAGACACATTCCAGCCAATCAGCAGCATACACTCCCTTCCAGAGCCTCCTAACTCATGGACAGCAGCCATTTTGGAATCATAACTAACTTGCAATCTTACTGAGAGGAGGCTGAGTGTAGGTGATACTGCATCAATAGGGAAAACCATAGCTAGGCTACTGTACACAGTGTGCAATACAGTCCTGAAGGACTCTTTTGATCTCTGCTGCAAGGACACCCCTGTGTCTCTTCCCCCCTTATCATCATCCTCCCCTCACCTTAGCACCCAACCCTAACACCCCTCACACTTATCCATAACACCCACCAACCTAACACCTAACCCTAACACCTAACCCTAACACCCCTCACACTTATCCCTAACACCCCTCACCCTAACACCTATCCCTAACACCCCTCACACTTATCCCTAACACCCCTCACCCTAACCCTAACACCCCTCACACTTATCCCTAACACCCCTTACCCTAATCCTAACACCCCTCACACTTATCCTTAACACCTAACCCTAACACCTAACCCTAACACCCCTCACACTTATCCCTAACACCCCTCACCCTAACACCTAACCCCCTCACACTTATCCCTAACACCCCTTACCCTAACACCCCTCACACTTATCCCTAACACCCCTCACCCTAACCCTAACACCTCTCACACTTATCCCTAACACCCCTCACCCTAACACCCCTCACACTTAGCCCTAACACCCCTCACACTTATTCCTAACACCCCTCACCCTAACACCCCTTACACTTATCCCTAACACCCCTCACCCTAACACCCCTCACACGTAGCCCTAACACCCCTCCCCCTTAACCCTTATCCCTAACACCCCTTACCCTAACACCCCTCACACTTATCCCTGTGTCTCTTCCCCCCCTTATCATAAATGGAGGGGGGAGGATGATGAGGGAGGGGGGAAGAGACACAGGGGAGGATGATGAGGGAGGGGAGAAACAGACACAGGGGAGGATGATGAGGGAGGGGGTAAGAGATAAAGGGCAGGATGATGAGGGAGGTGGGAGGATGATGAGGGAGGGGGTAAGAGATACAGGGGAGGATGATGAGGGAGGTGGGAGGATGATGAGGGAGGGGGGGTGAGACACGGGGAGGGTGATGAGGAAGGGGGCAAAGAGACACAGGGGAGGATGATAAGGGAGGGGGGGAAGAGACAAAGGGGAAGATGATGAGGGAGGGGGAAAAGAGACACAGGGGAGGATGATGAGGGAGGGGGGAAAGAGACACAGGGGAGGATGATGAGGGAGGGGGGAAAGACACAGAGGAGGATGATGAGGGAGGGGGGAAAGAGATACAGGGGAGGATGATGAGGATGATATAACTTCTGCAAGTGCGTAGTGCCACTCATATCTGTTGTCACAGTAGCTTGCACGCATAGTACCAATCTGTCAAAACCTGTAATGATGAATGAGGTCTAGAGTAGCCTGGTTCCCTTATCCTCTACAGGTTGAGACATAATGTTTGGGTGACTCCAGACCAACACATGAGTACAAGCAGCACACAAACTCAAAGCCGCCATCCTCCTCCTGGTCCAGCATCATCAGCCACATCAACCACTGCTGTCCTCCTTGTCCTCTCTCAACCATCCCCCACTCCGTCTCTCGCCTTGACCAGTTCCTGCTCCTCTGCCCATAGTCAGGTGCCTGTAAAGGACATGTTTGAGCTTAAGAAGCTAATGTCACAAAGTGCCCCAAATTTGAAGTGATACGACCAACCAAGCATCTTTTTCCATCTCCCGGTCCCAAAAATCCAGGCCTTTTACACGCCCCCTGATAGGTGACGTAACAAGTATTAAACTGATAAGAGTAGTACTTACAAACACGCCACTCCTATCTGGTGGCACCTTTGATTGCACGTGACGTGCCCCAAAATTGAAGTGATACGACCAACAAAGCATCTTTTTTCATCTCCCGGTTCTAAAAATCCAGGCTTTATACATGCCCCCTGATAGGTGACGTAACAAGTCTTAAACTGATAAGAGTAGTACTTACAAACACGCCACTCCTATCTGGTGGCACCTTTGATTGCACGTGCCGTGCCCCAAAATGGAAGTGATACGACCAACAAAGCATCTTTTTTCATCTCCCGGTTCTAAAAATCCAGGCCTTATACACGCTCCCTGATAGGTGACGTAACAAGTATTAAACTGATAAGAGTAGTACTTACAAACACGCCACTCCTATCTGGTGGCACCTTTGATTGCACGTGCCGTGCCCCAAAATTGAAGTGATACGACCAACAAAGCATCTTTTTCCATCTCCCGGTTCTAAAAATCCAGGCCTTATACATGCCCCCTGATAGGTGACGTAACAAGTATTAAACTGATAAGAGTAGTACTTACAAACACGCCACTCCTATCTGGTGGCACCTTTGATTGCACGTGCCGTGCCCCAAAATTGAAATGATACGACCAACAAAGCATCTTTTTCCATCTCCCGGTTCTAAAAATCCAGGCCTTATACACGCCCCCTGATAGGTGACGTAACAAGTATTAAACTGATAAGAGTAGTACTTACAAACACGCCACTCCTATCTGGTGGCACCTTTGATTGCTCGTGCCGTGCCCCAAAATTGAAGTGATACGACCAACCAAGCATCTTTTTCCATCTCCCGGTTCTAAAAATCCAGGCCTTATACACGCCCCCTGATAGGTGACGTAACAAGTATTAAACTGATAAGAGTAGTACTTACAAACACGCCACTCCTATCTGGTGGCACCTTTGATTGCACGTGCCGTGCCCCAAAATGGAAGTGATACGACCAACAAAGCATCTTTTTCCATCTCCTGGTTCTAAAAATCCAGGCCTTATACACGCCCCCTGATATGTGCTGTAACACCAAAGAGTAGTACTACTTAACACACCTTATAATAATGCAGAGAGAGGCAACGCAGTGAGAGGAGTCTGAAGAAGAGGAGTCAGAGGAGGAAGGTGGCTTTGAGGAGGTGGAAGACCAAACACAGCAGGCGTCCCAGGGGGCTTGTTGTCACTTTTCGGGGACCCTTGGTGGCTGGGTGGAGGAAGAGACCTTCAATGACATCAGTGAGGACAAGGAACGGGACATGGCTAGCTTGGTATCCAACCTTGTGCAAATGGGGAGTTTGCGGTTGTGCAAATGGACTGTTTGCAGTTGTTTGCAGTGCGTTAAACGGGGAGTTTGGTCTGTCACTGTGAGACGGGCCTAACCCTTACACTACCTGATCGATACAACATCATACCTGATGTTTTAAAGCACGTTATTCCAAACAATTTAGGAATGTTAGGTAATTTATGCCCTTTATGGCTTAAAACCAGACTCTGCATTAACTATGTAATTTTCATTAACTATGTAATTTTCCGTGGGAGTTTTGCCATGGATCTCCCTCCGGCATGCCACAGTGCAGGTGTTAGTCCTGTTGAAACAACTTTCCCATCACTATTGTGGCCAGAAAGAGTCCCTGTGGGTTTTAAAATCCGCCTGCCCATTGAAGTCTTTGGCGGTTCGCCGATGTTTGCCGGTTCGCGAACATTTGTGGCGGTACGCGTTTGTGGTTTGCGAATCGAAAATATTATGTTCGCGACATCACTAATCGCCATCATTACATGAATGGAAAATGGAGTTTGGATTTCAAAGTCCTACGGGCTTCAATTAGGACCCACATTCCTGAAATATTGCAATATCGATAAAAGCGTAAATATGATATTCTATTACATGCGAGTTCCATTATATGTATTAACACATTGATTGCCGTGATCGATATATAACACGGAAATCAAATATGAACAAAAGTATTTTTCTGGGCCGATTTGCGAGCTTGAGCATGTTGTGCGATTCATTCTAAGACTTAACATCACTTTCCCTTTTAATAAGAGTACAGTATTGCCTTTTTATTTGCTATTAAAGTGCTCCGGCCATGTAATTAGGCCCTTTGCGTGTCCTCCTTGGTACCTGTAACTTGTGGTAAGACATTTGCCATTTGCGAGCTTGACGGAGTGGTTAGAGAGGGGGAATCAGAGCAATTGAATAGAGATTTGCGATTTTAGCGTTCGCAACTCTTGTGGCCGTGAAAGATCAAAGGCTTGGAGGGGCATTAACTTGCGATGATAACCATTGCATCGAATCGGAGGCTAGAGTCCATAACTCGATTGGAGCCCGCAAAAAGACATCAATTGAATAGAAAATAACTTGCGGGCTACATTTCCAAAGCCCGGATCTTTCGAAAGCTCAATTGAATGAGGCTCTATGTTTTTATTTTACGACAACAATATGTATGCGCTTGCAACTTTTGAGTAAAAAGTTATACATCTTTTTATAATCTCAATATATGAGTGTGGCTGGCTGGCTAATGACAGATTCTGTCTAATTTAACAAAAATGGAACTAACCAACATGACATTTTTAAGAAGGTATTTTCTAACGTTAAAAAAAAGTGCTCTATTAAATGCATAACACAACATTTGCAACTTCATTATTCTTCACAACAAGAACCATTAAAGGATCAATGTTCTTTGCTGAAACGGAGACTCTCTCTTTATTGACCCAGGATATATTTATACAGAGTAATTACATTTTCCTACAGGCACTTCTTCTTTTCTAAAGTAAACACATTTAATTTGGCTAGTATTTTCTAATAGCTTCAACGTTCAATCTTCCTGATTAGGTTTTATGCCAATCATTGGAACCCTTCTCCTCATATCCCTAAGGTTTTTTTTTTTTTGTTGAAAGGACTTTTCAACACTCGGAACATACATATTTATGACGACAATTTGTATAATTAGTCTGATGTAATGGACCAGATTCATTAAGAGTCCATGAAAGATCTTGACTTATCAATGCAGTGACATTCCCAGTATTCACCAATATTAGCTTTTTGTAATTCTGTCTACTCAAAACAAAATTTAGTTTAAATGTCCACCCACTTTTATAGACTTCTGTGAATGCTGGGATAATAGCCCTACATGGGGAACAGTACTTTTAATTCATAATACTATACCTATATGTCCTGTATTATAATACACATTGTCATGTTCAGGAGGGCTCACTGGACTTTTGGGGACTGTTGGACTGAGAAGGGGGCCTGAACCATCACTAGTGGGACAATATTTTTTTTACCTTATCTCTGACAGATGTCCCCTGAGCTGGAGTATCAGGACTCTGGAAGCAATGTTGCCTAGCCTAGTTTCGTGACCCCTGGCTACTTAACCTCTCAAGTGTCTTAACAATAAATACTAAAATTCAACCTCCCCTGCCCTAAGCAGGGCAGACCAATGGACCAAAACAATCTCTGGGATTGTTGAGGGAACTTTCAGAACTCCTTTCTGGATATCTGGAAACTGCGTGTGTGTGGGGGGAGGGTTCAAACAGACCTTGAGTGGGCAAGAGGGCATGGACTTTACTGGGGGAGGTTAGTTTATTTTTTTGGAATTGTTATTTTGTGATGTATGTTCTATGCAAGAAAAAATAAAAGAGTCAGTCTGTTTTGTCTGCTGATGCACTAATGTTGTGGATTACTGCTTGTACCAGGTGCTCTCCTGATTAAAAGGACTAACTCCCAGGTTGCCAGTGTAAACATACTGTAAATAAGCAAAGATCATGTTTAGTCTGATGGGAAATAATTATCCTGATGGCTGGAATTATTGCTATTGATAGGAAAACATCTCAAACTCTATACACTTGGCGAGAGTCTGGGTCGTTGGAGTCATGGAGAATAGGGAGCAGATTGAGATTCCAGAACTGGGTCTGTCTCACTTGTTTAGATTATTATCCCATAGTTTCCATTTGTGCCGGGGAGTTGAAATAATACCAATGTCTTTCAAATCCGTCTCTAATAATCGTTTTTTAGCAATTTTGCCGAATATTTCTGAGATGAAAGGGGTTTCTTTTGGTTTCCATTTTTGAGCGATGCTGCTTTTAGCAGCCATAAATATTTGGAGAAGTGCTTTCAACTCAATAGAGATCAAATCTGGGAATATATGTAATAAAATCATTTCAGGGAGAAAACCATTTGAAATTGCATAAGTGTGTCTTATGTAAGTTAAGCAATCTTCCCAGAACTGTTTAATAACCGGACAACTCCACCATATGTGGAGATAAGTTCCTATTTGGTTACATTTTTTGAGAATCTATTTTGCTAATTTGGTAAATTCTATGTGGAACTAAATGCCACCTATTAATGACTTTAAAGTAGTTATCTCGATATGTGGCGTTTTTAATTAATTTATCTGTAACTGCAAATGCTTTATGCTTTATTCAATTCACCATTCAATTTTAAGATCTGACTCCCATGCTTTCATTTTCATGGATTTCTTCATACTATGTTTTTTCTTAATTATATTATGGCATTTGGACATTAAATGTAATTTGTCATCAGATATAATCAATTTTTTTACAGTCAGATATAGTTTCTTGGTTAAGATTTTATGAATTTTTTTCCCAGCCTGAATTATTGAACTGTGACAGCTACATTCTTATTGTGTGCCCAGTGGGATGAGAGAGCCATGTTGTTCATGGAGCGGGCCACAATATGGGGGTGATCATAATTATTGTTTATTGTGTAGATTTATTGATGTAAAGGTGGTACCCATGCATGTTTGGTATTGAAATGCTGCATTTTCCCAAGAAAGTGTATTACCAGGGTACCTGGGGCAGAGGGGTCACCAGTTTCAAGGTGCTTGGTTGTAGGGGATCCGGTACAGTGAGGGAAAGCTTACTGACACCAGGAGACAGTGGACATTTAGGTGTGAATGGGGAAGCATGCTGGGCATATGGAGGGTCCTGCACATCAGAGACCGAATGTCTGTACTCCTGATCTGATTAGATATCCCCCTCTATAGCCATGATCAAAGGATCAAATAGCCTGGGTAGTAGTAGACTCCTGAGACAAGGGGGGTGAGTAGGGGGTTGACATCACTGATGGACAGGCCTCCACACATGGTCTGGGTGGGGACTGGTGGAGTTTTGTTAGATTGGGTTGTTCGTAAATACTGGACCACATCAATAAAGGCTGTTGTCAGTTTAAACATGCATAATTGATGTGTGTGTTTCATTCTGAGGGGATAATATTTCTTATTACTGGGATTATTGCTTATTAACCTGCATGGGACTTTGTTACAGTCCTGTAGTTTACTTACTGCTTTGGTGGCTATAAGCTGGGTTGGTTCTGTTCCTGATATCAGCGATTCCCAAAGAACCAGATGACCCTACTGGTTTGAACTAGGTTCCTATCAAGTCCAACAGAAGCACTAGGTCATCTCAGTCAGCAACTCAGTATTCTTCTGTAAACTGTGATGCAGGCTAGTAGCTGTAGCCATGCAGTTTGCTGTATTTACTATTGTGAACTGCACGTTTGAGTGCTCAACAGTGTAGGAGCATTTAGGAGGTATTGAATTTGTTGGGACTGTGACCCAGTGTGTGGACCCTAGTGGTGGGGTGGGAGCTGTATTGTGTTGAGTTGAGGTTTGTGTGTAGAAATAGGCAGGATGTAGTGGGGTTATTACAAAGGAAGTCTTCATCTGTTAACTGTCCTACACCTAGTCCCAAGCATCAAATAACCCCTTATCTCACCAGGTTCACATCTAGCCCAGAGACAAGCAACCTAAGGAAGATTAAGTGACTCCTTGATTGTTATCGACTGCAAACCTCGTCTGCATGTAATAACATCTTACTGTTTGATGGAGGAACCAAGGAACACACAATAGAGAATTAGATAACTCATGGGAACCTGGTAACACTTTGGACATGGTCTTGGTATATATTGCTACCAATGACAAAGTTAGTGGAATGTAATGGAATGTCCTAAAGAATGATTTTATAGAACAAGGTAATAAGCTGAAGGCAAGGACCTCCAAGGTAGTATTTTCTGAGATACTACCATAGCCATATGTTAACCCAGGGAGGCAGAAGGAGCTTAGGGAGGTTAATGCATGCTAAAAATGTGGCACATTCAGGAGGGGTTTGGGTTTTTAGAGCACTGGGCTGACTTCTCACTTCGGTCCAATCTCTACAGCAGGGATGGATTGCACATTAATGATGAGGGAGCTTTTGTGCTAGGGGATAGGATGGTAGAAAGGCTGGAGGAGTTTTTAAACTAGTAGGTGGGGGGGAGGGATGAGACAGAAGTAATGGGGTAGAAAGTGTAGAGGGGTAAGGAACACATTAACTAGTCATGGGGAGAGATGGGGGGAGGGTTAGGACAGTTAATAGGCTAAGTAACTCAAGTACAATGACAGGCACTTCAGTGCTACAGACTCATAACATAAGGTGTATGCTTGCTAATGCCAGAAGCTTGCCAGTAAAAAATGGGAGAGTTAGAATTATTAGCAGTTAATGAGATTTAATAGGCATTACAGAAAAGTGGTGGGATGAATCTCATGACTAAACTATTAATCTGGATGGTTATAACCTATTTAGGAAATATAGGGCCAATGGTAAAAGAGGAGGAGGGATTTGTCTGTATGTTAAGCCTGAATGTAAGCCTATAATCAGAGAAGATATTTATGGTGGAACTAGCGGTAATGTTGAATGTTTGTGGGTAGAATTAAATAGCGGAGCAGCAAATTTTAAAAGAATATTAGTAGGAGTATGCGATAAACCCCCAAATATAATTCAAAGTGAGGAAATGCAATTATTGTTACAGATTGGAAATGCAGCTAAGCATGGGCAAGTTCTAATAATGGGAGATTTTAATTACCCTGAAATAAACTGGATAAATGAGACCAGCAATTCAGCAAGGGGAGAATGTTCTTGAGTACACTCAGGGATCATTATCTGGCCCAGGTTATACAATAACCTACTAGAAATGAGGGCATCTTGAATTTAGTGATCACAAATAATATTGATATAGTATCAAATGTTGAAATAGGGCAACCTGACTTAAAAAAAACATACTGTAAGGGGCTAACTAAAACTCTTAATTTTAAAAGGGCAGATTGTAACAGTCTAAGGGCAGCAATATAACATATAGACTAGGACAAAGAACTGACAGGTAAAAATACTAAACATAATTAGACAATGTTCAAACCCTTACTAAATATACATACTTATCACCATATACCATGTGGAAATAAAAGTAGAAGGAGTATATCACAACCCATGTTGCTTAACAATAAATTAAAGATGAAGATGAGGAGTAAAAAACAAGCATTTAAATTATACAAACAAGAGGGGACAGAGACTGCTTTACATAAGTACAAGGAAATCAACAAGGCTTGCAAAAGGGCTATTAGACTGGCTAAAATTGAAAATGAAAAGTTAGTTGCAAAGGATAGTAAGACTAACCCTAAAATATTTTTTAAAATATATTAATGGGAAGAAGGTCAGGAAGTAAGCTATAGGAACATTACAATATGAAACACGCCGTCTGATAAACAGTGACCAGGAAAAGGCAGATGAGCTAAATAGGTTCTTTTCTTCGGTATACACACGGGAGGTACTAGTGGTTGGGTCACTGCAACATAATGGGGCTACACTACCTTCACCAAATAACTGGTTAACGCAGAAAAAAATCCAAAAGAGGTTGGAAAAAATAAATGTTAATAAGGCCCAAGGTCCTGATGGAATACATCCAAGGGTTCTGAGGGAACTGGGCTCTGTAATAGCTAAACCATTATATCTAATTTTTCAAGATTCACTCAACACAGGGTCTCTACCAGATGACCGGAGAAAGGCAGAGGTGATACCTATATTTAAGAAGGGAGCAAGAGCAAATCCGGGGAATTATAGACCAGTGAGTCTCACTTCGGTAGGGAGAAAGCTTTTAGAAGGGTTAATAAGGTATAATATACAAGAATATGTCTATTCAAACAGGATTATACGTAGGAGCCAACATGGATTTATGAAGGATAGGTCATGTCAAATAAATCTAATTAGTTTCTATGAGAAGATTAGTAGGAACTTGGATTAAGGCAACTCAGTGGATGTAGTCTATTTGGATTTTGCAAAGGCTTTTGATACAGTGCCACATGGGAGACTTTTGAGCAAACTAAGGGATACAGGAATTGCCATAAATATTTGCTTATGGATTGAGAGCTGGCTAAAAGAAAGGAAGCAAAGGTACATGGAACATACTCAGATTAGACTAATGTGGTAAGTGGGGTTCCTCAGGATTCAGTATTAGGTCCCCTCCTTTTTAACATATTTATTAATGAAGTGGGATTGGAGTGTGGTGTCTCCATTTTTGCTGATGACACGAAGTTGTGCAAGGTAATTAAATCAGAAAATTATGTACTTTCCCTCCAAAGGGATTTGCATAAATTAGAGGAATGGGCATCTAAGTGGCAGAAGATATTTAAGACAAATAAATGTAAAGTTATGCATCTGAAAAAGAAAAATAGCCATGCAATTTATAATCTTAATGGAGCAAATCTAGGGGTATCAGATATTGAAAGGGAAATGGGAGTACTTGTGGACAACCGTCAGGATAACAGTGCTCAATGCCAGGCAGCATCTGCAAAGGCAAGTAAAATATTAGCATGTATTAAGAAGGGTATAGAAGCAAGTGAGACACATATAATTCTGCCACTATACAAATCCCTAGTACGCCCTCATTTGGAATATGGAGTAAAATTTTGGGCACCACTTCATAAAAAGGACATTTTAGAGCTGGAAAAAGTACAGAGAAGGGCAACAAAGCTAATAAAGGGAATGGAGGGGCTAAGTTATGAAGAAAGACTAACCAAAGTAAATTGATTTACTCTAGAGAAAAGGCGTCTATGAGGGGATATGATTACCTTATATAAATATATCCAGGGTCAATAGAAGGCTTTGTCAAGGGAACTTTTTGTGCCAAGGGGTTTTCAACTGACAAGGGGACATCCTTTGATATTAGAAGTAAAAAGATTTTGCCTTAAAAAAGAAAAGGGTTCTTCACAGTAAGGGTGGTTAATCTGTGGAATTCTCAAAGGAGGTGGTGACAGCGGATTCCTGGATAAATAGAGAGGGAGTATTGATCCAGGGATTAATCCGATAGCCAGTATCTGGGGTCAGATATTTATATTTATATATTTTTTCCCTGTTGAGACAATTGGCAAAGTTTTCACTGTTTTTTTTTTTTTTTTCTGTTTGCCTTCCTCTGGATCAATTAACCATAAATCGCATATTGCTGATCAGAGGTGATCTAAAAAGGTTGAACTTGATGGACTAAAGTATTTTTTCAACCTAAATTACTATGTAGCTATGTAACTATGTATTTGTGAACAAGATGTTTTTTGCCAAACCCACCATCTGCAAAAAATGGACTGAATTAACTTTTACAGAAGAAATAGAAATCTAGAAGAAGCTTATTGAGATGTATGAGACAATGTGGTTAAGGGCTGTATGTGGGGTATCACTTTCTGTACTTTCTGCTTTCCTTCTGGCTTCACTCTGTTTCCTAATCATATCTTTTCCTCTAGACTTTTATGCCAATAGCATGTTCCTGTCAGTCTTTCAAGACCAAGGGGCTAACATAATCTGACAGCGAAAAGCATAATTTTATTAGGGCAAGATCTTTGCAAAATTATATTATGTGATAAAATAGAGATATGTTTAAAAAAAGATTGGAGGCCTAATAACTATTGTTAGGGGCAACTGATTTAGCCCAGGCTTGTTAAATCAGATAAATGATTTGGAGGACAGAGCAAGGTGAATGAGAATAGTTCAGTATTTCCCAACTGTCCTATAAAGTACATGTTGTTCATTCACAATTATTGGCTTCCAAGACACTGCTTTTCTCTGCACAAAGGTAATCAGGCTATTAAAATTATCTTTCAGTCTTATTTAGGTCACTGCCAACTACTGTACCACAAGAAAACATATCCTGACTACAAAATGAGATATTTGCTTTTATTTGGCACCATACACATATAAGAACCTATAAATCCAGAGTGTATGCAAATAAAACAACAGGAGGTTTTCCAGTTCCTAATTCACACAGCTACTATATTGCAGCTCAGATATAATGTTATTGCATAACACTTATATCCCTCCCTGTTGGGTGGATAATGAAAATTCACTCCTTCCTAATAGAAACATTAACCATATACTGTGGCAAAGCATTAAGACCATTATCAAAAACAGTAATATGGGTGCATTCACAAACCTTTTCTTGGGCCTCTGGAACAGATATAAAATATAACTGTAGGCTTGAAATTTGGCAAGTTACATTACTATTAAATTAGAAGGGGCTGGAGGGTACGGGCTTGAGACGCAAATTGAAGCTGGTTCGTAGGATATTGGATTTGCGGCTTTGCGGACGATGAATTAATGTATACCGTAGTTACGGGTTTAGACAGAGCCGATGGAAAAAGAGATTGTTAGCATTACGTCACTGAAAAAGAGGAGGGTAGATTTAAATTAGGGGCTTCAATTACAAGTTGCGATCGGACCCACATTCCACAATAATGCATTCTTAATAAAGCCGTAAATATGATATTCTATTACATGCGAGTTACAGTATATGTATTAACACATTGATTGCTGGGATCGATATTACCTTGAAATAAACTAGATAAATGAGACCAGCAGTTCATCTAAGGGGAGCAGGTTCTTGAGTACACTCAGGGATCATTTTCTGGCCCATGTTGTACAAGAGCCTAGTAGAAATAAGGCTATCTTAGATTTACTCATCACAAATAAAATTTATATAGTATCAAAGGTTGGAATAGGGCACCCTTTGGGAATCAGTGCTAATGCCAGAAGCTTGACAGGAAAAATGGGAGAGTTAGAATTATTAGCAATTAATGAAAAATGGGATTTAATAGGCATTACCGAAACGTGGTGGGATGAATCTCATGACTGGACTGTTAATCTGGGTGGTTATAACCTATTTAGGAAAGATAGGGGCAATGGTAAACAAGGAGGAGGGATTTGTCTGTATGTTAAGCCTGAATTTAATCCTATAGTCAGAGAAGATATTTATGGTGGACCAAGTGATAAAGCTGAATGTTTGTGGGTAGAGTTAAATAGCGGAGCAGCAAATTCCAGAATAATATTAGTAGGAGTATGCTATAAACCGCCAAATATAGCTGAAAGTGAGGAAATACGATTATTGTTACAGATTGAAAATACAGATAAGCATGGTCAAGTTCTAATAATGGGAGATTTTAATTACCCTAAAATAAACTGGATAAATGAGACCAGGAGTTCATCTAAGGGGAGCCGGTTCTTGAGTACACTCAAGGATCATTATCTGGCCCAGGTTGTACAAGAGCCTACCAGAAATAAAGCTATCTTAGATTTACTCATCACAAATAATATTGATATAGTATCAAATGTGGGAATAAAGCAACCTTTGGGAAACAGTGATCACAACACAGTCTCATTTGAGATTGAATTAAAAAAACTAAATTTTAAGGGGCCAACGAAAACTCTTAATTTTAAAAGGGCAGATTTTAACAGTCTAAGTGCAGCAATACAAAGTATAGACTGGGACAGAGAACTGGCAGGTAAAAATACTGAACACAAATGGACAACATTTAAATCCTTACTAAATATACATACACATCGGCATTTACCGCGTGGGAATAAAAGTAAAAGGTATAAATCCCATCCAATGTTGCTTAACAATGATTTAAATATCAAGATACAGAGTAAAAAACAGGCATTTAAATTATACAAACAAGAGGGGACAGAGATTGCTTTACAGGAATACAAGGAAATCAACAAGGTTTGCAAAAGAGCGATTAGACTAGCTAAAATGAAAATGAAAAATGAATTGCAAAAGAGAGTAAGACTAACCCTAAAATATTTGTTAAGTATATTAATGGGAAGAAGGCGAGGAAGGAAGCTATAGGAACATTACAATGTGCCATAGGCCGTCTGATAATTAGTGACCAGGAAAAGGCAGATGAGCTTAATAGGTTCTTTTCTTCGGTATACACAAGGGAGGTACCAGTGGTTGGGACACGGCAACATAATGGGGCTACACTACCTTTGCCAAATAATTGGTTAACACAGGAAGTAATCCAAAAGAGGGTGGAAAAAATAAATGTTAATAAAGCCACGGGTCCTGATGGAATACATCCAAGGGTACTAAGGGAATTGGGTTCTGTAATAGCCAAACCATTATATTTAATTTTTCAAGATTCACTCAACACAGGGTCTCTACCAGATGACTGGAGAAAAGCTGATGTGATACCTATATTTAAAAAGGGAGCAAGAGCAAATCCGGGGAATTATAGACCAGTGAGCCTCACTTCTGTAGTGGGGAAGCTTTTAGAAGGGTTAAAAAGGGATAATATACAAGAAAATGTCTATTTGAACAGGATTATAAGTAGGAGTCAGCATGGATTCATGAGGGATAGGTCATGTCAAACAAATCTAATTCGTTTCTATGAGGAGGTTAGTAGGAACCTGGATCAAGGCAACTCAGTGGATGTAGTCGTTTTGGATTTTGCAAAGGCTTTTGATACAGTGCCACATGGGAGACTATTGTGCAAACTAAGAGATACAGGAGTTGCAGTTAATATCTGCTCATGGATTGAGAGCTGGCTAAAAGACAGGAAGCAAAGGGCTGTTGTAAATGGAACATACTCCGATTGGACCAATGTGGTAAGTGGGGTTCCTCAGGGTTTAGTATTAGGTCCTCTCCTTTCTAACATATTTATTAATGACTTAGAGGTAGGATTGGAGTGTGGTGTCTCCATTTTCTCTGATGACATGAAGTTGTGCAAGGTAATTCAATCAGATAATGATGTGCTTTCCCTCCAAAGGGATTTACATAAAATTGAGGAATGGGCATCTAAATGGCAGATGAGATTTAATACGAATAAATGTAAAGTTTGCACCTGGGATGGAAAAATAGCCATGCAACTTATAATCTTAATGGAGCAAATCTAGGTGTACCTCCCTTGTGTATACTGAAGAAAAGAACCTATTTAGCTCATGTGCCTTTTTCTGATTACTAATTTTCAGATGGCCTGTTTCACATTCTAATGTTCCTATAGCTTCCTTCCTTGCCTTCTTCCCATTAATATACTTAAACAATTTTTTAGGGTTAGTCTTACTCTCTTTTGCAATTAATTTTTTTATTTTCTATTTTAAAAATATAAACATAGGATTGCTAAGCTCCCAAGGTGTCTACCACCTATAATGAAATCATTTGCTCAATACAGAATTGGGAAAATTATATAACAAATCTTTATTATAAATATATCACAACGGCGAAGTTAAAAACTGGTTAAAAAATCCAGGATTGAACACACAAATTAAAAGAGGACAAGATAATATGGGACAAATGAGAGCCTTTCACTTCTCAGTGAAATTAGTTATATTATAATGTAATAACCCTTTAATAAGGGTTATTACATTATAATATAACTAATTTTCTATTTTAGCCAGTCTAATAGCCCTTTTGCAAGCCTTGTTGATTTCCTTATAGTCACATAAAGATGCCTCTGTTCCCTCCTTCTTGTATAATTTAAATGCATATTTCTTTTTCCTCATCATGATCTTTAAGTCATTGTTAAGCCACATGGGATGTGATTTACTCCTATTTATTTTATTTCCACATGGTACATGCTGATGAGTATGTTTATTTAGTAAGGATTTGAATGTTGTCCATTTATTTTCAGTATTCTTCCCTGTAAGTTCTTTGTCCCAGTCTATATGTTGTATTGCTGCCTGTAGCCCATTAAAGTTAGCCCTTTTAAAATTTAGAGTTTTTGTTGGCCCCTTACAACTCTGTTTTTTGTATTCAATCTCAAATGAGACTGTGTTGTGATCACTGTTCCCCAAGGGTTCCCCTATTTTTACATTTGATATTATATCAATATTACTTGTGATGACTAAATCCAAGATGGCCCCATTTCTAGTAGGTTCTTGTATTACCTGGGCTAGATAATGATCCCTGAGTGTACTCAAGAACCTGCTCCCCTTAGCTGAGCTGCTGGTCTCGTTTATCCAGTTTATATCAGGGTAATTAAAGTCTCCCATTATTAGAACTTGCCCATGCTTAGCTGCATTTCCAATCTGTAACAATAATTGTATTTCCTCACTTTCAGCTATATTTGGGGGTTTATAGCATACTCCCACTAATATGCATTTAAAATTAGCTCCTCCACTATTTAGCTCAACCCACAAGGATTCAATGATGCCGTTAGTGCCAGCATAAATATCTTCTCTAACTATAGGCTTAAATTCAGGCTTAACATAAAGACAGATCCCTCCTCCTCTTTTACCATTTCCCCTATCTTTCCTAAATAGGTTATAACCATCCAGATTAACAGTCCAGTCATGAGATTCATCCCACCATGTTTCCGTAATGCCTATTAAGCCCCATTTTTCTTGTACTGCTAATATTTCTAGCTCATCCATTTTCCCAGGCAAACTTCTTGCGTTTGCAATCATACACTTTATGTTGCTATGGCTCTGCTGATGTGAGGTGCCTGCCACTGTATTTGAGGCCCCTATTAATATCTCCCTACTTTCTATTGTAACCCTCCCCCCTTCTCCTCCCCCATGGGTAAATAATTCATCCCTTTCCCTCTCTACCCTATTTACCCCAATACTTCTATATAGTCCCTCCCCCCCACCTACAAGTTTAAAAACTCCCCCAGCCGTTCTACCATCCTATTCCCTAGCACAAAAGCGCCCTCATCATTAAGGTGCAATCCATCCCTGCTATAGAGATTGTACCCAAGTGAGAAGTCAGCCCAGTGCTCTAAAAACCCAAAACCCTCTGCACTGCACCACTTTTTTATTTAGCCACGCATTAACCTCCCTAAGCTCCTTCTGCCTCCCTGGGCTAGCACGTGGCACTGGTAGTATCTCAGAAAATACTACCTTGGAGGTCCTTGCTTTAAGCTTATTCCCTAATTCTCTAAAATCATTCTTTAGGACGCTCCATCTTCCACTAACTTTGTCATTGGTACCAATGTGTACCAAGACCGCCGGTTCATTACCAGCCCCTCCCAATAATTTATCCACCCGATCCACAACATGCCGAACCCGAGCACCCGGGAGACAGCAAACTGTTCGATTGCTGGGATCTGGGTGACAAATTACCCTGTCTACCTTCCTAATAATAGAGTCCCCTACCACCAAAACATGTCCGTTGCTCTGCCTATTCTGCCCTCCCTCTTCTCCAGTAGAGCTGTTCGCCCGGCTGTTAGAGGGAACAGCTCTATCTGGCATTGCCATTCCTGAATGGACATCGCCAACAGTTTCACTCAATCTGGCAAATCTGTTGTTGTTTGCCAACTCAGAACTGGCCTGCCTCCTCCTGTACCCTCTGATTCCCCTTCTAACTGTAACCCAGCTACCTTCTGGCCATCCTCACTGGCCCCAGCTCCTCCCTCCATACTAGGCCCAGCTAAACTGTGCTCCGTGAGCACCAACTCCCTTTCCAGTGGAGCAATATCACTAAGTGCTGCAATTCTCCTCTCCAGATCTTCAATTTGAGCTTCCAAAGAGGCAACATGCTCACACCTCTCACAGAGGTATGGACCCTGGATCATCTGTTCCAGTAGTGCATACATTTGACAGGATGTACACTGAATAAGGTTGCCACTGGACTGACTCATAATTATTATTATTGTCTATGAAATTTCAGTGGGAAAAATAAAGAATATAATATAATATATTTATATAAAGTTTTCCTCCTTTGCACTATAAATCTGCCCTCCCTTTTCTTTGAAGGCCCTCCTTTTATTTAAACTCCTAGGCTTTTACTAGAATTGCAATTGATACTGAAAATGTTCGCAAGCTCACAAGTTCCCCTTCTCCGGTTTCTATTAACTTCTGCCTTCTCGCCTGGGCACAATTAGTGCACTCTGCAATTTATCAGCCTTTACTTGTAAGGTAAATCCACTTGTAAACAGGCCCCAAACCAGCTCACAAATCCTTTATCCTAGTTTAACAGTCAAGCCACACCACTCTCACCTGGGCACACTTAGTGCACTCTGCAATTTATCAGCCTTTACTTGTAAGGTAAATCCACTTGTAAACAGGCCCCAATCCAGCTCACAAACCTTTTATACAAGTTTAACAGTCAAGCCACACCCCTCTCACCTGGGCACAATTAGTGCACTCTGCAGTTTATCAGCCTTTACTTTTTAAGGTAAATCCACTTGTAAACATTAGTTTTTTAGAGTTATTTAGTACTACCTCCCCATTGACTATACTACCCCTCCCCCCATCTCCTCCCATATAAGTTGTTAATTCATCCCTTATACTCTCTACACTTTCTACCCCATTACTTATCTAGTCCCTCCCCCCCCCCCACCTACTAGTTTAAAAACTCCTCCAGCCTTTCTACTATCCTATCCCCTTGCACAAAAGCTGCCTCGTGATTAAGGTGCAATGCATCACTACTGTAGAGATTGTACCGAAGTGAGAAGTCAGCCCAGTGCTCTAAAAACCCAAACCCCTCCTTAGTGCACCACATCTTTAGCCACGCATTAACCTCCCTAAGCTCCTTCTGCCTCCCTGGGCTAGCACGTGGCACTGGTAGTATCTCAGAAAATACTACCTTGGAGGTTCTTTGCTTTCAGCTTATTACCTAGTTCTCTAAAATCATTCTTTAGGACACTCCATCTTCCACTAACTTTGTCATTGGTACCAATATGTACCAAGACCGCAGGTTCATTTCCAGCCCCTACCAATAATTTGTCTACCTGATCCACAACATGACGAACCCGAGCACCCGGGAGACAGCAAACTGTTCGATTGCTGGGATCTGGGTGACAAATCACCCTGTCTACCTTCCTAATAATAGAGTCCCCTACAACCAAAACATATCTGTTGCTCTGCTTTTTCTGCCCTCCCACTCCTCCAGTAGCACTGTTCTCCCGGCTGTTAGAGGGAACAGCTCTAGCTGGCATTGCCATTCCTGAATGGACATCCCGAACAGTTTCACTCAATCTGGCAAATCTGTTGGTGTTTGCCAACTCTGAAATTGGCATGCGTCCTCCCGTTACCCCTAATTCCCCTTCTAACTGTAACCCAGCTACCTCCCTGGACATCCTCCCAGGCCCCAGTTCCACCCTCCATGCTAGGCCCAGCTAAACTGTGCTCAGTGAGCACCAACCCCCTTTCCATTGGAGCAATATCACTAAGTGCTGCAATTCTCCTCTCCAGATCTCCAATTTGAGCTTCCAGAGAGGCAACATGCTCACACATGTCACAGAGGTATGGACCCTGTATCATCTGTTCCAGTATTGCATACATAGGAACACTGAATGAGGTTGCCACTGGACTGACTCATAATTATTATTATTGTCTACAAAATTTCAGTGGGAAAAATAAAGCATATAAAATAATATATTCGTATAAGTTTTCCTCCTTTGCACTATAAATCTGCCCTCCCTTTTCTTTGAAGTCCCTCCTTTTATTTAAACTCTTATGCTTATACTAGAATTGCACTTGATACTGAAAATGTTCGCAAACTCCCAAGTTCGCCCCTTCTCCTGTTTATATTAACTTCTGCCTTCTCACCTGGACACAATTAGATCACTCTGCAATTTATCAGCCTTTACTTGCAAGGAAAATCCACTTGCGAACAGTTCCCAAAACAGCTCACAAATCTTTTATACAAGTTTAACAGGCAAGCCACAACCCTCTCACCTGGACACAATTAGTGCACTCTGCAATTTATCAGCCTTTACTTGTAAGGAAAATCCACTTGCAAACAGGGATTTGTGATTTCAGCCCTGAGAAAGTGACACATCAAAGGCTTCACCGTGGTGTAGGCTCCGAGTTAAACTGCTGCCATTTTCGCACGGCCAAAAATTAGAACACAATCGGAGCTTGCAAAAAGACGAGTAAAAAAACTGAATGTGCCTGCGACTTCCACTTGCAAACTCGGAGCTTAAATTCACAGCAATTATCACTTGTCTGGGCCTCTAAAGCCTCTGCCACTCTGGGGAAAATCCCCATGCATTTTCCAACAGGAGGTAGGTCCTCTAAAGATTACCCTTTTCAAACAACCCAGGACTGTAGGCCATGTTCTAGGCCACACAGGTAGTGATAAATTAGGAAGCCATCACATATGAAGCAACCTGATAGAAACAGAACAGTTTAATGGGGAAATTCAAATGGAGAAGCGCAGATTCAGCTGTCCAGGCTGCCAGCATCAACAGAGGTCCTCCACAACCTAAGGAAGAGGGTGTCAGCTGTACACCCCACAGGGACATATGGATCAACCCTTCCCCAGCCCACAGGAAAAATTCAGCCTGGCCAGAGGACCAGCCCGGGAGGAGCTCTGATCATGGAACAAGCTACCAGTCTATGTACAAAGCCTTTTTAATTAATCTATTAAAGTGCTATAATCATCTTTGAATTGTCCATGTCCCAAGATCCAAATTAGGGTCTTTACAGCTCAGGCTACATAGCCTATATTATATGCTATTAACGCTAATATGTCTAGAATGTATCCTAATGTATTTTATTTTTAACTCCATTTTTTTTAATAGTGTTCTTTGTACATATATTATGTATGTAGACTCCCTTGGGTTATACTAATATTTTGTATTTCTTCAGAGTGAAGTACCCTCAAGTCTGTCTGTGAACCTGCTGAAACTCCCTGTAAATGTCTTCTGATTGGCCGATGCCACTAGGCAACAGAGAAGTCCATAGACTCCGCGCTCCAAGGGGCGATTCCTGTAGGCAAGGGATGGAAGATTGTGGAGCTGTGTTGGATCCCCCTCCCCTGGGTCATGACATGCCTTTTTAATATTTGCATATTGCAATTAATCACAAGAAAATCATATGAAACACTACTTCAGAATCTTGTTTTTGTGCACCACCATTACAACTCACTGGCAACTTGAGACTCAACTTTGGCCCCTTGCTTTCCTCAACCTATACTTCCTCCCTTTCAATGAAAGCTTTCTGTGTTTATTTAGCCAGAATTTATAAATTCATTATTATTGACTAGTTTTCTTCCTCATTTATCCTGGTGTATGAGGCTAGTGTTTATGTGACAGCTCAGTAATTTGACCAACGTCTGGTGAATTAAATAAACATAAATGAAGCCAACAGACAACTGTCAGGCAACACCTACTACAAAAAACTGAACCAGGATCCTGCAAAAGAAATATCCTCTTCAACTTGAGAAACTCATCAAAACATCCCCTAAAAATGTACATCAAGAATTAGAACTAATACCTGCCAATCCTACAACTGGAACTTTCTACATTCTGCCAAACCAGGAAACCCAGGGGTTAGTAACACTAGTAGCTATACACAAGACACCACTGACTTTTTCAACAAACTCAGTCAGATTAAAAACTTACCTGCTAACCTACTACTTGTCACCATGGAGTTAGAGTCTCTTTATAGCAACATCCCACACAAAGATGGCACTGAGGCATGCTTTACACCCTTACCCACCACTATTTCACTTTTAACAAATATACCTACCTATAAATGATGTGGACTGCCATGGATATACAAATGGCTCCACAATACATCAATCTATTTATGGCCAATCTGGAAGAAACATCCTTATCTATATCCATTTACAAACCATACAGATACTACAGTTACATAGATCTTCCGTTTATCATATAGACAGAAGAATAAAGCAAACTCAGAGACTTTCACAGTTCATTCAACACTTTCCATCTATAAATGTAAAATTAATTTGTCTACAGAACAGGTGAACTTTCTAGACACTACCATATCCATTACCAATGGCACACTCCACTTGTCTGTATATAGGAAACCCACAGACAGATGCAGCTATCTACACTGCTCCAGTTTCCATCCCTCCCACACTAAACAAGCCATCATCCAAGTCAAGCTATTAGATACAATTGCATATGCTTAAACACTGGAGACCAAGACAACATTTAAAAACACTGTCTAAATCTTTCAAACAGAATTGTTACAATCCTCATATTATTACCCAGAAAATAACCACTGCCATCAAAATATCCTGTGAGCACCTATTAAAATATATAACAAAGTAACAACACAACTAATCCGGATATTGCAGATCAGAGGAGATCTTAAAAGGTTGAACTTGATGAATTATAAGTCTTTTTTTAACCTTAACTTCACATTTACCTCTAGTGACCACATACCATTTAGTTTTAGAGAAAATATGGAAAATAATTAAAGATTTACAACTATTACTTACAGAAGATGCACAATTAAAAGATACTGTATATTCCCCAAACTTCCCATACTTTAAACAACCACCAAACCTATACAAAAACTTGTCAGCAAAAGATTGGCCAATGAACAACTGAGAAGAGAAAATAGAACTAAACCTTGTAACAAAAGTGCCTGTAAGTTATGTCAACACATATGCAATGATGACACATACCATATACTATACTATGGCCCCTATTCAATTGCAAGCCCGCAGTTGCCTTCATCCCGGCTTGAAACTTGCAACAGTTACAGAGCAACTCAATTGAACAAGTCCGCAATTTAAGGGCTGAAGCCTCAAACCCGTAAACCCGGGTTTCATATGTAACACTTCCGGGTATCCAATCTGATTAACTGTGCCAAACTTAAGCAAGGCGGTAATTTGCAATACTGTCACAGGCCAAAAATCCAATAGGAATTGGATAACGCTGATGAACGCAGCGGAAAAACAACTTTAAAAGCCTGTAAGTCCTTGACTGTGCTGTAGCTGAGCAAGTGAACACACAGGTCTAGGCATTGCTGGGATTCTGAGCTTTGGAGAGAGAGAGGGAGAGAAGGAGCAGTTTTGTAAGTGTTTGGCTATTTTGACTACTAAGAAATATTAACACTTAATTTACAACACACATAATTACTGATATCACATAATTCACACACATAGATTAATATGTAAGCATAGCTATACATAGCAATAGGCCACAGCACATCTATATCCCCCCCAAACCCGCACCTTCCCCTCCCCCCAATACCCATACTATAATACACACAATAAACACATTCTTGTTTTTCCTCATACACATACATGCATATATATTATATTGATTTATCCTTATATTTATTTATATAATTATATTATATAATATTATATCCTTAAATAATATTATATCACATATATAGTTGTGAGCGTACGGGCCGTTGAGGGCTGCGGGCAAGGGCCTCAGGGTGAAGGCGCTCCATCCCCGCAACTGAGGCCCTTGCCCGCAGCGTACGGCCCGTTGCTCCACGCTGAGACCCTGCAGCCACCTCCTCCCCACAATACCCCGCCGCTGGAGAGAGGAAGCAGAACTCCATGCCCTTACCCACAGCGTACGGCCCGTTGCTCACGCTGAGGCCCTGCAGCCACCTCCTCCCCACAATACCCCACCACTGGAGAGAGGGAGCAGCGAGGGCAGCGAGGGCGTAGCGAGGGCTGCGGGCAAGGGCCTCAGCCGAAGGCCCTTTATCCCAGCAACTGAGGCCCTTGCCCGCAGCGTACGGCCCGTTGCTCCACTCTGAGACCCTGCAGCCACCTCCTCCCCACAATACCCCGCCGCTGGAGAGAGGGAGCAGAACTCCATGCCCTTACCCGCAGCGTACGGCCCGTTGCTCACGCTGAGGCCCTGCAGCCACCTCCTCCCCACAATACCCCGCCGCTGGAGAGAGGGAGAAGAACTCCATGCCCCATTACACCCATCACACTACTTACATTCATTGGAGCATTTCAAAGCCTGGGGGGACATGGCATCATGTACTGGAGGCCATAAACGTCGCAACGCAAATAACACGGCACACACATTACGACACTCTCAAACAACATACCACACACGTTCACACACATTACGGACTCGCAACACTCGGACGCAACTCACGAACATTACAAAATTTAAAACACAATACATACACACAGCACATACATAAAAAACTTACCTACAGCAACAGGGAGCATCCAGGACCTCAAAAAGGCAACTTACACCTTCGTTTCAATAAAAATAAAAGAGTTTGGACAATAAAAAATGTGATATGCGAGAGAAAAAATGGCCATACGAGACACGTTACCAGACATTACGACCTTGCAAGCATTAGCTACCTTACGATTTCATTGCCGTCATTTTTTGACGGGCAATTCGCTAGTCCTTATATAATTGTAATGATATAGGAATCACAAGGTTGTGGAGACCAGTAGCCAAGGTCAGCAATAATCCAGTTCAGCAACTTGTAGGTGAAACAGGAACAAGCTTTATTGAAGGGATCAGGAACCAACAATAATCTGGCAAGGATACAGAGACAGGAAGTGCCTTATATAGGCCAAGAACCAGACAGCTGACCAGACACAGCTAAAGAGAGTTGTCACTGATTGCATTGCTTTTAGAGTCAAGGTATCAGATCTCAGGTAAATCTGCAAGAGGCAGGCTGGCGTACCGGTAGGGAAGAGGTTTAGCAACATGTAAACCAGGGTTCGAATCCCAGCAGAGTCAATTCCTCACAATGATTTTCAGTGAGTATAGGAGGGGAGGAGGAGAGTGAGGAGAAAGAGGAGAGGAGGAGAGAGAGAGGAACACCAGAGGAGGAGAGTGAGGAGAGGAGAGAGAGGAGATGGGGGGGGAACATCGGAGGAGGAGAGGAAGAGAGGTAGAGGTATGGAAAGAGGGAGAGGAGGTCAGGGAGGGGAGGTAGAGGTGTAGGATAGCAGGAGGGGGTAGGGATGTGCCCCCAGGTGTTGGCACACAAGAAGTAGGGGCAGAGGGTAAGGGGCCTGATCCTAGGAGGGGGGTGTAGTGGTGATAAGGGACCTCCCTAGGGAGAGAACAGGGTGGCCAGGAACCCCAGGCACAGTTGGAAGGGACAAGATGTTGTGCCAAAGTACAGGGCCCCCAATTATATCTCAGAGGAGATTAAGATCCTCCTCAGGGAAATCCATGGCCCGCTATAGCATCATGCATTGTGGGAGGGAAGTGAGGCATAGCCAGATGACACATGCCTGAACTGAGGTTGCTACAGCTGTTGCTGCATTAGGAGTTGCAAACAGGGATGTCAAGTCTATGAAACATAGATATGAGGACAGTCAGGTGAAGGGGAAGATGGCAGCGGATGCCAGAGCAGCCTGTGCAACCAGTGGTGGACCCCCAGCCGACATTACATACTGTGCATGGGAGTGGACCCTGAAGCAGTGGATAGAGCCAGACGCAGTAGTAGGTTTCATATACACCATCACACCCTCATATGCACACACATGAACCCTACACACACAGATAACTGACATGCGCTGTAAGCTCTCGGGTTATGACTAAAGATATATGAGGCAGCAATAACCATGTACATCCAGGAAGCAGACATATTATTATCTTAAAAGCTATCAATAAAATGTCTGTCCAATACCTGCAGTTAAAACTGATTCTGAGTAGCAGTTGCCAAATAGATGAATATTGATTTGACATCCAAAAAAGAGTACATGTATGGGTGTGTACATTGCGGCATATGCGGGTACAGACTCTGACGGTCTGCATGTGCATGTCATGTACTAGCCTAACCTGGACCAAGTCTCATCTGCATGTTAACAACCATTGCTGAGAATTGGTCACAGATTGGTCAGTCTCACACACTGCACAGCAGATTCATCTGAGCGTGTGTTATATATATTGATATGATCCACAATGCTCATGATACAGGTCAATGTTTACCTGCGTAAAACAATCACCACAGTCAATAACAAGTGACCATTATGTCAGGGATATGGAAACACACAGCAAAAAAATATTTAGAGAATCCAAACTCAAACACTATTGTCCTTTCATTTCAGTATCCAGGAGGTGGTGGCTCCACCCCTGCAAGTGGTGGTTGGGGAAGCTGAAAGCAAGATGGCCACCCCACACCACCATTATGAGAATAACCTCCGGGCGCTCACATGCATCATGAGCACATTCTAAGCCTTTTCATCCATCTCCACCTCCACCTCACATGTCATAGAGCAAGCAACCACTATCACCTCCACAGATGTCCTGGTACTGGAGATCACCATCAGCAGGCCCACCACTACCACCTACTCCAATACCATGGATGCCTTGGCAGGACCCCACCACTCCTCCACTCCCAACCTGGGCTACACCATCGTCATGGCCGACACCATCGCCACGGCTGACACCTCCAAAGCAAGCACCATCACCATGCCGACACTGACACCATCGCCACCGACACCTCTGTCATCACCATCACCACTTGCACCTCTGGCATCACCATCTCCACAAGCACCACTGGCATCATCATCCCCACCGGCACCCCTGTCATCACCACAGCCCATGGAAAGGCCCAGTATATCCAGTGACAGACCTCACACCCTCTCACAAGCCACTTTGAGGGAGCTCATGCATCAGATCCAGAGTGAGGACGAAAGCCATTCCACCAAAATCGAACACCTTGCACTCCAGATGAAAAGACAAAATAACATTGCAATCTCTCTCGTTGACAGCATCAGATCGTTATGTGTTGAAATGAGGAGGCACAATCAACGGATGGAGAGGTATGAACAAAATGCAAATAGGGATGGACCAGCTCATAGAACGCTCATTGAGTCGGTGGCCTCCTCATCTCACACCTTACCACCAATGCCAGCTGCTACACAGCTACCGTAGGTATATGCACCCCTCGCTCTAACACTTCCTCGTTGTGGTAGAGGAGGAGGCGCACGGGCACGGAAGGTGGGGGCCCAGTGCTGAGGAAGAAGAGGAGGTAAGCGAGAAAATCCCTCTCTCCACATCCACACTCCTCAATGAATATTAATTAGTATAAATGTTTTTATACTATTGCCTGCTACAGAGTGTGTACACGTATAGTTATGTTGAATATTTCAGCAATTGATGTTCAATGTGGATTGCCATTGAGGTGAGGTATTGAAGTCAATCCAAACAGTGTTCTGATTGATATCTTGTTCTTGTCTCTGTAGGTCTTAATAGCCCAATCTCACGAACATGAAGACATGTTCCTCAACCTCCTCTTCCTGAATTCCAGATTCTGATCATCTATTAGAGATTATTCCTTAATATATGAAAACACACTGTGAGTGTAATAGATTTGTATGACATTATCCATGATTTATTGCATCTGTTTAATTGAGCAGATGATAACCAAAAGTAAGTGCTATGCACATTACTGGTTACTTTGATTAAATGGAGTGATTTCTGATGATCCTTTTTTTCATCAGATTCTGGTTGCAGTGCTGTAGTGACCACAAGTGACCCTGGTAGGTACTATGCATCCAGATTAATCTAGAATAGGACATTACACCCTTTAGGTATCCCCTTTTTGCACAAAAAACTCTTTCCCTTCCAGGATCCGCCCACAACACACCAATGCTATTAATGCACAGTCTTGAACATTTCTGAGTGTGCTCTGTTTATAGACAAAGCTTTGTTATACCGTTATTACTGTGTCAGTGTGTTTTCAATGATTGGGGTTTTGGGACATCCACATACATCACATTTGTGTCACATTCCTATATCTGTAAACTAATGAGCCCTAGTTACTATGCAATAGATTAATACATATAATAATAATAATAATAATTTAATAAGATAGGGCTAATACATGAGAGGTCCAATGTATGGTACTGTGGAGTATCAACATTTCCCTGAAGGGCAGATGAGAATATGACAGGTGATAATGTGAATTGATTGAGAGCAAAACGCTTGATTAGATTTGACCAAATGATAATGGGTATACATTTTGGCACATGGCCACCATCAATGGCGTGGGACTTTTCAGGATGGGCGTAGCAGAGATTGATGGAGTTGAGTTGGCTGTTGCTCCATGTGCCTTTAAACAGTCTCCATGTGTGTTTGCAGCCCTTCCTGATGGGTTAGAGTAGATTAGTGTGGTGTATGTTCACCTAGTACTTTATATATGTCATGTGGCGGTGTAATTTGGCCACTATTTCTTGTCCCAATCTAGATCTGATGAGTGTATCTTTGTATTTTTAGGGTCCACATTGGAACCTCTGTGAGTGAGAAAGGTATAATATGGCAGGCAGTTTCATGTTTTGTTGTTGCAATTTAATAGCTTTTTGTATTTAATTGCTTTCAGCAACTTGTAGCAAGACTTATCATATTGGCATATGCAGGACATTCCAACATATGAGAATATCAAATATTGTTTTAAGGCCTATTTGTTTCTTGGGGATTGTTGTGCCAAGGGTGATTGTTGCGGATTTGAAGGCAATTGCGTCCTTGGGGAATTGTAGCAATTGAATAGCGATTTGCGATTTTAGCGATTGTAAGATTTACGGGCTTGAAAGATCAAAGGCTTAGCTGGGTTGGGAGTAACGATTTTGACAAGGATTTTAAGCCTGTAACCCGCAAATCGTTTGCAGGTAGCTAAAAGATGTTAATTGAATAGCAAATTAGTTACATTACTGGCTCCAGTAATCAACAATTGCACAATTGAATAGGGTCCTATATATATGCTGTGCCTTGCAAAAGTATTCACCCTTGACTTTTTACATATTTTGTTACATTACAGCTTTAAGTTCAATGTTTTGTTAATCTGAAATTTATGTGATGGATCAGAACACAATAGTCTAAGGTGGTGAAGTGAAATGAGAAAAATATATACATAAAACTATTTTTTAGAAATAGAAAACAGAACATTGGCATGTGCGTATGTATTCACCCCTTTTGTTATGAAGCCCATAAAAAGCTCTGCTGCAACCAATTACCTTTAGAAGTCACATAATTAATGAAATGATGTCCACCTGTGTGCAATGTAAGTGTTACATGATCCGTCATTACATATATACACCTTTTTTTAAAGGCCCTAGAGTCTGCAACACCTAAGCAAGAGGCACCACTAACCCAACACTGCCATGAAGACCAAGGAACTCTCCAAACAAGTAAGGGACAATGTTGTTGACAAGTACAAGTCAGGGTTAGGTTATAAAAAAATATCCAAATCTTTGATGATTCCCAGGAGCACCATCAAATCTATCATAACCAAATGGAAAGAAAATGGCACAACAGCAAACCTGCCAGAGACAGCCGCCTACCAAAACTTACAGACCGGGCAAGGAGGGCATTAATCAGAGAGGCAGCAAAGAGACCTAAGGTAACCCTGGAGGAGCTACAGAGTTCCACAGCAGAGACTGGAGTATCTGTACATAGGACGACAATAAGCTGTACGCTGCATAGAGTTGGGCTTTATGGCAGAGAGGCCAGAAGAAAGCCATTGCTTTCAGCAAAAAACTAAATGGAACGTTTTGAGTTTTCAAAAAGGCTTTTGGGAGACTCCCAAATTGTATGGAGGAATGTGCTCTGGTCTGATGAGACTAAAATTTAACTTTTCGGCCATCAAAGAAAACGCTATGTCTGGCGCAAGCCCACCACATCACATCACCCAAAGAACACCATCCCCACAGTGAAACATGGTGGTGGCAGCATCATGCTGTGGGGATGTTTTTCAGCAGCCGGGACTGGGAAACTGGTCAGGGTTGAGGTAAAGATGGATGGTGCTAAATACAGGCATATTCTTGAGCAAAACCTGTACCCCTCTGTGCGTTATTTGGGGCTAGGATGGAGGTTCACCTTCCAGCAGGACAATGACCCCAAACACACTGCTAAAGCAACACTTAAGTGGTTTAAGGGGAAACATGTAAATGTGTTGGAATGGCCTAGTCAAAGCCCAGACCTCAATCCAATAGAAAATATGTGGTCAGACTTAAAGATTGCTGTTCACAAGCGCAAACCATCCAACTTGAAGGAGCTGGAGCAGTTTTGCAAGGAGGAATGGGCAAAATTCCCAGTGGTAAGATGTGGTAAGCTCATAGAGACTCATCCAAAGCAACTTGGAGCTGGGATTGCCGCAAAAAGTGGCTCTACAAAGTATTGACTTTAGGGGGGTGAATAGTTATGCACATTGACTTTTTCTGTTATTTTGTCCTATTTGTTGTTTGTTTCACAATAAATAAAAAAAAACATCTTCAAAGTTGTGGGCATGTTCTGTAAATAAAATGATGCAAATCCTCAAACAATCCATGTTAAATCCAGGTTGCCATACTTTTTCAAGCCCTGTATACTATATATATATATATATATATATATATATATATATATATATATACACACATATATATATATATATATATATATATATATATATATATATAGTACATAAATAGTACAATTGTGTTCACATCTGAATGTCTACAACAAGTTTAAAAACCTGCTTCCAGCTCAGAATTCAGAGAAAAAACGTTATTACACTGCATTCTGGGAAGCTGAGCTGGGACATGCAAATGTGCCCACAAATGTCTCGCTCTTCAATCCATAGCCATTATCAAACATGGCTTCCTTTAAGCCTATGCATGCTGTATTACACAGCTTTAATGCAAAGCCAAGGTTGGATTAAACACAAGCTGAGTATCCTATACATGTACAGCTGTTTCAAGCTTACTCGCTATTATCAGCATGGAGCCAGATCTCAGCTTGTGTTGTGGATCTTATGATTAGGTAGTTCACCACAACAATCATTTATAATATGATGGGCAAAAGAGCGATAGACGTCTAAAAGTAGTTAAAAAACCTCAGCTCAGAATTCTGAGAAAGACAGTTATTACACTGCATTCTGAGAAGCTGAGCTGGGACATGCAAATGTGCCCACAAATACACATTTATCTATATGGTATATATCTATACTATTCCATCTAGGGTCACCCAAGATGCGCAGGTCATGTTAGAGTAGTCAGAGAAATTGCTTTCCCCTGTAGAAGGAACTGGCAACCCACTTCAGTATATTTGCCAAGAAATCCATATGGTCACCTGGAGTCAGACCCGACTGAAGGATTGAACAAAAACAACATATATATAAATATATAATATATAAAGAAACACTATAATATTGGTCAGGTCCATAATCAGTCAAGTCCATAATATACTATGTCCCCATTATACAATAACTTGGTGGAAATTCATATTGAAACTTTTCAAGCCAAGTCATCTTTTTTGGAAGATATCATGTTTACATTGATTCCATTCTTCCCTCTTACTGGCAGTGTTATGGGGTTTGGCTATTTAGCCAATCAGAATGGAGATCTTTTCTGAAAGTTTGCTCTGTTCACTAACAGTAAATTGTCGCTCAGACCATAGCAAACCATTGTACTATAGTACAATGCACCATTGAATAGACAGATAGATACGTTTGTTAGTTTTCAGTCTTGCAAGGTGCTTTTAGGGAAACCACTACACACACTAGATTTTAAGCTCAAAGACAGGGCCCTCCATTTTTTCACCACCCTTTACATGTGAAGGTCCTCTAATAGCTCTAAATATATAGTGCTGTGTAAAAACATACTCAATCATTTTATTGTGTTCAATACATTTCACATGCTTGCATTCAATTGTTGTTTAGTTGTACAGTCGCATCCGACTTTCCCTGATCCTATGGACTGTAGCACACCAGATACATTTCTCAGTCCCTGCCCCTCTGAGCTCCATTAGGTTCATGTTAATTGCTTCAGTGACCTCATCTATATATCTACGACTCTGCATCCCCTTCTTCTTGTGTCTTCAATCTTTCCCAGCATCAGAATCTTCTCTAGGAAATCCGGCCGTCTCATGAAATGGCCAAAATATTTGAGCTTTAGCCTCATGTTCATGCCTTCTAATGAGCAGTTTGTCTTGATTACCTGAAGTACTAATTTATTGGATCTTCTTGTAGTCCAAGGGAAGTAGTTTTCGCCAACACCACAATTCAAAGGCAAAAATCCTACGGTGCTCAGACTTCTTTATGGTCCAGCTCTCACATCTGTATGTTACTACTGGGAATACCATAGTTCTAGCTATGCATACTTTGTTGATAGTTAAATATCTTTACTTTTTACTAGCTTGTCCAAACTTCTCATAACTTTCTTCCCCAGAAGCAAACTTCTTTTAATGTCATGGCTACAGTCACTATCTGCAGACATCTTAGATTCCAGGAAAATAAAATCTGTCCCTGCCTCCACTTTTTCTCCATCTATTTGCCAGGAATTGAGATCTCCGCTTGCCATGCTCTCCATCTTTTTAACATTGAGCAGTAGGCCAGCTTTTGCACTCTCTACTTTTACCCTCATCAATAGGTCCTTTCGTTCGTCCTCTGAGGTTGTTGATATTTCTTCCAGCAATATTGATTTGGGCTTTGGATTCATCCAACCAGGCCTCACCCATAATGTATTCTGCATCTAAGTTGAATAAATAAGGGGACAATATACAACCTTGCCACACACCTTTTCTTATCTTAAACCATTCTGTTGTCCTATGTTCGGTACTGACCGTGGCTTCTTGGTCCACATTCAGATTCCTTGGGATGTGGATGACATGACCTGATCTCTTTAAGAGCTTGCCACATTTTGTTGTGATCCATGCAAAGTCTTTAGAATAGTCTATGAAGCAGAAGTAAATGCTTTTCTGGAACTCCATTATTCATTGGACATTGGCAATTACCTTGCTGGCACGTGAAATGAGCGTAATTATTCGATAATTGGAGCACTCTTTGGCACTACCTTTTTTTGAGATTGGGATGTAGACTGACCTTACCCAGTCTTTTGGCCATTGTTGAGTTCTCCAAATTTGCTGGCATATTGCAACACTTCTATATATCTCCGCCTCTGCCATCCCCTTCTTCTTGTGCCATCAATCTTTCCTAGCATCAGAGTCTTCTCTAGCAAATCTGTCCGTCTCATGAAATTGCCTCCAGATTAAAATGTAAAATCTTGACCCCAATATATAAAGCCCTCAACAATAATGCACCATTTTATATCTCTGCTATTGTCTCTAAGTACTCTGCCAATTGTCCTCCTCACTCTGCTAATTACCTTCTTTGGTCCTCCTCTCTTATCAAAGGAAAAAATAATGTCTTAGGGAAATAAACCCATTAGTGCTTAACACTACAAATTTGAATATAAGGGCAACAGTGGGTTAATCACATACACATAGTAGTAGAAATATTTAATGAAAAAACAACATCGATTAAAAGAATTTAAAGGAAAGATTAAAAACACTATAAACAGTAGTTCCTTCGATGGCTACTATAACCTCTATTATCACTCTTTCGTTTATCATTCGTGGAGTGTGGTTACATAGCAAATAGTTTTTCAGAGTATGATGAGGGCACTTGCTCAATCACTTCTGAGCTATAAAGTAAAGTCCAAAATGTACTGTATATATAATGCTGTTAAGTACATAACAAGTCATATAGACCACCTGTTAGCTGTATTATGTAGGTGGTCAGGGACGAGGGGTATTGGAGATGGTTGAATCTCACAGTCAATCTCCAAAGGTTTTTTTTTTGTAGAGTCAGGTATAGAGTCATTATATGGAGCAAACCTGCCTTTCTATATTGTGTATATATACTCAAGTCTGGCGCCCTTAACTCCTAGTATATATCTCCATCCCCTCTTAACTCAGTCCCCATAGGTCCTTAACTGCTTGTAATATAAACAGTAGTAGTTTAAAATTCGTTTCAGCCCTCAGAATGCCTCGGAACTTTCCTATTCAGTATTTCAGCGCCTCCATTAACTCGGAGGTCCACGCTTCCTGGTTTCAGCGTGCGTGATGACGTCACGCTACGCTTGCCTGCTTCCTTCAGGAGTTAAGGGTGCCAGACTTGTGTATGTATTTAACAGCATTATATATACAGTTCATTTTGGACTTTAATTTATAGCTCAGAAGTGATTGAGCAAGTGCCCTCATCATACTCTGAAAAACTATTTGCTATGTAACCACACTCCACGAATGATAAACGAAAGAGTGATAATAGAGGTTACAGTAGCCATCGAAGGAACTACTGTTCATAGTGTTTTTAGTCTTTCCTTTAAATTCTTTTAATCATATTTTTTCCTCCTCTCTTATCACCTCATCTCATTTCTGCCTTCAGGACTTTTCTCGTGCTGCCCCAATTCTTTGATACTCCTTACCTCACTCTACTTGACAATACTCCTACCTCAAATCCTTCAAAACCTCATTAAAATTCAACTGTTTAAAGAAGCATGTCACCTTCAGCCTTAATATGCACATTACATTGTACCTAACCTTTTTATACCTCACCCATACCCTCTCGGCTGTAAGTTTTAGAGTTTTCAATCTTATTGGGTGCTTTAGGGAAAGCACTTTGTAAGCATAATTTTAAACTAAATAAAAGGACCTACTATTCTTTTGTATCTTGTTAAAATTGTTTACCCTGTTTATTGCTACGGAATATGTTGACGCGTTAGAAATTAAGGTTAAGAAGAAGAAGAAGAATAGTTATTTCATTCTGTTAAGAGTGGATGAGAGTTTACAGTTTATGATTTCAGGCTGAGATGCCATATATGCAGCAGTTTATGGGAAAATGCACTCTGAAAGATGTAAGAGGTAGAGAGGCTAACCTGGTAGACACCTAAGCCCTCATTCAATTGCGATTTGGCCAATTGAATAATGCTCTAAATAAGCACATAACATATTTTTTTTAAATATGTTTTTAGTTAGTGAAAACCTTGCTTTTGGATAGATGTTTACTAAGTAAAAACTTCTTTAAAAAAATATGTTATGTGCTTATTTAGACCCCTATTCAATTAGCCAAATTGCAATTGAATGAGGGCCCTAGAGTCAAACAGAGGGCCATTTTAAAAATTATGCCAGATAAAACTTATATTTTAAAAGGTTGATGAGATATTTTACCACCACAGTGCCCCTTTAAGAGACAAATTAGAGTCAAACTAATTATCTTTAACTAATTATAAACTGTGGGTATAGCTGTGGCTGTGATCTGAATATACTAGAGTTGACTATTAATTAAATTGTCTAGAGGTGAACATATTGATATAACTCAATTACCTTTCAACAACATAACATTTTACTAGAAAAGTTAATGCAGATGTGTCTGCCCCATGTATTGCATATCACTCTTATTAGCTAGATGTGATCTGGTCCAGATTCCTTATTAATTTAAGTCATCAAGTCATATTTTTAATTGCATTCACTGAACCTCTACTTCATTCTCTTTAACCCTTCACAACATGATACTCATTATTTGTCATAATAAGTCATAATGCTGCCATTAAATAGCTCATCAGTAATGCTTCAAGCAAATGCGATCAAGTCAGCAGTCAAAGGGTCAGAAAGGGTTAGAAAAGCTCTGCTGTATTGAATTTATTTGCATAACGTATTACTGAATTATTTGTGTTTCTTGACCTTTAGCCTTCTCTATTTAATTATAGTAATAATTATACATTTACATGTGGTTTTTCTTACAAAATAGACATTAAAGTTACAAGAAACAAACACAGAATAGTATCAGTATGCAAGAGAAGCAATAACAGAAATATATTTTTAAAAGAATCAAGGGAACAGGCTAACTCAGAGTGAGCAAGGGAGAGAGTTAAAGTGAGACAAATGAAATTCCAAACACAAGATCATTCAAACTGCAGGTAGTAAGTATTTAATCAATTGAGTAATATTAAAAAATGTATTTTCCAACAGTAAACTAACATTGAGGTTTGCCATTTTTAGCTTTCAGTCAGCCTTTCCAATGAACCCATAAAAATGGGACTGGAATATACTGTTGCAGTGTGCAGTGTCAGGGTTCTGAAAGAGTCTGGAGGTGGTTTTCATTCCTCCTGTGGCCAGCAGAGAGAGTTGTATATACACCTGTACCACTGCATCACTGCAGGATAACCTACTAACTAGGCATTAAAATTTAGCCTGAAGAGTTAGTGGCCCTTGTGTGAAAGGGAACACATCCAAAGGAAGTCCCTGCTCTATTCATTGAGTCTGTTGTAGTTCTGGGCACTACCGTTTATTTGGTTCACAATAACATGAAACTCCTGTCTTATTGCCTTCAAGCCATTTTGAAATAAAGTAATTTGTTCATGTTTTAATGTCTTGTTAATCTATCGGTCAGTGAATATAGGAGATGCAATGCCATTGCCACTAATACATAGTCCTGTGTATAAATTTAAAGGGCCAGTTCATTCAGCACAACTTTGATCACACCACTGTATAGTACTCCTAAAACATGTTGAAATATTTTGGATTTTTTTAAATATGTGCCTTTTTCACAGAAAAAAAATCATAAATGATCTGTTTACATGAGACTCTGGCAAGTTCCCCAGGCATACTGACAGCAAGAACTGTTTGCAGAGAGCAGAAACAGAAGTATGGTTAACCCTTTCCAAATTCATCCATGCAGGGAAATGACTGCTGGAAACTCCTAAATATTGTGGGTTAACTGATGAATGATGAATGTGTCGGCAGATGTTGCTAGTCAAGAGTATCTTTGTAAACAGATTTAAGACTGCAGATGTTTTGCTGTTATTAGTGTAATTTTAAAAAAAGCAATAGATCATTTTAACATACAATCTTGTGCTCTTTCACACCATGAAGAGCACTTATAGTAAATGTCCCTTTAACCAATCATTTGGCCTAGACCTGTTGTCAGGAATTAGTCTATGGATAGAATACAGGGATTGGTAAAGCAATGGCTGCGATAGGATATGTGAGAAGATGTAAGAGGGATCATAAAAGTGTATATAGAATAGTAAGTATAGACATTGCAATTTGGATAGAGAGACTGTTCTCTATAGAGGGCTAGATATATAAAGTGGAAGAAAGGACATTTGGAAATTGATTTGAAAGAGAAAATATAGGTGGATTAATTAAGAGTAGAATAAAGAGAAATGGGTTGAGGATATTTAAAAAGGAATGAGAGGAGGGTATGGGTGAGAATGGGAAAGAGCTGAATTGGCTTAAATGGGCAGAAAAGAAGAGAGTTGTTAGGGGAAAGAAGAACTATAGGTCATAGGCCTAACCTTCCATGATATCCCTGTTTATTAGATTATATATTTTTCATTTGATTTATGTGGTTGGGAATGAATTATGTGGACTCACTTTTAAAAGACGGCGGGGACTATAAAGTTGACAATTTTTAGGTACTCCGTAAATTGTATTGATGATAGTACCTATTAGGGGTTAAGCAACCATGGGTTTGTTTCAGACAAGAAGAAAGAAGAACTAGGGAGAAAACTTTTAATGGATAAGGAGGACTAAGGAATGGGTAAAAAGGGAAAATAAAGGAAGAGAAGGAATGGAGCGGAAAAAAGCGGGAGTCCTCTTGCCATCCAGGCCTTGACATGTATTTGAACTAAGGCAGGTGAAACTATGTTAAGAGGACATATTATTAAGTGCTCTTTAAGCCAACTATCTGTGTTTTTTTAGGTAGCTGTGCATTTGAAAGGATGATAATAACATACAACCTTGTAAATGTATATGGACTTTTTGCCACTCCATATCATAAATCGGGGTAAACTTAGACTTATCAAATCCCATGAGTGTTTTCCACTCTGGTATCAGTATACCATATCTCAATATTGTTATTTGACAAAGTATGGGAAAAATACATATGCTTGTGCAATTTATTAAGTACTTATACATCACAACGACGATTAAAAAGTTAAAGCCAAGGGTAACAAGGGTAAACTAAAAACAATCCCATTAATATGGGCTAAAGAATCAAAATCAATAGGATAATCAATATCTCATGTATTTAAATCTTGAAAAAGGAGGATTCTGAAATACAAATGCTCTACCCAGCGTCCACAACACTAATGTCAAAGACTAATAGCAGTATGTGTATTATTTCCCTCCCTTGATAATCCCCATTTTGCCAGTTTTGCCAAATTGCTTCAAAAACGTAACTATTGCTTGTGAAAAGAAGAAGCTATATAGTAGTATATTGTTTGGCTGAATAAGCTCTATATTATGAGGTAATAGTCTCAATGCAATGTGAGATTGTGTAAAATAGAGCAGGATTATCTAAGGGGTCTATTTTGGGATCTCATTTGGAGGACGCTGGAAAGCAGAGCTCAATGCGTCTACATGCGTGACACTGTGAGACGCATGTGACGCTTCGCCTACGCCTGAAGCGTTTCGACATCACAGGGGACGTCTTTCTCAAAGGGTAAACAGAGAGGGGTGTCTATGCAAGGTTTTTAAATGCTGCGGTTGCTAGGGCAACCGTAAAGAACCAAAAAGTATCTAAAAACGCAGGCTAGGAGAGAATTAAACAATTCTGGACTGCAATTGATAAAAAACTTTTAAATTAGACACCGGGGCAATATTCTAAAAGAAAAGCAAAAATTCGACAAGGGTCAAATGGATGGTGTACCATAATGGACTATAATAGGTATATTATGAAGGCTAAACGATTGTAAATATCTTTATATTTAAATGGAATATCAGACATATTAATAAACATATAAAGTGGTGTGGATATAAGTGTAGAAAGTGCCAAAAGTGACTGCTAAACATAATTAATTATTTCTGAAAAATATATAAACTACCAGAGATGTGCCTATATGATAATATTAAAGAATATTACTGTGAGAGGCCTATCTATAATCTACATTAAAAAGATGGGCCTAGATAACTGTGTTTGTATATCTAAAATAAATAAATTGGAGTTGATATGTAATAGTGATAGTGTATGAAATAATAAACAAAATTTTTTGCTATATATATAGACAAGAAGATGTCATTGTCAAATATCCAAACATTTCTTGTGTGGCTGAATACCTAAGATTATTCTTCTAGTAAGATCATAGAAAAGTGACATGTGCAAGTTTTGATTATTAAAGTGAACAGAATAAACAGAATTTATATAATTCCGTCTAACATATCCCCTCCATAGGTAATGAAGGTGATAAGAAAAACCTATATTTTACCTGTGTTATGGGGAAAAGTGACTACCACTTGGATAATTTCTTACTTGAATGTTTGTTAACAAATATATAAAGGTATATATGTATATCCACTTATATCTAATGGATATTCAGATGAAGGCTGTGAAGTTAAAACCCTCATTAAGTCCATAGGGAGAAAGAGCTTTTAATTTATAGATCCAACGGGTTTCACATTGTAGGAGTTTACGATCAATGTCACCCCGTCTTTGATTCATGGTGATTCTATCAATAGCCAGAAATGATAGAACTTTACTTTGATTTTTATGGTAATGTCTCACGTGGCAAGCAATAGGGGTATCAAGCATATTCTTTATGCTCAATACATGTTCCCCTATCCTACGTCGTAGTTGGCGGCTCGTTTTGCCAACATAGATCTTATTACAAATACATACTGCTACATAAAACACACCTGTGGAACAGCAGTTGTAGAAATCTCTAATCTCATATTTTTCGCCTGTTGTTGGATGCTCAAATATCTTGTTGTAGTGCTTGCTGTGGGTTTTATGTAGCTGCAATATTTACATCTGCCACATCTGAAACATCCTGATGGAGGTTTCAACCAAATTGTATTCTGCCTTTGTTCTTTGAAGGTACTATGTACCAAGATGTCTTTTAGATTTTTGCCTCTGCGATATGTAACTGAGGTGTCAGTTGTTATTACATCAGTGAGATCTTCATCACTTTTTAGAAGATGCCAGTGTTTTGCAAGTGACTCTTTCACAAATTGGGAATCATATCCAAAAGTCATGATGCAGCGAATGTGGTTAGTGTCTTTATGGATGTTTTTAGAATGATTTTTCCAATGTAAGAGATCTGTTCTATTGCAGTTCAAGGCATAATTAAACGCTGTTTTAAGACAGTTCTAGAAAAGCCTCTTTCTTTGAATCTCTGTCTATGTTTGCCTGCCTCTATTTTAAACTCTTCATCTGTGCTGCAATTCCTTCTAATCCTTTTGGGATACCTCTCTTAAGTGGTTCAAAGTGCTGACTGTCCCTCCTCAGTAGTGTGTTGGTGGCTGTGTCCTTTCTGTATGTAGTGGTAGATATCCTCCCACTATCATCTTTGTTAATGGTTAAATTAAGAAATGTAATTCTAGAGTCATTGATCTCATATGTGAATCTGAGGCCCAGTGCATTTGTATTGAGTTTCACCATGAATTCATCAAAGTTACTTTTGGTGCCCGTCCAGACTAACAGAATATCATCTATGTAGCGCCTCCACTCTAATATCAAATCAGTGTATTCAGAAAGGAATTTGTTAAAGACCAATTTTCCTTCCCACCACCCCAAGAGTAGGTTAGCATAGCTTGGGGCACATGGAGTGCCCATAGCTGTTCCTTTAACTTGATGGTACCATTTGTTATTGTAAGTGAAGTAATAGTGTTTTAGGACATATTCTAATAAAAGTAAGAGGAACTTATTACATTTTTGACAATTCGTACCTTTACTTTGTAAAAAGTACTTGGTTGCTTCAATCCCCTCCATATGGGGTATACTGCTATATAAGGCTTCTACATCAATAGTCGCCAAATAGGAGACAATAGGTACAATCAGTTCCTCTAGTTGTTTTAGAATGTCATTTGTGTCTTTAACAAAGGATGGTAAAGTTTCAATCATATTTTGAGATGGTAGTCCAAGAAAAGACTAGGATTGTGAGATAAATTATCTGTGCTTGAAACAATTGGTCTACTCGGAATGGGGATAATTTTTTTATGGATTTTTGGCAAAGTATAAAAGGTGTAAATGGTAGGATGTTTCGAAAAAAAGATATTGATGTGTATGGTTATCAATGAGGCCTTCAATTTTGGCTTCATCCAAAATGGATTTCAATATCTTTTTGTACTCCTGAGTTGGATTTTTTTCAATAATTTCATAAGTGTGTTTTGTTTATCACTGACAATTTTGTTACACATTGAATTGTACTCTGTATTGTCCATTACAACTATATTGCCACCTTTGTCTGCAGATTGTATCTGTATATCTTTGCATTGTTTTAATTCAGTTAATGCTTGATGCTCACTTTTTGTTAGGTTATATCTTTTAGGGATCTTTTGATTTTAGATTTTCAATATCTAAAGTAGCTTGTTGAAGAAAAACCCAGATGTTAGCATAATCCTTTAATACAGGAGTGAAGAAACTTCTGTTTTTCCAGATTTTAGTTTGCTCCTTTTGTTTAGGATAATTTTTATCCAGGAGAGATAACATAGTGTGAAATGCCTCTATGTCATCCTTTTCTACCCCTAGATGTATTAGTTCCCTCTCTTGTTTGAGTTTATAACATTTATGTAAGGCCAACTTCCTTGCAAACAGGTTCAGATCTTTTATACTGTATATATATATATATATATATATATATATATATATATATATATATATATATATATATTCTTCTCAATGGCTGCATAGCTCACCTGCTTGGGTAATAACCTCCGATGCAATGCCTAACTGGCTAAGCACAGCACCTATTCCAAAGGTGGAAGCATGAGCCTGTACAAGGAGAAGCAACGGTAATGTCAGGGCATCTTTTAGCTCCTCACGGTAATCTCATAGTCCACAGTCCATTTGACCATGCAGTTCATCCTGTTTCTTTTTGGATCAATCAAGGGCTTTGCAATGGCATTGTATGTAAGAAAATAATCCTATAATATGCAGCAGTCCCCAGAAAAGCCATAACTTGTTTCTTGGTCTTTGGGGTTGGCGAGCTAATAATGGACTCTACCTGGTGGCCAAAGGACAGACCTTGCCTCCCCATTCTATGGCCCAAGTACTGGACCTCTGGCTTAGCAATTTGGAATTTATCTGTTAGACCTCCCTGGTGAATCTTGCTCAATATCCTTATTAAATGAGTTAAGTGAGCCGCCCAAGAACCCCTGAAGATGGCTATATCATCTAGATATACATGAGCAAAAGATTGATGCTCCTGCAACAGTCTTCAACAGTCTCTGGATGGTAGCTGGGGCATTTTTCATCCCAAAAGGCATAACTGTGAATTGATACAGACCAAATGAGTGAAGAAGGTTGACTTTCTCCTTAGCAGGCTCAGATATGGGAATATGCCAGTAACCCTTGGACAAGTCTAGAGTGGTTAAAAATGAGATTCCTCCCAACTGGTCCAATAACTGTATCCTAGTAATGGGGTGTTTAGCTGTCACAGTCTTCACATTGAGCCTCCTATATTCCACAAAGAATCTGGTGGCACCATCTTTCTTGGAAAGTAGTTCAACGGGGAAGGCGCAAGGATTACATAATGGCTCAAATACTACTAGGTCTTACATTTTCTGAAGTTCCTTGTAAATACTGTCCCTTGCTGCCTCTGGTACCCTATAGGCAGATTGCTTTAAGGGCACCTGGTCTGTGGTGCTCACCTCATGTGTTATCACTTGGGTGGAAAATAACGACAGGTAGTTGCCCAACAACTCCTTTAGCTGCCTTTGCAGAACTAAGGAAATCTCTTATTCACAAGAGGCAAAGAAAATATGGGGTAGCAGCTCTCCCAATTCTTCTCTTGGTCTATAAATGCCCTTGTTATGGAATTCAGGGTCTGAATGAACCTCTTACATAGTCCATTGTTCTGGAGATTATAGGGAGAGGTACACAACTGATTGTCCAGTTCAGACACAAACTGAGTACCCCTATCAACCAGGTTTTCTCTAGAAAACACTAGCCCCCTCTAACCCCTTGGCCCAACTAATTAGGGTCTAATTGTACCTCCCTCTTAAACTCCGTGTCAGCCAAAGGCCAACTCTCCTGCCAGGTAGGTTGAGAACTCATTACAACTGGCTCCGACCCAGTGGTACATTTTTCCTTGACAGGATGTTGAGAAAGTCTAACAAAAAGTTGTTTTTCATCTATTGGCTAAGACTTTCTCCAGCATCACCAGTCTCTCCCTATATTTTCTACTGATCTCCTCATTGGTGATACTTGTCTGGATAACACCTCACACCCTCAGCTGCTCTCAGCTGAAACCAGGGTTTAAACAGGTACTCCCAGCACTTAGGTCTTCAAGCAATCTCTGGCTCTCTGACCTTGACAAGGTCCCTCAGCTCAGCTGCAGACATCCCATCATGCTCTGCCATGCTTCCCTCCTCTGTAGTCCATTATTAGTGCTATCCCAACACTGCCACCAGTTTGTAATGACACAGTGCTCAATGTATCAACTTAAAAATGTGCTGCTAATTTTAGCAATTGATCTGCCACACAGGAGTCAGAGCACCCAGACTTCAGCTTCATGGAGGTAACATAAACACACGGAGCAGCTTCAGCATCTGAGACATAAGGCACAGGTTAAAAAAATACATAAATATATAAAAAATACATAAACCCCCTACAAACACTGTTGTTAGCAATCATTCTTCATTCGTGTGCTGAGAGGCTGCTCTATGTTTTCCCTGCTCCATTTTTATTTCCCCAAGCCCCCCTGCCCCCCGCTCCCACCCACCGTTTGGCCTGTGCCTTTGTATCTGTGCCTCCCGGGTTGCTCCTTCACCTCCTCCTTGCCACCTCCCTTCTCCTGCCCCCCCCATCCTCTCTGGCAGCACCCCTCTCTATCCAACTCCTTCTGGTTGTCCTGAGCCTTGTGCACCATCTCTGTGCTGTTTCTCTCTTGCACACGCTCCTGCTCTCCTCTCCTGTTGCGGGTTCACACCCTGTTTTGGGCATTTTTGTTTTTTCCCTGCTTTTTTTGTGTCTTTTTTATTTTTAGGCCTCCTTTCATCACTAGTCTCTCCACCCACTGACTGGGCGACACCCATTTTCAATACAATACTTACAGGCTCTTTCACATCTGTTCCCAATGCCGAAAAGCCTAGGCCAAGCAAGTGTGTCCCCTTATAATTCACTCCAAGTGACTGGACGTGGTAAATATTGCATGATTATCCCAATATCTTGCCCTTCACCCATCACCATCCCACACAAATTTTTTGTTGGCTGGTTTCACATTCGGATTTCACACCGGGGTCACTACGTTGCCTCAAGTTTCCTTCATCAGCAAAAATTTACAAACTGCTGCAAAGGAACCTAAGGTGGTGGATCAACTCCTTACATGTTAACTCGACAGCTACTTCCTCCTGCCCATTCAACACATCACCCTTTCCCGTCTGGCGCATTAATCCCATAGGCGGCGCTGCCCAAAAAATATTCTGAAATAAATACTTTAATGATAGACCTATCCGCTGCCACAAAAGTTTAATCCCCAGTATCAATTCTACTATCCCATCAGACTAATATTCGTTACACTACTCAAGAGTAGATGATGCCATATATCATATAAACTAGCTAGGTCCCTGCTCTTTTAGGTTGTTATCAGTCCCTCTCTATGGAATTCACATGGAATCCAAAGGGGAAGAAAATACTACTTAATGAATTTCACATTCGGTTCTAAGAGCAGCTACAAGCTGTTCGACATATTTGAAGAGGCATTATGCTGGATATTGTTGAACTTACATAGTTACATAGTATTTGAGGTTGAATCAAGTTCAATCTTTTTAGATCTCTTCTGATCCTTTTAATATGTGGATTATTTAATATTTGGACTACTTAATAATTGTTAATTGATCCAGAGGAAGGGAAACAGAAAAGAAACCCCATTGAAACTATGCAAATTGCCTCATAAGGGGGAAAAAAGCAAAATTTCTTCCTGACCTCAGAGACTGGAGATCAAATTTCTCCCTGGATCAATATTCCTTCGCTAGTTATCTAGGATAACCCTGAATGCCCGCTTTATTCAAAAATATATGTAACCCCTTTTTAAAGTTATCTATCAAATTTGCTGTCACCACCTCCTTTGGTAGAGAATTCCACAGTTTAACCACCCTAACTGTGAAGAACCCTTTTCTTTCTTTAAGGTGAAATCTTTTTCCTCTAACCTCAATGGATGTCCTCTTGTCAGTGGAAAATCTCTTGGTACCAAAAGTTCACTTGACAAAGCCTAATATTGACCCTGGATGTATTTAAATAGGGTAATCATATCTCCTCTTAGATGCCTTTTTTCTAGGGAAAATAAGTTTAATTTGTTTAGTCTTTCTTCATAGCTTAGCCCCTCCATTCCCCTTAAACTTCAAACGTTGTCCTCTTGAGGTCCATTGAGATCCACAAGCTTGACAATTCTATACATCCATCCAACCAGGCTCCAAAAGTCTCTCTACCTATTTCCTGAATTAAACATCCCATTCATTCTGGACAAGGCAGAAGGTCCTAGCCATAAAGTTGAATTCCTAAGGATCATCCTGGACTCTACCACCATGGAATCAAGCCTCCCTACTAATAAATCTGAACGCCTAAAGACCACCCTCACAGCATTCAATGCTTCTCCGTCCAAGAACTATAATCCTTTCTAGGGCATCTAAACTTTTCCTCATATACCCAACTGTAAAATATAACCTATAGAGTGGTTATCTTTAAACAATATGACTTTAATAAGTGTAATGTGTGTCTTATAAAAATAAGTGTAATTGTTTAAATCTCTATTAGTAATTGGTTACTATAATGGTGTAACATTGTAAAACATTATGGCCTTAATAAGTTTACATTATAATTATACATATTATTATATATATTTACAGTCCTATAAAATGGCTAGTGTTTATATATATATATATATATATATATATATATATATATATATTGTAAATAAATAGTACATCTGTGTTCACATTTGAATGCCTAAAACAAGTTAAAAAACCTAATATATATATATCTCCTCCATATATAGCCCCTCCATTCCCCTTATTAGTTTTGCTGCCCTCCTCTGTACATTTTCCATCTCTAAAATGTCCCTTTTATGAAGTGGTGCCCAAAATTGTACTCCATATTCCAAATGAGGGTGTACTAGAGATTTGTATAGTGGCAGAATTATATTTGCTTTTCTTGCTTCTATACCCTTCTTAATACATGCTAATATTTTATTTGCCTTTGCAACTGCTGCTTGGCATTGAGCAATGTTAGCTAGGCGGTTGTCCACAAGCACTCCCAAATACCTTTCAATATCTGATACACCTAGATTTGCTCCATTAAGATTATAAATTGCATGGCTATTTTTCCTTCCCAGAGGCATAACTTTACATTTATTCATATTATATCTCATCTGCCATTTAGATGCCCATTCCTCAATTTTATGTAAATCCCTTTGGAGGGAAAGCACATCATTATCTGATTTAATTAAATTGCACAACTTTGTGTAATCAGCGAAATTGGAGACACCACACTCCAATCCCACCTCTAAGTCATTAATAAATATGTTGAAAAGGAGAGGACCTAATACTGAACCCTGAGGAACCCCACTTACCACAATAGTCCGGAGTATGTTCCATTTACAACAACCCTTTGCTTCCTGTCTTTTAGCCAGCTCTCAATCCATGAGCAGAAATGTACTGCAATTCCTGTATCTCTTAGTTTGCACAATAGTCTCCCATGTGGCACTGTATCAAAAGCCTTTGCAAAATCCAAAAAGACTACATCAACTGAGTTGCCTTGATCCAGGTTCCTACTAACCTCCTCATAGAAACTAATTAGATTTGTTTGACATGACCTATCCCTCATAAATCCATGTTGACTCCTACTTATAATCCTGTTCAAATAGACATATTCTTGTGTATTATCTCTTATTAACCCTTCTAAAAGCTTCCCCACTACAGAAGTGAGGCTCACTGGTCTATAATTCCGCGGATTTGCTCTTGCTCCCTTTTTAAATATAGGAATCACATCTGCTTTTCTCCAGTCATCTGGTAGAGACCCTGTGTTGAGTGAATCTTGAAAAATTAAATATAATGGTTTGGCTATTACAGAACCCAGTTCCCTCAGTACCAGTGAATGTATTCAATCAGGACCCGGGGCTTTATTAACATTAATTTTTTCCAACCTCTTTTGGATTACTTCCTGTATTAACCAGTTATTTGGTGAAGGTAGTGTAGCCCCATTATGTCGCAGAGTCCCAATCACTGGTACCTCCCTTGTGTATACCAAATAAAAGAACCTTTTTAGCTCATCTGCCTTTTCCTGGTCACTAATTTTCAGATGGCCTGTGTCACATTGCAATGTTCCTATAGCTTCCTTCCTCACCTTCTTCCCATTAATATATGTAAAAACTATTTTAGGGTTAGTCGTACTATCTTTTGCAATACATTTTTCATTTTCTATTTTAGCCAGTCTAATAGCACTTTTGCAAGCCTTGTTGATTTCCTTGTACTCCCGTAAAGCAGTCCTGTCCCGTCTTGTTTGTATAATTTAAATGCCTGTTTTTTAACTCTGTATCTTGATCTTTAAATCATTGTTAAGCCACATTGGATGGGATTTACCGGTACTCCTTTTATTTTTATTACCACAGGGTATATGCCGATATGTATGTATATTTAGTAAGGATTTAAATGTTGTCCATCTATGTTCAGTGTTTTTACCTATCAGTTCTCTGTACCAGTCTATACTTTGTATTGCTGCCTTAGACCATTAAAATCTGCCCTTTTAAAATTAAGAGTTTTTGTTGGCCCCTTAAAATTTAGTTTTTTTAATTCAATCTCAAATGAGACTGTGTTGTGATCACTGTTTCCCAAAGGTTGCCCTATTTCCACATTTGATACTATATCGATATTATTTGTGATAACTAAATCCAAGATAGCTTAATTTCTAGTAGGCTCTTGTATAACCTGGGCCAGATAATGATCCCTGAGTGTACTCAAGAACCTGCTGGTCTCATTTATCCTGTTTATTTCAGGGTAATTAAAATCTCCCATTATTAGAACTTGTCCATCCTTAGCTGCATTTCCAATCTGTAACAATAATTTTATTTCCTCACTTTCAGCTATATTTGGGGGTTTATAGCATACTCCTACTAATATTATTTTGTTATTTGCTGCTCCGCTATTTAACTCTACTCACAAACATTCAACTTTGTCACTAGGTCCACCATAAATATCTTCTCTGACTATAGGCTTAAATTCAGGCTTAACATACAGACAAATCCATCCTCCTCTTTTACCATTGCCTCTATCTTTCCTAAATAGGTTATAACCATCCAGATTAACAGTCCAGTCATGAGATTCATCCCACCACGTTTCGGTAATGCCTATTGAATCCAATTTTTCATTATTTCCTAATAATTCTAACTCTCCCACCTTATGTTATGAGTCTGTAGTTCTGAAGTTCCAGCCACTGTACTTGAGTTACTTAGTACTACCTCCCTATTGACTATACTACCCCTCCCCCCATCTCCTCCCCTATATGTTGTTAATTCATCCCTTATACCCTCACTTTCTACCACATTACTTATATCTAGTCCCTCCCCCCCACCTACTATTTTAAAAACTCCTCCAGCCTTTCTACCATCCTATCCCCTAGCACAAAAGCTCCCTCATCACTAAAGGTGCAATCCATCCCTGCTGTAGAGAATGTACCGAAGTTAAGTCAGCCCAGTGCTCTAAAAACCCAACCCCCTCCTTAGTGCACCACATCTTTAGCCATGCATTAACCTCCCTAAGCTCCTTCTGCCTCCCTGGGCTAGCACATGGCACTGGTAGTATCTCAGAAAATAATACCTTGGAGGTCCTTGCCTTCAGCTTATTTGTCTACCCAACATGATGAACCCGAGCACCCGGGAGACAGCAAACTGTTCGATTGCTAGGTATCTGGGTGACAAATCACCCTGTCTACCTTCCTAATTATAGAGTCCCCTACCACCAAAACCTGTCTGTTGCTGTGCCTATTCTGCCCTCCCACTCCTCCAGTATAACTCTTCCCCCAGCTGTTAGAGGGAACAGCTCTATCTGGCATTGCCATTCCTGAATGGACATCCCCAACAGTTTCACGCAATCTGGCAAATCTGTTGGTGTTTGCCAACTCAGAACTGGCCTGCCTCCTCCTGTTCCCCCTGCTTCTCCTTCTAACTGTAACCCAGCTACCTCCCTGGACATCCTCCCTAGCCCCATCTCCACCCTCCATGCTAGGCCCAGCTAAACTGTGCTCAGAGAGCATCAACCCCCTTTCCAGTGGAGCAATATCACTAAGTGCTGCAATTCTCCTCTCCAGTTCCCCAATTTGAGCTTCCAGAGAGGCAACATACTCACACCTCTCACAGAGGTATGGACCCTGGATCATCTGTTCCTGTATTGCATACATATGACAGGATGTACACTGAGTGAGGTTGCCACTGAACCGAGTCATAATTATTATTATTGTCTACAAAATTTTAGTGGGAAAAATAAAGAATATAAAATATATTTGTATAAAGTCCCTCCTTTTATTTAAACTCCTACACTTTTACTAGAATTGCACTTGATACTAGAAATGTTCGCAAGCTTACAAGTTTGCCCCTTCTCCTGTTTATATTAACTTCTGCCTTCTCACCTGGACACAATTAGTGCACTCTGCAATTTATCAGCCTTTACTTGCAAAGGAAAAATCCACTTGCAAAACTAAATTGATTAGGATTGCAAGATAAACATCAATCTTGTCAGAGATATGTTTTATATAAAGTGATGGGAACAGCCCAAATTTGACATAAAACAACATGTAAAACCTATGCAGTCAGTCCAAGACATGGAGAGTCAGAGGAAGAAGTCCAAGCAGAATTGCTGAGGAGCCCAGCTGCTGACCAGTGGAGTGAACAAGTCCAGTATTGACCAGCAGAACGTAATGAGATGGAGCTTGAAGCATATGCTGACTTTTGGTGGTGTAATATTTATCAATATTATATGAAAATGTATCTTCATATAAGTTTTCTTTTTGTAAATATAGTTTTTAACCCTATTGTCTGTTATCTGTTTGTCTAAACCCATTTTGTAACAGTATTTTGATTTATGTACAATATATCTTTTTAATTATACCTTATTTGTCTGCCTGATTATTCACCTGCCCAAAAGAATATAATATTTATAGAAATTATACGTTCATTTCTTACACTACCTCAGGAAAGAGACTTCATCTCCAATTTGCTAACAGCTCTCAAAGGCCACACCAATAGCTTTGTTCCGATGCACCTCCATAAAGAAGCTTGAGAAGAATTCCTCACTAGCTGGAATGGTCAATCCTTCTTCTTCCTCACAAAACCAAATTCATCTTCACCATTAGTCAGCAGTATCTATTTCTCAAACACTACAAAGAATTGTACCAAAACAAATGATCGTGCAGCCATGGCCCATCATCACATCACGGGAAATCCTATCAGAGCAGTGCTTCCAACTCTTATGCTTCATTGCCATGGGGCTCAGATTGGTGAGGCCACCGGATTCTTGTTCATACCTCTGACACTCCTATGTGCGAAGTACTGAAAAAATCTGATCATCTGCTTACTCATTCATGTGCCTCCTAGGAAATTAGCCCTGGTATCTTTATCCCAACATTTTCTCCTTCATCCTCACCACCAAACCAACTCATAATATCCCTTAATTGTATTCATGGGACCTCTCTCTGATCCCCATGGGTTTCACTATCCACACACCTCCCAGCATACCTCTAGTTCAGCAGTCAACCAGTTGTGGCCTACCATCCAGACAACATTTCTAAACTGAATCTCTGATAATACCAGATGGAGATACGCTAAAGATTGGCAAATCTTCCAGAACCACCATCTCCAACAATAAAATCAATCCTCCTTATAACATACCAACTATACTATCATTTGCAGCCCATCTAGGTCTCCAAAAGCAGACATACATGTCCAGACTCCAATTACACTTTTCACTAAACCTATATCACCACAAATAGTTTCTGTCTTCACCATCAGCAAAATCCTACCTATGAGGACTAATTAAAACAAGACAATGGGTCCCTATTGACTGACCTCTGCTACTCGCACTTTCTATTGATTTATTCAATCCTGAGAAATAACCAATTCCTCACGCCAATCAAGTCTGGCTGCCTCAACAGGTACATTCACAACTCAACTACCACACATAGCACAGCTTTCCTGTCTAACTTAGAATAAACCATAACATTTACCCTATCTACTTCTCATGTCATTTTTGACCTCTAGCTAAAAAACTGCCACACCTCAAAGCTGCCTACGCTTAGTGTAGTTGTGGTAGGAGCCGGATCTCCCTCACACTACATAAATCTCCCACAGATGCAGCTCTCAGTATTTGTTTTTCATCCCCAAACAGACCTCCCTTCTGTCTATCATTTACGCTCTCCCTGGCCCTCTAAAAAGGCTAGGACGACATAGTTATAAACTGCCACACGTAAAAGCTACCTATGCTATTGAGAAGGATCCAACCACAAGGGTATAGCTTTCCTTACTGATTGACACTAAAAAGATGTTTGCCTGTCAGGCTGCCTTACACAATGCTCAGAATATGTTTCATAAAGTTGAAAAAGTCTACTTTAAACTGTCATGTAATTCTCAGTGCTGGTAACCATATTAAAATTGCACAAAGTATTACAACTTCTATAATACAGTGATCATAACCCACATTACAAAATACACACAACATACACAACAACGATTAAAAATATATTTAAAATTTAGGGTAGGAAATGGATAAAATATGGATACTTGTATGGAATTTAGTAATCCTAGTAACATAAATTATTTATACTTTAAACTCCATAATGGAGGTATACTAATATTTCAGTTCTCGGTCAGTGTATAGTAACTTCAAGAACCTTCCAGTTCTTATCAAATGGCCTCTTTTGTCTAGTCCCTAGTTTTTGCCAGGAAAACTCGATATTCTTAAAGTAATCTTCCATAGTCAAATCAAGGTGAATACCCATTAAGCCCACCTCTGCATTTATGAAACCCTTTATGGTTCCTGGCGAGCTAGGTAGACCTGTGGTCACTGACACTGAAAAGATCTTATGCCACTCAATTAAGATAGGGGATAAGACTTAATATGCAAACTCCTAATAGAGGAGTCTCCTTGGCCATCGGGAAACAGGTTGGGACCTTCTTTATGGACGTCCATTAATCATTAATCCTATAATTAATCCATCTAAAATGTAACCCCATAACATATGGGTCTTCAAAGAACACCGTGGTACTTACAATTTAACCGATATTACCATGGTATCCTAAAATTTGCCTCTATTATCAAAGGAGTCATTAAAGGATTCCCATGATATCTAAAATTAACCCATATTACCATATGGACCCCAGTGGTACCTAAAAGTTACCCCCCTATGTGCCATGGAGGCCCTAAAGGACCTCATGGCACCTAATAAAAAAAAATATTCTACAGTAAAAAAAACTTTTTTTTTTTTTTAAATACATAGAATTAAAATAACTAAATTACATAAAATAAAATCCATGTGGGAGCTAATATATAGATGCCCTGGGGTCTATATAGAGTAGATCCCATGTTTATAATTATAATTGGTGTTCAGGAATTAGCAGGGAGGAAATCCTGCGAATTCACTTCAGCACATGGTATCAGACCCAGATTTACCATTACGTAAAAGAGGCATGTGCCTAGAGGTGCCTGCCTACAGTGGACGCCGTGTCTTTTCACTTACAAAAATGTGTTGAAAAATATTTAGCATGCACAGTAGGAAGTGTCAAACCTTGTAAGACAGGGGCAGATGATCATACAATAATGCTAGCTGGGGCGGTGGGGGCTGGGAGATAACCCTATAATTCATAGATTTATAAATAAAATGAAAACCATCCCACTTTCCCTTTTACCCCTCCCTTGAACTTTGGGGAGCGGGGAGCATTGATGAAGCCAATTATTTAAAGAATTTCCAGATATTCGACTACCTCCAAACTCATCAATATCGGTATTCCACACGTCAGAATGAGCAAAAAACCTTGGTACTCGGCTTGCAAGTTTGCATTTTAGAGACAATCCATAGAAATTGCCATGTTATACTTCATAAATGTTCTGTATGTTTTGATATTTAAATCTCTGTTGTAAACTGTGTTTGTTCATTTAAAGCAAACTCAGACATTGGAAAGATTTGCTATGTAACCAGAGCATTTCAGTGTGCCCATTTGATGAGATTCTATTTTTAAAATTATTATTGTTAAATAATTACATAGTAATTGATGTTGAAAAAAGACTTTTAGTCCATCAAGTTCAACCTTTTAAGATCTCCTCTGATCTGCAATATGCAGATTAGTTGTTAATTGATCCAGAGGAAGGCAAACAAACAAAAAAAACAAACAACAACTTAAACTTAGCCAATTGTTTCAAACAGGAAACAAAAATGTAATTCCTTCCTTACCCCAGATACTGGCGATCAGATTCCTTCCTGGATCAATACTCCCTCTTTAATTATCCAGGATAACTCTGAATGCTCTTTTTAATAAAAAATATATTGAGTCACTTTTTAAAGTTATCTATTAAAACCGCTGTCAACCACCTCCTTTGGTAGAGAATTCCACAGATTAACCACCCTTACTGTGAAGAACCCTTTTCTTTCTTTAAGGTGGAATCTTTTTACTTCTAACCTCAAGAGATGTCCTCTTGTCAGTTGAAAACCTCTTGGCACAAAAAGCTCCCTTGGCAGAGCTTTATACTGTCCCTGGATGTATTTATATAAGGTAATTATATTCCTTCTTAGATGCCTTTTTTCTAAAGAAAATAAGTTTAATTTGGTTAGTCTTTCTTCCCTCCATTGTCCTTATTAGTTTTGTAGTCCTTCTCTGTACCTTTTCCAGTGGTGCCCAAAATTATACTCCATGTTCCAAATGAAGGCATACAATTTGTTCTAGGGTAATTATGTTTTTTTAGACCACATTAACTTTTCCTTTAAAATTAAGTTAAATAGATTGTCAGCCTCTTATTGAGGAAGGCAAACTAAATAGAGGAAGCCAAACAGTTACCTGTTCATCAGGCCTGGGTTTACAAATGTGGTGCCTATAGGCAGTAAAACCTAAGGTGCCATTTTGTAGGTACACAACAACTCTTCAGTTACCAATAATATAAAATGAACAAACACAAGAAGTAATAATACATATCCCCACAGGCCCAAACAAATGAGAAAAGTAAACAAATGCAAACTGGCAATACACAAACAAACGTGCATACTACACATCCTATAAGATGCAGAAGAGTCTTACTTATATACATACATATATGGCCTGCTCCATTTTAATTAATTTACACACACTAAGCTTTCTAAGGATAAAAGATAGGTTCCAATACTGTATAAGTTAAAAGTGTAAATAATACCAAGTACATCATCAATGAAATGCTATTTAAAACTAAATCAAAAATTTCAGTTTCCTACATGACCCTGGCAAGATCCAATGGGCTATAGAATAAATAAACACACTGAAACAGTATATCTTGGGAAAATTACAGGCCACAGCTTTATTAAAGCAACCATAAACCAATAACCAATTAACATAGTTAACATTGTTAAATCACAGCTCAAATAACATCCCGGAGGAAGAGCCCGGCCCGGTCAGTAACCCCAGGCCCTGGGCCCGCACCCAGAGCCTCCCAGTGCTTTCCTAAGCACGCCCATGAGGCAGGGCAACGCCCACTTAAGCCCGTGGGCCAGGTGCCTCACCTCCCACCAAACAAAGACATTCCATTTTCATCCTAACTTAGGATACACAGAATCCTAACCCTACGACTCTTTTTCCCCCTTTTATTTTTTTTATTTTTTTTTTACATAGTTTAACCTTCCTGAACTTTGCTCAACCAACCTCGCCCACTAGATGAACCCTACTTCCCATCTGCACCTTCCTATCTAACCACCATTTTAGGGGAGGGAGGGAATCAGATCAATGGCCGGCGCGGAGTGACGAGGAAGCCCGCAAAACGGGCTTAAGTCCCTCCTCCTCCGCCCAGCCAATCCGGAGCGCTCAGGCTCCGCCGGGTCATGCAGCGCTGCGTCAGACCCGGCGTGCCTGGGCTGCCTCTGCGCCGGACATGACCCTGGCAAGATCCAATGGGCTATAGAATAAATAAACACACTGAAACAGTACCGCACGCACATGAGGCAGGGCAACGCCCACTTAAGCCCGTGGGCCAGGTGCCTCACCTCCCGCCGCAGAGCAGGCGATGGATAACTCCTGAGGCTGTGATCCCCCCTCTTGCTCTCTTAATAAAACCAAGGCCCGGCTAGCCCCATCCTTAAGTCCCAAGATAAACAGCTCCTATCTCTGTTAAATGAACCTTATCTGGGCGAAAGAAGTCATCGGCGCCTACGCCTTCGAATTCTTGTTGTCTAATGGTAATAAAACCCAAACTCCTTACAAAACTGGCCATCTGCTTGTTTATCTTTTGCCTTGCTCTATCCACTTAAACCGCCAAGATCTCCTTTTGATCATTTCAGACCACACTATGAACAAGCCTGGGAACCGTTCTAGCCAACACTTCACATCCCTCTTCATCTCTTTCAGCATTTTTCTCATAGGCATTACCCCCAAATTGTTGCCCCCGGCATGTATAATTAAAATGTGTGGGCTACTGTGATGCTGAGCGTTGCTCTCCAACAGGCCATTCACTTGTGTCCATCTCAAGCCGCGAAACCCGAACCATCTTACTTGCATGCTCGTCTCCAGAAAGCCCAGTTGGACCTTGTCACCAGTGACTGCGACTAACTGGTGAGCCCAATACATGTAAGAATGGCCGACGATCCACAGCTGTTTAACTTCTGCAACACATAAAACAAATTCCAATTAGACAACCCTTTCTGGCCGTATGTATGACCTAAAACGATGCAACTCCCATCTCCCAATCCTTTTAGCCATACTCTCGGGGAGACCTAGCCTTGCCGCCTCCGTCGCGGCTCCGATCCGAAACGAATGTGTCCCGAAGTCCGCCGGGTCCAAGCCTAACTGCCGTAACGACTTCTTCAGCATCCTTTCGAATTGAAATCGTGACAAGGCCTGGCCATTGGCATACAATAGCAGTGTGCCTGGCCCGTTGGCCTTTTTTCCAAGTACAACCTCACATTAGCCTGGGGGCAATACTCTGTTCCAGTTTTGTATATGACCACTTCCCTTCCTTTTCCGGCTTGATCCGTTTTTGACCTCCTCAGCCATACCAACAATCTGTCATCCTCCAGACAGATGTCCTCCGCCAGCAGCCCCCCGAACCGTGCCTGTTATCCGAGACCAGTTCCCCGATCCTGAAAGCACCAAAGAACGCTAAGGAAAAGGCCGTACAGAAAAGCAGGGATTCGAAGGAGTCCCTGCATAGCACCCCCAACGCCTCCCCTAGGCGTAGTAGCAGGGAGAAAGTGATCGGACGCCTCCTATCCGTCCGGTGCTTCCCTTTGAACATGCCTTTCACCACAAACTCCTTTGTTAGGTCCTTCCGTCCTGCCAACCTGAACATAAATGCTAGGGCTGTCAACTGCCGAGCCACCGCTGCCCTGGAAGCACCTCTCTCTGCGCTCCGAAGCAAAAACCACAGCAGAATTCCTATGGCTTTCTCTTCTGAACCCTCGCCACCGGCCTCCTTAACCATGTCGCTCCACATGTTCCACACCTTCCTGTAGGCCACCCACGTCTTTGGCGCTACCGACTGCCTGATGTAACCAGCTACCGTACCACTCCAAGCTCCCAGAGTTCTGAAGGTATGTCCTCTCCTTGGTCCTTCGCCGCCGGTGCCAGTGTGCGAAACCGGGTTCCCTGTAACCGAGAAAGGGCATCAACCATCCCTACGTTAAGGCCAGGAATACACTCCGCCCTCAACCAGATATTAGCCCGCAGGCAACAAAGAACCAAGTGCCGTATGACCCTTATCAACGGCCCAGATGCGGCCGTCAGGCTATTAACTACCCGGACCGTTTTCGGGCTGCCTGATTGAAAAAGAACCTGCCGATTCCTGAAGCCCCTGCTCCACAGATGAACCGCCGTGCTGATGGCGAATGTCTCCAGAACCGTAGGATCTTCTGTAAGCCTTCCTCTGACCCATGATTCGGGCCATGGTGCTTCGCACCATGCGCCTCTAAAATAGGCTCCCATTCCGACCGTGCTTGAACTCGCATAGAGGTCTAGCTGCCCATTCGTCACCCTGCTCGGCTGGATCAGGGTGCTCCCATTGAAGTTCCGTAGAAACGCCGTCCACACTCGTGCATCTTCCCTCATGGCCCCGGACACCTTTATAAAATGATGCGCCTGAGATATCCCGGCTGTAGTCAACGACATTCTTCTGCTGAATATACGGCCCATGGGAATGATCCTGCACGCAAAATTCAGCTTTCCCAAGATGGATTGCAGCCTCCGCAGTGACACTCGCCTTGCGCCTTCCAGGGCCGCAAGTTCTGCAGACAGGTCCAAAACCTTCTCCATCAGCAAGCTGCATTCCATCTTGTCCGAATTGATCCGAATCCCCAGGAAAGTCAGATCCGTGGTCGGTCCTTCTGTCTTCTTTTCTGCCAGTTGATCCCCGAAATCTTGACATATCCTTGCGAAGGTCCGCAGTATGAAGTCGCATGTGTCTAAGCCCGCCGGTCCCACGAAAAGGAAATCATCGAGATAATGGGTAATCCCTTGGCAGCCCGACTCGGTTTGTGCTACCCGTTGCAGAAACGTAATGAAGGCTTCGAAGTAGGAACAAGAAATAGAACATCCCATGGGGAGACACAGATCCACAAAGTACTGCCCGTCCACGAAACACCCAAGAAAGCGATGACTCTGAGGATGTACTGGGAGCAGACGAAACGCAGATTCGATGTCCACCTTCGCCATCTTAGCCCCGATGCCCGCCTGCCTGACCAGGCCCGTGGCCTGATCGAAAGGGACATACGACACTGACGAGTACTGCTTGTCAATCCCGTCGTTGATGGAACCACCTGGAGGATAGGATAGATGCTGGATGAGGCGGAATTTTCCTGCTTCCTTCTTCGGCACTATGCCCAGAGGGGAAATCACCAGACCCTTGAAGGGGATGAAGGGAAAGGGCCCCGCCATCCTACCCAGTTCTACCTCGGCCCAGATTTTTTCCGCTGCTACCCCAGGAAACTCCTTTACCGATTTCAGGTTTCTTAGACGTGACTCGAGCGGGACGAGCATGGAATCTTGAACCCTTCCTGGAAACCCTCCCGTTGTAGGGCGGCCGCCCCGGCTTTTGTTGCCAACCTACTGTAGCGTTCTAGCCACGGCAGCATTGCGTCCAGCTGTATGGGGGTCCGCCCCTTTTTGAGCGGGCTCTCCAGCCCTGGATCCATCCTTTTGTCTGTTGCATCTTGAGGCTGCGTGGTCCCCTCCACAACTCGCACAGACGTGCTTGAAACGGCAGTTTGGTGCCCACTTGCAGTTGCCTTCGTTGAATGAGCGACAGACACCTCGACCAGCTGTGCTCGTGGCGGCAGGGCCTCTAGCCCCGCCTGGGTTCCCGCGAAAGGGCGGCATTGCCCGCATTGGTGTCATTATGTTCAGCCAATAGGCCACCGCCTTGTCGCTCCATGCCATCTCCGGACGGGAGGACATGTATTGCTGGAATTCCTCGTCATATCGCCACCACGCCATTCCACCATACATACGATATGCGTTCCTGATTTCCTCCATATACACGAACAGGCCGGAGCATTGTTCTGTGTGTCTTTCCCCCATGATGCAGGCTATGATGGCAAATGCCTGTAACCAGTTGTCAAACGTTCTTGGCACGCGCCTGAAAGTGTGCCTCCGGTCATCTCCTTCCCTGTGAAACTTCTCTGGATTCTCGTTCATCCGAGACATTGGCAACAGGGAAAATATCTCTATGTACTCCCGTCGCCAGATTTTTTCTTTGACGTCCAAGGCTAAATGCGCCCCCAGATTGTCCTGGGCGCAAACGATGGACGGCCTTGCGGCCTCATCCGCCACATTTCTTCTGCCCCTGTCCTGCTCTGCTCCTCCGGTGTGCGGCGTCACTATCATCGTGTTTGTAGTGGGGTTGGTAAGCTCCGCTCGGGGTGACCTAGCGGAAAGGGATGGCTCCGCCCACGCCTTACCAGCCAAGCCCCCCACCCATGCACCAACTTCCGCATCGGAGACGGCAATGTTATGGGTTTCTATAAGGGCTTTTAGGGACGACAAGAATTGAGATTCCCTGGGAGAGGCTCCAAGTACTGCCACCCCCGGCTCCCTGGAATTTGTCAGCTTCTCACCTGATTCTCCTTGCCCTGGTGCGGTTGCCATCCTGGGTGCGACCTGCCGGTCTGGACGAGCGGGGGCATCCCTGCACAACCGCTGTGGGCTCCTCTCACCCCCTCTTGTGCAAGCACAGCTGCAGCCGCAAGACCGTCTGCTCCGAGACCTGGATCTCCCTCTGGCTCTGGGGAAGCATGAAGAACAGTCACTAGCTCTCCTGTGTCTATCCCTCGTTATGGAACGCGCAGTCCGCTCCCCCCCAAAGGAGTACTCGGATTCGGCAGCTACGCTAGGGCGTAAGGATTCCCTCCGGCTCGGTGGCCTATGGCAATCAATGCTATCCCTACCCCGGTCCTGCCCCTGAGTTACTATGGGCGTCCCTGTATCCGTAATGATGTCAGGGATGGGTGAGTTGCGCTGTGGCCTAGGTCTCCTGTCAGGGGATTTCTGTCTCCTGGCTGGTGTTGAGGTGAAAATCAAAGGACTGTACCTGCTTGTTGACTTCCGGACCCTGGTGGGGCGCGACTGCCGTGCCACCTTGGCCAGTACCGGAACCTCGTCGATGACCACCAAGCTGTCGTCTGCGGCCATCTCCTCCATCACCTGATCCCTTCTTCCTCTAGTCGATTCTCTTTTCTTCTCAGCCTCTCCCTTGGCGTTGCGTCGTCCCTGCAAAACACCTGCAGCGCTGGCAGTGGGTGCGGCAGTGGGGACAGCAGGGGCCAACCGGTGAGAACCTGTAGGAGCTTTTTTAGAGCTCCTTGTATTTTTGCTGTTCCCCTTGGAGCCTCGAGGCTGATTAGGGGTGTTGCCTGAACCTTGGTTCCGCTGTGGGCCATGGGACAAGACACTGGGTGATGGCAGGATGTCTAGGCCCTCGCCCGCGCTTCCCGCTGGCACCACACTCTCTGCGGTGGGGGGGATAAGCTCTTGACTCTCCAGAACCATATCCGTGCCCTCCCCGCTGCTCCTAGCCCTATTGCTCCGCTCAGAGGTAGCACGCTGCTCCGCCAGGCTATCTAGGCTATGAGGCCTGTCCACCTGGCCCAGGCTACCGGTCACTGCAGGCCGGGCCTGTGCCTCAGTGGCGCCAGCCTCCCTCCCTAGAAGGCCTGAGTCCATTCTGTCCTGGACCCACCTAACCCCATGACTCAACGCCCTAGTTCTGACCATGGTCAGTAAGGCCTCTAACTCCCCAGGGTCCATAATAAACTGCCACCCACTTAAGACAAAAGTGACACGCTCCCCTGGGACCTATAGGACAGGGAATGCTGCTGTGGGGAATAAAAAGCAATGTAAAGTGCCTGGGCCCTATTAGCTGGCCAAGTTACAGGGGGAGGGAGAGAGGGGGGGCTACTATGAATGCCCAGGGCAACTTAAAATGGGGAAGGGTAGGTAGAAAGAGAGATCGGGGGCCACTTATATACTGAGGCCCCCTTATTATGGTTAAATACCCATTATTTTACTTTGATTACCTAAAATGCAGAGAGAGCAGCGTGCAGACCTCAGATCAGATCAATGGCCGGCGCAGAGTGAGGAGGAAGCCTGCGAAACGGGCTTAAGTCCCTCCTCCTCCGCCCAGTCAATCCGGAGCGCCCAGGCTCCGCCGGGTCACGCAGCACTGCGTCAGACCCGGCGTGCCTGGGCTGCCTCCGCTCCGGACAGTAACTTAAAGTTTTCATTTTTACCTGTCAGTGAGTCTTTCTGATCCACCCAACAGGTATAGTCTGTCATCTGATTCTTATGGCTGATTTGCAGTATCTAAATACCCACTATGAGTCAGTCTGTATTAATACCCAGGGAGTATCAGAGCTGATCTAATCACTCTCTTGTGTTCAGACTCGTTTGTTCTTCTCAATGTTGTATATAATATTTGACAAATAAACAATACAGTCAGACCCCCAAGCAGTAATTAGCAAATGCTGACAATACTCACCTATAAGAATGAGTCAACGGAGTGCTTGTTATATGCATAAAGAGGGCTGATGTCTGTGTATTAGATAAACAAATGTACATCAAATGTATGCTTCATACATACTGGGAACAACTGTTTATTAAGAAACTAGCGACTTGCCCGTCAAAAAATGACGGCAATGTGATGTATATGTTTGTCAAGTTGTTTAGTTATTAACATATATTTTTGACCCTTGTAAGTATTTTAATATGAACGTGTATTTTTGTAAAATGTTGATGTAATGGTTTTTTAAAATGTAATTAGTATCTGAAGAATTGTTAACTTTAATATACATTGAATGAATAGGAAAGCAAAAAGTAAAAACCCTTCTTTAAACGTTGCGAATTTTAACATGAAGTTTAAACTATATGTAAGCAATAACCATCAAAGTATATATTTTTAAACTTGAACTTTATTTTTTATGTAAGTTTAGAAGTTAACAAAACATTTGTATAATTTTGAACATTATAAACAGGAACATAGTGAATACATTTTGTAACCTAATTTTTTATTAAAAGTATTAACATTTGAATGTAAAAACAATTGACATTTAAATTAATCAGTATTAAAATTCAATTTCTATCACAATAATTGTTAACTTGAATATACATTGAATGTAGAGGAAGGCATACAGTAAAACTCTTCTTAAAACGTACGTAATTAAAGTAATTTATTACTGAGCACATAAACTGGCGATAAACATTAATGTAGGTAGTAATCTTAAGATAACAGACAATATTTACATTGTGACTTAAAAGGTGCTTGACCTCTTAACATCCACTTTGTAATCTGTTGAATGAAATAACTTGAAAATATATTTTTTAAACTTGTAACATTAGAAACATTAACATAGTGACTTAACATTTTAACATAATTTTTACTAACAATGCAAGGCAAGTATTTTGTGAGGCAAATCATTCATAAACATGACTTCCATTAATTATGACTGAATTAAACAACCAATTGTTATGTATTTTGCAATGCTTTAAAAAAATCTTGGCATCTTTAATTTGTATCCTTCAAAGTTATAGTACTTCATAGTAGACAATGTTTTTAGTAAAAATACGTCCATCTTCTAATAAATCACCTTGACTTTCATTGTTTTCAATGTAAACTTTAATAGCCTGTGGATTTTTGCACCGTGACAACGCAACGTACAATTGACCATGTGCAAAAACTGGTTCTTCCAAGAAAATACCCACAGATTTGAAAGTTTGACCTTGTGATTTATTAATGGTCATGGCAAATGCCATAATAATGGGAAATTGTCTTCTTTGAAGTATAAAAGGGAGACTACTTTCACTTGGTGCTAAATCTATTCTTGGTATGAAAACTCTCTCTCCTTTATGGGTCCCAGTTAAAATTTCAGCATCTATAAAATGGTCCTTTAATTGTTGAACAATTAATCTTGTGCCATTGCATAGGCCTTTTTTGGGGTTCATATTTCGCAGTAACATGATAATTGCACCTTTCTTTAGCTGCAAAATATGTGGTGGCATTCCAGAAGGAGTTAAAGAGTTTATGAATTCAGTCGAAAAGTTAGCCTGACTTTCATTGTCATCAGCAAGTACAGAATCAGCACTGTGATAATTTCTTTGTGGTGCATAAATTTTTTTTAAGATTTCATTATTGAGGATTAATGCATCTTTATTTTTACACGTCAGTATGACTTGGTTGGCAAGCTCGGAATATTCTTCGTTATTTATGCTCCCTTCAAATATAGCCGATATAATATCTTGTTGACAAATCATATGAGGTGGGATCTCTACAGTGTCATCAGGTAAATGTAGTATTTTTTCTGTTCTGCCTTCTCCAATTTTAATAAGCCAATCATTGAAATCAGTTTGGCCTTCTGATCTCATATTTTGTTGCAGTTGAAGATGGGTAAAATGTTTCCATACTATACTTGACTTTATACATGTTTCGATAATGTCAGTTCGATTTCCATGTACAACGACAGGTAATGTTTGTCTGAAATCGCCACCCAACAACATTACCTTTCCACCAAATGGAAAAGTATTCTCCATGACTTCACGAAGCAAACGGTCAATACATTGGAGGGCATAGCATGACATCATTGTGGCCTCATCTATTATAATTAATTTACATTTCTTCAATTTCTTTGCTTGTAAGGATGTCATGCGAATATCTGACACAGAATTTTCTAAAATAGGCACTGGCAGTTTAAATCCACTATGAACAGTTCTTCCACCTTCTAATAAAAGTGCAGCAATTCCAGTAGTGGCAAACGCCATTGCTATTTTTCCTTGGGCTCGTACTGAACTCATTAATAAATTGTACAAATATGTTTTTCCTGATCCGCCAGGTCCATCAAGATAGAAATAACGCTCTGTCACCATGTCATCATCTATAGCATTTTTAATGGCATGAAATGCTTGCAATTGTAGTGTATTTAAAGTTGCAAGTCTTTCTTCTGTTCTTTCTGCTTGTAGTTGAATGTCATAGTCTTCAAAGTTAATGTCATCTATAAGACCTGGATCAGGCAAATTAAAACTTGCACAACTTAATCCATGAGTTAAAAAGACTTCTTGGATTTCCATTAACGCTTTTAAGTGTGCAATGGGTTCATTGTATCGTCGCATAAAGTCTTCAGCCATATTACTTTTAAAAGTCTCCCACAAAGCTAATGCATTTGGAGCATTTGAGAAGATACAAATAAAAGCAAATTGTTCTCTCATCTGTCGTGGCATTTGACATTGTGCTGCTTCTTCTAAACATCTTTCCCACTCTGTATCATCAGCGAGTAAGTTTCTATGTCTTGCAGCTAAATGGAAGGATTCATATACAATGTCATTAACAGTTCTTAATTGTTCAAAACTTTGTGCTCCTGGAACATTTAAAAGTAATATCCGTAAGCAAAAACATTCAACATCTCTTGGACTGACTGTGTAAATTCGTGGAATTATTTTATTGCCTCTGGTTTTTCTTGGTCTCCATAATCCATTCACAAAAACATAGTGATATGGAATTTCAATATAAGTATTGTGTTGCTTCAGCATCAGTGGAATTTAATGCAAACCATGCAGTTAGTGTAGTGTGACGATCTTCACTTTGGGCCAATGCATTCATTTCATTTCCAGCATGGAAATAGACTAAATGTCGTTGTGGCAAATGTACTGCTAACCTATATACTGCATGTGATCTATCATGCATTTCAAATTTTAAAAGCCGCCACATAGCTTCTGGCGCACTGACATAGCGAGCATCTACATGAGATGCAAGTTCATCATGTACTAACTCACTACTTTCAGGGTTGTCTGCACTTTTGACGACTACAGTAGCTGCATCGTAACCTTTGTAAATATATTTGTAGACATATTTAATGGATTTGATGGAAGTGCAGGCTTCTACGTTGATGTGGGCGTTGTACTTCATGAGTAAATGTGGATTGTAGGGTACTACATATCTATTGTCCACTTTTTTTCCACGAATAATGGCACTATCTCCTTCTCTTCTTTTATAAAGTGGATATCCATCACAATTGGCATAGGTTTTGTCTCTATAATCTTTTGGAAATTCTTTGGAACATTTATTATTTTCCATACATGGTGATTGTGGATTAAGGTCACCACAGGGTCCATGAATCATGCGATGAGTAACAATCTCATATAGTCTACCATATAGTTCTGGATCTGGTAGTTCAGCAACAATGACTGCATCCACTTTGTCTGAAGTATCTAATTTATCTTTTTCTTGAAGTATTATTAGAAGATGTGCATGTGGAAGGCCTCTTTTTTGAAATTCAATGGTATATACATAAGCAAGACATTTGCCAAATAACTGATTTATAGTGAAGTCACGTATTAATTCATTTAATTTAATCTTAAAAACTCTGGCTACTAAATCTGGTCGATCTGAAGCAGTTTGTCCAAGAAGTAGATTTAGTGTAATTTCTGGCCATTGTGGATTACATGTAAATGTCACAAATAGATCGTGTTTGCCAAATTTTGTCACAATAGCCATAGCATCATTGTATCTTTCTCTCATATTCCGAGGAGATCCTTGAAAGGAAGATGGTAAAATTATGGCTTTGCCAGCTGTCATGTCTCTGCTTGTAGCCACGTCAGCAACATAGTCCATGAGTCCAGAATATTGTTCTACACGGAGTTTATCTTGTTGATATTTGATAAAGTTTAAATTATTTGCCTCAACTTGCAAATATGAATCAATAATCCATTGTTGTGTTAGTTTCCCACCACATAAAATTGGATTAAATACATTGCGAATGGCAATTTGAGCTACTTTAAATTCAAGCATAGAAACATTATTTCGGATTCTGGCTTTAGCATTTGGGTAACTGGGAAGAGTTAATTTTGGTTGCCAACCTGCTTCTCCGTGTGGGAAAAAGATGGGATATGTCATTGGATCTAAATTTGGACTTAAGATACTCATATTAATAAACGGTTGGTCCTCATTTCTAGGATATATTCGAATGTCTCTTTGAAATGGTGGTTCTCCTTCATCATTCTGAAACACCATTGCAACCTCATTTGTTGTTGGCAAGTTATAACGACGTTTATCAGTATGTCTGTCTCTTTTAAGCACCATATTAACCTTCGGCATTGGTAATTGATGTGTTTGTGAATGAAGTAGTTGTTCATTTTCTACTTCTGCCAATTTTTTATAAGCTTTACTGTAGGGATTGTTGTCCATAATGTTATTTAGCTCTATGAAAACAGTGGGTAAGCATTTTTTATTTTCTTCCATCTGCATACGTTGGTCAACAGCTTCCATTGTATCTAGGACATATAGTTGAGCAAATTTTCTTTTATTTCCTTCCTCTGGATGTAAATGGGAAGTGCGATGATAAATTTGTCCTTGGACTTTAAAACAGTAAGGACCATGTCCGGGTACATTAGCAGCTAATGTTGCCCCCATGGATGCAAAGGATATGGCACTATTGTAGGATCTTATGTTTGTCTTAAAATTTTTGTAGTTTGGAAAAGTAGGTTCAGTCATAATATTTTGTAAATAAATTGGAAATTCTTTCCTTTCTGGAAGTTTGAACTTGCCTTTTTGACAACAACTAATAAATTGTCCATCTCTGGGTCTCTCCTGTTTAAAATAATAAGCCTCACAAAACTGACATTGAGTAGTCATGTCCCCACAACTATGAACCTCTACTGCTAAAGACTTGAGTAGAGGACAATTTGCAAAGCATATAGGATTTTGACTTTCATATTCATCAGGTGAAATGTCATATAATGTTTCAACAACAGGTTCTAAATGTTTTGTTTTTTTCGTTGCTTTTCTTGGTATATGTTGTATTGTTTGAGGTAAAATGTCATGTAATGTTTCATGAAACGGTTCTAAATGCTTTGTTTTCTTTGTTGCTTTTTTTGGTATCTCTTGTATTTTTTCTGGTAAAATGTGATCTGATGTTTGAGCAACAGGTTGTAAATGCTTTATTTTCTTTGTTGTTTTTTTTTACATATCTTTCATTTCTGCAAGTGACAGTCTTTTGCTTGCAATTCTTTTGCGTTCTTTTTCTTGTCGAATTTCCTTCTTCTCCGGTGTCTGCTGGCTGTCTGCTCTCTGTCGTCGTTCTCTAGCTTGGCGTCTTTTCTTTTCTTGTTTACTCTCGTTATCAGCCATGTTAATCTGTAAAAATAAAATAATGTACCATTAGTTTATTTTGAGATGTTAAGTTGTTTTTCATGACAAATAGTTATCAATAGTGTGTTAACATTTTATACTTAATCAATTTCAATGCGGTCAATTGAATAAAAGTCTAAATAAGGCCATCAGATAATTATTTAAAGAAATTTTTATTTATTAAACATGTATCCAAAAGCAAGTGTTTCAGTAACTAAAAAGGTATTTTCAAAAAGATGTTATGTCCTTATTTACAGCACTATTCAATTTGTCAAATGGCAATTAAATTAGGGTTTAGGACTGGAATGTTACAATGACAAATTGTATAGATTCTGTGTTTTTAGACTTTTTTGGACTATGCCAATTTATTCTTTAAGTTTACATTGAAGTTTGTATTTAGTGTTAAAGATTATTGGCCCTAAAAGACAAATAAGAGATAGATGATAGATATTACTTTTTATACTGTACCTTGGTTGAAGTTTGATTTCAAGCAAAATTCTTTGTTGGTCCTGTGTTGAAAGCCTTCGTCCGATGGTCTGGTCCTGTGTTGAAAGTCCTCGTCCGATGGTGTAGTCCTCTGTTGAAAGTCCTCATCCTCTGGTGTGGTCCTCAGTTCCAACTCCTGTTCCGCAGTATCTGTTATAAAATAAAAATGAAAATGTTATGTTATTTGAATGTCTTTGTATTAATGAAAAAATGGCATTATTTCTGTGTTTTTCTACAATCCTTTTTGCTGCGCCACAATTTTGGTATGCTTCTGTAGGCTATTTTCTAAGGCTTATAGGTGGTTAAACATTAAAGAAGAATATTAATTAATTTTTCTCTTTTTTTACTTGTTATACTGTACCTTGGTTGAAGTTTGATTTGAAGCAGAATCTTTGTTGGTCCTGTGTTGAAAGCCTTCGTCTGATGGTCTGGTCCTGTGTTGAAAGTCCTCGTCCAATCGTCTGGTCCTCTGTTGAAAGTCCTCGTCCGATGGTGTAGTCCTCTGTTGAAAGTCCTCGTCCAATGGTCTGGTCCTCTGTTGAAAGTCCTCGTCCGCTGGTGTGGTCCTCAGTTGAAACTCCTGTTCCGATGTTCTTGACGCAGTATCTGATATAAAATAAAAATGAAAATGTAATATTATTTTAATGTATTTGTATGAACTAAAAAATGACATTATTTCTTTGTTTTTCTACAATCCCGTTTGGTGTCCACCACTTTTGGTATGCTTATTTAGGCCTTTTTCTAAGGCTTATAGATTGTTAAACATAAAATAAGTATCTAAATGTACTTTGGTATGTGTTTGTGTGAGTTTTCATACAATCCTGTTTGGTGCGCACCACTGTTGGTATGCTTATTTAGGCTTCTTTCTAAGGCTTATAGGTTGTTAAACATAAAATAAGAATGTAAATGTAGTTTGCTATGTGTTTGTGTGAGTTTTCATACAATGCTGTTTGGTGCGCACCACTGTTGGTATGCTTATTAATGTTGTTTTGTAATGCTTATAGGTTGTTAAACATAAAATAAGAATGTAAATGTAGTTTGCTATGTGTTTGTGTCAGTTTTCATACAATCCTGTTTGATGCGCACCGCTGATGGTATGCTTATTAATGTTGTTTTGTAATGCTAATAGGTTGTTAAACATAAAATAAGAATCTAAATGTAGTTTGCTATGTGTTTGTGTGAGTTTTCATACAATCCTGTTTGATGCGCACCACTGTTGGTATGCTTATTAATGTAGTTTTGTAATGCTAATAGGTTGTTAAACATAAAATAAGAATGTAAATGTAGTTTGCTATGTGTTTGTGTGAGTTTTCATACAATCCTGTTTGGTGGGCACCAATGTTGGTATGCTTATTTAGGCTTCTTTCTAAGGCTTATAGGTTGTTAAACATTAAAATAAGAATTTAAATGTAGTTTGCTATGTGTTTGTGTGAGTTTTCATACAATCCTGTTTGATGCGCACCGCTGATGGTATGCTTATTAATGTTGTTTTGTAATGCTAATAGGTTGTTAAACATAAAATAAGAATGTGCTATGTGTTTGTTACAATCCTGTTTTGTGTGTACCAGTTTGTGTGTACCATATGTTGCATACTTTGGCCCTCATTCAATTGCAGTTTGGCCAATTCAATAGGGTTCTAAATGTGCTTATTTGCAGCCCTATTGAATTGTCCAAAAAATCAATTGAAAGAGGGCCTTTGTTTGCTGGATTTGTTATATTGTGAGGGCCTCATTGAATTTGGTTTTTCAATAGGGCTCTATATAAGCACAGAGCATATTTTTGAACAGAAGTTTTTAGTTAAATTGAGCCAAATGTGCTTATATAGAGCCCTATTGAAATGGTCAAATCACATTTGAATGAGGCCCTCGGCCATTAAACATATTTAGGTCCTGAATCAATTGCGTTTTGACCAATTGAATAGGGCTCTATATAAGCACATAAATTTTTTTTGGACAGAAGTTTTTAGTTAGTGAAGACCTATTATGTGCTTATATAAAGCCCTATTCAATTAGCCAACTCAGAATTGAATAAGGCTCATGGTTCGGTTCCTTTTTATACTTAATACTTTACCTTGATTGAAGTGTGGAATGACAGAGGGTCCCCTCCTGCCAATCTTAATCCGCCGGTCTTCTTGTAGTGTCTGTTTGAAAAATAAAGTGAAATAGTGAATTATAGAATTTTTTATTTGTATTTAACAAACCATGGCCTTTTCAGCATTTAAAGTATTTTTGTATCTTACCTCTTCTTCTTTGTTGGTGTTCTTTAAAAGGGATTGTGCTTCACAGTGCACAGTGCAAATTGTTGAGAGACGCTGTTGATGCAGAGTCTGTTTGAATATTAAAAAAAGTAGAAAGATTGAGTTTTAGGTGATCTATTAAATTGCAGTAAATTAATTTCATTGAAATATACTTCTGTAATTAATTTGAATTAACATTATTTTTTGGTAGGGTCTACACACATATGTCACATACATGAAGCACATTTCCATAGTTGAAAGTAATTTTTTTGTGTGCGTGTGACATATCACTATACATGAATCACATTTTAATTGTTAAATTAACCTTATTTTTATTTTTGGCCAACATACATAAATGTGTGTGTGACATGTGACTATAGATGATACACATATATGTGCGTGTCACATATCAGTATACATGACTCATATTTTAATAGTATTTTAATAGTCCCAACTTATTTTTTTGTAATGTAATTTAAATGTAGTTGTTTAATTAGTTTGTTGCAGGGGCAATACACATAAATGTGCATGTGACATGTCACTATACATTATACGCATAAATGTGCGTGTCACTTGTCAGTATACATTATACGCATATATGTGCGTGTCACATGTCAGTATACATTATACACATATATGTGCGTGTCACTTGTCAGTGTACATAAACCTCTTTGTCTTCTTTAATTTTTTTTTTTGATGTCCTGTCTTGAAAATAAGTAATATATTATAGCTTACCTCTCAGTTGTAATTTGCACAATGTAAAGTAGTAAATTAGGAAAGAATTATCTTCTCAAGTTTTAGCAGCAGTTATCTCCGAAGTCACTCTGTTCATCACCTGAGGAGAAATGTATTTTTCTCTGTCAAATAGACAGTATTTATCAACTTGTAGAACATTCTGGAAAGTTAGACCGTTAGAACGTAATACGCATGCGCTATTTGCGTTCCAGCTTACAATTTGCGTTCCATCCGCCATTTTGTGCGTAGTAGTGGTTAAAATGGTGTTTAATATGAGTGTGATCCGTTCCGCATAGTATGTGTTTCATTATTGCGAGTAAGTGTAGTGTAGTTACGTCTGGAGCCTCGTTTTCGTTTTGTTCGGCGGCCATTTTTTCTCTCGCTTAGCCGATTTTCGGTCGTTTAAACTCTTTGTTTTGACTTAAATGGACGTGTAAATGAACTTTTGGAGGTGCCGGATGCCCCCCCGTGCTGTAAGTAAGCTTTTTATGTGTTTGTTGTGTTTATTTCTTGTGTTTGTGATGTTTTGATGCGCGGCGGTTGGAATGGGTCTTTCGCGGCCGTATTTTTTTCCGATGCGGCCGTATTTTGTTGCGATGTTGCCGTATTTTTTTGCGATATACGCAGTTAGCTTTTACGTGTACGACGCAGTGTATTTGTTTCTAAGTCGTGCGTATGTGTGTTAAGAGCGTGTGAAGGGCCTTTTTTACTGTTTTTTTGTTAAGTCTTGCGTCTGTGTGTCTGGGTGTAAGCGGGTGTGAGGCGACTTTGAGTTTTTTTTTGTTATGAAGTTGTGTGTGTGTGTATGTGTGTGTTAACACAGCCGATTTTGGGATGCTCCCACCACCGCAAATGCGGACCCTCGCTTCGCGAGGATCCGCATTTGCGGGGACGTTGTTGGGTTTTTGTTGGCTGGGCGGTTGGGTTTATTCTGTTAAAAAAGTCGTGTGTGTGTATGTGTGTGTTAACACAGCCGACGTTGAGCCTCCACAACCGCAAATGCGGGCCCTCGCTTCGCGAGGACCCGCATTTGCGGCGAACTGCGTCCCTCGCTTCGCGAGGGACGCAGTTCTTGCGGGCTCGCTACGCGAGCCCGCAAGCGTGAGCAACGAATCGTACGCTCACAACTATATATGTGATACGTCTGAGCACAGTTTACTGACATACACAATGAAATGCCAAAATAATAGTTTTGTGTGTGTATGTAATTATTGCAAATTCATGTGATACACAAAGCAATTATTTATTTATTATGGAGGGCAGCCACTACATGTTACACAGACATACATTCTGAAATCTTGCAATACTTACACACACCAGACTATGTTGGGATACATGAATGCTAAATGAGAGTTGTAGGAGGGGAGTCACGGGCACACAAATCAAAGTGAGCTAGTGCAGCAAAAAACCTAAATATGCCCCTGAAACAATAGCCTATGTTCTCCATGTTAGCATTATATGAAGATTTTCTGGCAGATTTGAATAAGTGGGATCTCTCACCTTCCCCCAAACAGCTTTATCCAACATCTATCACATATATAGTTGGCAGTTTCCAGAACGCTTACGATGTTGGTCACACTTTGCGATGAGAACTGGGAGTGGGAGAGGCTTGCAATGAGCACCAAAGGCGCTCATTGCGGGGCTCGCAATAAGCGCCGAAGGTGTTCAGAGGAGCAAAAGCCTCACATTGTGTGGCAAACAGCATTGCTAGCCTTACAATTTTATTCCCGTAATTTTTGTCGGGCAATTTCCTAGTCTTCTAATATAGGATGTTATTTTTCCTGAATGATCATGTTTAAGTTCAGTTGAAAATTATATTTGTTTGCTTTTTATAACTATCTTTTTTATGTTTATTTTTCAAATGATTGTGAAGACAAATAAAGTAAGCAGATAACAGGTGTGGTATTCAAATACACCAAAATACACACACACACTGAAGGACAAACGAGGTAACAAAGGTCTCTGTACTATTTTTGACAATAATGTTTTGATTGCATAAAAAACTAAATGTCAAATGACTACTGAGTGAAGAAACTGATGCAAATACCTTTCAAGGGCTGGTGTAAGAGCTTTTCATGTTAAGTCTGTTTTTCTTTCGTTCATCATTAATATTAAAAATGATTGTTCAAACAGTAGCAAAGGCTGCATTTAGCCATGAAATATTATTTTAAAACAGTTTATCTCATTAATCGACATTGCACTACTCCTCTCCACCTCCCTCATTGTCCTGACCACTTCAGAAAAGAAGAACAAACATTTCAACTGAGACAACATTAACTAGCTTGCTCTATAGAATAAGGGGCCTATAGTTACAATCCCATAACTTCCTGCATCTCCAAAATGACAGTGATCCAGGTAACCCACCCTGACTAATTCATGTTATCTCAGTGGAAATGTTTGTTCTCCTTTTCAGTAGGGCTCAAGCAATGAGAGATGTGGGGAGGGGTACAGAAGTGGGAGGTAATGAGATATATTGTGTTTTTAAATTATAATTTCTGGATAAAGCTTTACGTTGCTGCTGTTTGCACATGTATATCTTTTATGTTAGTGAATAGGGAAGTAAAAAAATTATTTAATATGAAAAGCACTTACCGTATTGGTGCGAATATAAGCCGCACCCGCATATAAGCCGCACCCGTAAAGTTCAAGGGGAAAAAATTGAAAAAAGATAGTACTCAAATATAAGCCGCACCCGTAAAATTAGAGAGAAAAAGACTTTCAAAGTGATCAGCCATTGCAAGAAACAGGCTTTCTAATTAGCACTGTAGCTTTTTTTTGCAGGTTACAGGCTTTACTGGATGTTAGAATCACTAAAACCGTAAATCGCTATTCAATACCGCAGTCTCAAGCACAAAAATCGGCACCCTTAACTCGCAATTGAGCAAATCGGCAGTCATTTTGCGTTCGCAAATAGAAGCCGCACACCTAACAAGCAAAGTTCGCAAAACGGCAATGATTTTTTTTACGGTCGCAAATATAAGCCGCACCCTTAACTCGCAAGCTCAAAATTCGGGAAAAAAGGTGCGGCTTATATTTGGACCAATACGCTATATTTAACTGCTGTCAGGTGCACCAGGAACTAACAGGCACATGCCCTTTAATACATGCTCACTGGATGCAGAATTCATAGGCAAGTATATAACTACTCACAGCTGCCTTTATACATTCAGCTTCCCGTGCTAGAGGTGGCGGCATTGTATAAACAAAATCTGTTTTACCTATTTTTTAAACCCAATGGTGGCACCTCTGTATATTATATTGTATGTATATCATCTGTATTTCTAGATGATAGGTACAAGTATAGCTGAGATTCTCTAAGCTTTGTAGGGGCTTAGAACTAGTTTGTTGAGGCTGTTATATACATCATTGGGACCTCCAATATATCCTAGGTGTCTACTCCTGTTAGGTTCTTCTCACTGCCAGGGTTTCAAGAAAGGGCAATAAGGATTTCCCACAATGCATGACCCATGCATGATCCATTTAGGCTAAGGTGATAAAAATTCCTTGAATACAAAAACTTTTTTTTTTTATAGATAATAATTACATCTTACATTTTTACAAATTAACAGGGTGGGTGGGTGGGATTTCAGTCGAGAGACCGCGCTGCTGTAAAAACGGTGCAAACGCGGACGACCGACACGCCCCCGACGCAGCTTATTGGCTAAATCGCCTCACAGGCTCCGCTGGGTCACGCGACGCTACGTTCTGACCCAGGAGGCCTGTGCAGCCTCCGTGTCATACATGAGCCATGCATGATCCATTTAGGCTAAAGTGATAAATAAAGGACTGAAATGGGAGAACAACGGGCCACAACTTTATAATAAACAATTGTAAACAACAACACATATGCCCAAAGCCCCAATGCTTATATTAAGCATGCCCTGTGAGGTAGGGCCAACGCCCACTTAGGCCAGTGGGCCGGGCAACTCACCTCCCGCCACGGAGCACGCAAGGGACGCCTCCCAAGACTGCGATCCCCCCCTGCTGGACATCAAAGCCAAGGCCCGTAAAACGCATTAGCTCCAGACCAATTTCCGTAAGGATGAACATTTCTGAAAAAGTCGTCGGCACCGACCGGCTCAAACTCCTTATAACGGATAGCGTCAAACCCCAACTTTCTAACGAAACTCGTGAGCTGCTGGTTGATCTTCTGTTTTGCTTTATCCAGACTGACCAGGTCGCGCGCGTTACGCAAGGATCTTCTTTTTATCATCTCAGACCAGATAAGAAACGTGCCTGGGAACTTCTTCATCCATTTTTCAACATCTCTTTTCATGACTTTCAGCATCCGTCTCATGGGCACCGTTCCCAGATCGTTCCCGCTGGCATGAATTAGTATAACGCTGGGCTGACCGTAACACTGCGTGTATGTGTCCAACAGCCCGTCCAACTGCGCCCATCGCAGACCCTGAATCCCGCACCACCGAACGTGCAAGTCCGTAACAGGAAAGCCCAGTTGTGTCTTTTCTTCGGTAACTGCAGCTAACCTGTGGGCCCAGTACACATACGAATGGCCCACAATCCACAGTTGCTTCTGTTCTCCTGAAAGCAGAAAGCAACAACCATTACACCACTGCACTCGGCCTCACATAAGAACGAAAACGCTCTGACTCCCATGTACTGATGCGCTTTACTGCAGCGTCGTGCAAACCCAGCCTGGCTGCCTCCATGGCTGCCCCAATACGGAAAGAATGTGTCCCGAATTCAGACTGCTCAAGCCCGAGCCACTGCAATGCACTTTTTAACACTTTCTTGAATTGATAACGTGATAGTGCCGTCCCATCAGCGTGTACCAGCAGCGCACACCGTCCCGCAGGTCGCTGCGTAAGCCACATATGGGCAACACTCCTTTTCCCACTTGGTTGGTCTCGGACCTCCGTAACCAAATTACTACCGTGCCTTCCTTCAGGACGGTATCTACCACTTGCAGTCCCCCCGAACCGTGTCTACTGTTTGCGACTAACTCCCCTATCTTAAACGCTCCGAAGAACGCCAGGAAAAAAGACCTTCGGAAAAGTAGAGATTCAAAGCGGTTTCTGCAAACCAACACCTGAGCCATTCTCAGTAACATGGAAAAGGTAATCGGCCGCCTGTTATCCGGCCTGCGATCACTGCTAAACATTCCGCACCACCTTGCGCACTAGGAACTCCTTTGTAAGGTCCCTCTGCCCAGCAAGCTTAAACATGAAAGCCAGCGCCATGACCTGTCTCCCTACTACGGCTCTTGTTTCGCCTTGCTTGGCACACCGCAGCAGGTACCAAAGCAGGATCCCTATGGTCTTATCTTCCGTCGTAGCACCACCGGCCATTGCCACTAGGCCATCCATTTTGCCCACACGCGTCTGTACGCGGTCCATATTGCCGGGGCAACAGACTGTCTAATGAGTCTCGTCACCTGGCAGCTCCAAGCTCCCAGAGTTCCGCGGGAATGCATTCCCCCAGGGCATTCGCCTGAGGGGCCAATGCCCTGAACCGTTCTTCCTGAAACCGAGAAAGGGCATAAGCAATCCATTTTCTACCACTGGAACATGACTCGCCTGGAACCATATGTTCAGGCAGAGACAGCATAGTACAAGATGACGGAGTAATCTTACTACTGGTATGGATGATGCCATGATGTTGTTCATGGCCTCCACCACCCCTATCTTATCTAAGTGGAATATGACACGCCGGTCCCTGAAAGCCGTACCCCATATGTGTACCGCCACCACCATGGGGAATAACTCGAGGAATGTAAGGTTCTTTGTTAAACCTGCTACCGCCCATTCCTCCGGCCAACCCGCGGCGCACCATCTCCCTTGGAGATATGCACCGCAGCCAACCGGTCCAGATCCATCTGTGTAAAGTTCTAACTCTGCGTTGGTGGCGCCCTTCTTTTGAAGAAGCGCCCGCCCCTTAAATTCAGCGAGGAAAACTGACCATACCCTCGCGTCATCCCGCATAGCCCTGGAAACTTTTATGAAGTGGTGCGGTTTCGCAATACCTGTAGTAGTGAGTGACATCCTTCTGCAGAATATCCTCCCCATGGGGATAATTCTACATGCAAAATTTAACTTCCCTAAGATAGATTGCTCTGCTCGCATGTCCACCACTTTTTCCCAGGGAAGACTGCACTCCATTGTCGTGGAGTCGATCCGAATCCCCAGAAAAGTCAACTGATCCGTGGGGCCCTCCGTTTTGTCATGGGCCAGCGGTACCCCGAAATCTTGACAGATTCCGGTGAAAACCTCCAGCATGAAACGGCAAGCGTCGTTCCCAGCTGGACCGACAAACAGGAAATCATCTAGGTAGTGCGTAATGCTCCTGTACCCCGCTTCCAGGCTCCCAACCCATTGCAAGAATTTGCTGAAAGCCTCAAAGTAAATACATGAGATTGAGCACCCCATGGGTAGACATAGGTCGACGAAATAGCTGCCATCGACGAAACACCCTAGCAGCCGGTGGCTCGACGGGTGGACCGGCAGCAACCTGAATGCTGCTTCGATGTCCACTCTTGCCATGAGCGCCCCAGCGCCCGCCCGCCTGACCAAGTCGACCGCCCGGTCGAATAATTCATAAGACACAGTAGCCTGGTCTTTTGATATAACGTCGTTCACCGAACGGCCTCTGGGATAGGAAAGGTGTTTTATTAACCTAAATTTACCCTTCTCCTTCTTGGGGACAACCCCGAGCGGAGATACGATCAAATCCTGAATAGGAGGGGAAGCAAATTGCCCGGACATCCTGCCCAGTTTGACCTCATTAATAACCTTGGCTTGAGCTACCCCTGGGAATTCCCTAGCTGACCATAAGTTCGGGACCAAGAGACCCTGAATATCAATACCGCATGGAATAAGGAAGCCCTCCCGGAAACCTTCTTCCAGGAGGCGCACGGCTTTGGCGTTGCCCGCCAATTTACCGTAGCGTTTTAGCCACGGCAGCATGGCAGGGAGGCGTATGGGCGTCCTGCCCTTTTGCAGGAGGCTCTCTCCCTCTACTCCCGTCTTTTGTTCTACCGCATCTGGCTAGGGGATGCTCTCCAAACATGCGTGCTTGAACCTGCAGTTCGGGGCCCATCTACAGACCCCTTCGTTATATGCGAAGCAGGTCTTGGGACCCGCTCCTGTGGTGTGGGTGGGGCCCTTTGCTCCACCGGCCCCGCTCCGAAAGGGCGGCGTGACTCTCATCGGTGTCATAATGTTCAACCAGTATGCCAAGTGAGGCCAAGTACTGGCGGAATTCCTCATCGTACCGCCACCAGGACGTGCCTCCATAGACTTTGTGGGCGTTGCGAATTTTGTCTATGTAAACGAATAATCCCCAACTCTGTTCGGGGTGTCGCTCACATAGTACGCAGGCCCAGATGGAGAATGCTTGAAGCCATGTATCGAACGTCCTAGGTAACCTCCCAAAGGACTTCCGCCGATCATCTCACTCCCTGAGGCCCCTCTCGGCCACTTCCAGTTGTCTAGACATGGGGAGAAGGGAGAACAATTTTTCGAACTCCATCCTCCAGATCTTTTCTTTAACCTCTTGGGTAAGATGTGCACCTAAGTTATCCAACGAGCACAAGACTATTGGTCTCATGGCTGCGTCGGTAACCCCTGCGTTGGTACTGCCAGCTACTGCAACAGGAACACCTGCCGGCTCGGGTGCCCCGACGGTCCCTATGGCCTCGGCCGGAGCTGTCCGCGCTGTCGCCACAATAGTGGATGGTTGGGAGCCACCTATCCAAGATCCCATCTCTTGCTCACTGACCGTGATGTTGTGCGCAGCTAACAGGGTCTTTAGCGACCCCAAAAACCCGGCCTTTGTGTGCGGGTGTTCTCTATCTCCCTTTTCTGCTGCTCAACTCAACATTGTGCGCTCACCTGCTTCCGGAAGCCTCGAAGTGGAAACGGCCAACGGGGTATCCCTGCGTCTCTCCTGACGCTCCGGGGACTCTGACCGTCTGGCCCTCCGCAGGCTCCTCCTCTTTGATCCGGTGCAGGCACAGCTGCACCGACAGGATCTCCTGCTTCTCGATCTGGATCTCCTTCTGGACCTGTGGGTGCAAGAGGAATAGTCACTAGCACTCCATGACCTGCATGCCTGTGCCCAATACCATCCGCTTCTTCTCTGAGGAGTGGTCCTGGTCACCTATGCTTGCGCGGCTGGAGTAAGCTAGCGCCGCAGCCTCTGCCGCCCCCCGTAGGGGTTCCCTTGAGACTTCATTAAGCGTTGTAACGTCTGGCTGTTGGTCGGTCTTAGACCCCTTTTGCTGTGGCCTAACCGTCTCGCCCTCAGTCTCAACTCTGGTACGTCTTAGTGGGGTGTGTGTGAATAGTAGTGGACTGTACCTGCTTGTAGCCTTCCTAGCTCGAGTGGGGCACGCCGGCCTCGCCACTGCCACTGTTACTGGCACGTCATCGATTATGACCATGCTGTACTGGCTATTTATTTCGCTGACCACTCTGTCCCTTCTCTCTCTCATTGTCGCCATGTTCCGCTCACCGCCTAATGGGCGTCCCTGTAAAGTACCAGAAGCACTGGTAGTATGGGAAATCCTAGGGACCGCCTGGTCGGTGCCATGAGGGTCTGTAGGAGCTTTATTAGGGCTCCCGGCTTTTTTCTTACCCCCTGCACCCCCTCTACAGGGTGGTAACAGGGTGTTTCTCGACCTTTGTTGCGGCCTGGGCCCTTTAGGCAAAATGACCGGTGGTGGCAGGAGTTCTAGGCCCTCACCTTCACCGCACGTGGACCCAGCGCTCACCTGTCTGAGGGGTATGGGGTCCTTGCCACCCTGAATCATAGCCCCCTCCTCTCTCGTGGCTCTGCTCACTCGTGGACGGGGGTCTGCTAGCCCTACAGTGGTGGGATGGGAATAAGTTTCCCTGGCACCGCCAGTATTGACCGGGCCACCAGCCTCCGCAGGCTGATCCTGCTCAATGTGCTGCGGGCCCAGCGTAGAAGGCATGGGAGGTCCCAGCCTCTCCTGCACCCACCTGACCCCTTGGCTTAGGGCCCGGGTCCTAACTTCGGCCACTAAGGCCTCTAAGCCTTCTGGATCCATGATTTAACTAACAGGGGGACACACAGGGGGGAACACACCAGACAGCAGCACCAGGTACAAGCACACACACGCAGCACAAGTAAAGACACAAAAAACAACACAAAACGGAGGGAAGAAAAAAAACAAAACACACAAGGTTAGCCTGAATAGTATTGCCCCTTATGTGCTAGTAAGCTGGGGATAAATTCTCAGTATTAAACCTTCCTACTGTGATTCTAAAGCTGCAGGACTGCGCTGCTGTGAAAACGTCGACTGACACGCCCCCGAGACAGCTGATTGGCTGTATGGCCTCACAGGTCCCGCTGGGTCACGCAACGCAACGTGCTGACCCAGGAAGCATGTGCAGCCTCCGCGTCATACACTCATGTAGCAGATTATTAGGCACTGCAACTTTACTTATGATGTAAACAACATGTCCCCTTTATTTTAACCTTTATTAAAATCAAACTAATTCACTTAATACAAGGCATATGAAGTTCAGAACCTTCACATTCTATAAGATCCTCTGCAATCCTGTCAGTAGCCAATGATCCATGCACAACATAAATACATATAATTGTTGTGACAGCACAGGGTACACCACTGCTGCTGAATGTGAGACTCTATTACACCTGTCTGACTGATGTTAATTTAACACTGAAGCAGTGTGTTGTAATCCTGGAGTCGTTGTGTCTGAGCCTCTCCCAGGAGGTCATCAATGCTTGGGCCAGTCCATTGTTATAGCGTCAGAGGTGGCCTTTTGGGAAGCTGGCTTATTCAACTCCATTCAGCTGTCACACAACAGGTCTACATTAGAAATCCCTTGATGAATACCCCACACAAAATATTCAGTATGTACATTATGCATAAATGAAATAGTAATATATGAAAAACTAAGATTCCTTAAAGGGCCAATGTAAGCTCTTTTTTATTTCACTTTTATTGAGAAAATAACGGAAGAATTTAAAATAATTGCACAGATATGATGTAGAAAAACAAAGTCTTACAGTTAGGGTGCAATACAAAATGTGATAGTTATATACTAGAAATGAGTATAGTGTAGACTAGAGAAGAGTATATGATAATATATCAGTTAGAGTTTATGTATTCCAACTCCTAAGCTTTTGTATTTTTTAATTATATAGGGAAAAGGGAAGAGAGACAAAAAAATAAAAATAGGAGAAGGAAGTCATCATATATGCAGCTCCAGATCGATTTCTATCCAGACTGCAATGCAACAAAGCATGGTGATGATAAAATAGGGATAAAAAGGGTTACTTTGTCACTGTGAACACTTATTGTGCAAAGGCACTTTCCAGGCCTGATGTCTTCGGGTTCTACTGGACCCCTTATTCCTCACATCAATAACAAAATCTTATCAGTTTTACCTAAAAAACATCTGCAGAATTTGTCACTATCTTACAGAAGACACAGCTAAAATTCGAAGACACTCTCTCATCATATCTCAACCCGACTACTGCAATTCCCTCCTTGCTGGCCTACCCATCTCTCGTCTGTCTCCCCTCCAATCCATAATGAACGCCTCTGCTAGTTTCATCTTCCATACTAAACACTCACAGCCTTATTAAATTGTGATTCTGTAAATTTAAAAGGGCTCTAATTAAGCACACAGCATATTTTTTTTACAGTTTTCAGTTAGTGAACTTCTATCCAAAAGCAAGGTCTTCACTAACTAAAAACTTCTGTAAATAAAATATGCTGTGTGCTTAATTAGAGCCCTTTTAAATTTACCGAATCACAATTTAATAAGGCTGTCAGTGTCTGCAGCTCCTCTCTATCAGTCACCCCACTGGCTTCCCATAGCCTCCAGAATCAAATTTTAAATCAAGACCCTACATATAAAGCCCTCAAAAACAGTGCCCCCCCTTATATCTCTGCTCTTGTTTCAAAATACTCTCCCAACTGCCCTCTTCATTCTGCTAATGACCTTCTTTTTTCCTCCTCTCTTATCACCTCCTCTCACTCCCGCTTTCAAGACCTTTCTCGTGCAGCCCCTACTATCTGGAACTCCTAGACTCGCTCCACTAGACTATCTTCCTGCCTTTAAAAAAATCCCTAAAAACACAATTCTGCAATTTCTTAAGCTTGGGAGAACATGTTTTTTCTTTTTACAAACAGTACAACTAAAGAGTCAGCCCTGATGCGAAAGATATTGCGGAATTGTAGAAGATCACAGACAGACGAATATTAGGAAATAAGCAAAAGCTTGGAGGGTAGTAATACAATTATTTATAAATACCAGTAGAGTTAATAGAGTAGACATTTCCTAAAGCACAAGTCCAGGAATAAGAAGGCTAAGTTATTTCTTAGGTGAACAGCACTAAAAAAAATATTATTCCTCTTGGGATATACAATTCTTGTGTTTTTAATACTGTTTTTACTCAAGTTTGTCACATGTAAAATAAAATGAAAATCAATATAAAAAAAACTTTTAATAAATGACAAATACAAGATATACTTTAAAGTACTCTGAATGCAGGACTGGACGGGGAAGAGACACGGGGGGAGGACAGGGAGGAAAGAGACACAGGGGAGGGGGAAAGACACAGGGGAGGGAGAGGTGGGGAAGAGACGCAGGGGAGGGAGGGGGTAAGAGACACAGGGGAGGGGGAAAGAGACACAGGGGAGGGAGAGGTGGGTAAGAGACATAGGGGAGGGGGGGGAAGAGACACAGGGGAGGGGGAAAGAGACACAGGGGAGGGAGTGGTGGGGAATAGAAATAGGGGAGGGAGGGGGGAAGAGACACAGGGGAGGGGGAAAGAGACACAGGGGAGGGAGAAGGGGAACAGACATAGGGGAAGTGGGAACAGACACAGGGGAAGGAGAGGTGGGGAAGAGACACAGGGAAGTGAGAGGAGGGGGAAGAAACAGGGGAGTGAGAGAAGGGGGGAAGAGACGGGGAGTGAGAGGAGGGGGAAGAGACACAGGGGAGGGAGAGGAATGGGGAAGATACACAGGGGAGCGAAATGGGGGGAAACAAGGGAGACATGAGGGACGGGGGGAAAGAGACACAGGGGAGGTGGAAAGAGACACATAAGAGGGAGGGGGGTTAAAAACACGGGGGGGAGGAGACACAAGGGAAGGAGAGGAGGGAGGGAAATGAGACACAAGGGAGGAAGTAGACAGGGGGAGAGACTCACATTAAGCGCCAAAGGCGCTCATTGCGAGACCCATGATGAGCGCCAAAGGCGCTCATCGCAAGGCCAGTAAAGAGGAGGGGGAGGCTCCCATTGTGTGGCAAACAGCATTGTCAGGCTTAACTTTTTATTGCGACATTTTTGACGGGCAAGTCGCTAGTCACATATAATAGTTGTCAAACTGTGAGTTGTCGTCACGCTTGCGAGCCATGCAAAGCAAGGCAAGCTGTTGAGGCACGAGCTCGGAAAAAATACGACTTTAACAGCCAAACCACTGAACTGGAAAAGATGCAGAAAACACACAAATATACCCCAAATTCACTTACACACTCACAAACAGCACAGGGGGAGAGCCAGGGAGCCTGTGAGTGAGGTTGCAAGTTAATTTGAGGCATATTTTGTCTTTTTTAGCGATTGAAAATTGCTGAAGTGGCAGAAAAAACATAAAAATTCTGAAACAAGATGAAAACGAGGCTCAGCAAGGCTAGGCACGCAGAACTTAGAAAATACACAACGGCAAAGACAATAATACTTACACCAACGACGCCAGGCACGCGGGACTTAGAAAATACACAATGGCAAAGACAGTAACACACCAACAACGCCAGACACGCAGGACTTTGAAAATAAAACCAATGGCAGTCAGCGCCCGCCACGCAAAGATTCAGCAGAGACTCAGAGGCGAAAGACACAGGGAAGGGACGGGGGGAGATGGTGGAAAGAGACACATGGCAATCACAAGCACAAAATTTGCATGTTGCCGAGGCCTGTAATGAGCGGTAAAGTAGATGGTTGTAGAGGCTCTCAATGAGCATCAAAGGCGCTCTTTGCGAGCCACGAGATGATTGCCAAAGGATGGTCATTACCTAATCAATGAGCGCCAATGGCGATCATTGCACTGGTGGAGATGAGCGCTGTAGATGCTCATCCCGACAACCCGCGAGACGTACGCAAAATTACGGCCCATAATACGAAGTACACTAAGCACGTAGATGGATTGCGGGGCTCGCAAAAATACAAAATACGACTTAGGCAGCTCATGAATACACAAAGTCTGAAGTAATCAGTGGTCAGGAGGGCACTTACCTGGGGAGGCTGCGAGGAAAGTCAGGCGGAGAAGAGAGGCAGCGGGAGCAGCGGTAGAACGTCGGAGCGACAGGATCGGCAGGAGCGGACAGCGTGGCTCGGGGGAGCTGGCGGAGGATTCTAGGCTGGGAAAAAAGCAGAGCTGGCACGTCGGAGCTGAAGACGGAGGGTGAGGAGATGATCCTGACAGGCAGGTCTGGAAAATGGGGAGCAAAGGTTGTCAATATGGAGCCCAAGGAAGGTACAAGGGGCCAAAAAAGAGGGACACCTGCGGGGGAGCAACAAAGACAGAGCAAAGTGGCGAGAAAAGAAAAGTAGGTAGCAACAACTGCCGGGATTAGGAGGGAAGAACAGAAAGATCAGCAGGGGCAGTCAAGGTGTCAGCAGAGAGACGGAAGTGAAGCAGAGATGTGGCTGTCAGGAGTGTTGTGGCAAAGGTCAGGAGGCCAGCAAAGCTGCAAAAAAAATCAAGGGAAGTAAGAAGGGTCGGCAGGCAGCGAAGACAGCTGGAAGGAAGGGCTGCAGCAGAAGAGAGAGCAGGGGGCAGCAGGGGAGCTGGGAACAGGGCAAGAAGAGGAGGGAGAAGAAAATGCAGACAAGAAGCAAGAGATTATGGAGAGAGAAGAGGCTGAGGTGGAGCAGGAAGATGGGTGAGCCCCAGTGGGCTTCTTCAGGGAAGAGGAGGAATCTCAGTGGAGCAGGGAGTCTGCGGGTGTGGCAGGGAGAACATTATCGTTGTGTTGCCCTGTGTCTGTTTATTGTGTACCAGATGAAGGGACGTCTGCCGGGACCGGTCAATGGCCAAGGAGTGGTCGTCAAGAGGCATCAGCAGGACAGCTAGACGCAAGGCAGCGGCCGACGCAGCAAGAAGCTTGCCTTTCAGTTGAAACAGGTTCATCAGGATCCCGCAGGGGACCCAGAGAGCAAAGGCTTCAGGAATTGTTGAAAGGGTGCCGGCAGAGGCGGTAAGGAGAGGCATACAGCAGGAACAGCCGTACGCTCTACCCGGGAAAGATGTCAAGGTCAAGAAGGTGGACTCCGGATCCCAGAAGGTAGCATGGTGAGCATGTCCATATAGATAGGAGCAGAGAGAGAGAGGTCTGCTAGTCATTACAGATACCGACCCAGAGAGATAAGTCACAGGGACCATGTACGGCCTTCGGTTTCGGACAGGAGGTCACAGAGACTGAGAAATGAAAAGGTCAGCAGCAGGAGCGGACGGTGTCCATCCTCAGTGGGTGAAAAAGATAACACAGAGGTCGGCAGCAGGAGTGGAGCAGTCCATCCTTTGTCGGAGGAAAGGATAACAGAGACGTCGGCAGCAGGAGTGGAGCCGGTCCATCCTCAGTCGAAGGATAGGATAACAGCAGGAATAGACTGCCCACAGGTGCTACTGCCCCTGCTACTGGCAGGAGATAAAGGGGTGAGTGTAATGCAAATACAAACGGTAGAGTTGAAGATGTTAGTAATGTCCAAGAATTAGTGGCAGGATTAACAGGGCTATTAGCTAAATTTACAGGGGGTAAGGATCCGGGCCCAGGCAATGCATGGGTGGGACAGGTAGCTGCAAGTAGCAACACTCGGTTAGGGAGTCAGATGGTAATTGAAGCAGTTCTGTCCAGGGTCGAGACGGGGCATCGGAATGAAGAGCCAGCAGTTAAAAATGCAGAGGGGGTTAAGGTTGCTAAAGAATGGAGGGACTCGGTATCAGTGTTAAAAGAAGTGGATACCACAAGCCAGAAGTTGGCTTTATGCTCAATAGGCCCTATCAGGGATCATGTGTCAAAAGAAATTAGAGAGAAAATATGGGACAGAGACTTTCTAGAAATATTCTTGTTGCTCCCGGTAGATAGTTTTGTTGAATTTAAACATGATGACAAAAAGTAGGATTCAAAGAAAGAGGAAGAGGAGAGAAGGAGGAATTATAGAAAGATCCCTAAAACTTTTGGTAACTGGTTACAGGCGCATGTCATACTTGCTAGCATAATGGGGGGAAAAACTCTGGAGTGTTGCTCGGCCTTGTTCTGCTATTTAGACGAGATTGAGGGTATTCACAGGACATATGGGGGAGTAGGGTCGTGGCAGTATGACAAGAAGTGCAATTTCATGTGCCTATTTTGAAAAGTTCAGTACATTTTTACATTGGGTAATCCTGTTGTGCATGATCTAGACGATTTTTTATTTATAGGCCTGTATGAGTCTCAGGATTGTAGTACACTATTTCAGGAATTCCAGGTATTGGCAGGGGAGTTTGGTATTCCGTTAGCGGAGAAGAGGTCAGTTGACCCGTGCCAGGGATTGCGATTTCGGGGAATTCACATTGATTCGGTTTCTTTTGAGTGAAGTTTACCTTGGGAGAAGGTAGTGGATTTCAGGTAAGTGGTGCAGGAAGTGTTGGCAGCAAAGAAGGTTAAATTGAAAGTTTTGCAGTCTTTGCTGGGAAAGTTAAACTTTGCTTGTCGCATTATTCCCATGGAGAGGATATTTGCAAGGAGGTTGGCGCTAACTACTGTCAGGGCCAGCCATCCTCATCATCATATAAGAATTTTAGGGGAACACAGGGAGGACTTGACAGACTGGGATTTGTTTTTGCAGAATTTCAATAGGAATATGTTGATGCTAAGGAGTCCAGTGTTTAATGAGAGTCATTTACTGATGCATCAGGTTCCATAGGTTTTGGGGCATATTTTGGTGGACATTTGTGAGCAGAGCGTTGGCCAGTGGAATGGAAGAAAGAGAAGGTGGGGAAAAATTTTATGTTTTTAGAGCTGTTTCCTATTGTGGTGTCAGTCATGTTGTGGGGGGAGAAGCTGAGGAACCAACATGTGATTTTTAGGTGTGACAATCAGAGTGTAGTGCAGGCAATTAATGCAATTACTGACTCTTCGTCGCCAGTAGTGAGGTTGCTGCGGCAATTGGTTTTGAATTGTCTGCAATTCAATATACTGATAAGGTATACACACATTGAGGGAGTTAAAAATGGCATAGTGGATGCATTGTCAAGGGAACAATGGTTACGTTTTAGGGAGGAAGCACCAATGGTGGATGCTGAGCCAACTCCGATCCTGTTTGCTTTATGGAGTTCTGGAGTATAAGGAAGCAAGAAATGTGTCGGGACGAGGAAAATGAAAAAAGGGGGGGGGGGGGGGACAGTATGTGTTGTCAATATGAAAATGTAATTAATATTGAATGGTTTATGCTTGTATTTTTTCAGGGTCCCTGTTACATTTGTGGATTGTGGGACACTCATTCATCTATTTGGTGCGAAGGGCAGCTGGAATCAGTTGAGCTTTCCGGAAGAGGTGATGCTGGTGAAGAGGTTTGGCATTAGGGGAGCAAGTATTATTGACAGTTGCGGGCCTGCCAGGGAGGCTCCTCCCCCAGACTTATTGGTAATCCATGGTGGGGGCAATGACCTAGGATTCATGCCCATGAAAGACCTTATTAGAAAAATTAAAAGGGATGTGTTAAGGCTTTTAGAATTATTCCCTGAATTATCATTTGGTCTCAGATGACACCTAGACTTCATTGGAGGGGGGCTAAAGATCAAAAAAGGCTTGATAAGGCGAGGTGCAGAGTTAATAATAAAATAATGGCGTCCTTTGTAAGGAAACTGGGGGGTTTCTCAATTAGGCACAGGGAACTTGAGATTGCTGATAACAAATCTTATTTTCTAAAAGATGGGGTGCATCTAAATGAGATTGGATTGTCACTGTTTAATTATTCTGTCAAGGTGGGTATTGACCAGGCCATGGCGAGTTTTGGCGGGGCTGAGCCCAGAGGGCTTGGGGGTGGTGGGGGTTCTGCATCACCCTAGGAGGGAGCTCATTAACTGTTTAGGTTTCCGGTTAGTGGTCGTTGCCAGGAGTCCCTAGGGCACGGGGTCCCATGGGCCCTCTGGCTGGGTGGTGAGCTCTTTCAGTGTAGGAGTGTGCAGCCCCTCTTGTTATTCATGTTATGTTATTAATAAAGCTGTGGCCAGGTTATGCCCAATACAAGTGTGTTTGTTTATATTGGGTAAATGGGGTAGGTTAAGGTACACTCGAACCTTTGTCACTTATGCTTAGGTCAAGATTTTGTAAAAAGTACAGTCTTAATGAGCTGCAGAGGTAGACCCAAGCAGGTGCTATTTATATGATTTTAGTCAGAAAATCTGAGCTTTAAAGCACTTCTTAATAAAATAAAGTACATAAAAGTAAATAGATGTCCTGGACCCCTTTTTCAGTTCCTGGATTGTTTCTGATTGAGCCACAATAATGGACACACTGCTTGGCTCCAGCCACTGGAATATGTGCATAAACACCTCAATTGTATTATAATCTGTTTTGTCCCATTGTTTGCCAGGTAAAGTTAATGCATTCTATTTGAGGCCTGGACAACTAGGCATGGAGACAGCATTATGTGTATTTGGAGGTTGGCCTATTGTTCACAGGTGCCAGACCGGATGCCAGACTATTAGACCCCATGTGGAGTCAGTCTCCTGGTTGGTCTGCCACGTCCTGTCATTGTTGTGTTGTATACTCCCCCCTCTGTTTCTAACCCCTATAAATATTGTTGACTTTCCAAAAATAATAGCAGTTCACTGCTGAGACATTTCAGAAATGGTATGTTCTTATTGCTCCTGGCGGCTGCTATACTGATCCTATCTCCACCCTGCAAGTAACTTGTCCTGGTCATTACCAGTAGAAGGTTACTGAGACACCTGGAAGTGCTGATTTCTAAAATGATTTTTTTGATTTTACATTCTAGATTTTCAAAAAAATAAATGCCTTATGTTTAGTACTTTAGTATACCACTTCCGTTTTATATTTTCTATTATTATGAAACCACAACAAGAAAAGGAAAACTCGAACAAAAACAAAAATAAAAAATATATAAATTAAAGAAAAAAACAGTTAGATAATAAATAAATAAATAAATAAATAAATAACAAGGGAGTCAGGAAGAGAGCTAAGGCACCGAGATATGACTGTATATTCATAAACAGATGATTCATTATCAAAACTAAACCTCCAAGCAATTCTTCACATGAAGATTAGTTACTTTTCAGTAGTGTCCAATTTAGCATTCAGGCTAAGTTACCTAGAGAGTCTTCTGTTTTTGTACACTAACATCCAGTAGTAATGCAATTCTTAACCTTTACAGCTAGGTAAAATATAAACTCTTATTCAGAAACTCACACGAACCAGAGTTTCCAAGACCCCCTCTCAAGCCTCCTCCGCCCCAGGTCTTCCTCTTACTCAATTTTGACAACTTTGCAATCTCAATCAAATCAATGGCGTGCTAAGAGACAACTCCAACCAGGGATTCCAGATTTTAAAGAATTGTGGCATTGTGTCTAAGATAGCACACATTAATTTCTCATTTATTGATATATAATTAATTTCCTAATAACCTCCTGCAAATTTAAAGTCCCCGACTTCCACTGACTGGCAATGTGTACTTTAACAGCATCTGCCATTATCTGGAACAACTTGTTCCGGCTCAATGATAAATTTGGAAGTTCAATCCCCAACAAACAGGACTCAATGGTTGCCGAAACAGTTGTTTCAAACAATGACGCAGCGAGTAGTGCTAAGTCTTTCCACAGCTTATGCACCACCGGACAAAGCCACCAAGTGTGAATATGGTCCCCTATCTGTTGGCAGCCTCTAAAACAGCTACTGCTTACTCTGGGGTCATATTTGTGGAGTTTATCAGGGGTACAATATATCCACTGGAGGACTTTGATAGATGTTTCTCGGTATGTATAATTAAAGGTTACCTTACTTAAGTTCGAGAACGATTTTTGCCATTTTTTCCATTCCCATTCCTCCCCAAGCTCTCTCTCCCACCCACGAATGTATGTTGGTTTCTCTGTATTTTTGGCTTTTGAAAATATATCATATAAAGAGCCTATTATTCCTCTAGCAAGTGGAAGGGTTTTACATGTTACAGAGAACCAGGAAGTTTTCGGAGGCCCAAATCTTTTAAGCAGCTCACTGACCCAGCTTCTTATCATCAGATAATTGTAGAACTCTTTGGAAGGGAGGGCATATTTCTCGTCAAACTGCTCAAAAGTCATCAGGTGACCTTCCATGTACCAAGAACCTGACCTGTCCAAGCCTCTAGAGGTCCACCAGTGCTTTGATGTCATACTCAAATTTGCCCAAATTTCAGGGTAGGAGAGAACTGATGCTAGGGGGGATGCACCCACGTGTAGCCTGTTCTTGGCCCTAGCCCACCTCCAAGAGGTTATAATTAGATTTATTGTAGCATTCTGGTGATATTCAATCGGGCTCAGCCCCTCATGTACCCATATTAGTGTCTCCCAGCTATGAGGGTGCATTTGTTGCTGTTCTAGAAATACCCAATCTGGCTGATGTTTGACTGAGTGTGCTAGTGGCAACTGAGCTAGTCGCGCCGCCTTAAAATAGTCCCGCAAATTGGGGCATGATAGCCCCCCCCCCCCCTTCTTATGTTTTACCATTAGTTTTCTGGATATGCGAGGGTTCTTATTTTTCCAAATGTATCTAAAAATACTAGATTGGGACCGGTCCAGGTCCTTCAGGGACATCGGCATTGGAAGCCTTCTAAAAAGATATAAGATCTTTGGCAATATGTTCATTTTAATTGCCGCTATACGGCCGGTCCACGAGAGTGGGTAATTCCTCCATCTCAACAAGTCCTCGTTCAGTTTTTTATACATAGGGGGATAATTTGCCATGTACAAATCCGATAGCTTGGGTGCAATGTTAACCCCTAGCTACTTTATATGTCTGGCAGCCCATGAAAAGGTATATATAGACTGCAGAGAATAGCAGGACAGTAAATTAGTGTGGAGGGGCATCCTAACACTAAGGGACTGCAGGGGACTGAGACCCACTACTCTACACCCTCCCCTGGGAGATAATAAGACCCTGCTCACCTCCAGAGGGAAAGGGGGAAAGCCTGTTTGCATGATATCCCTGCCAGACGTTTTTAAAGGGCCAGTACCACATAAAAGGGCCTTTGAAAGAAGGGTTAAAAAAAAAAAAAAACAGGGGGCACAGGGATCTTCCCCTTATGTTGTGAAAAGTCATTGAGCTTAAAGAACTTTTCCTCAAAAGTTTTATTTTCTCCAGCAGCAGCATAACCTGCAACTGAAACTGCCTCTGTCCTGATCACTTTAAACTCCAACCCAGCACAGCCACTTAGTGTCCATTCACACCTATTTGCAGCAGCATTATAGAGACTGACTTAGGTGAAAGAGACTACAAAGCCACCTTTTGTCTTACCACTTCCACTGCAGCTAATAACAGAACATTACAATTTGGAAATTCATACAAACTCCAGAGCTGCAAACCAAAATCACTGGGGTTGAGCTGGAAAGGGAACAAGAAGTGCTCAGCACTAGCTCCTCAAAAAGCACAGATAAATCAACCCAAAAACAGTAAAAGGCAAACTCCTGATAATATATCCCTAACAAGGTGGGAAGATAAAACAGAAGCGGAACAACCTCAACACTATACTCACGGACTAGACAAGGGGTCGAATTAATGCCCATGAGCAAGAACGGGCACTATCAACAAGGAGCCCAACTCATTCACCAACCCCAAGGAAGATAACAAGACAAAAGAAACCATGAAAGACGAATAAAAAAGGGGAGAAACAGCAGGAACTCCAAAAACAGATAACCAACCAGAAATGACAGATTAAAGCCAAATCAACAAGATGCAAAGGAAAACATAACCAAACAGCAAAGGGTCACAAGCCAAAGGGCAACTACACCTAGCGACTACCTAAGCTCTACAAAACCACACCCTCCCAGATACAAGATGGGGAAAAGTAGGAAAAGTGTACCAAGCAAAAGTATAGAGGAACACTTCAAACCCACAGAGCACTTTCACCTGACAACAACACAGACAGCCATGGATCCACCGGAAACCTCGGAACCAGAAGATGGCGCCACTCCTCCATCTCCACACATGGATGTCTCAGAAAAATCAATGGAGAAATTTGAAAAATGATTAAAGGACTACATAACCTCAGCAGTGAGGGACATCAGGAAAGAGATCCACGATATCGGACAACGGACCCACCAACTAGAGGAGATAACAGATAAAATAATAGAAACACAAATCAAAGACAGAAAAGACATCACCAACAACACGGATAAGATAGCAGAAATGGAAAGCAAATACGAGGACCTGGAAAACAGGTCCCGTAGATACAATTTAAGATACAGAGGCATCTCCTCCCAAGTCACAGAACTGAAGCAATATATAACAGCAGTAACCCACACACTACTACCAGAGGGTGGAATAGAAGAAGATGAGATTGAGAGGGCACACAGAGCCCTAGGACCTGCTAGAAACACAAACACACCAAAAGACGTCATTGTCAGATACTTAAAAGAAAGCACTAGAGATCTCATTCTGTCAGCAACAAGGAAGATAAGAGCTAACAAAGGCCCGGATGGCAGTGACCTGCAAATTTTCATGGACCTCTCTCCCATAACTTTGGAAAAAAGGCGAGCAATGAGACCAATACTGCAAACTCTCATTTCACATAGAATCTCCTACAGATGGGGATTCCCATTTGCCCTAATCTTCCAGGCGAACGGGTCATTTCATAAAGTCAATAACCCAGATGAAGGACACAAACTTTTACAACAACTACAACTAAAACAACCGCCCGGACAAGAACCACATACCAACAATGACGCAAGCCAAAGGCCCATTAGGGCCTGGACGGAGACTACCAACAGTAAAAGCACAAAGAAAACCAGGCAAGAAAAGCCCACACCTCCAAGAGACACAGCAAATAAAAATCAGGAGAGAGTCACCTGAACAAAATAACCGTACAAACTCATCATTACGACAAAACTGGTTGAATCACCTCTAGGAATAATGAACAACAAACAAAACAAAGATCATCTCAGATGCTATACAACTGCAACAAATAACACAAGAAAACAGCAAAGACATTAGCAACAAACACACCCGGTTGCTCGCACACGAAATAAATCTTGACATAAAGGATGATTAAGCTGAAACACACATGGAGTTCCTGTAGTCAGTTCAGATACAGGAAAACATCAAATTTGAGTAGTGTGCTAGGCACTACTAACCAGATATACACAGACTGAAGAGAACCCTTCATAACAGAAGGACACTACAATAAGGAACTGAATTAAATAATACAGAATAGGCACTAGGTCACGGTTATTCTCCCAGAGGGAAAGCGGAGAACAGATCCCCTTTACTCTCTAAACTAAGGGTACTTCTACTAAAGTGCCAGGAGAATTTGTTGTTTACCATGGTTGCTTATTACAAGTTTACGCTAAACGAATGTTATGTATTTATGTTATTCATGTTACTAAAGTCATTTTGTGTTTGCTTACATTACAAGCGGCTCCACACAATTACACAAGGTCACGAGCCTCAAGGTCAACTGGACTCCGCAGAGAGAGGGCCCCGGGACCAGGAACAACAGACAGGTGAGAACAACCTACACAGACAAAAACCACGACACACACATGGCAGAGGTCACATTTAATCTCATTTCCCATAACGTAAAGGGTTTTAATACCCCTTTCAAAAGAAGGAAGGCATTCCTCTTTTACAAAAAGTATAATCCGGCGGTGCTCTTCATACAGGAGACACATTTTGCCCAAGACAAACTACCAAAATACCTTCACAGGGAATACCCTACCTTTTACTCAGCCACACAGAAAACCAAGAGAGCAGGGGCCACAATAATAATACATAAATTGTTCCCATTTCAATTAGAACGTAAAATCGTGGATAAGGAAGGGGACTTCATTATCTTAATTGGATCGATACTAGGGAAAAAAATCACCCTTATAAGCCTCTACGCACCCACCACTGCGCCACACAAATCCCTAATCAAACTACTGAATACCTTAATCCCTCTAGACACAGGGAAGATTATTTTGTGGGGAGACCTCAATCTCACTCTACAAGCCACACTGGACAGGTCGGGAAATAAATCAGACTTAAGATTTAGTAAGCAACTACAAAAGATTCAAATGCTAATGCAAAATAATAACATAATAGATGCATGGAGGGGACATCACCCCCTGGAAAGGGAATACACCTTCTTCTCCCCCACACATCAAACGTACTCCTGAATAGATATGATATTTCTGGACTCTGGGTTGTTTGACCACTCTAGCAAAGCACAAATAATCCCCTGTCTATGGTCCGATCACTCTGCGGTGGCCATCACTTTGAACCTGAACACGGGGTTAAAATCCAAATTTAACTGGAGATCCATTATAAGGATAGCCACCACTTACAAAAAGACCCTTAATCAAAAAGAGGCAGACTTAACTAAAAAAATACACAAACTAGAGACCTTAAACCAAATGAAGCTGACCCCTACAAGGACAGCGGAAATAGTAAAAACAAGACAAGAATTAGATAACATTCTAACAATTAAAACAGAAAGAATAATGCGCAGATCCCAACACACATTCCTGAAGCAGGCAAACAAATGATCCCCAATGCTCGCCAGGAAACTGAAAACAAAACAACACAACAATCAAATATTCCAAATAAAAACAGCAGATGGCCATATAACCCAAAGCCAATCCAAAATACAAGAAACCTTTAAAAACTTTTACCAGAAAATCTACACATCAGAGAAAACCTCTACAACACACCAGATCCAAAACTATCTAAGTGGCCTAGATTTACCAGAAATATCAACCACAGATTTAGAAGCCCTTAATACAGAAATTACATTAAATGAAGTCAGGGAAACAATTGAAGCAATGAAACTAGGAAAGGCGCCAGGACCAGATGGGTACCCAAATATTTATTACAAGACATTCACTGATCACCTGTCACCATACCTAGCCAAATTATTCAACGCCATACTCAAAGGGGAACAGATAGCTCACGAATTCACACAAGCAAGCCTCATTTTCTTCCCTAAGCCAGGCCGCGATCCCATAGAAGCCAAGAACTATCGACCCATCTCCCTATTAAACGGCGACCTTAAGATACTAGCAAAAATTATGGCCTGCAGAATCTCAAAATTCCTCCCAAAATTGGTACACAAAGATCAAGTTGGTTTCGTGCCATACAGACAGGCGGGGGACAACATCAGAAGGATAATGAATGTTATGCATATAGCCAAGGCAAACAACAAATCACTCTGCACCATCGCTTTTGACCTAGAGAAAGCCTTTGATTCCCTAGAGTGGGGCTATCTGAAAGGAGTGCTACACAAAATGGGGATCAGGGGAAATTTTCTCAACGTCTTTAACACCCTATACAATAAACCCAAAGCATTCCTGAAACTAGAAGGGGAAAACATAAATTCCATTGACATAGAATTAGGGACGAGACAGGGGTGCTCCTTGTCACCATTACTATTCGCTTTGGCGATAGAACCTCTCGCACAGAGAATCAGGGCGGATGGGGGTATCAAGGGGGTTTGGGCTGGGTCCCACCAATTCAAATGCTGCATGTATGCAGATGACATTCTATGCACTGTGACCGAGCCAGAATCCTCTATACCCCCCCTGCTGGAGACCCTGGACCAATTCGGAATGATTTCGGGATTAAAAGTTAATTATAATAAAACTGAGGCTATGGGCTCCAACATTCCGGAACAAACCTTAACCAGACTAAAAACAAAATATAACTTTACATGGTCCTCAGACCAAATCAACTATCTGGGAATAAAACTGACCCCAGACCTGTCTGGGCTGTATGAGGCCAACTATCCACCTATATTCAAAACCCTATGTGCAGACACAAAAAATTGGAGTAAATTCCCGATCTCCTGGACGGGACGCATAAATTCCATCAAATTAAACATATTACCAATGCTGTTGTACTTGTTTAGGACCCTCCCTATTCCCATAAAACGAAAAGACTTAGACAAATTTCAAAGGCATCTAACAAGATTCATATGGGGCAACAAAAAACCTTGAATTTCAAAGAAGCTGCTATATAGCAATTATAACACCGGGGGCATAGCGTGCCCGGACCTAAAAGCTTACTATACATCAGCCCAACTAGCATTCCTCCCCCAATCCCACTGTGTGGAGCACCAGCCAATCTGGGTATTTGTGGAGAACATACAAATGCACCCACATAAATGGGACAATGTGACATGGTCGCCCACCATACCACACGCATGCGAGAAACACAGCAACCCAATCATCAGACATATATTACACACCTGGCACAAAACCAACAAGGCACACCACATAACAAGAGGCCTATCAAACTTAACACTCACTTTAACAATCCCAACAATATGGGATACATTAGACAAGGACTCAATAAACTGGTGGTCCTTGAACAAACTAGACACCCTAGACAAATGGATACAAAATGATAAGGTCCTTACCTTTGACCAGCTCCAACATAACCATAACATCCCATTAAGAGAACATTTCAACTTTTGTAAGATAAAACACTACACAAGAACACTTATTAGGAAATGGGGAGCCCCCAGACCAAACTGGCTAAGCGTGATCTGCCAAAAAGCCCCACTCACAAAAGGCATCATAAGCACACTATATGCAGCAATTAGAGAGACGCACAACAACAACACAGCTCCCTTTAAGTGGAAGTGGGATCAAAACATAGGAACCCCAAAAGACGATAAGGCCTGGGAGAAAACCTGCCTCAAACTTGTGAAGAGCCCCCTGAGCTATTCCCTTAGGGAAACATCCATAAAATTCCTCCATAGAGCATATTATACACCTGCAACACTACACACCATTAACACGCGAATCCCCCCACAATGTTTCAGGCACTGCCAGGATAGGGGGACATTCGAACATATATGGTGGGAATGCCCCATAGCCCTAAACCTCTGGAACAAAGTGCTAAAACTAGCCTCAGAGACACTGCATACACCAATCCCTTGGTCAATTGACACATGCCTCCTAGGAGGACCTATTACACATATTTCGAAAAGCCAGAATAAATGGTTTCAGTACCTGATGCTATCAGCAAAAAGCCACATAGCTCAAAAATGGCGAACCCCAGACCTCAGGATACAAGAGGTAATACACAAATTAAATGGCATAATGTTGTTTGACAGATTCACACACACGACTAACAACACATACCCAAAATTTCTAGAAATATGGGGGGCATGGACAACCTCCACACAGGCAATAGAAATATAACAAACATAAACACAGATAGCAGACAAACTAGGAGATAAACCAATTCAAGAAAAGTGAACTGGGGCCTCCCCCTTGCCGGACTCCACAGACCAGCGCCAAACGGCAAGACTCAGAGGTGAGTGACCTACTTCAAACTACTGTCTAGTATACATACAAACACGGTCCCTCGACATGAAAGGACGGAAAGAAGAATCATTAGACACAAGCACACGAATGACACTGTAGTTAAAGTTGTTATATCCAGTTAATTTTATTTTGTATGTTAAAAAAACTGTAACAAGAGGTAGCATATCATACTAAAACCATCAGAGATCTCAAAACAGGCAAACAACCATGCTACCAGTTTATTGTTACTTAGAAAGGTTAAGAAAAAGGAAAATGTAATGGAACTGTCACTAAATGAAAATGTCACCATCATATAAGTTTACGGTTAAGCAATCTACAACATAAATTTGGCCTGCGAGCCATCGCTGAAACATTAATACTGTATAAGATTTACAACTCTGTGACAATAAAAACTATTGAAACAAAAAAAAGGTATATATAGATTTCAGAAGTTCTATATCGCTCTGTTTCATGCCCAGGCTTAGAGCCTATGATTTCCCCAAGTTCAGTTTAAGCCCTGATACTTTGCCAAACTTATCAAGAGCCGACATAAGTGCTGGTATAGAGGACCCAGGGTTTGTTAGGGTACATAAAATGTCATCAGCAAAAAAAGAGCAATTATAATGTTGCAAACCCACTTGAAACCCTTGAATTTCTTTGTCCGATCTAATGAATTGTGCCAACGGCTCAACGGCAAGGGCAAATAATAGGGGCGAGAGTGAGCATCCCTGTCTCGTACCTCTTTGTATTCGAATCTGGGCTCTATGCTCACCCGGTAACCTCAGGTTAGCTAGCAGGGATTTGTAGTATGTTCGAAGTAGGATTACAAAATGACCCTTGAAACCGAACTTTTCAAGCACTTTAAATAGATATGGCCACTCAACCGTGTCTAAGGCTTTCTCAATTTCCAGGGCCAGTAAACACATTGGAGAGCTCGCTTTGTGAGCCAGATATTGGATATTTAGGATACGTCTGACATTGTCCCCCGCCTGCCTATGAGGTACAAAACCTGTCTGATCTATATGTATAATCTCTGGTAGGAATCTGGAGATCTGCGTTGCCATAATTTTAGCTAACAATTTGACGTCCCCATTCAATTGGGATATGGGCTGATAGTTCTTTACCTCATGATTATCCCTACCTTCTTTAGGAAACACCACCAGATCTGCCTGATTTAACTCTGGGGGCATACTTTCCCCCTTCAAAATTGCATTGAAGAGAGACGTAAGATGAGGATTTAGTAAGGTTTCAAATATTTTAAAGTATAAATTTGTGAAACCATCCGGCCCTGGGGGTTTACCTATTTTGAGACTCTGGATGGCTGCTCTCACTTCTTCCGGTGAGATGTCTAGATTCAGATTAGCTAGTTGCTGCTCCGTTATCGAGGGAAGATCTATAGCTCTTAAAAAGGAGTCAAGGTCCAGCCCTTCAGTCTGCATTCAGGATGAGTATATCTGCTAATAGAAGGACTGAAACTGTTTCTGTATGTCCTTCGGGCTACAGGAGATTTTGCCGTCAAACTTCCTAATCTGGGTAACCCTAGATTGGACCTCCTTAGATTTTAATCTCCTGGCTAGCATCGTATCCGGTTTGTTCGCTTTCCAGTAGTATAAATGCTTTGTTTTCCTCATAGCTTTCTCCGTATAGTAAGATAGTACCCCATCAAGTTCCAACCTGACTTTATTGATTTGATTACGGAGCTTCAGGGTAGGGCGCTGATTACGTTTTTCTAGGTTGTTGAGGGTAGCTGTTAGCTCCTCCTCCTTTTGCCTGAGAGACTTACGGTGCTGAGCGGTGAGCTTAATACAACAGCCCCTTATAAAAGCCTTATGGGCTACCCAGAGCCAACCTGTCAGCCCCCGTCTCAGGAGAGTTATTCCATTCAAAATACAGTTTAATATCCTCTGCCAGTGTTGCTAAGCTATTGGGGTCAGACAGCAGGTGCTCATTAATCCTCCAGCTCCTAAACAGGGATAAGCTAGGTCCCAGGGTTATTTTGATGACCACTATAGCATGGTCAGACCAAGTGCAGGGGGCAATGCCAGATTCTCGGACGCTATCAAAAAGAAAGGAGTCCACTAGAAGCGTATCAAACCTTGAGTAGGTGTCATGCGTGGGCGGATAAAATGTATATTCCCTACGGTCTGTATGTAGGCCCCTCATTTGCAATTAAACAGCTAGCTGCATTGTTTTTTATGAACATGGTCACCTCCGCTACTGGAGTTATTTGAATTACTTTTGCCTGGTAACTGGTTTGTTGCGCCAGCATATTTAGCTCTTCCCTTTCTCCATGGTTATTAGTAGACAAACTAAACAACATATCAACTTTTCAAAGTGAAACTGAGATTTTTTATATCTAACTCAGGCGTTCACTTCTAATTGTCCCTATATCTAAGGTTTTGACTAACGTAAATTTGAACTAGATTTTTCTACACCAATTCTCCTGTAGCAAGATTGTATCAAACAGTCCAGAAACTGAGTAGAATCTCTGTGTTAATTCTAGCTGCTGGGCCGGCCTTCACTCTGATCTCGATATAGTCGAAGTGTCAGTGGTAAATCCAGAGTCCCCTCCGCGTTGAGAGCTGCAGATAACCTGGCTTTTGCGAATCAAGTTCTTGTCTTTGGAATTTCTAGGAGGGAGCGGATCCTCTTTTTGAAGCTGTGGGCCTACTAGAGTCCATTGTCTTTTCGGGATAGGAGAAGGTGGATGGTGGCCATGATCTTCTACCGACATTTCTGCCGGGCAGAGGCGAAGTTGGAGCAGTACTGCTAGACAGTCCTCCAGTGTGCGGGTGGTGTGTGCAGTGCCCTGGTAGTTAAAGGTAAGAGCAAAAGGAAAATTCCAACGATACTGCAGTTTGTGCTGCTGAAGGATTGTTAGAGCAGGCTTTATCTGCCTCCTCCTGTCTAGCGTGTTGGGAGACAGGTCCGCATAGACTTGCAGGTTGGAGTTGTCAGGGCCTTTGACAGTCTGCATCTTCCTAGTCTCTGCCAGTAAAAGATCCCTGACCTGTTGCCTGAGAAATCGTACAATCACATCCTTGGGGGCCTCCGGGTTTCTCGCCCCTCCAAGAGCTCTGTGAGCTCGCTCAATCTCAAGGACCATCTCTGCCTGGTCGAGAAGTATTGCTGCAAAGGTCTCCTTCAGATATGCCGTCAAATCTTGAGTAGCCCTTGGCACTCCTCGTTTTCTGACGTTATGGCGGTTTTCCAAGTCTTCAATCTTGTCTGTCAGTTCGATAATGTTGTACGAGTTTTGGTCAATGGCAGACTGGTCGTGTGGTTGCACCTCTCCAATTTGATCCACTATTTCTTCCAGCATTTGGGTCCTTTGCCCCAGCTCCTTCAGATCATTCTGCAGCGGTTCTATTGCTTTAGTTAAGAGCTGCTCTATTGTGGCTATGGATCTGGGAGAGAGATCAATATGTTGCTTTACTTTTTTTAAAGGTGTCTTCCTGGTCTGACGATTCCGAGCATTCAGAAGTAGAGTCTATTTGAGACGTAGGTTTGGCTACCTTAGGCGAGAAATGTTCCTGGATGCCTTTTGCTGAAAGGCCCCTCTTGCTTTTCTTCATGTTGTAGGATAACGTTTCACTTGCTCCAGAAAACTTGTGGTGTCCTCCTCCTATCCCAATTGTTTGCGAACAGCTTAGAAAGGTATAGTTAAAGATGTTGCATCACATCTAGCAGGCAAGCTCAATAGTTGTGCTCAAGCAGTAGTTTGTTAATGACTATCATGTTAGTCAAAACCTCCCATTGGGCGACCTTTGCATCTCGTGGATCAACAGTTTTTGATTGCAGGAAGACATTCTCACCATGTCCGAGCACTACTGAATTTTAGAGAGTCCCGATAAACTTGAATCAGGCAGCTTTTAGTGCATAATCGTGTTCCCCTAATAAGGGTATAGAGAGCGAATGAACATCCACTTTTCCGATGTCTCAGTAGTACTCATCAGCTTCTACCGTAAGCAGGCCTGTAGAATTCAGCCAGTAAGGCTCCTAATTTGCACGTCAGATGTAGTTTTGCTGAATAGCCACAGGATGGCGGCGTGGAGCTTCAGAGGCCTGTAGCAGACACCACTGTTAGCTTTGTATAGTAATCAGTTGCAGAAATAGCTTAGCCTTTTAAAACAGGGAGAAGTGAAACCACAGATTGTCTGCTCGACTGTCAGGGCTAGTTAAAGTTGCAATGTCTCCGGTCAAAATGAGCACACATAGCCCTGGGTCTGATGGTATCAGAATCAATCAGTGTTTTGGTAGGGGTTGTGAGCGGTGGAGTGTTTTGGTAGGGCAGCCCTTTTGGCCCAGTGTCAGCTCTAAAAGGGTGTCTTCCAGCCCTATTAAGATGGCAATTTGCAGGGGTTCAGGGAAGGTGAGGATACCATGGGGCCAGCTCTCCTTTGGCAAACACTCTGTTTTGGCCTGTGGTGGGGTTATGGATGGGAGTTTCCCAGGCCTAGGCCTCAGGCCTGCCTCGTGGTGCCGCAAGATGGCGCCCGTCTATCTTCCCGCGGGCTTTCCTGCCTTCTTGCCCGTTTCTGCCTCAGACTACGGGCCTTGCAGGGCTCAGTAGGTTTCTCCGGTCACCCCCTGCAGGTATCTCACCCTCTTGTGCGTCTAGGGGGCCCCCTGGTATGGTCGGCCATCACCTCCTGCTTCACAAGATGGCGGCCTCCTCTCCTCTTCGGGCCCCCACACACGCCTCTCCTACCTCCTCTACCGGGAGTCCGGGTGTCTGGAGCCTCCAGGTCTGCGTCCCCTCCAGTACCTCCTCGGATCATGCGCTGCCTCAGGCAGATGATCCTCTTCCCCCGGCGGAGCTCCCCGTTCAGGAGAGTGTGCGCTTGCCCTTTTCTCTCCTCCGTGAGTTCGGGGTGTCTAGTTGGGGGTCAGGGCTGGTGCCCCAATGGTCCCCTGGTGTTGATGGGGGAATTTTCAGCCCTTTTGTCTGTCAAAGGGCCCAATTTGCCAGCCTGTGCACTGGAGCTCTCCCTGAACACATCCGGCAGCTTTGGACGCTAGCTCCACCCCTGGAAGTGCTGATTTCTGATGGAGAGACCCTGACTGATACAGAAGCCAGATATCAGGGTGCTGGTGCCGAGATTTCAAAGAACCCAACAGTCCTTGTGGGTAGTTAACCAGTCTGTAGCAGGTGGCCCTGGGCAGTAATAGCCCCTACACTCGGATCGTCACAACAGATTTATAGGTATATTATATTCCTAGTGAAATCCTTAAACCACCCTTGTCCCTTTAATGAACCACCCATATGGGACTCACCCCTGTCCCAGAAAGACCATGACCTAGAAATCAAATCAGTTGACATCATGGTGTGACATTAGTGTTGGCAGTTGTTAAAGGCTGTACATTTTTATTTTTCACAACCATTTTCAAATTATCAAGTATAGTTCTTCAAAAGGAGTATCATGTAAATATATTACTTCAGTTGTCCTTCAAAGGGGAATGATTAGAATAAGGAAGAGGCCATAATGTCTTAATGTTTTCTATATGTGAAGGTTTTGTTACCATTCTGATCTACATATGTATGTACAGTATATATCTACTAACTGGTCATGTTAATATGGTTTATCACTCCCAGTCTGGAAGATGTAAGATGTAATCATATGAGAACTAATTTAGAGTGAGAAGACTTTTTCAAATAATTTATACACAACTTTGATACTCAATTATCTAAAAGTACCAATCAATTTAATAATTACGCCCAAGTGGTATGTATTTATATATGTATGCTTCAGTTTTGCAGTAACTGCTACAGGTTCGAGACAGATATATTCTGTGTACTATGAAGCTGCAGGGCAGGTATGAGAATGAGTAAGGGCAAGGTTTAAGCCTGTTAATATGCCCCCAGCACTGACACATACATTAAACAGAGCTATCTGCAGATTAATACAACAGTCTTTTCTAACCCTTTATTTTCCAGAGATGCACAGCATATCTTAATGCCAGACATAGAATAGATAGGTAAGGGGGTGCTGGTGTCTGTGTTACTGCTACCCAATGGTGGGAAAAGTCCTACCATCGAGAACCTACCTACCATGGGGCTGTATAAGAGTGTGCATTCTCAGCTTAGGCCTATTCAGTGAGGTGTAATTTATCTATTTATACACAATGGGGTATATTTATCAAAGGGCTTAAAAACGAGAGGATAAGTAGAGTTGAGTATAGTTAAAATATAACACAGCTCAACTTCTTTTTTTTTTTTGTGGAGCCTATTTATCCCTTAGGGATAAAAGTTAACTCTGACAAATATCTCCTATATAAAATATATGAAGATGGGATATTTAACTCTGCTTTTTAACATCATTTTTCTCACTTTAGCTAAATACACCCAATGAGTAAAGGCCCCATATCTGGATTTCCCTTTATATAGTTGGTAATGCATCACAGTATGTTTTCTTTTTGTCAAATAAAGTTCTCAGAGCACAAAAACTTTTGTAATGTTCATAACTTGCTGTTTTAAAAGCTTAAAATATTGTGATCCTTGTCCTTTTAATGATATTTAGATAATTTAGGTAAAGAGAGGTAAAAGAGATACACTTGCACCTCCCTGGTGTTATACAATACTCCACTCACATGCCTCTCACTATCTTAATAGTGTTGGAAAGGGAGAGGTAAGTCAAAGCACCTTAATGTATAGTTTTTATATGTATGATTATGTATTTATGAGGAGAGACACCACCCTTTATTTTTACATATATCCATAATGTATTTTTATTGCACACAACAATTCTTTGTTTCTAGACTTTACTCATACGTTTCGTACTACCTGTGATTCAATACATAGAAAAAAATGCAGTGTGGAGAGAATTGTGGTCAGTGTGTCAATATACGTCTTGCAAGTTCATATCTCGGTATAAATATACAGTACATATATATTCTGTTTTTAGATTGGTGGCCAGTAGAGGGTATGCCAGCCCTGTGGGTGGAGTGTGTTGCAGTGAGTCAGTGTTACATACACTGTATACACACACTCACATACCTGCTGTATGCTACATACACACCCCCAGCACACCTGGGCTGGATCTGTACAGTCACACAGGTAAGGGGGAGGGGAGCAGCACTATACTTGGCAATATAATGTAAGGGGATATAGAGGGTAGAGGACAGACAAGGAAACATTGGTAAGTACTTGGGGATGAGAGTGCATTTGGCAGCAGAGAGTTTAGCCCATGAGAACACTTCTTGGCACTATATTGTTACTGTTTATTGAAGTCAGTGACAGATGGAAGGATACGGTATGGGTGGCACTGACAGACTGACGGAAACCCTCTACTGTGTGTTTATGTCAGACAGTCTAAATTAATGTGTGGCACTGACAGACTGTGGGAGTCTTTCTCGTCTGTGTATGTTTCAACACTGGCTCTTCCCTTATGTTTATGTGACGGGATTTTATTTGTGATACTCTACTCTAAAGTGTGTGTTTAACCCCCTTTGATTGTGGGAAAGACTGGGGGAGCCCCTGTCATGTTTGTGAATGTGACAGATTGAGGGGACTTCTCTTACATAGGACACTAACAGACTGAGGGAGCCTCTTTTACATGCAACACTGACAGACTGAGGAAGCACCTCTAATATGTGACACTGAGAAATTGAGGGAGCCTCTCCAACATGCAACACTGACAGACTGAGGGAACCCCTCCTATATCTGACACTGACAGGCTCTGGGAGCCTCTCCTATATGTAACACTGACAGACAAAGAGAGCTCCTCTTATATATGTCACTGATAGCCCAAGAGTGCTCCTCTTATATGAGACAATAATATAGGTACCTTCTGTCATGAATGCAACACTGAGACTCTGAGGAAGCCCCTTGTATATGTTACACTGAAAGAGGAAGCCTCTCTCATGTATATGGGACTTTGAGAAAGCCTCTCTTACATATGACACTGACAGGGATATGGTCTTCTATGTAGCACTGGAAAATGATAAACCTCTACCTCTGCTTGAGGCAAACAGACTGGTAGACATTAGTCAACTGGCATTTCTTTTGCTTGGGAGGCAATAACATGCTACTGTACATGATTCAGCGGTTGTGCCCACTGTTTTGGATATTATGAATAATATTGCCCACACATGCTCATTAATAGGTGGGCTCACATGGAACATCTCTTGTTGTGTCACACTTACTCACTGAGTGCTCTGCACTACAGGCTGAGGAGTACCTCTGTGTGTGCGACACTAACAAAATGAATAGTCCCTCTATGTGTGCGACACAGACTGACTTGCTCCTCTATGTTTGCAACACCAACAGATGAACATGTCCCTCTATGTGTGTGACACTGATAGACTCTATGTTTGCAAAACTAATAGGCTGAAATATCGCGCTATGTGTGCGATACTATCAGACTTCAGTGTCCCTCTATGTGTGTGTAACACTAACAGAATTAAGTGTCCCTCTATGTGTGTAACACTAACAGACTGAAGTGTCACTCTATGTAAGCAACACTAACAGACTGTGTGTGACACTAACAGATTGATGTGTGCCTCTGTATTTGTGACACTAACAGATTGATGTGTCCCTCTATGTTTGTGACACTAACAGATTGAAATATCCCTCTATGTTTGTGACACTAACAGACTTAAGTGTCTCTCTATGTTTGTGACACAGACAAACTAATGTGTCTCTGTGTGTGTGCAACACTAACAGACTGAAGTGTCCCACTATGTTTTTGACACTAAGAGACTTAAATTTCCCTCTATACTTGTGACCCTAAAAGACTGAAGTGTTCCTCTATGTATGTGACACTGACAGACTGAAGTGTCCCTCTATGTGTGTGACACTAACAGAATGAAGTGTCCCTCTATGTGTGAGACACTAACAGACTGAAGTGTCCCTCAATGTGTGTGACACTGACAGACTGAAGTGTCCCTCTATGTGTGTGACACTAACAGACTGAAGTGTCCCTCAATGTGTGTGACACTGACAGACTGAAGTGTCCCTCTATGTGTGTGACACTGACAGACTGAAGTGTTCCTATATGTGTGCAACACTAACAGACTGAAGTGTCCCTCTGTGTGTGTGACACTAACAGAATGAAGTGTCCCTCTATGTGTGCAACACTAACAGAATGAAGTGTCCCACTATGTTTTTGACACTAAGAGACTTAAATTTACCTCTATACTTGTGACCCTAACAGTCTGAAGTGTTCCTCTATGTATGTGACACTGACAGACTGAAGTGTCTAGCTGTGTGTGTGACACTAACAGAATGAAGTGTGCTACTATGTGTGCAACACTAACAGAATGCAGTGTCCCTCTATGTGTGTGACACTGACAGAATAAAGTGTCCCTCTATGTGTGTGACACTAACAGAATGCAGTGTCCCTCAATGTGTGTGACACTGACAGACTGAAGTGTCCCTCTATGTGTGTGACACTGACAGACTGAAGTGTCCCTCAATGTGTGTGACACTAACAGACTGAAGTGTCCCTCTATGTGTGTGACACTGACAGACTGAAGTGTCCCTCAATGTGTGTGACACTGACAGACTGAAGTGTCCCTCTATGTGTGTGACACTGACAGACTGAAGTGTCCCTCTATGTGTGTGACACTGACAGACTGAAGTGTCCCTGTATGTGTGTGACACTAACAGACTGAAGTGTCCCTCAATGTGTGTGACACTGACAGACTGAAGTGTACCTCTATGTGTGTGACACTAACAGACTGAAGTGTCCCTCAATGTGTGTGACACTGACAGACTGAAGTGTCCCTCTATGTGTGTGACACTGACAGACTGAAGTGTTCCTATATGTGTGTGACACTAACAGACTGAAGTGTCCCTCAATGTGTGTGACACTGACAGACTGAAGTGTCCCTCAATGTGTGTGACACTGACAGACTGAAGTGTTCCTATATGTGTGCAACACTAACAGACTGAAGTGTCCCTCAATGTGTGTGACACTAACAGACTTAAGTGTCCCTCTATGTGTGTGACACTAACAGAATGAAGTGTGCTACTATGTGTGCAACACTAACAGACTGCAGTGTCCCTCTATGTTTGTGACACTAACAGACTGAAGTGTCCCTCTGTGTGTGCAAAACTAACAGGCTGACGGGTCCCTCTATGTTTGTGACACTGATAGTCGTCTGAAGTGTCTCTCTATGTTTGTGACACTAATTAACTGAAGTGTCCCTCTATGTGTGCAACACAAACAGACTGAAGTGTCCCTCTCTGTTTGTAACACTAACAGACTGAAATGTCCCTCTGGGTGTTCGACACTAATAGTTTGAAGTGTCCCTCTATATTTTTGACCCTAACAGGCTGAAGTGTCCTTCTATGTATGTGACAATGACAGACTGAAGTGTCCCTGTATATATGCGACACTAGCAGAATGAAGTGTTCCTCTATGTGTGTGACACTAGCAGAATGAAGTGTTCCTCTATGTGTGTGACACTAGCAGAATGAAGTGTCCTTCTGTGTGTAACACCAACAGGCTGAAGTGTCCCTCTATGTTTGTAACACTAACAGACTGAAATGTCCCTCTGGGTGTGCGACACTAATAGTTTGAAGTGTCGCACTATGTTTTTGACACTAACAGACTTAAATTTCCCTTTATATTTTTGACCCTAACAGGCTGAAGTGTCCCTCTATGTATGTGACACTGACAGACTGAAGTGTCCCTGTATATATGTGAGACTAACAGAATGAGGTGTCCCTCTATGTGTGCGACACTAGCAGAATGAAGTGTTCCTCTATGTGTGTGACACTAACAGAATGAGGTGTTCCTCTATGTGTGCGATACTAGCAGAATGAAGTGTTCCTCTATGTGTGTGACACTAGCAGAATGAAGTGTTCCTCTATGTGTGCGACACTAGCAGAATGAAGTGTCCTTCTGTGTGTAACACCAACAGACTGAAGTGTCTCACTATATATGTAAGACTGACAGAATGAAGTGTCCCTCTATGTGTTTGACACTAACAGACTGAGGAAGCGTCTCTCCTGCGTGTGACACTGATAGATCAATATTGCCACTCTATGTGTGTGACACTAACATAATAGAGTGTCCCTCTGTGTGTGACACGCCTGTTTGTGACACTGACTGACCGAGAAAGCCACTCTCCTGTGTTTTGCATTTATGTATGAATATGACATGGCTGTATGTGTGGCCTCTGTCCCCTCCTGTCTCATTAAGCCACTGTTTTCTTTTTGGGTGGGGTGTGTTAAATCATCAAAGGCTGCAGAGAGCTGTAGAGCACACCCAGGTGCACAACTATCTCTCTTCCTCCTCAACTTCTATACAGTCCAGCACAGCTCTCCTGGCTTCTCCTGCTGTTATGTGCTCTTATGTCCAGCTTACACCTAGTGATCGCCATTTCCTTACTCAGACGTTCTGGTATATGTGTTAAACCCACATCCTGCACACATACCAGCACAGGGCAGCCTGCACACACCAGCATACCAAGTCCTTGTATGCAATGTATGTTTATTTATTGTGTTATTCTGCTGATAAATAAATATATATATATATATATATATATATATATATATATATATATATATATATATTGTATACATTTGTGTATATTGTGTTCATATTGTATATATGTATTTGCCAGCAGGTCTCTGGATTGTTTATTTTTCTGATCAAGTGATTGAAGACCATATTTCCCATAGACATTGTATGTGCCTGTCCAAATCCTGCCCATAGTAGTCAGGGCTCCCATGTTGGAAAATCATGGAGCAGGGCGATGGGGGGGAACTTCTGGACCTCAGTTTTCTGACGGGGGATGAGCAACAAGCAATAGCTCAGGTGCTGGAGAGAGACACAGAGCTGCGGGAGAAGGATGAACAACGAATAAGGTGAGAGAAGCAGATGTGCCAAGTATACAAATTAGTGGTAGTTTTACTCTGACACATAGTAGATAGTGGCAGCCTGGTACAATACGTCTGTCTTCAGTCTTAGGCAGCCGCATGTTTCCACACAAAGGATAGTGTCACACTTACACTCTTAATGATTTATTATATTTAATTATAATGATATGCAATGAGAAGAACACACTTTCCACAGTTGAGATATTGTATGTCATCCGGCAGTCTTGTAATATGTGGCACAAAATGGGCAGTATCTTCACCACACACTCACAAATAATAAACAGAGGCATTGTTAGAAACAGTGGACAATACCAACTCCACACATTGTGAGCAGTGCCAATTTTATATGCAACATAGTGAAACATGCAGGTGGTAAATAGTGCTACTCTGACAGTGCCGACATTTCAATTCTTTCTTCTAGGAGGCTGCGGACATCTCTTTCAGACCCACTTCAGCTGAAGTGTCTTTCTGGAGACTGGTTCAGTGATGTGAGGTCCATACGTCCTTGGGGCAAAATTAAAGGAGTTGACATTGTTCGTGCATCCATCAGGAGAAAGAAGAAGCCTAGAGGTAAGGCCTGAAGGCTTCTAACCAAAGACTATTTCTTATCATTGTAACAGAGATTTCAGGTCAAGGTTTGATAGTACAACCACAAAAATACTAATTCACATGACCCCAGCATGATCCATTTGGCTTTTGTAAATAAACAAACAGACTAGGTAATTCATGGGAAAAAATACAGGCCACAGCTTTATTAAAGCAACCAATTTCCATAACCATAATTAACATAATTAACATTATAACATAACTCCTTACTTAAACATCCCGGAGGAGCCCAGCCAGGTCAGAAACCTCACTCCCTGGGCCCGTGCCCTCCCAGTGCATTTTCTAAGCATGCCTATGATGCAGGGCTTAAGCCAGTGGGCCGGGCAACTCACCTCCTGCCAACAGAAAACATCTTCAAACATGGTTCTTCCTGCACTAACCCATAAGGTCCTTGTAACGATATAAGAATCACAAGGTTTTGGAGAACAGCAGCCTAGGTCAGCAATGATCCAATTCAGCAACTTGTAGGTGAAACAGGAACAAGCTTTATTGAAGGGAACAGGAACCACAATAATCTGGCAAGGTACATAGACAGGAAGTGCCTTACATAGGCCAAGGACCAGACTTCTGACCAGACACAGCTGAAGAGACTAGTCACTGATGCTATTGCTAGCAAAGTCAAGGTTTATCAGATCTCAAGGAAATTCACAAAGGCAGGCTGGCACAGTGGTAGGGAAGAGGTTCAGCAGCCTGGGGACCAGGGTTCAAAACCCAGCATAGTCAATTCCTCACATTACCCCCGCCTCTATAGGTGCAGCCTCTGGATACCCTATTACCCGGTTTAACAGGGTTCTGCACATGAAAAGACCGAAGAAGATCAGGAGCATGAATATTGTCCACTGGTTCCCACAAACTATCCTCCTCCCCATAGCCTTTCCAACGAACCAGATACTGAAGCTTGTTGCTGAAGATCCTGGAGTCCAGAATTTTCTCCACCTCGTATTCATCCTCACCATCCCCGAGGACTGGAGGTGGGGCAGGCAGGGCTCGGCCAGGAAAAGTGTTGTCATGGAAAGGTTTCAGCAGTGCAACATGAAACACCGGATGTATTCTCATGGAATCTGTAAGTTGCAAACGAAAAGTGACAGCATTGATCTGAGCGATGATCTCAAAAGGTCCCATGAACCTCTGACCCAATTTATGAGAAGGAACCCTAAGCTTAAGATTCCTTGTTGACAGCCAAACCTTGTCACCAACATGATAAACTGGGGCCTCCGTTCTATGCCTATCAGCAGCTCTCTTGTAACATTCCTGAGCCTCCGAAAGAGTCTCCTTCAACAGGTCTTGGGAATCTCGTAAGGTGGTTAGCCGATCAGTGACTGCAGGAATGGAAGTAGTAATTGGGAGACTCACTAGAAAGGTTGGATGGTAACCCTAGTTGGCAAAAAATGGGCTCAGAGAAGTGGAGCAGTGTTGGGCATTGTTATAGGCAAACTCCGCCGTGGGTAGAAAATCCAGCCAGTCATCCTGCAGGTAACTAATATAGCACCGCAAATATTGCTCTAAAGTCTGGTTGGTTCGCTCAGTCTGTCCATTACTTTGTGGATGAAAAGCTGATGACAGATTTACATTAATACCTAGATTAGAGCAAAATTTTTTCCAAAAACGAGATGTAAACTGCACTCCCCTGTCAGAAACTACTTCATCAGACACTCCATGCAAGCGAAATATTTCCCGAATAACCAGGTCAGCCGTCTGTTTAGCTGAAGGGAGACCACGAGCTGGTATGAAATGACCCATCTTAGTTAACCTGTCCACAACAACAAGAATTGTAGTGTGTTCCGTAGAGGGAGGTAGTTCCACAATAAAGTCCATGGATATAGATCCCCAGGGACGATGAGGAATCGGAAGAGGCTGAAGCAAGCCACTTCTTAACATCCTCATAATACTTCGGCCACCAAAAGGATCGGGCGAGTAACTCTTGTGTCTTTCGGATTCCTGGATGACCTGCTGGTTTTGAGTCATGGTAGAGACGTAAAAGGTCCAGTCGCACTGACTCTGGAGCAAACAGACGTTGTTGAAAAATCCAAAACCCATTAAGCATCGTCATATGGAGGATCACAAAGAACTGGATCTTCAGCGTAGCCCTTTTTAATGCGAGACATCAGATCAGAAGGAAATGTAACTCCAATAAATATATCCTCCGGCAAGATGGTCTTGGTTACGGTAGTAAGGAGGGGGTCAGCTATTCTAGACAAGGCATCCGCCTTACCATTCTTGGAGCCAGGACGGTATGTAATCAAAAAATTAAACCTCGAGAAGAATAGGGACCAGCGTGCTTGCCTGGCTGACAGTCTCTTATCTGATCGAATACATTACAGATTTTTGTGATCTGTGAGGACAGTAATTGGATGGGTAGCTCCCTCCAAGAGATGTCTCCATTCGGGGAAGGCAGCTTTTATAGCCAATAGTTCTTTATTCCCTATGTCATAGTTTCTTTCTGCTGGCACCATCTGGCGGGAATAGAAGGCATCTTAGGTCCAGTCCTTTGAGACAGTATAGCACCAACAGCTGAATCAGAAGCATCAACTTCCACAATAAATGGTAATTCCAGCTGAGGATGTACCAGGACGGGGACAGATGTAAACAGAGTCTTTAATCGGGAGAATGCGGTATCAGCCTTATCGGACCACTGAAAAGGAGTCCCTTTACGTGTAAGTTCAGTGATCGGTGTAATAACGGCAGAGAAATTCTTAATGAAACGCCTGTAAAAATTGGCAAACCCACAAATCTCTGAATATCTTTTTCATTCTTGCGGATGGGCCAGTCCAGCACAGCTTTAATTTTACTTGCGTCCATACTTAAACCTTTAGGAGTTATTACATACCCCAGTAATTGAATTTCTGTTTGTTCAAACTCACATTTTTCCAGTTTAATGTATAGGTGGTGGGTACGAAGGCGCTCCAGAACTATACGGACCTGTTTTCTGTGGTTTTCAAGATTATCAGAAAATATTAGGATATCATCCAAATATGCCACAACAAACTGATCCAGGAGATCTTGTAGTACATAATTGATAAGATGCTGGAAGGTTGCAGGGGCATTACAAAGCCCAAATGGCATTACTAGATATTCGTAATGCCCGTACCTGGTTCTGAAAACTGTTTTCCATTCATCATTTGGTCTTATGCGAACCCGATTATATGCCCCCCAAAGATCAAGCTTTGTAAATATTTTAGCTGAGCGAAGTCTCTCCAAAAGTTCAGGAATGAGAGGCAAGGGGTAGCGTTTTTTAACAGTGATGTTATTAATGTCCCTGTAGTCAACGCATGGCCGTAGGCTGCCATCTTTCTTTTCTACAAAGAATATAGGAGCTCCTGCTGGAGAAGTAGATGGTCGAATAAAGCCTTTGGCAAGATTTTCTTGTATGTATTCACGAAGAGCTTTCAATTCAGGCTCAGAAAGGGAATATATACGGCCAAATGGGATAGCAGCCCCAGGTAACAGCTCTATTGGGCAATCATAAGGCCTGTGGGGTGGAAGCTGATCAGCATTCTTCTTATCACAGACATCTGCAAAATCCTGATATTGTAGAGGAAGCTTAGTCAAGTTTGTAGCAACCATTTCATTAATTGTTGTGGCAACAGGTGTTACCTTAGAGGGTTGACAATTCATTAAGCAGTGTTCTGAAGGAAAGGACAAAGTTCTGGTCTTCCAATCAATCTGTGGGTTATGCAGAGCAATCCAAGGTACCCCCAAAATCACTGGAAACTGTGTTGAGGAAATTAGGTGGAAAGATATAGCCTCATGGTGATTCACTTCCAGAGTCAACTTTAAGGGCACAGTCTCATGTGTAACCGGGCCTGACGTAAGTGGAGAACCGTCTACTGTCTCCATTAACACAGGTGAAGAGTTAGGGATAAACTAAATTCTATTTCCTGCTGCAAATTTGATGTCCATAAAGTTTCCGCCTGCTCCAGAATCTATCATAGCAGTAGTTGAAATTTTACGATCACCACATTGCAAAGTGATACGCACCACAAAATGAGGATGTTGAGTCAACATACCCTCGACACCATGAGCCAGAGAAAACAAGGGTTGTGTGACAGAATCCAGTTGATCTGAAATCTGGGATTGGTGTCGAATCTGTGCACCCTCAGCCGCCATAGCTATTGTTCTTTTGGATTTGCTAGGGCAACTGATGGCATAGTGCCCTGCACTACCACAATACAGGCATAAATTGTGAGTGCGTCGCCACTGTTTTTCTTCATTGGATAATGGCCCTCTTATTAGATTTACCTGCATAGCCTCAGGCTCAGAGTCTGTAGGTGTTTGTGGGGTCGAAGTAGAAATTCTTGAATAGGAAATAGGAGTAGCACTTGGTCTAAAAGAGCCCTGTTTTTCCAATCTTCTTTCAGAAAGTCTCCGATCAATACGGATAGCCAAACGCACAAATGCATCAAAGTCAGCAGGAAGATCAACCGAGCTAGCTCATCTTTTATAGCTTCTGAGAGACCTTTTCTGAAGTGGAACCTCTGGGCTGATTGGTTCCAGGTAGTATCAGCAACCCACTGTCTGAATTCAGCAGCATATTCAGCCACAGAGCGCCTCCCTTGATGAAAATGAAGGAGAGTGGCTTCTGCTGTAGCACATCGATTGGGGTCATCAAAAACTAGGCACATGGCCTCAAGAAACTCATTTAAATTACCCAAGACTGGACTGTCCTGTTCCAGAAGAGGGGAGGCCCAAGCCAGAGCTTCATCTTTGAATAGGGAGAAAAAAAATCCCACCTTCTCTCTTTCAGATGGAAAATGGTGAGGTAACATCATGAAGTGCAAACGGCATTGATTCAGGAAACCCCTAAAACTTTTGCGATCTCCTCCAAACTTTTCTGGTAGGGGAAAACGGTCATTTTGTGCAGGTGTAACAGTAGCAGCCGCAACATCACGTGCCCTGTAGCTGGTATACTCACTGTGCATTGACTGAACTTTATTTTGCAGTTCAGCTACCTGGTCCTGCAGCACTTGAATGGTCTGTGCCTGGGTCTGCACAGTTCTTTCAGTAAAAGCAACCTGCTGGGCCAATGCAGAATCTGACCCGGCGGTCTCCATGAAAGGGCCAGATTATTCTGTAACGATATAGGAATCACAAGGTTTTGAAGACCAGCAGCCTAGGTCAGCAATGATCCAATTCAGCAACTTGTAGGTGAAACAGGAACAAGCTGTATTGAAGGGAACAGGAACCACAATAATCTGGCAAGGTACATAGACAGGAAGTGCCTTATATAGGCCAAGGACCAGACACCTGACTAGACACAGAGACTAGTCACTGATACTATTGCTAGCAGAGTCAAGGTTTATCAGATCTCAAGGAAATTCACAAAGGCAGACTGGCGCAGTGGTAAGGAAGAGGTTCAGCAGCCTGGGGACTAGGGCTCAAAACCCAACATAGTCAATTCCTCACAGTCCTTTACATCTAAACTAGATCCCCAAAATAATCGCTCTAGACTACCTCTTCTACTTCTTTTTTTTTTTTTTTATGCTAACCAAATAACTGGGTAGGGAGGGGATCTGTGTAATGGCCGGCGCAGATTGAGGAGGAAGCCTGTAAAACTGGTGGAAGTCCCCCCTCCAGCCTCCCAACAATCAGAAGCCCCCAGGCTCCGCTGGGTCAAGCTGCGCTGCATTAGACCCGGCCTGCCTGGGGCTGCCTCCGCGCCAGCCATGACCCCAGCATGTTCCATTTGGCTTTTGTAAATAAACAAACAGACTAGGTAATTCTTGGGAAAAAATACAGACCACAGCTTTATTAAAGCAACCAATTTCCATAACCATAATTAACATAATTAACATTATAACATAACTCCTTACTTAAACATCCCGGAGGAGGAGCCCGGCCAGGTCAGTAGCTTCATGCCCTGGGCCTGCGCCCAGGGCCTCCCAGTACATTTTCTAAGCACGCCCATGAGGCAGGGCAACGCTCACTTAAGCCAGTGGGCTGGGCAACTCACCTCCTGCCACAGAGCAGTTGAAGGATACCTCCTGAGACTTTGATCCTCCAGCCCTTTCGCTCAATAAAGCCAAGGCCCGCATCGCCCCTTCCTTAAGTTCCAAGGTTAAAAGCTCAAGCCCTATCTCCATCAAGTGAACCTTTCCGGGCCGAAATAATTCATAGGCGTCTGCGCCTTCGAATTCCAGATGCCAAATGGTAATAAAGCCCAAATTCCGGATTAATCTAGCCATCTGCTTGTTTATCTTCTGTCTCGCCTTATCTAATACAACTGGATCCCTTGCGTTCCGCCATGATCAACTCTTGATCATTTGGGACCACACCATGAACAGGCCTGGGAACTGGTCTAACCAAAACTTCACATCCCTTTTCATATCTTCCTCATAGGTACAACCCCCAAGTCATTGCCCCCTGCATGTACAATCAAAATGTGTGGGCTACCGTGAGGATGAGCATTGCTCTCCAACAGGCCATTCACCTGTGTTCATTTTAAGCCTCGGAACCCGAGCCATCGCACATGTATGCCCGCCTCCGGTATGCCCAGTTGGATGTTATTTCCAGTGACTGCGGCTAGCCTGTGGGCCCAATACATGTAGGAATGGCGACGATCCACAGCTGTTTCTTTTCTGCAACACACAAAGATGTCCATTTTAGATGACCCATTCAGGCCATACATAGGACCGAAAGCGTTGTGACTCCCATCTCCCAATTCTTTTGACCAAGTTTTCAGGTAAACCTAATCTCGCCGCCTCCGTAGCGGCCCTGATCCGAAACGGATGTGTGCCATAGTCCGCCGGGTCCAAACCCAACTGCCGCAAGGACTTCTTTAGCATCCTTTCTAATTGAAACCGCACCAAGGCCTGGCCGTTGGCGTTCAAGAACAAAGGACCTGGTCCCGAAGGCCTTCTTTGCAAGTACAACCTCTCACTTGCATGGGGGCAACACTCCGTGCCAATTTAGTACATGACCACTTCCCTTCCTTTTCCTTCCGTTTTTGACGTCCTTAACCACACCCGCAGCATTTCACCTTCCCTGCGCGAACCGTGCCTGTTTGGCGAGACCAATTCCCCTATCCTGAACGCCCCGAAAAATGCCAGGGAAAAGGCTGCACGGAAAAGCAGGGATTCGAAGAAGTCCCTGCATAGCATACCTAATGCCTCACCTAGGAATAACAACAGAGAGAAGGTGATCGGGCGCCTCCTGTCTAACCTGCGTTCACCCGCGAACATTCCCTTTTTAATTAGAAATAAATCCAGTCCCCTTTTAAAGTTATCTATCGAATCCGCTGTCACCACCTCCTCTGGTAGAGAATTCCACAGATTAACCACCCTTACTGTGAAGAACCTTTTTCTTTCTTTAAGGTGGAATCTTTTTACTTCTAACCTCAAGGGATGTCCTCTTGTCAGTTGAAAACCTCTTGGTACAAAAAGCTCACTTAACAAATCTTTATACTGACCCTGGATGTATTTATATAAGGTTATCATATCTCCTCTTAGACGCCTTTTTTCTAGAGAAAATACGTTTAATTTGGTTAGTCTTTCTTCATAACTTAGCCCCTCCATTCCCCTTATTAGTTTTGTTGCCCTCCTCTGTACCTTTTCCAGCTCTAAAATGTCCTTTTTATGAAGTGGTGCCCAAAATTGTACTCCATATTCCAAATGAGGGCGTACAAGAGATTTGTAAAGTGGCAGAATTATATTTGCTTCCCTGGCTTCTATACCCTTCTTAATACATGCTAATATTGTATTTGCCTTTTGCAGCTGCTGCTTGGCTTTGAGCACTGTTACCTAGGTGGTTGTCCACAAGCACTCCCAAATCCCTTTCAATATCCGATACACCTAGATTTGCTCCATTAAGATTATAAATTGCATGGCTATTTTTCCTTCCCAGATAACTTTACATTTATTCGTATTAAATCTCATCTGCCATTTAGATGCCCATTCCTCAATTCTACCTGATTTAATTACCTTGCACAACTTCGTGTCATCAGCGAAAATGGAGACACCACACTCCAATCCTGCCTCTAAGTCATTAATAAATATGTTAAAAAGGAGAGGACCTAATACTGAACCCAGAGGAACCCCACTTACCACATTATTCCAATCGGAGTATGTTCCATTTACAACAACCCTTTGCTTACTGTCTTTTAGCCAGCTCTCAATCCATGAGTAGATATTTACTGCAACTCCTGTGTCTCTTAGTTTGCACAATAGTCTCCCATGTCACACTGTATCAAAAGCCTTTGCAAAATCCAAAAAGACTACATCCACTGAGTTGCCTTGATCCAAGTTCCTACTAACCTCCTCATAGAAACTAATTAGATTTGTTTGACATGACCTATCCCTCATAAATCCATGTTGACTCTTACTTATAATCCTGTTTAAATAGACATATTCTTGTATATTATCCCTTATTAACCCTTCTAAAAGCTGACCCACTACAGAAGTGAGGCTCACTGGTCTATAATTCCCCGGATTTGCTCTTGCTCCCTTTTTAAGCTTTTCTCCAGTCATCTGGTAGAGACCCTGTGTTGAGTGAATCTTGAAAAATTAAATATAATGGTTTGGCTATTACAGAACCCAGTTCCCTTAGTACCCTTGGATGTATTCCATCAGGACCCGGGGCTTTATTAACATTTATTTTTTCCAACCTCTTTTGGATTACTTCCTGTGTTAACCAATTATTTGGCAAAGGTAGTGTAGCCCCATTATGTTGCCGTGTCCACTGGTACCTCCCTTGTGTATACCGAAGATAAGAACCTATTTAGCTCATCTGCCTGACATAACCTGCTACTCTACCGCTCCAAGCTCCCAGAGTTCTGGAGGGACACCTTCTCCTTGATCTTTCGCCGCTGGCACCAGGGTTCGGAAACGGGTTCCCTGTAACCGAGAAAGGGCATAAACCACCCCAATGCTTAATCTGGGGACATGTTTAGCCCTCACCCAAATGTTGGAGCTAATGCAGCACAGAACCAAGTGCCGTATAAGCCGAATCATCTTCCCGGAGGATGCCAAAAGGCTATTTATTGCCTGAACCACGGCCGCATTACCTGAATGAAAAACAACTTGCCGGTTTCCTAAAGTCCCAACCCCACAGGTGTACCGCCGTAACAAAGGAAAACAGCTCCAAAAACGGGAGGTTGCTCATAAGGCCGACCGAGACCCACGGGACAGGTCATGCGGCTGCGCACCATGAGCCTCTGAAGTAAGAGCCAAATCCAATCGCACCCACGCCTGCGTAAAGACCAAGCTGACCGTTCGTCACCCGACCCGGGTGGATGAGGATGTTCCCATTGAAATCCTGAAGGAATGCAGACCAGACCTGCGCATCTTCCTTCATTGCCCCGGACACCTTTATAAAATGGTGAGGCAGCCTCACGCCTGTGGTCGCTAACTACATTCTCCTGCTGAATATGCGGCCAATAGGGATAATCCTACAGGCGAAATTCAGCTTCCCCAAGATGGATTGGAGCCGCCGCAAGGATACTCTACTAGCGCCCATCAGGGCTACCAGCTCCGCCAACAAATCCGACACCTTCTCCGATGGTAAGCTGCACTACATGGTTTCGGAATTCATCTTGATTCCCAAGAACGTTAATCCTGTAGTGGGACCTTCCGTTTTCCTCCTTTCCTGCTAAAGGGACCGCGAAGTCCGGACATATCTTAGAAAACGTTTCCAATATGAAACTGCAAGTGCCAGAACCCACCGGACCCACGAAAAGGAAATCGTTGAGGTAATGGGTAATTCCACGATAACCCGACTCGATCTGGGCCACCCACTGCAGAAAAGTACTGAACGCTTTGAAGTAGGAGCACAAGATGGTGCTCCCCATCAGCAAGCAAAGATCTACAAAATACTCGCCATCCACAAAACCGCCGAGGAAATGGTGACTCCGGGGATGAACGGGAAGTAAATGAAAAACGGATTCAATATCCACTTTCGCCATCTTAGCTCTGTTGCCCTCCCGTCAAACTAGGTCCATGGCCCTATCAAAGGGTGCGTACGAGATGGATGGCCCTATCAAAGGGTGCGTACGAGACGGAAGAGTACTGCTTGTCGATCCCGTAGTTGTTGACTGACCAGCCCGAAGGGTAGGATAGATGTTGTATGAGGTGGAATTCCCCAGCTCCTTTTTTGGCACTATTCCAAGTGGGGAAATGACCAAGCCCTGGAACGGAGGGGAGGAAAAGGGGCCTGCCATCCTACCCAGATCTAACTCCACCGCCAAGGGAAACTCCTTAACCAACTTTTGGTTTCTGAGAAGCGAGCTGGGGGCGAGAGGGTGCACAGGATCGTAAAACCATCCCGGAAACCGTCCTGAAGCAGGGAGGCCACCTCGGCCTTCCCTGGCAATCTACCGTAGCGTTCTAGCCATGGTAGCATTGCGCCCAACCGTATGGGTGTCTGGCCCTTTTTGAGTGGACTCTCCGGGCCTGAATCCGTCCTTTGGTCTATTACACTTGGAGACCGTGTGCTCATCTCCGCAATTCGAGCAAGAGTGCTTGAAGCGGCAGTTCGGTGCCCACTTGCAGCTGCCCTCATTGAAGGAATGGCATATTCCTCGACCCAGAGGACCTCCCGCGGCGGGGCCTCTAGCCCCGCCTGAGGTCCTGCAAAAAGGCAGCCTGGCCCACATTGGTGTCAGTATATTTAACCAATAGGCCACCGCCTTGTCGCTCCAGGCCATCGACGGTCGGGCGGACCTGTACTGACGGAATTCTTTGTCGTACCATGCCATCCGTGCATAAGTCCGGTATGCGTTCCTGATCTCATCCAGGTACACAAACAGACTGGAGCATTTCTCTGGGTGTCTTTCCCCCATCATGCAGGCCATGATTGCAAAGGCATGTAACCAGTTGTTAAAGGTACACGGTAACCGCCTAAAGGGGAGTCTCAGGTCCTCAGCTTCCGTCTGGAAACGCTCCTGAGCATCCAACAAACATGACATGGGCAACAAGGAGAATATCTCTATGTATTCCCGTCACCAAATTTTTTCCTTGATCTCTAATGCCAAATGAGCCCTCGCCTGCGACTCCCGTTGGCGCTGCACTCTTTGCCCTAGCCCCCACACTCTCCATAGCCCTATTGCCCAAAGATAAGCTGGCACGCTGCTATGTTGGCCTTTCTAAGCCATGAGGCCCTTCCACTTCCATTTTTTCCTGAACCCATCTCACCCCGTGGCTTAAAGCCCTGGTTCTGACCATGGCCAGCAAGGCTTCCAACTCCCCTGGGTCCATTGACACACAAGCACACCACAAAACAATACAGAAAAACGGACAGCGTACCCACACACACACACACAGAAAAACAGGATTTGTAATATGGGAGACACGCAGGATAATTATATTATAATTATAGGGTTAATAAAGTAACATACGGGAGCACCAGCGTGAGCTGCTGATCTGAGCAATGGCTGGTGCAGAGTGAGGAGGAAGCCCGAGAAATGGGAAGAAGTCCTTCCTCCAGCCTCCCACCAATCAAAAGCGTCCAGGCTCCGCTGGGTCACGCTGCGTCAGACCCGGTGTGACTGGGTCTGCTTCTGCACGGCCAAATGTGATGTCAACGAAGAGTGACTCACAGACAATTTTAATTACAAATAAACTGGAAGTCATCTAGGAACATGTAAGAATTTATGCTTCTGCTTGTGGTATTTATAAAAAGACATGCCTCACTGTACCAGGTCTGTGTATTTTAAACCTATTAAGGTGAAACTTAACCAATGTTGCAATTTGATATTTGTGGTTATCTGCTTTCTTAATAAATGAGTTTATATGTGTATACATTTTTATCATGGTGTTTCTCTTTTGCTGGAATAATACTAGACTGTGATTGTAATTCTGCCAATGATTGGCACTTGGGATTTTTTTGTATATTTGTTTTCTCTGCAGGTTTACAAAATTACTATCTTGAAAGTTACATACATACCTTATATACCCTTATTTTAGTGTCTCAAGACAGTTTATGGGGCATAAACATCTTGCTAAGCCATTCAGATAGGAGGACCCCTTTGAGGAGCACAAGGTATTATATCCTTGGTGTTTTATTCAGAGGTGTGGTTTATTGTAATAACTAATAAAGGTTTCCAATTCATTTTATTTTGGCAGTTATTGAATTATTAGTGTTAAGCACTTGGATTAACTCCTGGGTCCAGAAGTAAATCTTCTTTTGTAGGAGCACCTAGAATTTAGAGTTCATGCAGTATATTTTCTAAAAGCCTTGTGATGTAATATGAAGTAATTGCATGGATTACAGGAAGGGGTGAAACGTGTTTCGATAGTCTGCTATACTCTACTCAGGAGATAAATCACTTTGTAATACCAACCCTGGGGCACAATCATGAATAGCAGGAAGTCCTAATACACAATGCTGAGGAAGATATTTATTTTCTATTTCAGCCACACTAAAGACTAAAGAACCACTGAAATGCCATAACAATAATAGCTAGGGAGGACCTGGCTGGGTTATCATGTGATAATAATACATATTCAGTGATTTCCAAAAAGCATTATTCAATATTAAACTTACATTCAACGATCAAACTCAGCTGCTGCTGATTTCTGCCTAGCAGACATTGCACAATTTTCAGGCACAAAGTTATATCAGCACAATACTATTCATTGGCTGCATACTTGCTGTGGTAAAGTTGTTACCCCAAAGAGCTATTTGCTGGGGATCAGCCTATGAATGATTGTTTCTCCTCTTATATGTGTCTTTCAGTCAAATGCCATCTTCCCCCTTGATAACAAAGAACTGAACTGGAAAATGACACTCTAACCTTTGAAAAATATTTTTATATTAAATAATACTTTTACAAAACATTTAATCAGAATTTATTAATCACCTATGCATAATTAAAACAACCAGCTCCTTTTGTCAAGGCACTACAATGGTCCTTTAACCTATGTATATTCCTATTAAATTTGAAGAGATCTCTGGAAAGACAGGGCTTAGAAAAAAAACGAAACAAGTATGTCTCAAAGACAGCTTGTAAGCCATCTAAGAACACTGACAGCCTTATTAAATTGCGATTCGGCAAATTTAAAAGGGCTCTATTTAAGCACAAAGCATCTTTTTTTTAAAGAAGTTTTTAGTTAGTGAACTTCTATCCAAAAGCAAGATATTCACTAACTAAAAACTTCTGTAAAAAAATATGCTCTGTGCTTATATAGAGCCCTTTTAAATTTGCCAAATCACAATTTAATAAGGCTGTTGACGTTTATAGTAAATTTATGATTCTGATCTTTTTCCCTTGTTGAGATTTATTTGTTATTCAATCTAGGATTATCTAACGTTTATCAAGCTGGCTTTTCAGTCTTCAGATCTTCTAGTATTTTGCATTTTTATTAGGAGTAATTCATTCAGTCATGTGGGGCCATTAATTTGGGAAAGTAGTGTGGTTGTCAAATAAACGTTTTTACATCTTTAAAATATTTAATGTCCCTGTACTTTTGTTGCACTTGACCATTGTCTTGTCTGTTATTAACCATGTTCTTAGTAAGTATGGTCACTTGTTTATTAGTCCTATTGTTTATTTATTCTTTTTACTCTTTTTTATTTGATAATACTAAGTATGCTTCATGTATGAACCTTGGTTTAAGGGCCTCAGTAATCTAAAACGTTCAGGTTCATTTAAAAGAGCATGTTTTATACATTGCAAAAGTGGAAAATAAATTATATTAATTAAAGAAAAGTAGCACTAAAATAACAGACAAGGAAATAAAACACTTTGGGCCACATTCAATTCCAGGCCCGTAACGTAATCGCAGAAAGCCACATGTCTGCAAGTGAGTTGCATGCTCCCGTTGGTCTCCGTTTGTGAGGCTATTCAATCGCTCAAGCTCGCAAGTTGTGGGCTTCAAGCGACAATCGTAAACCATGCACTGGTTCGGAGCAGATGAGGGCGGGAACATGATCAATTAAGCAAGCCCGTAACCTCCCATTTCGAAACAGCCAATAGGAATTGATACTGTCCGAATTATGGCAGTAAAACATGGAGGTTACCTATCATACAATTAGATTCGGGGGTCCGATATGCGATCGACTCGCAAGACATAGAAAATACATAATTAGGAAAATGAATGCCAATAGCGTTCTAGTCCATATAGTGGCCTGATATGTATTAACTCATTGATACCCCAAAATGACACATAAAATTAAAATGTATTTTCTGCCGATTTGCGGCCTTGAGACTGTTGTGCAATTAATTCTAATGTCTATCATCACTTTACCCGTTATTAACAGTGCAGGATTGATCTTTTAATAGCATTTACAGTGCTACGAATTGGTGTTTAACCCCCTTGCGGGTCCTCTCTAGCACATGTAGGATTTCCTCCTCCATTTGCGGTTTACAAGTGTGGATACATTTGTGGGCTTGGGGAAATTGAGCAATTGAATATCGGTTTGCGGTTTTAGCCTTGCGAAAGTGACAGATCAAAGACTTGTGGAGACACTAAGTTATGAGTTAGACGTACACAAGTTTTTCAAGCACGTAACTCTTAACCTGATCGGAGCCCACAAAAAGACGCCAATTGAATAGCAAAAAAGCTTGCGACCTCACTTACAGGCTCCCAGATTTCAAATTCGGCCAATTGAATGTGGCCCTAAATTTGTTCCACCCTTGACTTATCATTGAGGAAGTGTAAACAAAGACTCATAGAGACCCTGTGTTTTCTTATATGATTTATATTAAAAGCAAAAGCACAATATGTTTAAGTTCAGACATCTGCCTGTCCCTCTGTTTCCTTCAGACATCCTCTGTTGCCTGTCCATATCAGAAAGGGGGAGATTTAGTCCAACGTTGTTTATATGTTATGTCATTTTTTCTACACTACAAATCAACTATTTCTCTTTACAAAAGTTTAAACACTCAATGTAAACTTTACATGTAAAGTTTAAAATATGATATTTTAAATGCATGCTAGTAATTTTGAATTACAGTGACTCTATAACACATTTACATCACTGTTTTTTTCCAGGTGAATGGGATGTTAGTTGGGTTAAGGATGACACAGATGGCACCAGGGACCACAAGAGTGATGAACCAGAAGAGGAGGGCACTTGGGAACCGGCTATAAGGTAAAACACACAGGAACAATATAATAAGTGAGAAGCTGTGACTCAGTGAAGGAGAAGAAAGAAACATGTTGAAATAAAATAGGTCAAAACATACAATGACCACTTCAGTAAAAGATACATCCATTACACAATGATCTCACCACATAAGATTCTCAAATGGGCAAAGTGAACTGAACAAACCCTACACCCATCATTTATTTAGGTGTGTATATATTTGTATACATAAATAAGCATTTAATGTAGATGTCATGAATATGTCAGAAGTTGGATAATGAGGGCATTATCCAGATATTGTGGAACTTTATCAACCAAGATGTGGATAATGTCTCATATTTCTAACATTATCCAGTCATTTCCATGCATTAGCAGACAAGATGCAGACTGTCTTAAGGTTTAAGTATTAAAGATCAATTTAAACATTTTAATTAAATGTTATTAAAACTTTTGTTTTGTGAGAAAATGTACCATTAGAATAGTAATTTTTGCACTTATCTTTAAGCTTTAGCAGAGTGTTTAGCTTATTTCCCTCTGCTACCAATGCTAAGCAGCATATAGGCAGGTGTTTGTACTTGTGCATCATGTTCTGCAACAGTTTAGAAAATATGAGAAAATATGTAAGGTACTCCACCCCAAACATGAGTGAAAACAGCTACATTAAGTGTAGGTTTACATACAAAAGATGTTATACTATAATTAAATGAAAAGTTGTTTACATTGATCGTTATTTCTTAAAAGTTATGAATATTGCACCAATACAGCATGTTCCATTAATGTTAGCAGACATTATTAAGCAACATCTGTGTAACATGGACTTTACCATGAAAAGGACTGACATTTCTGATATCATCCAACAGCCCTGGGTATTGTTGACATTATCTAGGTAATATCACCATGTCCAAGTTAAAATAATTTGGGAGGTAACAGCAATGTCCCTGTCTCACACTTGCACAATGTCTCTCTCACCCACCATTAGTTAGACAGCCAATTGCTCTGCCAGCAATGTAGGATCATAATATAGCTAAGGGAGGACCTGGCTGGGTTATCATGTGATAATGCAGCATCATCTGGATTTTATCAAGCCAGCCGGTAACTACTCAGTCTTCTGTTTTCTTTTGCCACAGGTTGTCCAGCAGATCCACATCAGAACAGCTCTTTGATGACTCTGAGGTGGGTGACTCAAACAGACTGTCTATCATGTTAAATCAGGCTTGTCATACTAACACTATGATGTTTGCCTCCTGTGACGGTCAATTGGCCAGGGTGAATGGTAGATAAACTGATAGAGTGACTGCTGTTGGACTTACATACACACATGTCTGATACTTGACAAACACACAAACTAATCTCAGTTTGTTGATGGCATCATCTCTTTTTAGGAGGAGGACAGCTCAGAAGATGAGGAGGAGGAAGGTGATGCTCCTGGTTTGTCACTCCCAGTTACTCCACAACTATGTCACCATCTTTCTGCCCTCACTAATGTCACAATAATATTCAACGTGTGCGTTATAGATACATGGATAGTGATAGGACTCATTTTATTTATTTTTTCAGTGCTTTGGTGAACTACCTTCTCATGAAGTCCACAACACAGGCTGAGATCCAGCTCCATGCTGATGATAGCCAGTAAGCTTGAAACAGCTGTACATGGATAGGATACTCAGCTTGTGTTTAATCCAACCTTGCTTTGCATTAAAGCTGTGTAATACAGCATGCATAAGCTTAAAGGAAGCCATGTTTGATAATGGCTAAGGATTGAAGAGTGAGGCATTTGTGGGCACATTTGCATGTCCCAGTTCAACTTCCCAGAATGCAGTGTAATAACTGTTTCTCGGAACTCTGTGCTGGAAGCAGGTTTTTAAACTTGTTTTAGTCATTCAAATGTGAACACAGATGTACTATTTATTTATTTTTTCATAAAGCTAAAAACGTAGAGTTACATGTTACATAAATGTTATAATATTATGTACAGTATATCATGGGAAGTAGAGATATTAACTCCCTTTGAAAAACAACCCTTTTCAAGTTTCTTTATGTCCATCTGTTCACTCTATCTTTGTTTCATGCTTCCCTGCCTATTGCTGTTTTACCCAGTGTGTACCAATGTGACATTATTATTTCTGTCATCACAGACCACAAACCAATCAACCATCGCATCGCTAGTGTGGGGGAGCAGGATATGGAAGAAATTTGCTTGTCACCAGTAACTGTCACTGTAGAGGTAAGAATTTTTGGAGCATATTTTAATGAGAATACATTGTGATTTTATGGTGTGTGTCTGTATATAGCTTAATTTGTATAGTACCATCAGCGTACACAGAGCTTTCTAGTTGTAAAAGTGGAAGTTTATAACAAGATGTCATTAGGTAGGATATCCCGGCCATGAAGAGGTCAGACATTCAGACATACATACATTACCCAGGCATGATCCATTTGGGCTAGTTTTTAGCAATAAAAGATGCAACACTGAAATGGGAGAAAACGGGCCACAGCTTTTATTAATTTACATAATAAATTAGTAACCATACGTAACAACTGATAACTTCTTGACGTATTATAGAGGAGGAGCCCAGCCACGGATAGTTACCTCCTGTCTTGGGCTTGTACCCAAGGCCCTTCCAATGCTTACCTTTAAGCACACCCGTGAGGTAGGGCTACGCCCACTTAGGCCAGTGGGCCGCGCAACTCACCTCCCGCCAACACCGAAACATATCCAACATACATCAAAGACCACTGTCTCCAATTTTTTATTTTTTATTTTAACTCAGCTCAGTTTTTTTTTTTATATATTTTCCTAATTCCAACACAACTTTACCTAACCAACTAGAAAAAAGGGGTGGGAGGGTGGGACTCCCGTTGCAAGCCCTGCGGAGACTGACGCAAGCCTGCGAAACGTGCGGAAGTCACTCCCCCGACGCGGACAACGTCAGCACACCCCTCAGGCTCCGCTGGGTAAAGTGACTCTGCGGCCTACCCAGGCGGCCTGAAAGGCCTACGTGATGCACATTACCCAGGCATGATCCATTTGGGCTAGTTTCTAGCAATAAAATACGCAACACTGAAATGGGAGAAAACGGGCCACAGCTTTTATTAATTTACATAGTAAATTAGTAACCACATGTAACAACTGATAACTTCTTACCGTATTATGGAGGAGGAGCCCGGCCACGGACAGTTAGCTCATGCCTTGGGCCTGTACCCAAGGCCACCCAATGCTTACCTTTAAGCACGCCCGTGAGGTAGGGCTACGTCCACTTAGGCCAGTGGGCCGGGCAGCTCACCTCCTGCCACAGAGCAGGCAAGGGAACTCTCCTGCGCTTGCGATCCCCCCCCCCCCCCCGCTACTGTGCAAAGCCAACGCCCGTCTAACCCCTTCTTTAAATTTCAGCATGAGGAGTTCAAGGCCAGTCTCGGTCAAATGGACCTTATCTTTGCTGAAGAACTCATCTGCCGCTTCTGAATCAAACTCTTTGTACCGGATGGCAACGCCGCCTTGCCGGCACACAAAGCTAGACATCTGCTTGTTTATCTTTTGACACGCTTTGTCCAACAGCACTGGAACCCTCGCGTTACGCCAGGCTCTCTTCTTAATGATCTCCGACCGGATGACTGTAAGGCCAGGGAATGTCTTGGCCCATTTTTTTACGTCCCGTCTCATCATTTTTAAAATGCAACACATGGGGACTACACCAAGGTCATTCCCTCCAGCATGCATCAACAACAAATTGGGACTTCCATACCACTGGGCATAACCTTCCAACATTCCATTTGCCTGGGATCACCACATTCCCCGAATCCCGAGTCATCTCATGTGCAAGTCCGTAACCAGAAAGCCCAGCTGTACCTTATCTTGTGTGATTGCGGCTAACTGGTGGGCCCAGTACACGTAAGAATGGCCCACAATCCAAAGTTGCTTCTTCTCCCCTGTAACCAGAAAAGACCTGTCACCTCTGCCTCAGGCCTTAGCCTTGCCACCTCCATGGCCGCATCTATACAAAATGAGTGCGTCCCGAAATCTGAAGCATTGAGCCCCAAGCTCTGCAAAACGCTTTTTAACACCTTTCCAAACTGATACCGTGGACGAACAGCGAACACCGGCCGCTGACTGAGGTACTTCTTTGCACATTCGTAGGGGCAACACTCCGTACCCACCTTGTGCAATATCACCTCCTTTCCTCTACCAGCCTGGTCCGTTTTTGACCGCCTCAACCATATCACAACCCTGTCATCCCTCAGACAGGTATCCACCAATTGAAGACCCCCTGAACCGTATCTACTGTTCTCGACCAACTCCCCTATCCTAAACTCCCCAAAGAATGCCAGGGAAAAGGCCGTACGGAACAGCAGAGATTCAAAAGGAGTTCTACAAGTTCTCTCCAGCACCTGCGCCATTTGTAATAATAAGGAAAACGTGATAGGCCGTCTCGAGTCTTGCCTGCACGCGCCGTTGAGTATCCCACGCATCACACGCCGAACCACAAACTCCTTTGTAAGGTCTTTTTGCCCAGCCAACTTGAACATAAAAGCCAGGGCTTTGACCTGGCGCGCTGCCGCCGCCTTTTGAGTCACCGTTTTCCACACACCTTAACAGATACCATAACAGGATTCCTATACTTTTGTCTTCCGTTGGGGCACCCCCAGCCACCTTTTCCAGGTCCTGCCACTGTGCCCAGACTCTCCTTAATGCGGCCCACGTCGCAGGGGCAACAGACAGTCTAACTATTCTCACTACCTGACTGCTCCAAGCTCCCACAGCTCGTTGGGAATGATCTTGCCGTGTAGTTCTGCCCCCGGCGCCAATGTCCGAAACGGCATTTCCTGAAATCGAGAAAGGGCATCAGCAATGCTAGGCGCACTACCGGAATCAAATCTGCTGCCAGGTTATTCACCGCTTGTACTACGGACATATTGTCCGTATAAAATATGACTCGCCGGTCACTGAATTCCGCTCCCCACAGGTAAACTGCTACCACTATTGGAAATAATTCCAAAAAGGTCGGGTTCCTAGTAAGGCCGGCTTCCTCCCATCCCTCTGGCCAGGAGGTGGCACACCACTTGCCCTTAAAGTATGCTCCGAAACCAAGGGACCCCGCTGCATCTGTATACAACTCCAGATCCGTGCTGGCAACGCTCCCACCGTGTATCAGCGTGGGGCCGTTAAAGTCCGCCAAGAAAACCCTCCAAACCGTCGCTTCCTCCCTTATGGCCTTCGTGACTTTAATAAGGTGATTTTACAGGCGAAGTTCAGTTTTCCTACTTTGGACTGCAAACATTTTAGCGATACACTCTTATCACCTTCCAAAGCTGTCAGTTCAACAAGTAATTCCGCCACCTTTTTCTGGGGCAGACTGCATTCCAATCTTACGGAATCAATCAGTATCCTCAAGAAAAACAACCTTTTCGTCGGGCCCTCTGTCAAAGGTACCCCAAAGGTACCCCAAACTCCCGACACAGCCTGGTGAACCTGTCCAGGATGAAACCGCATGTATCGCTCTGACTCTGACCGACGAATAAAAAATCGTCCAGATAATGCGTAATTCCCCGGTGACCTGTCTCCATTTCCGCTACCCACTGTAGAAACGTGCTAAATGCCTCACAGTAGGCGCACAAAATGGAGCACCCCATTGGTAGGCACAGGTCGACAAAGTAACTTCCGTCAATAAAGCAACCCAACAGTCTGTGACTCTCGGGATGCACTGGCAGCAGCCGAAATGCCGATTCTATGTCCACTTTTGCCATAAGGGCCCCTGGCCCCGCTTTTCGCACCATTTCGGTTGCCCGATCAAAGGAAGCGTAGGAAGCCGAAATTTGCCATGCTCCTTCTTTGGAATTACTCCCAACGGAGAGATAACCAGGCCCCTCATTGGCGGGTCCTTGAAGGGCCTGGGCATGCTGCCTAACAGTACTTCACCCTTGATTTTTTCTAAAGCCACTCCCGGGAATTGAAATACAGAATGCAAGTTGGATGCTCCCGCCGGTTGCCAACTCGCACTGTATTTTGAAGCCGTCCCGGAAACCCTTTTCCAGGAGGCAGGCCATGCCCTCTTTTCTGGCTACTTTACCGTAACGTTTTAGCCATGGCAGCAGAGCGGACAGGCGTATTGGTGTCTTGCCTCTTGGGACAGGGCTCCCTTCCTCTGGCCCCCTCCTTCTGTCTGGAGCATATCGACAGGGGGTGCTCCCCCACGCAATTCAATGCGTAACATGCCTTAAATCCCGCTGACATTAGGGTGGTGGAACCTCTACTTCCACCACCAGGGCTACGAAAGGGCGGCATGACTCGCATGGGGGTCATGATGTTAAGCCAATAAGCCACCGCCTTATCGCTCCAGGCCATTGTTGGCCTGGACGCCATGTACAGGCGAAACTCCTCGTCATACCGCCACCACGCCATTCCCCCATACGTTTTGTAGGCATTTCGGATCTCCTTGAGGTATACAAACAGACCCGAACACTTCTCCGGTTGACGTTTGCCATAATAGAAAAATGCCTGAAGCCACGTATCAAACGTGCGCGGCAGCCTTCTGTCCGTCCCTAGTCTCGACCATGGTCAGGCCCCTTAGCTAGGTCCGTCAAACCTTTCTTCCGTGAGTCAGTACCAGTCGTCCTATGCTGTGGCCTAACCGGTTTATCACCGGACTGTACCTGGTAGCAGTCTTCCGGGCCCTGGTGGGGCGTGTTTTCATCGCCGCCACGGTCACGTCATCTATGATGACCTGGCTGTCATCTTGGTTCATTTCAGCTACGACTCGGCTCCTCTTCTCTCTGGTCGAAGTCATCCCGGCCTATGCGCTATCGATGCGTTGCCCCTGTAAAGCACCAGAAGCGCTGTTAGTATGGATAACCCCAGAGACCGCAGGTTCGACATAGTGGGGGGCTGTAGGTGCTTTTTTAGAGCCCCCGGATTTACTGTTACCTTTTTTGCCACCTTCCTGGGGCTGTATCGGGGTATTCTTTGCGCCGGAACGCAGGCGTGACCCTTTAGGCAAACTGGTTGGTGGTGGCTGGAGTTCTAGGCCCTCACCGCCGTGGGCCCTGCCCTCTCTGGAGTGGGGGGTATAAGCTCCTGGCTCCCCTGAGCTGTACTCTCCCCTGTCAACCTGGGCCTATCTGGATGTGGACGCCTGTCTGATGGCTCGGCTTGCTGGGTTTGGGGAAGAATATCTGATACCTCTCCTAAGCTACCAAGGCCCCCATCCACTGCAGACTGGACCTGGGCGCCTTGTGGAAGGCCCTCTGTGGCAGGCATGGTTGAAACCAGCCTGTTCTGTACCCACCGTACCCCGTGGCTCAAGGCCCTAGCCCTGACCTCAGCCAGTAACCCCTCCAACTCTTTAGCATCCATGAGGGACTGGCAACAGGAACCCACACACGCAGGGGAAGAGAAGAACAAACCACACACAAGCTCACACACACACCAGCCTAGCCCCGTATGTGCTGTAAATAGTTGGGGGATAATAATTCTCAATTTTGACTAGTACTTATCCTGACCAGCGGAGCCACTCACACCTGTATCTACCCCCGTTGCAGGCCGCGCGTAGACTGCCGCAAGTCTGCGATACGTGCAGAAGTCAGTCCCACGATGCGGCCAACGTCATCAGGCCCCTCAGGCTCCGCCGTGTAACGCGACGCTGCAGCCTATCCAGGCGGCCTGAGAGGCCTATGCGACGCACAAGAGTGTTTAAATGCCTATGTCCAGGGGCATTTCTTAGTGAGCATAGTGCTTTGTAGGTTTCTTGACTGTAGAAGCTATTAAATGTATTATTTGAGCTTGTAATATTTTAGTAAGCATTTACATTTGGTAAGAGCAGGAACTTGACTTTAGTGAAAGGCAATTAAGGGATAACAGCAGTAGATAAGGAGTCAATGCAGAAGAGAGAGAGATTACTCTGTATGAATGCAGCTTTGGTTTTGTATAGATTGTAGGACCGGAAGGTAAGCAACAAGACAACAAGAGACGGTTGTAGATAAGCCAGGTCAAGATGAGACCCTGGAAACCTAGCAGTGTTGGAACCATTGAAAAGATATGTCTTAGCTATTTGTCTTAGATGGAGATCATATTTTAAAGACAGCCATGTGTTTATCCTTCAGGAGAGCAGTGTGCCTATGGACTTGGTCCCAGGTGGAAGCCCAGACAAGAACAAGCACAGGAACCTCAATCACAGCCCATCAGTGCCAACCCTAGGCAATAAATCTGTAAGCATCCAAACCAGTTACAATCAGTATGTGTTCCTCCCAATTCTGAGCATTTCTTAGTATTCCCAATATTTGCCTTGTATACATTTGTCTATCTTTTGTCTCTATCCTTCTCTGCTCTCTGTCCATGGTTCATACCTTGCCTCAATTTGTTAAAATATGTTGACTACAGTGGCCCTATAAGTAGATGCCTTGTATATTCTCTCCTCCAAAACTGTTTATGTGCAGTGTAAATATCTATTTACAGTGCCTTGCAAAAGTATTCACCCCTCTTGACATTTTTCGTGTTTTGTTGCCTCACAAGCTGGAATTAACATAGATTGTTTGAGGGTTTGCATCATTTAATTTACAAAACATGCCCACAACTTTGAAGATTTCTTTTTTTTTGTGAAGCAAGCAAAATAACAGAAAATGTGCATAACTATTCACCCCCCTAAAGTCAATACTTGGTAGAGCCACCTTTTGCGGCAATCACAGCTCCAAGTCACTTTGGATAAATCTCTATGAGCTTGCCACATCTTACCATTGGGATTTTTGCCAATTCCTCCTTCCAAACTGCTCCAGCTCCTTCAAGTTGGATGGTTTGCGCTTGTGAATATCAAGTCTGAACATAGATTTTCTATTGGATTAAGGTCTGGGCTTTGACTAGGCCATTCCAACACATTTACATGTTTCCCCTTAAACCACCCAAGTGTTGCTTTAGCAGTGTGTTTGGGGTCATTGTCCTGTTGGAAGGTGAACCTCTGTCCTAGCCTCAAATCACGCACAGAGTGGTACAGGTTTTGCTCAAGAATATCCCTGTATTTAGCACCATCCATCTTTCCCTCAACTCTGACCAGTTTTCCAGTCCCGGCTGCTGAAAAACATCCCCACAGCAAGATGCTGCCACCACCATGTTTCACTGTGGAGATGGTGTTCTTTGGGTGATGTGATGTGTTGGGTTTGCGCCAGACATATCGTTTTCTTTGATGGCTGAAAAGTTCAATTATAGTCTCATCAGAAAAGAGCACCTTCCTCCATACATTTTGGGAGTCTCCATACCTTTTCGCAAACTCAAACCATGCCATTTTGTTTTTTGCTGAAAGTAATGGCTTTCTTCTGGCCACTCTGCCATAAAGCCCAACTCTATGGAACGTACGGCTTATTGTTGTCCTATGTACAGATACTGCAGTCTCTGCTGTGGAACTCTGCAGCTCCTCCAGGGTTACCTTAGGTCTCGGTGCTGCCTCTCTGATTAATGCCCACCTTGCCCGGTCCGTGAGTTTTGGTGGGCAGCCGTCTCTTGGCAAGTTTGCTGTTGTGCCATGTTCTTTCCATTTGGTTATTGTAACGGAACTCATCACTGTTTTACCCTGTTTTATGGTTATTTAATTATTATGGTTAAAATATGATCCTACTGTTATACTGTATGTATGTTGGTTTATACTCTGCAGAATATTAGCCCAGACTATTGCAGACCTTGGCATAATAGATAATCCTATTACAGAGACTCCTTTATAAGATAAGGAAGTCTATTGTATAAAGTGTTTTCATTATGAGACAAACAGATGGATAATCTGATCAATGTCTGATTGTATCAAAGTAGCCAGGTAACCTCCGGGGGGTGTGACCACACCTATTGTATCTCTATGTGTATTGTGTGGCCAACTATGGGGGATGTGTATTGCCTGTGGGAAGAGATGTGTATATATATTTCTGCACAACAAAATAAAGACAGTATTATTTGACTCCCAATTGAGTGTCGTCCAATATGGGAGGTTGGTAATGGTGAGACTGTAGTGCTTCTTGGATATTTTACCGTATACCAGCAGAGATATTGGATTCGTGTTCCAACTCCGTTACATTTGTTGGCAAGTGGCGGAATTGTTCCCACGGTCAGACGGACAGCTTCAGGAGACACCATTCAGTGGAGTTACAAATTGAGGGCAGTGCTAGTATCCGTACAGCGCCCCTGGCTACAGCAGGATGGAACCGGCTAGTTTTCGGACAGCGTTCCATGATGAGGACTACAGGGATGCAGACAGAAAGGAACTCATGGAGGGAGACCGGGCAGCGGCTACAGCACCTCTTACGGACAGCACACAGACTGAGTTTGGAAGAGAACTCCAAAGCAGACTGGCCTTTTTCCCAGGTACGCTTGCCACAATAACCTTGGAATGGTTAATGACAGATATCCACGAATACATAATGGAAAAGCAGCGGGCACAGGGGCGGTCCATCTTGGAAGCTAACCCACCTCCCACCATTAACCCCCCCCCCCCCCAGCACTGCGTCCGGGTGGTGGGAACTACCAAACCCCTCCACAGTACATCAGGTGCCACACGTGTAACCAGCAGGGCCACATGCAGAGAGACTGTCCCAGAAATAGAAACCGCTCCACGTGGAATACTCCAACTAATTCCCCTCCCCAGCGACAGTGTGTATCCCAGGGAGCAGAAGGTGCCGTCCTTCCTCCCCAGTGACAGTGTGTATCCCAGGGAGCAGAAGGTGCCGTCCTTCCTCCCCAGCGACAGTGTGTACCCCAGGGAGCAGAAGGTGCCGTCCTTCCTCCCCAGCGACAGTGTGTACCCCAGGGAGCAGAAGGTGCCGTCCTTCCTCCCCAGCGGCAGTGTGTACCCCAGGGGGCCGAAGGTGTCGTCCTTCCCCCCCAGCAGCAGTGTGTACCCCAGGGAGCAGAAGGTGCCGTCCTTCCTCCCCAGCGGCAGTGTGTACCCCAGGGGGCCGAAGGTGTCGTCCTTCCCCCCCAGCGGCAGTGTGTATCCCAGGGAGCAGAAGGTGCCGTCCTTCCTCCCCAGCGGCAGTGTGTACCCCAGGGAGCAGAAGGTGCCGTCCTTCCTCCCCAGCGACAGTGTGTACCCCAGGGAGCAGAAGGTGCCATCCTTCCTCCCCAGCGGCAGTGTGTACCCCAGGGGGCCGAAGGTGTCGTCCTTCCCCCCCAGCGGCAGTGTGTATCCCAGGGAGCAGAAGGTGCCATCCTTCCTCCCCAGCGGCAATGTGTACCGCAGGGAGCAGAAGGGGCCGTCCTTCCTCCCCAGCGGCAGTGTGTACCCCAGGGGGCCAAAGGTGTCGTCCTTCACCCCCAGCGGCAGTGTGTATCCCAGGGAGCAGAAGGTGCCGTCCTTCCTCCCCAGCGGCAGTGTGTACCCCAGGGAGCTGAAGGTGTCGATCTTCCTCCCCAGCGGCAGTGTGTACCCCAGGGGGCCAAAGGTGTCATCCTCCCCCACCCCCCAGCGGCAGTGTGTATCCCAGGGAGCAGAAGGTGTCGTCCTTCCCCCCCAGCGGCAGTGTGTATCCCAGGGAGCAGAAGGTGCCGTCCGTCCCCCCCAGCGGCAGTGTGTACCCCAGGGAGCAGAAGGTGCCGTCCTTCCTCCCCAGCGGCAGTGTGTACCCCAGGGGGCCGAAGGTGTCATCCTTCCCCCCCAGCGGCAAGGTGAACCCCAGGGAGCTGAAGGTGTTGCCCTCTCCCCCCAGCGACAGCTTACCCTAACAAGGGGAGACACCAATCTCCCAGACGGCGCAGATGGGACCATGGTCTCTGTGCCTGACCTACCGGGATGCTGGACAGCCTGTCCAGATCCCCAACTACCCTCACTGGGACAACCGGAGGAGAGGGTAAGTACAAATTCCCCTCCCCAGCTAACTCCTAATGTGGCCCCAGAGTTAACAGAGAAAATGTTAACCCCCACTGACCCCCACCTTTCCCTGGCTACTGACCCGGAATATGTCCCAAGTACCCCAGCAGAAGAGCTGACAGCGGGGCAGAGTGCAGTCGGCCTCTGCCCTCCCTTTGTCCCTTGTACAGAGCAGAATGTCCTGCAGGTTATACCAGCAGAAGAGCTGGCATCAGGGCAGAGTGCCGCTGGCCTCTGCCCCTCAAGTCCCCTCAGCGTGTTGCCCCATCACCACAGCGAAATATCCAGGTGCCTGGTTAGACTTCCCCCCAAAGGGGAGATGGGTGCCGAAGTGCCTTTTGCCACTTTGTCCTGGAGAGGACTTATTGCCAGCCTCCTGCCCTGCGACTATGGCCCTGGGACATATTGCCCTTTAAAACCACTATTCGGCCATACCAGAGTGTATGTCCCTCATTCTGGCCCTTTAAATACAGGGGGGTCATTCGGTACTTGCCCTGTGGGAGCGGTGATACCCCAGATAGCTATGCCATGGTGCCCATTCATATAATGAAAGACTATGGGAAAGACTTTAGCTACCTGGCAATTGAACTGTGTGAATAGGATCTGAGCGCTATTCGGTAGTTTTGTGCGCTCAGATCCCAGCTATCTGGGGATATGTGAAATGTCTGTGTGTTATGTGTAAAAGGTGACTTTATGTATTTTAAAGTGGTTTATGTTTTTTTGCAACCATGTGCTCAATGGAGTCTGCCTCTATCCCTGGATAATTGGATTACTTTTCCCCTTTGTCTCCAGTACAGAGGCCTCTGTAAAACCTGTTTGTAAAATGTATTTTCCCTCTCCTTGAAATGTTTATTGCTGGGAATGCTGTATGAAGTGTGCGTTTGTTTTGTTCTTAAAATGTGAGTAAAGGTGAATTGTAGTACTGCTGATGGGTTGTCAAACTAGAGAACTGACCAACAAATACTTTTGTTCGGACATCCCCAGGCCAATCCGTTGCTATCAGACCGCGTATGCCGGCTTATGGTACGGGGGAGGTGTGTAACGGAACCCATCACTGTTTTACCCTGTTTTATGGTTATTTAATTATTATGTTAAAAATATGATCCTACTGTTATACTGTATGTATGTTGGTTTATACTCTGCAGAATATTAGCCCAGACTATTGCAGACCTTGGCATAATAGATAATCCTATTACAGAGACTCCTCATAAGATAAGGAAGTCTATTGTATAAAGTGTTTTCATTATGAGACAAACAGAAGGATAATCTGATCAATGTCTGATTGTATCAAAGTAGCCAGGTAACCTCCGGGGGGTGTGACCACACCTATTGTGTCTCTATGTGTATTGTGTGGCCAACTATGGGGGATGTGTATTGCTTGTGGGAAGAGATGTGTATATATATTTCTGCACAACAAAATAAAGACAGTATTATTTGACTCCCAATTGAGTGTCGTCCAATATGGGAGGTTGGGGATGGAGAGACTGTAGTGCTTCTTGGATATTTTACCGTATACCAGCGGAGATATTGGATTCGTGTTCCAACTCCGTTACAAGTATGATAGATTTGATGGTGCTCCTGGGGATCATTAAAGATTTGGATATTTTTTTATAACCTAACCCTGACTTGTACTTCTCAACAACATTGTCCCTTACTTGTTTGGAGAGTTCCTTGGTCTTCATGGCAGTGTTTGGTTGGTGGTGCCTCTTGCTTAGGTGTTGCATCCTCTGGGGCCTTTCAAAAAAGATGTGTATATGTAATGACAGATCATGTGACACTTAGATTGCACACAGGTGGACATCATTTCACTAATTATGTGACTTCTGAAGGTAATTGGTTGCAGCAGAGCTTTATGGGCTTTATAACAACGGGGGTGAATACATACGTACATGCCAATTTTCTGTTTTCTATTTCTTAAAAATAGTTTTATGTATATATTTTTCTCATTTCACTTCATTAACTTAGACTATTGTGTTCTGATCCATCACATAAAATTCAGATTAACAAAACATTGAATTTAAGGCTGTAATGTAACAAAGTAGGTAAAAAGTCAAGGGGGTGAATACTTTTGCAAGGCACTGTAGAAAGCAGAGAGCAAACTGGTTTAAAAATGAATACTGTAGACCACACTTTAGGAAGATGTGAGCTTCTCTTTATGGTAACTGATGCAAGGGTCTACTTTAGGATAGTGGAGGCATGTCTGCCATTTTGACATGACTATTGTAATTTGCTCAAACATTATATTGCCCATTTTCTATAGAATTATTTATCAAATGGGATAAATTAAAGTTAATAACTGTTTAACCTCAATATATCTCTTGGCTCTTTTCCACTTGTTTAATTTTCTTTTTTTCCAGAATTGACACACATTTCTCTCTCTCTTTTTCTTCACGTTCTTAACTTTGCTTTCTGCTTCTTTTTGGCCTCTTCCTTGTCTCTCCCCTGACCTCTCTCCCACAATCTCTTCCTCAGTTGTCTGGAAGTATGATGAGTCTGTTCAGTGCAGGTGAGGTCCGATCTTTAGAGGTTCGAGGCTGGATCCAGTTCTCTCTCCAGTATGACTCCCCCAAGAAAGAGCTGAGGGCCCTGATTATACAGTGTAGGGATCTCACTCCGGCACACAGCCAGGGCTCCAACCCGTGAGTATGGTGAAGGAGTGAAAAAATATCTGGATGTGCACAGAAGATTCAGAATAAATGTGCAGAAGTACGAAGGGCGGTAGATAAATGGCATAACCTTCAGTAGAAGAGAAAATGGATACCCACAGTAAAGAAACAATTTCTTGGTTGTTCATAATACTATGCTTAAAGTGACACAGTGGAGGTTCCAAATATGGTATAATTCTAAATGGTAGGTAATAACAAGTGCTTTAATTGAATGTTATTAAAAATGGATTTTCCTACAGCAAACTAACATTAACGTTTGCCATTTTAAGCTGTCAGCCAGCCTTTTTGACGCACACACTATGCAATATTTTTTAAATAAATGCAATGTTTTTAAATAGCATTCAAAGTAAATTGAAAGTATTAGTTTTCACCTATAGTTTTAAATTATACCATATATTAAACCTACACATTATTACTTTAAGTTTAATTAGAGGCACATACTAAAGATCAGAAATATAGTATAATGTAAACTACTGGCCATAAAAATAAGCATGTGCATAATTACTCCTTGGGGGCTGCACATGCTCATTCTTCTTAAAATTAGATGCCATTAAACTGAAGACAGACCTATATGAGATAATTCATGATTACACCAATAATAGCATATGTTTCATAAGTGGATCAGGAAGGCCGATGGCATGTCCTCTAACTGCATGAGGGAATAGATGGAATTTTGGTCTTCAGAAAAGCCTTTTTAAAGGACATGGGAAAGGTTACAAAAACATCATGTATATAAAATAAAATAAAGACATCGTGATTTCTACTTAAAGCTATATGCAAGTGAGCTGGGTTATGAATGCATCTGATAGAGGAGAATTAGTAGTGTATGAAAAAAATGTTTGCATGAAAAAATACCAAAACAAACATTTAAACAGTTACCCTAAAGTTTGCTGAATTTCTTGCATTTGCAAACTGTTTTCTATCAATGTTGACACCCTCAGAAAATCCCATGGAAAATTAGCATACATAATACATTTATTTCTGTAATTCGCAGAACAAGGCCTGTGTTCCTTCATTCACTGATTGTTTTATCTACATCCCAGGTGAAACTTCCCCCAGCCCCAATGATTTGCCCCTGTAAACCCTCCAGCCCCAGTGATTTATCCCATCACCTCCCCCAGCCCCAGTGAATTGCCCCTGTGATCTCTCCCAGCCCCAGTGAATTGCCCCATCACCTCTCCCAGCCCCAGTGAATTGCCCCATTACCTCCCCCAGCCCCAGTAAATTGCCCCTGAGATCTCTCCCAGCCCCAGCGAATTGCATGCACTCACTCACACAGAGACACATGCACTCACACAGAGACCCATGAACAAAAAACATTGCAGGACCATAAATCAAGCATAAATGCTCATTCACCTAAAAGACAAACTTGAATAGGAAGAAGAAGCTGAAATGTTTGTTTTCAGTTCAATTATAATTTGTCAGAATTTATCAAGGAGAGGGTGTATGTCTAAAGAACAACCGTGTAATCGCTGAAGCATTTTTACTTGAATGTCAATTTATGGTCCTTTAAGGACCCAGTGTAGAAGCCTCATCTAGCTGGCTGCATAGAGCATTGCTAATTGGCTGCAAGGCTGGGCATGCTCACATATACAGGGTACATTTTTACAAAAATGAACACTCTCAGGAGCCTAGCTCAATCCTGGGGGTGTAAACATCACCTGCAACTGTTGTTTGTTTTAATGCAAAGCTAAAAATACATAGTGCATGCAAATAAATGTAACCATACACTACTAATTCCCCTCTATTAATGCATTCATAACCCAGCTCACTTGCATATACCTTTAAAGTATTAGATTACTCTACATTTTAAGTAGCTTTGATAACTATTGATCTTGATGCTTTGTTAAGTGAGAACAGAAACATTTCATATATAGAGGGTTTTATTTGCTGATAATGGTTATCAGTGTAGTAGGCACAACCAGGATAACATAGTGATAATCTGCCAGTAGAGTGGCTATGGGCTTATAGGAGAGAACAAGGAAGGGGGAGCAAGGAAGGGGTGGGTGAACATATCAAACATTAAAATGTATTCCTCTCTTCCCCTTCACCTCTCCCCCCCAGCTATGTGAAGTCCTATTTGCTTCCTGACAAATCCACACAGGGTAAGAGGAAGACAAAGGTGAAGAAAAAGAGCCTGGACCCGCTGTTTAATGAGACACTTAAGGTACGGTAATAATATGGTCTGCACAGCCCAAATAAATCGTATTGATAGTGACATTTTCCCTACCTTCTATAGATTCCTAGTAACAGCCTGACAATACTCTTTTTCAATATTCCATAGATCAGTGGCTCCCAACCTATTAAGTCTGGGTACATGCTGGTTATTATCCAATGCTCACCTATCTATGCTTATGACTAACGGTGATTATTTGTAGAAAGTGTTAGAAAATGTTCATCCTTGAAACCAGCAGATACCCCTGCTACCCCTGTTGTTTACTGTAGCATCCCAGCTGTCAATGACATTCAGTGACCAGATTTCCAGCTGTTACAGTGACTCTCCCAACTTACTTTATGTTACAGTACAAGCTGGAGCGAACAGAGCTGCCAAGCCGTGTCCTGAACCTATCAGTGTGGCACCGGGGAACCCTGGGGAGGAACCTGTTCCTGGGGGAGGTAGAACTGGATCTGGCGACCTGGGATTGGAGCCAAACTCAACCCAGCTGGTACAATCTGCAGCCAAGAGTGAGTGATACGCCATTCCATTCATTTGATCACATGGAGTTGTCTATCATCGATTTTCCTTTTTACATTGCTCTGTTATATCTAATAATCACACATATATTTATTATGCAATGATTCCACTCTCTGTCTTATTATACTCACACATTGCACTGGAAGTGGTATTGTGTTGTACAGATTTATCACTCAAGACAATGTACACAGCAAAAGAAAACCACTCAGACAACCATTTATTTATTTTAGCAGGTACTTCAGAAAGAAACAAATACAATTATTAAAAATGTACTTTAAGACGATGTAGTAGGCAAGACAGGTTGCTAAGAGAGGTTTCTAAGATCAGACTATTACTCTTACCATCCCCCATGGCAAAAAGGCAAACATTTTAGATGACCAGCTGGTCTATGAGACTTCTCATACTACCTCATTTAGGAGACTCATCCTGAAATCAGACATAGGTGTTCAAGTGCTCAATAAAGTGAGTCAATAGGGATGCTCTTTTGAAATTGTCAATTACACATTTTAAAAGTAAATTTGTAAGTTGGAAAACTGTGTGTGATTGTGAAGTGGCAGAGTCTGGTTAAAGTCTTACTATAATATATGTATTTTTTTTAACAAATAAATGTAATTTGGTCACAAGATAAAATTGAAAATACACTGTATTTTTACTGTACATTGGTCACAAGACAAAAAAATGAAAATATATTTACTTTGGTCACAAGATAAAAGATATATTAATTGTAATAATGGGATATTAGACAAATATGGTATGGTATTGCTGGATATTAAAGTGTTATCTTAGTAAGATTTATGTTTCCATAATTAGCTCCATTTCACTTATATTATTCTTTTTCACCATTGCAAAGCATGTAAGCACATAGTACAGTGGTATCTTTTTGTAGTAATAATCCTTACTTTAGTCATACAATAAAACTGAAAGTATATAAACTGTAAAGGATTGATATAAGACAAAATAATGGAGTTGTAAACTTTTAAAATCATTATTTTAACTATATAAAAACATGTAGAAAAAGTGCAGAAGAGGGAACCTACACTTCTAAAAACAGAGGATTGTGCCCACTGAATCACGTCCCTGTATCTCAAGCAAGGAGAATAGAAATCAATTAATCTGAAATAGAATTAGTGTGGCAATTACAGTTTGAACCTTATTACTTATGCAGGGGATACACAAGCAAATCCTCAAGATTTTCCACCCAGTTCTTTCTGATAGTGTCACTTTAAATTAAAAATGCATAGTCTTTTAATGTCTTTTTAAGAGTTATATCTCTCAGACGGACTATTTGCCTTTACTGAGGCAATGATTGATAATGCCTATTTTATACTGTATATATCAGTGGATCATCTGTAAATTCTGTCCTCATCTGTAATGGGATGTATGTCATTCCTTTAACTTCACATTTCTTTGGACTCTCTTATCCCTTACTGTAAATATGTATCTGACCCATGCTCATTTATCACTCTGGATCATCATTGTGTTCTGGTTATTATTATGGACTAGCGAATTGCCCGTCAAAAAATGACGGCAATGAAATTGTAAGGTAGCTAAATTAGTAAATGAATATAGTGTACCTATTTTGAAGCATTGTGATGAAGAGCTGGCAATCTGTGTTGATGTTGCTGCAGCATTAGTGGTGTGGAGCTGCTGTGTAAGCGTGGTGAATGTGTGCAGTATAACACTGTGCGTGCGCGAGCCCAAACCGTTAGTGTAGTCGTGTACTTCCGCATTGGTGTAAAATGGCGAGTAATGTGTGGTATAGGTCTGTATCGGAATATCCGTAGGTGTTTTGTGGTGTTTTGCGAGTTTAGAGTGCTGTAGCCTCGTTTTCGTTTTGTTCGGCGGCCATTTTTTCTCTCGCTTAGATTTTTTTTTAGTCTCTAAACTGTTTTATTTCGAGTAAAATCGAGGTGTAAGTTGCATTTTTGAGGTCCTGGGTGCTCCCTCTTGGTGTAGGTAAGGTTTTTATGTATGTGCTGTGTGTATGTATTGTGTTTTAAATGTTTGTATGTCGGCGTGTTGCGTCCGATGTTTGCGAGGTCGTAATGTGTGGTAACGTGTTTCGTAGGTTGTTTGCGTTCCTCGTAAAATTTAGCGAGTGTCGTAATTTGTGTGTCGTGTTTTTTGAGTAGCGACGTGAAGTTTGCGAGGGTTTGAGGCCCTTGCCCAGTGACCTCGCCAGCAACTGAGTCCCTCGCTTCGCGAGGGGCCTCAGTTGCTGGCATGGAGCGCCTTCGGCGCTCCATGCCAGCAACTGAGGCCCTTGCCCAGTGACCTCGCCAGCAACTGAGGCCCTCGCTTCGCGAGGGGCCTCAGTTGCTGACATGGAGCGCCTTCGGCGCTCCATGCCAGCAACTGAGGCCCGTGCCCAGTGACCTCGCCAGCAACTGAGGCCCTCGCTTCGCGAGGGGCCTCAGTTTCTGGCATGGAGCGCCTTCGGCGCTCCATGCCAGCAACTGAGGCCCTTGCCCAGTGACCTCGCTACGCGAGGGCCGCGGCTCGCTACGCGAGGGCCGCAGGCTCGCTACGCGAGCCCGCAAGCGTGAGCAACGACCCGTACGCTCACAACTATATATGTGATTGATTACGTTTCCTGTACTGATGCATCATTTTATTGTACCCTGAATTGATCCATCTTTTACATTATATATACGTTATCTTAAATGATTCATATGGAAGCAATAAAAAGACAAGTTATACAATTTTTTTGATTTTTCTAAATAAAATATGGATGCAGGTTTGCCTTTAAAAAATAATTTCAGCATTAATAGTTTCTGAATAAAATACTGGAGTTGACTCTAAAAGCTCCCAGATGATGGTTCCATTTGATGGCCATTTTAATTGTGGTTACCAAAAGTAGGCATGTTTTATAAAGGACTGCTTATTGTTCTATTTGAAGGTACTTATATTATTGTACATTTGTACCTTGTATTATTGTACCTGGGAGGTCACACCAGAAATATTTTCATCCAACAGTAATGATCGTTTTGGAGGAAGTAGTAAACAACGCTCTCTATCACATTCCTTAAAACAACAGTCCAAAATCCCTGTTATGCTTAAAATTAAGAAGTTTTAAATATTACAGCTACTAATTTTTGCCTCTGTATATGAGAGTGAATACTCCACGATACAGAACAGTGTACAACTGTACACAACAACCAAATTGGCTGCCCAAAAAGCTTTGGAAATAAATAAATTAAAAGACCACAGACAAAAATATATATATATGTGGAAATATATTAAATCTGACTAAAAGAATAATTAATTAGGAGAAATTAATTAATTAATTTAATTAGAAAATAAAATAATTTTGGTGCTTCTGCAGGACCCTGAGGGATCCATGATAAACTGGTGTGTGAGAGGGGAATTTACATTTCTGAAGGGCTGTGGTTGCATTCAATGATACAATGTGTCTGCTTCTGGGCCAGTGGTGAGGAAAGGGATGTTAATTCAGTCTTCTCCAGTTATCAAACAAAGACTTTGGACCTCTGCCTGTTTGATGCTCCCACTCATCTCCCTTCAAAATGGATTTAAAAAGTGCACACTTGCTAATATTGGGCCTCATTCAATTGGACGAATTTGAGATCCGGAGGTTTATAAGTAAGCTTGCAGGCAAATTTGCTATTCAATTGGCGTCTTTTTGCGTGCTCTGATCGGGTTACGGGTTACAAGCTTGAAAAGATGGCATCCGCCAAACTCGTAACTTACAGCCTCCAGAAGCCTTTCATCTGTCACTTTCGCTGGGCTAAAATCGCTATTCAATTGCTCCCATTCCCCAAGCTCGCAAACGTATCCACACTCGTAAACTGAAAATGGAGGAGAAAATCTTACATGCATTCGAGGGGACCCGCAAAGAGGTTAAACACCAATTCGTAGCACTGTAAATGCAAATAAGAAAGTAATCCTGCATTGTAAATTACAGGGAAAGAGATGAAAGACATCAGAATTAATTGCACAACAGTCTCAAGCTCGCAAATGGGCAGGAAATAAAATTCATATTTATTTGTCATTTCAGGGTTAAATTGATCTTGGGTATCAATGAGTTAATACATATCAGGACACCCATATGGACTAGAACAGTATTGGCATTAAATTTCATAATTCTTCATATTCAAAGTTGATCTCATATCGGACCCCCGAACCTGATTGATTGACATGATTAATCTCCATGTTTTACTGCCGTTATTATGACATGTCTCATGGCTGATTCGAAATGGAAGGTTACAGGCTTGGTGAATTGATACGGTTCCTGCCCTCAACTGGTCCGAACCAGTGCATGGTTTACGAAGCTGGCTTCAAGATCGCAACTCACGACCTGGAGCAATTGAATAGCCTTGCAAACTGAGACCAAAGGGAGCCCACAACTCAATAGTAGACATTCGGCTGTCTGCGATCGAGTTATGGGTTTGGAATTGAAGGAGGCTCATTGTTAGTTTGATACATACCTGACAAACAAGTGCTATTCTTGAACTGCAGTGGTCCTTTAATCTATCAACAATTGCTATAAATGGTGTAATGCCCCACCAGGGCATCAAGTGACCTCTAGGGTCTCAGTCAGGGGTATTTCCAATATGTGGACAAGTTACCCAACCTGCCTAGTAAATGTTATCTAATTTGAAATGTTTGTCTTCAGTAGTTCTCAAATTGAGGGTTGGGAGAGAAGGTGAGATTTTAGGATTTCAGGCACTTGTTTGTTATGCAGTAACATATTTTGTGTGTTTAAACAATGTTCTGTTAAATACACAATATAAAATGTATTTTGCATTGTCGCTGTTTAGTCATTCAGTCATGTTTGAGTTTCTTTGACATTATGGACAGCAGCATTCCAGGCACATCTGTCAGCCACTGTCCCTCTGAGTACCATTAAGCTCATGCTCATTGCTTCAATTACCTCATCTATCCATCTCCGCCTCTGCTGTCCCCTTCTTCGTGTCTTCTCCGGGGAATCCTATCTTCCCATGATATGGCCAAAATATTTGACCTTTAGCCCCATGATCAGTTTGGCTTGATATCCTGTAGGATGATGTATTGGATCTTCTTGTAGTACAAGGGAGTCAAAAGCAATTTTCTCCAATACCCCAATTCACAGGCATCAATTCTATGGTGCTCAGCCTTCTTTATGGTCCAGCTATTACATCCGTATGTAACTACTGGGAATACCATAATTCTAACTATGCAGACCTTTGTTGATAATTTGATATATTTCTTTTTTAATAGATTGTCCAGACTTTCTGCCCCAAAAGTAAACATCTTTTAATTTCTTGGCTGCATTCACATTGTGACGAGATCTTAGAGCCCAGGAAAATAAAATCTGTCAGTGCCACCACTTCTTACCCATTTATCTGCCTGGAACTGATATTGCTTGCCATTGTTTGCCATATAATTTATTTTTTTAACATTGAGCAGCCGGCCAGTTTTTGCATCTTCTTTCACCCTCAATAATAGGTCCTTTATTTCCTCCTCACTTTCAGCCATCAGAGTAGTATCATCTGCTTATCTGAGGTTGTTAATATTTCTTTCAGAAATATTGATTTCGGATTTGGATTCAATCAGTCCGGCCTAACGCATGATGTACTCTGCATAGAAGTTGAATAAATAAGATGACTATACAACCTTGTGGCACTACTTTTCCAATCTTTTCCGAACCATTCTTTTGTCACATGTTTGGTTCTGACTGTGGTTTCTTGGTTCCCATACAGATTTCTCAAGAGGTGGATGAGATGATCTGGTACCCTCATCTCTTTAAGGACATGCCACATTTTTTGTGATCCACACAGTCAAAGGCTTTAGAATAGTCTATGAAACAGAAGTAAATGTTTTTTTGTAACTCTTGATTTCTCTATTATCCATTGGACATTGGCAATTTGATCTCTTGTGCCTCTTCCTCTGCAGAACCCAGCTTGCATATCTGGTAGTTCCTGGTCCATATATTGTTGGAGTCAAGCTTGTAGGATCTTAAGCATTACCTTGCTGGCATGTGGAATTAGTGCAATTGTTTTTTGAGATAAGAATATAGACTCAGCTTTTTCAGTCGATGTGCATTGTTGCATTTTCTAAATTTGCTGACATAAAACAAGCAACACTTTCACAGCATCATCTTTTATGCTAGGATCCCATCAAATCCTGCAGTCTTGTCATCAACAAGACATCCTATGGCCCACCTCACTTCACTCTCCAAGATGTCTGGATTTGTATTATAGCTTTATTAAAATACAACAATTGCATTTGTGGCCATTCTAACAAAACGTGGAGTCATATGTTCACCCTATGACAGCTGCATCACATGATACCAAATCTTCATATGACAACAAACTATTATGTTGATAATTTAGAGCTTTTAATTTGTGTGCTGTTCTTTGTGTTAGCCAAATGGCAATTTAGGGCGCTATTTTTTATCTCAAATCCTTTTTTTGGTGGAGCAAAGATGGTGTAAAGTGCATTTTCTATACTATTTCTCACCGGGCTTAGCGCCAAGAAGCTGCCACTGAGATTCAGGCTAAGACTGAAATTGACACCCCTTACGGGCACAGGAGCAGACTCCTTGCATAATTTAATGCAACCATAGCTCTGCAGAAATATAAATGCCTCTCTCTCACACAAATTTTAAACCCATGTATCATGGATTTCTCCAGGTCTTGCAGAGGCATCAACACTTCATTTCAAGTAAAACTAGCTATATGACTTTTGTTCTGATTAGTCTGACTTATTACACAGTAATTTAGGTAGAAAAAAATTAAATTACACCATCAAGTTCAACTTTTTGATATATGCTCTGATCCTTGTATTATGTGGATTGATTATTGATCCAGTGGAAGGAAAACAAAAAAAAATACATGTCTCATAAGGGGAAGAAAAAACCTTGATCCCAAATACAGGCAATCTGATTTTCCCTGGATTAATACTCCTATAAACTTGTATGGCCTTTTTATTCAAAAATATAAATCCATTTTTTAAAATTATCTATTAAATATATTGTCACAACCTCACTTGGTAGTGAGTTCCCCAGTCTGCATGTCCTTACTGTGACATCTTTAATATTAAATATTTTTTCTTAGCACTAGTGCAGTTTGTTTTTCGGCTGACTTACTTTCTATAACTTTTTTCTATTATCTTTTATATAGGAAGTGCAAAGACATTCTTCAGTTCTGCAGAACAATACAGTGTTGTATTACAAAATAAAAAGTAACTGGGAGACAAATACAAAGAGCTTACTGTGTTCTGAATGGGCATTAAATTAACCCCTGCTGCTACAGGGTCTTGTTTTTTGGAGTGTGTTTTTATCTTTAAAGCAACACTGTGATTATTGTTGTTTCTATATGGTCATTTGAATAACTAAATGTAATACTGGCCAAAATGTTTAACCCTCCCCTTTTTTCATTAATACTCATAACAGCCACCTGAATTGTAAGCTCTTATGAAGACAGAACCCTCTGCACCTTCTGTAATAGTGTTTATACTTTTATCATGTTTGTCTTATGTATTCATTTTTCCTCCTGTACTGAGCACTATAGAATATATTGCAGAGATGTGTTTCTGCCTAGGCTCACAAGGCCCAGGCCTAGGGCAGCACATTTTCAGAGAGCAGTAGGCTACCAGAAGATACATCGTAGTACCAGGCCTAGGGCAGCACATTTTCAGAGAGCAGTAGGCTACCGGAAGATACATCGTAGTACCAGGCCAAGGCCAGCACATTTTCAGAGGGCAATAGGCTACCTGAAGATACATTGCAGTACCAGGCCATGGGCAGCACATTTTCAGAGGGCAGTAGGCTACCTGAAGATGCATCACAGTACATTGTAATATATTTCTATATTCACAGTAATCTCTATACAGTGACATTTCTGCCTGTAAGTGTACTTGGCTCTTTCTGACATACCATAAAGAGACATAAATACACAAAACAAATCTGATTTGAGATATAGAAAGGGCAAAGGAGGAGTTGCAAGTGGGGAGGGAATGGCTTCGGGCAGCATAAAACCTAAATATGACCATGATATGTTGTCGCATTATAAATGAATGCTAATAATGTGCATGCACTATTCTGTGGCAATGCAACTATGGGCTACCTAATTACCTAGGAAAGCATCCTGCCTTGGGTTTGGTCTTTGTTTCTTTGGCATAAATACACCACTTCTTAAACCATACCTCACTTTGTTACCATATTGGCCAAAACCTCGTCCCAGGGGCTAAAGCAATAAAACCATTTCCAGGTCCTCAAAACCTCTCTCTATGATCCTCTTTGGACCCACCATAAAACTATCTACAGAGAGAAACATCTCAGACTACTTGGCTTGGGGGACCTGTTGTTATTCAAAACAGAATTCCATGGTTGCAGCATTGTTTGGGGAGTGTTGGGCTTGAAAGGTTTTTGTAACAGTGAACTAGTAATACTGGCCACAAGGTGGCACTAACTGCAACCCTCCAACATTATTTGCCGTGGAAGGATTGTGTAGTGGATGTAATGCACTATAGAGAAATATGTGGCTTTGTTTTGTTTTGGTTTTGTTTCAGTTAAAGTTGGATGCCCTTCTTTGTGCCCCCACACACCACTTGCAGCTCCTTAGTATAGTATAGTATTTGAGGTTGAATAGAGTAAAATAAATGACTTTTAGTGCATCAATTTCAACATTTTTAGGTCTCTTCTGATCCTTATAATATATGGTTTTTTTGTTAATTGATAATAATTGTTAATTGATCCAGAAGAAGGCAAATAGACAAAAAAAATATTGAAACTGTGCCAATTGTCTCATAAGGGAAAAAAAGTAAAATTCCTTCCTGACCCCAGGTACTGGCAATCGGATTTCTCGCTTGGATCAATATTCCTACGCTAGTTATCTAGGATAACCCTGAATGCACTTTTTATTCAAAAATATATCTAACCCTTTTTAAAGTTATCTATCGAATCTGCTGTCACCACCTTCTTTGGTAGAGAATTCCACAGTTTAACTACCCTTACTGTGAAGAACCTTTTTCTTTCTTCTAACCTCAAGGGATGACCTTTTGTCAGTTGAAACCCTTTAGGCACAAAAACTTGACAAAGACTTATACTGACCCTGGATATATTTAAATAAGGTAATCATATCTCCTTTTAGAAGCATTTTCTCTAGGGAAAATAAGTTCAATCTGGCTAGTCTTTCTTCTTAGCTTAGCCCCTCCATTCCCCTTATTAGTTTTGTTGCCATTCTCTGTACTTTTTCCAGATCTAAAATGTCCTTTTGATAGAAGTGGTGCCCAAAATTGTACTCCATATTCCAAATGAGGGCGCACTAGAGATTTGTACAGTGGGATAATTATATCTGCTTCCCTTGCTTCTATACCCTTATTAATCTGTACTAATATTGTATTTGTCTTTGCAGATGCTGCTTGGCATTGAGCACTGTTACCTAGGTGGTTGTCCACAAGCACTCCCAAATCCCTTTCTATATCTGATACCCCTAGATTTGTTCCATTAAGATTATAAATTGCATGGCTATTTTTCATTCCCAATTGCATGACTTTACATTTATTTGTATTAAATCTCATCTCCCATTTAGTCGCTCATTTCTCTAATTTATGCAAATCCCTTTGGAGGTAAAGTACATCACTTTCTGATTTAATTACCTTGCACAAATTCGTGTCATCAGCAAAAATGGAGATAATACTTTTGAGTCCTACTTCTAAGTCATTAATAAATATGTTAAAAAGGAGAGGACCTAATACTGAACCCTGAGGAACCCCACTTACCATATTAGTCCAATCAGAGTATGTTCCATTTACAACAATCCTTTGCTTCCTGTCTTTTAGCCAGCTCCCAATCTATGAGCAGATATTTGTTGCAATTCCTGTATCCTTAGTTTGCACAATAGTTTCCCATGTGGCACTGTATCAAGAGCCTTTGCAAAATCCAAAAAGACTACATTTACTGAGTTGCCCTGATCCAAGTTCCTACTAACCTCTTCATAGAAATGAATTAGATTTGTTTGACATGGCCTATCCCTCATAAATCCATGTTGACTCCTACTTATAATCTTGTTTAAATAGACATATTCTTGTATACTCTCCCTTATTAGCCCTTCTAAAAGCTTTCCCACTACAGAAGTGAGGCTCACTGGTCTATAATTTCCTGGATTTGCTCTTGCTCCCGTCTTCAATATAGGTATCACATTTGCTTTTCTCCAGTCATCTGGTAGCGACCTTGTGGTCAGTGAGTCTTGCAAAATTAGATATAATAGTTTAGCTATTACAGAGCCCAGTTCCCTCAGTACCCTCGGATGTATTCCATCGGGACCTGGGGCTTTATTAACATTTATTTTTTCTAACCTCATTTGGATTATTTCTTGTGTTATTCAGTGATGGTAGTGTAGCCCTATTTTGTTGCTGTGTCCCAACCTCTGGTACCTCCCTTGTGTATACCGAAGAAAATAACCTATTTAGCTCATCTGATTTTTCCTGGTCAGATGGCCTGTGTCACATTGTAATGTTCCTATAGCTTCCTTCCTGGCCTTCTTCCCATTAATATATTCAAAAAAATATTTTAGTCTTACTTTCCTTTGCAACTAACTTCTCACTTTCTATTTTAGCCAGTCTAATAGCTCTTTTGTAAGACTTGTTAATTTCCTTGTACTCACATAAAGCTTCCTGTGTTCCTTTTTTTTCTTGTCATGATCTTTAAGCCTTCCCCGTTCTGTACCACAAATCATATGTATATGTAAATCATGTGAAGTACTGAATAACAACAAGAATGTATATATATATATAGAGTGTCAGATAAATATAATTGTATATAGACATTCCTGTGCATGTACAAACATATGTCAATGTACTGCACTGCGCCTTCAGGAAGCCTGCCAGCCACTGAAAATGTGCTGACCTGGCTTGGGCCTTGTGGGCCTGGGCAGAAACATGCCCCTGGTTCATCTAGCATTAGCCTTAGAGACCTGCAGCTGTGCCTCAAAGTTGCATACAATGCCTGCTCTTGCCATCTCTATCTTACCAGTTCTTTGGCCAATTTTTCATTTGCATTCCGAAACGTATTTTCCATTTTTATATTGTTACTGTTGCTGTGCTTCTTTTTTTAATTTATTATTATTTTTTTTATATATATATATATATTCACTTTTGAACTAGTAAGACTGGTTCAGCAACAACCATCTTGTATCTGCAAAGTCTATCATGCAACATTTCTGAAACTTTGCCACCAGTATTACAAAGAGATGTTTCTCTCACGACTCCCCATTTCCTGTGTTAAAGGATCACTGGAATTCTTGATCATTAATCATTAATAAAATCCCCACTTAATTATTTATAATAGCTTGATTCAATAATAATGTCACTTTCAGAGATTAGAAAATCAACCTACACTGAGCATTTTATCTTTGCCATGATAATCATCAAGGGGGAAGGGAAGGTTTGACTGAGAGATAGGTCTAAAGTTTTTTTTTTTGAAGAATCTGATGAGATAAGATGATAAACTGTCATTCACAGGCTGCTCCCAGAGCACATGCTTATTGTTAAGAGAAACCACGTATGCCAGAAAAGTTTAGCGCTGTCTGCAAGACAAAGCCACTTCCCTCTATTTACCTTATGGTGTAGTTACAGCAATTATTTCACATATGGTGGGCTAAGAGTGATAGAAGCCCTCCACCGTACAAAGTACAGTAGTACAAATAAGAAATAGTACATTAGTGACTCCATTTGAATGTCTAAAAATAAGTTGATAAAAACTTATTTCCTGCTCAAATTTCTCAGAAATACAGTATATGCACTGCAGTCTGGGAAAACTGGGCAGGACATGCAAATGAGGCCACATAATGCACCATCACTCTGTAAATCCAAACCATTTTAAACATGGCTCCTTTAAAGCATATGCTTACTGTGTTTCACAGTTTTAGACATAGCAACGGATGGATTTTTCACAAACCAGGTCACTTAACCACATTTTTTTTTTTTTATTGAAAATTTCTTTATTAATGATTTCAACAAAAAACATACCATAGGTATAATAAAACGTTCTTTGTACTGTGACGCAGCACAGGTGTGACAACGGCGCAATACAACATGTTATTATGCATTCTACGGCGGAAGAGCACGGCGAAATACACAATTCAACCTTTATTTATACATACAGAACACATCAATATACGTCACTGGTGTTAATACTGCTTAATTCATAAGTCTAGTATTATTGCTCGGAAATGAATGCCTGGGGGCGTGGGGAGGAGTGAAGGGGGCTGGGTGGGGAGGGCATGGGGCAGTGGGGGCTGAAGGCGGGGTTGGTGATGGTGATGGGCAGGGGGCTGAAGTTGGGCCATGGACAGGGGAGGTTTCTTAGGCCTCCTCCTCAGGACTGTCTAGGATGGAATAGTCTCTAAGCAGGCTGAGAACCAGTCTGCGGCAGTCCTGGGTGGTCACTGTGATCCTCTTCAGTATCAGGCGGTTTCTGGCAAACCAGAGGGCGTCCTTGACACAGCACATGATGCGCCAGGCATCTTGGATGGCCCCAACGCTGTGTGTGCCATGGAACAGTCCATAGAGTACAGAGTGATACGTTAAGTACCTCCTCGGTATACAGTCTTTAAGTTCATCAGCCAAACTGTCCAACAGGTTCTGGGCAAAGGGGCACTGCCAAAACACGTGCAGTGATGTTTCTTCTGCGGTACAGCCTCTAGGGCAGTGTCTGTATTTGCAGAGACCCCTTGCATGCATGAACTGTCTCAGAGGGAGACCCCCCTGAATGGCCATCCATGCAGTGTCCTTGTGCCTGTTGGTCAGTCTTTTTGATGAAACATTGTCCCAAACAGTCTCAGCAGTTTTGGCAGGAAGGCCATCAACTGATTCCATAATGTCTTTACTACGCAAAAGTTTGTAGATGACCTTTGGGGTCCACAGGTCCGGCTTGATGCTCTGGAGTTGGTGCTCCCTCACAAACTTTACCACATCCTGGTAGAACCATGGGGTGGTCCAGTTGTAGGGGAAAGAGCTGTCCCACCTGTCCCAGCCAAGCCCTCTCCAGAGGGGTAGCAAGAAAAAACGGGACATAGCCACTCCTGCAGATCCCTGGTCACAGTCTCTTAGAGTCCTACGCACACAGTTGCATGCAAAGAAAATCCGCAGCATGGTAGGGATGTCGGGCACTCCTTTGCCCCCTTTAAGCGGTTCCTTGCACAACACTGTGCGCTTTACTCTGTCCATCTTTGAGCCCCAGATGAAATAAAACACTGCCTTTGAAATGGCCCGGCAAACAGATGTCAGCGGGGGCCAGGCTTGGGCAACGTACTGCAGAACAGGTAGAATTTCATTCCGCAGCACAAGTATTTTACCCTCCATGGAGAGGTCTCTGAGGCTCCACAATCCAAACTTTTGCTGTACTCTGGCCAGTCTTTCCTCCCAGCATTTCAGGGCCGCTCCTTTTCCACCAAACCAGACTCCCAGGATTTTGATGAGGTCCGATTTGATGGGGAAAGGTAGAGGGGCAGAAGTCAGATGCCATTCGCCGAACAGCGCAGTCTCTGACTTCCCGCAGTTGACTTTTGCGCCTGAAGCTCTGCCGAAGTCCTCGCACACCTGGACTAGTGTCCTCACCGACCGTTCATCTGAGCAGAAGATGGTGACGTCGTCCATGTAGAGCGAGCACTTGACTTGTCGTCTGTCTGGACCTGGTGCGGTGATCCCTCTGATCTCTGGACTCCCTCTGATGTACTCGGCGAAGAGCTCTATACAACAGACAAAGAGAAGAGGTGAAAGAGGGCAGCCCTGTCTGACTCCAGACAGGACTGGGAAGGGGTTAGCCTTCCAACCATTCACTAGCACCGTGCTGACTATATCCTTGTACATGAGGCTTACATAGGAACAGAACACCTTACCCAGACCAAACCTCTGCAGCACCTTGCCCATAAAGGAGTGAGACACACGGTCAAAGGCCTTCTCCTGATCTAAGCAGACCAGGGCCGCATGTACGCGGCGGTCTTGGATGTAGTGGAGGGTGTCTCTGATTAGGGCAAGGCTGTCTGCTATTCTGCGCCCTGGTATCCCACAGGTCTGGTCCGGGTGAATGAACTGCCCTATTACAGCCTTTAGCCTATTGGCTAGAACCTTAGCAAGGATCTTGTAGTCCACATTGAGGAGGGTGATGGGCCTCCAGTTTTTGAGGTCACAGCGTTCTCCCTTCTGCTTGTACAAGAGTGTCAGCATCCCCTCTCTCAGTGAAGGAGGCATCCTGCCCTCCACCACCATCTCCCCATACAGCTCTAGCAAGTCCTGGCCAATGAGGTCCCACAGCTTCACATAAAGTTCAGCCGTGAGCCCATCACTGCCAGGGGTCTTACCAGGCTTAAAGGATTTGGCGGCAGAGTGCAGCTCCTCAAGCGTGAGAGGGGCATCCATGGTTGCGGCACCTGCAGAATCAACAGAGTTAGTGATACCTGACAGGAACCTCTCTGTAGCGTCGTTGTCGGTCTGTTTTGGAGAGTAGAGGTCTCTGTAGAAGTCTGAGACCACTTGCATGACCTCATCTCTCCCTTCTCTCAACACACCAGTGTTGTCACGCAGTTCTGATAGGGGAGTGTTTGCTGAGTGGAGCTTCCTGAAAAAGAAAGAGTTACATTTCTCACCCTTCTCCAGGTGCTCCACCTTGGAACGGAAGATGAGGCGTTTGGATTCTTCCTCAAAGTGCCTTTTCAGGCTCTCTTTGGCCTCCTCCATCTCCTCTCTTACATTCCAGCCGCAACTTTGTAGACAAAGGAGCCACAGCAGGTGTTGCTGCTTGGGAGGCCTCCTTTTGTCTGGGCTTCCCTCCCTTGGTGGGGGGAGGGGAAATTCTCTTACCAATTTCCTTGTTTGCAGCTGTCCTTACAGGAAAAGATGGAGTTGGTCCTGTGGATTGGAGACTTTTGCTGGCTACTGCTGCATAACTCCTATCCCTCTTGCTGCAATCCTTGTAAATGTGGGTTGACTCTCCACAGAGGTTGCAGGTCTTTTTCCTGGGGCAGTCTTTTATCTCATGTCCTATGACCTTGCAGTTGATGCAGGCTTTCTGGGTGCAATCCTTCCCCTGATGACCTGTCTTGCCGCATCTCCTGCAGGTCTGTGGCTGGTCTGCATAATAAACAGTGCCATAGGAATTTCCTAGGGAAAAGGAAGAAGGGAGGTGTTGAACACCATCTCTTACCTGAGGGTCAGCCTTTAGGCGTACTGTGATGGAGTATTTCCCGGTCCAGTAGCCAAGGCTGTTCAGGATCTTGAGGGGCTGCTTCACCAGGGTGCAGAAGCGGCTCAAGAAGGTGGCAATATCCTTCCCTGGAGTGTGGGGGTTCCTCATGGCAACTGTTAGTTTGCGTTCCTCTTTCTGTATGGGGCAGTTCATGTGGAAAAAAGAGAAGGGCTGTTCTTTGGATTTAGACAGCGCCATCTCCCAATACCTCTTGCAGGTTGCTATGGTGACAAAAGTGACGAGGAAGAGTCTTCCATAGACAGCCTGTATGGAGGTGACTTCTGAGGAAGAGAAGCCGCAGTCTTGTACCAATTTCTTGGTAAAGATTTCCTCGTCCATCCGAGGGTTCTGACCGTCCACCTCTTTCAGCTGCAGTGCTACTGTCTGCCGCATCCATGGCTCCAGTTTGGGGAGCTTACCTTGGCCGCTGCTCCCTGAGAGAATCTGGGCTGGTGGAGGGCAGGAGAGGCTGCTGCTGCTGGCAGAAGTGGAGGGGGTCTGGGCCCCAGAGTCCTTGGCCTGCTGGAGCTTCTTCTTTCTCTCAGATCCTATTGCTGCGATGGTTGCATAGCTGGGTCTAGCTGCTGCAGCCATCCTGAAGATCTGTGCCGGTCTCTGGAGAGGTGAGCTGCTTGAGAGCGCTGGTTCCTGGGGGTCAGCTGGGCTCTTGTAGTCCTTCAGTCGCTGGTCTGGAGCTTGAGAGCGTTGTCCTGGGGAGCGTCGGTCTCTCGCTGCCTTCTCAGGAGCTGAAGGGTGCTTGAGTTCGCTGGTCAGGAAGCAGCTGGGCTCTTGCAGTCCTCTCCGAAGCTGGTGCAGATCTCTGTAGAAATCCTGAGCTGGGGATTTCTTCTTCTTCCTTGCAGAAAGTTTGCTTGGAGTCTTGCCTGAAGCGAAGTTCCTGCCGAATTTTCTCCTTCTTCTTGGATATTTCTTCCAAAAGTGATTGCTTCAGATCATAGCTCTAGTGAGATCAATTCTGATAAGAACAGATACTACACTTGATCTTAGCCAAAAGGCCGAGATGGCCTGTGTCACATTGTAATGTTCCTATAGCTTCCTTCCTGGCCTTCTTCCCATTAATATATTCTAAAAAATATTTTAGTCTTACTTTCCTTTGCAACTAACTTCTCACTTTCTATTTTAGCCAGTCTAATAGCTCTTTTGTAAGACTTGTTAATTTCCTTGTACTCACATAAAGCTTCCTGTGTTCCTTTTTTTTCTTGTCATGATCTTTAAGCCTTCCCCGTTCTGTACCACAAATCATATGTATATGTAAATCATGTGAAGTACTGAATAACAACAAGAATGTATATATATATATAGAGTGTCAGATAAATATAATTGTATATAGACATTCCTGTGCATGTACAAACATATGTCAATGTACTGCACTGCGCCTTCAGGAAGCCTGCCAGCCACTGAAAATGTGCTGACCTGGCTTGGGCCTTGTGGGCCTGGGCAGAAACATGCCCCTGGTTCATCTAGCATTAGCCTTAGAGACCTGCAGCTGTGCCTCAAAGTTGCATACAATGCCTGCTCTTGCCATCTCTATCTTACCAGTTCTTTGGCCAATTTTTCATTTGCATTCCGAAACGTATTTTCCATTTTTATATTGTTACTGTTGCTGTGCTTCTTTTTTTAATTTATTATTATTTTTTATATATATATATATATATATATATTCACTTTTGAACTAGTAAGACTGGTTCAGCAACAACCATCTTGTATCTGCAAAGTCTATCATGCAACATTTCTGAAACTTTGCCACCAGTATTACAAAGAGATGTTTCTCTCACGACTCCCCATTTCCTGTGTTAAAGGATCACTGGAATTCTTGATCATTAATCATTAATAAAATCCCCACTTAATTATTTATAATAGCTTGATTCAATAATAATGTCACTTTCAGAGATTAGAAAATCAACCTACACTGAGCATTTTATCTTTGCCATGATAATCATCAAGGGGGAAGGGAAGGTTTGACTGAGAGATAGGTCTAAAGTTTTTTTTTGTGAAGAATCTGATGAGATAAGATGATAAACTGTCATTCACAGGCTGCTCCCAGAGCACATGCTTATTGTTAAGAGAAACCACGTATGCCAGAAAAGTTTAGCGCTGTCTGCAAGACAAAGCCACTTCCCTCTATTTACCTTATGGTGTAGTTACAGCAATTATTTCACATATGGTGGGCTAAGAGTGATAGAAGCCCTCCACCGTACAAAGTACAGTAGTACAAATAAGAAATAGTACATTAGTGACTCCATTTGAATGTCTAAAAATAAGTTGATAAAAACTTATTTCCTGCTCAAATTTCTCAGAAATACAGTATATGCACTGCAATCTGGGAAAACTGGGCGGGACATGCAAATGAGGCCACATAATGCACCATCACTCTGTAAATCCAAACCATTTTAAACATGGCTCCTTTAAAGCATATGCTTACTGTGTTTCACAGTTTTAGACATAGCAACGGATGGATTTTTCACAAACCAGGTCACTTAACCACATACAGTACTGTTTCACGGTTACTGCCGATCCTCAGTATGGTATGAGTGCCTCGTTTGTGTGTTGATTGTTGTAAAGAGTAGTTCTATACAGCAATTATTTCACAAATGGTGGGCTAAAAGTGATAGAAGCCCTCCACCGTACAAAATACAGTAGTACAAATAAGGAATAGTTACATAGTTACATAGTTACATAGTAATTAAGGTTGAAAAAAGACTTTCAGTCCATCAAGTTCAACCTGTTAAGATCTCCTCTGATCTGCAATATGCGGATTAGTTATTAATTAAATTATTGATTAAATAATTATTAATAGTATAGTATTGGAGAATGAATAAAGAGTTAGTCCATCAAGTTCAACCTTTTTAGATCTCTATTGATCTTTTTAATTTGGACTATTTATTATTATTGTTAATTGTTAATTATTGTTAATTGATAGTACATTAGTGACTCCATTTGAATGTCTAAAAATAAGTTGATAAAAACTTATTTCCTGCTCAAAGTTGTCAGAAATACAGTATATGCACTGCAGTCTGGGAAAACTGGGCAGGACATGCAAATGAGGCCACATAATGCACCATCACTCAATTGGTTGGACTCCTGGTTTAAATAGAGTTTTATTACACAATGGCTATAACAAGATCTTTTATGACTCTGGCCTACTGTGAGGAATTGACTCTGCTGGGTTTTGAACCCTGGTCCCCAGGCTGCTGAACCTCTTGCGCCAGCCTGCCTTTGTGAATTTCCTTGAGATCTGATAAACCTTGACTCTGCTAGCAATAGTATCAGTGACTAGTCTCTTCAGCTGTGTCTGGTCAGATGTCTGGTCCTTGGCCTATATAAGGCACTTCCTGTCTATGTACCTTGCCAGATTATTGTAGTTCCTGTTACCTTCAATAAAGCTTGTTCCTGTTTCACCTACAAGTTGCTGAATTGGATCATTGCTGACCTAGGCTGCTGGTCTCCAAAACCTTGTGATTCCTATATCATTACACCTACTTTATATCGAGGTAGCCTTCTTCTCTTTAGTCCCATTAGATTATAGTGGTAAAACAAATATATGGGACTTGTATATATTAAATATCGGAAAACCTGAAGTGAGGTAACTTCCGGTTGAGACGTGATGACTTCAGAACGCACGTTTCGCAAGCTTTATATGCCCGATGGCTCACTGGTTTGATCTCACTATTGACAAGACCATCCACTGAGGAAAGCGTGTATTTTTTCAGAGAAACAATTGTCTGTTTTATGGCATAATGGAAGCTCAGACAGCGGCATATTGGGAACATGGAGCAGATTGAACGCAAATTTGTTACTGGCTAAATGCTAAGTAAATTTACTCCTACATAGTAGGCATTACTGTTCATATTTATATATTACTAGCAATTTGCCAGTCAAAAAATGACGGTCATAAAATTATAAGGCAGGTAATGCTGTTTGTCACACAATGTAAGTGTGGTCCTCTGGGTACCTTTGGCACTCATTGTGAGCCTCTCCCCTGCTGTTTATATATATATATATATATATATATATATATATATATATATATATATATATATATATATATTTATTTATTTATTTATTTATTTTTTATAATTAATTAATTAATTAAATCATAAATTATTATACTTTACCTTTTAATAATTAGTATATGCAGCAATCAATATGCTGAAGAGCTAACAAACTGTTTGTATTGTGCTGCGGCATAAAACGTACATTTAGAGTGTTGGTGACCTGAGGTGTAAGTGTCAGCAGTGTGGCAAGTGTGTAGTGTAAATAGGCTGCGTGCGCAAGGGCCAAGCGTTTGTTTAGTTGTGTAAATCACCATTTTAGAATGGTAATGTTATTAGTTGCAAGTTAGTGTTGTAAAATGGCTGTGATTGTGTTTGTGTTACGCGGATGTGGGACATTTTCCGTACTTCCTAATAGTGATTTTGTACCTCGTAGGGTCCTAGGTAAAAGTCTTATGTGCCTGGCGGTGTTTTCCGTGGTTAGGGGTCGTGTAGGCTTGTTTCAGGTTTTTCAACCTTGTATTTTTTTTTTCTAAGTCCCGCTTTGCAGTCTTATATGCCTGCGGGTGTTTTGCGTGTTTAGGGGTCGTGTAGTCTCATTTTCGTTTTTATCGTCCGCCATTTTTTTTCTCGCTTAGGTGATTTTCGAGTACCAAAACTCTGCAAACTTGATTTAAATTTGCGTGCAACCTCAGTCCCAGACGTCCTGGATGTCGCCCCATTTTGTGTGTGTTTTTATTTATTTTTATTTTATTAGTGTTTTTTTGTTTTTGTATGTGCGCGGTTCAGCCGTTAAGTTTTTATTTTTTTGACCTTGTATACTTTTTGCTTTTTTTTTGCAAAATGTTACGGGCCATAATTTTTTTATTTTCTTTTCTAACGGCTACGAGTCTCGCATTGTGAATGGTGTCATTGAGATTTCTGTTGATGTTTAGTTCTGCGGGTCGTAGGGATGAGCATCTTACGGCGCTCATCTCCACCAGTGCAGTGAGCACCTTTCGGACGATTTTTGCGAGGCCGTAATGGGTCGTAACGTGTTTTGCTTTCGTAAGTACATAAATGTTGCGAGGTTTGCAGTTGCTGGCAAGGAGCGCCTTCGGCGCTTTTTGAGTGTTTTTGTATTTTTTTTTATTTTTAGATGTATTCTATTGACTCCAGCTTGCAAATTCCGACCACAAGGCTGAACTCATAAACTCTGACTTTTTAAGTCTGATTTCAGGGGGCATGATCATATGATCTGACAATATTAAAGCAAGCTCGTCATTTACTTCTTAGACACAACCAATAGTAAATGATTCCGTCATCATAATGTCAGTAAAACATGGAACTTAAACATAATCTGCAATTGGAGGCTAATTGTAATATTTGCAGATCAGGCTTGCAATAAAGCACTCTAGCACTCTATAAAATGCATTTGATCATCTGTTTTAGTCCATTTGGGTTTCACTATATGTATTAACCCTTGATTCCCAAGATCAATATTACTCAGAAATCACATGAAAAAACAATATTTTTAATTGCATAATTGTGCAATTAATTCTAATGTCTGTCCATGCCTTCCCATAAAGTACAGTTTAATTGCTGCTACAGCTCTAATAAGTGTTTGTAAAGGCCCTTGCAAGTCCTATTTCATATTCGTAATATTTGTGACAGAAAGTTGATACTTTCTTCAGTTGAGGGTCAGACTTTATTTGTGAGCTAGAGCTAATAGAATATCGATTTTGTGTAACGTTAATTATTTAGAGCTCGTAATGTTCAAGCTTTGCTAAAACCAATGGAGTTCTAAGGCCAAATTTGCTGCTTTGGCTGGCTTGTAGAGATTGTGAGTGGGGAACTCGTAATCGGATTGTGAGTAGCTAATAGAATATGTGGCAATATTAAGAGTGATTTTAAGTGTGTAGAAATTTATGAATTGGCCAATAGAATAGGGCCCTTTGAGGTTCTGCTTTCGGTTTGCCAAAAGTGAGAGGTGTCAGCAAAAAAACATCACATTAATTAGAAAATAATAAAACTGTGTACATGAACAACTTGTATCTCTTCCCATAAAATAGTAGTACAGCCCAAAAAAAAAGATCTGCTACAAAAAGTGTTGCATTAATATTAAGGTGCAGACTTGAATAAAAGTATCTGTGTGACAGCAACTGAAAGTAAAAGGGGCTGCTGGTTGCTTGCTGAAATGTATCAGATTCAAGCAAAGAGACATAGGAGTAGGTGTGGGTAGTGTCTGTGTGTCAGATGCTGAACGGTAATGGAGACGCTTGTAGTTTTGCTGAAAAGTACTAAATGTAGACAAAGAGAAGGAATTGAATCAGAAACTAGTGATGAGTGTTTCTGTATAATTTAAATAAGAACTTTGAGGAGCTGCTTTCCATTTGCCAATCAGTAATAAATAACGGCCAGTAAACAATGTTTTTGTAACTCAATTGGGAGTAGAAATGAATGAATAAACAGGCTCAAGGTGAGAGGTATGAGCAAAGAAGCATCACATTAATTAGAAATTAATAAAAGTGTGTATGTGAACAACTTGTATCTTGTAACTTGTATCTATTCCCATAAATAGTAGTTACAGCCACAAAAAGAACAGTCACAAAAAGTGTTGCATTAATATTAACGTGCAAATGTGATTAGCATCTCTGTGACAGAAACTGAAAGTAAATGGAGCTGCTGAATCCTTGCTGAAATGTATTAGACTCAGGCAAAGAGACATTTGGACACATTGTCCAAATTGTAGTTACTGTAGCCCATAATGTAGCCCGCAAAAGTTACTGCTATTAAATTGGCCTCTCTTTAGCTACCAGCAATCGATCTGCGGGTTACAGGCTGAAAATCCCTTTGGTTGTCAAAATCGTAACTCCGGACCATCTAAGCCTTTGATTTATCAAGCCCAAAATTGCTAAAAAATGCAAATTGCTATTACATTGCTACAATTCTTCAAGCCCGCAATTGCTTTCACACCCGTAAATGGCAAATGTAGCCAAAAATCCTACGAGTACCACATAGGACTTGCAAGGTGGTTAAACACCTGTTTGTAGCACTGTAAAAGCAAATAAAAACTCATTACTGCACTTTAAAAGAAGAGGAAGGCATTAAAATACATTAGAATTAATTGCACAACAATCTCAAGCTTGCAAATATCAACAATCAAGAATTATTTTCTTGACATTCTGTGTTATATCAATCTTGGAAGTTAATACATATCAGGCCACTCACATGGACTATAACAGTTTCTTCATTTATTTTGTTTATTTTTAAATTGCTAGAGTGCGAGTCTGATTGCATATTGGACGTCAAAACACTAATTGATTGACATTTACATGCCGTGTTTTACTGACATCATGATGATGGTCTAATTTACTATTGGCTGTTTCTAAATCGGTAGTTACGGGCTTGCTTAATTGATCATGATCATGCCCTGAAATGCTACTTACGGGAGCATGGTTTTGCTTTCAGACTGGTATTCAGCAATAGACTAAATAGGAAATAGAGCGCTTGCAATTTAATTGGGAGCAGTAATGATTGATCAAATAGGACTAACATGTGAGGTGTAAACAAATAAATATTGTATGAATCTGGAATGAATAATAGTGTGTATGTGAATAATTTGTATCTATAAAACAGTAGAAACCATTCATTGTAGAACAACCACAGAAGTTGTTCAATATTATTAAGGTGCAGGCATGGGGCCTCATTCTATTATCGGCCGTAGGAGATGCGGGGCCACAAGGACCGGCCGCAAGCTATTCGGCTATTCTATTCCCCTCCGGCCGGGGATTCCAGCAGGCTTGCGGCCGGCGCCTTGCTATCCCTTGCGGCCGCTCACACCGGAGGAAAGCCTTTGATCTAAAACGGCCGCAAAAGTTTCGGCCGCAAGAAAAGCCTGGTTGCTATTCAATTGCTCCGGGAACCCTCTCTGCAAGGCTAAAACCGAGCTGCAGCTTACTTGCAGGAAAAAGGTCCCGCTAGCACCAATTAAGCACATTATAAAGCCGAAATAAAGCCATCCTGCACTCTGAGGAGACTATAAAGTGATTGTAGGTGTTAGCAAAAATAGCACAACATTACCCTACACTCAAATCCGTAAATAAATTATTTTTTAATTTATGTCAAAAATCCATGGAAAAAGTCCAGAGGGCTTGGAGCACCTCAGACCCGCCCACGCTGCGGCCGGAAAATAAACAGTTAATGTAAACTCGGATTTGGGCTGATGTGCAAGCTTGAGAGGGGGTTGCTATTAATCCTCATGTCCCCCAATATGATCCCTAGCATTTACAGAGCTTTACAGTGCCGTCTTGAATTTATTTTTGCGTTTTAAGTTTTCTGAGCTTACGGCCGGTTGCAAGATATACGGCCGGCCGTAAGGGGAGAATCGCAGCCTTGCGGCCGTTTTACGGCCGATAATAGAATGAGGCCCATGGAGAGCGTCTGTATGAAAGAAGTTGAAATTACATAGAGCTAGCTGTCAGTTGCTTGTGAAAATATATCATATTCAGACAAAGAAACATAGTAACAACTGTGAATAGTTGAATAGCAACAGTGGTTGTTTTAACAGTTTCAAAATAAGATTTGTGAGGTGTTTCTTGTATCTTGCAAAATAGCAATAAATAAAGCTGAAGAAATGCAGCTGTAAATTATAAATAACTGAAGAGCAGTAATAACTGATTAAGGAGGCTCCAAGTGTGAAATCTGAGAGAAAAGACCTCACAAGAATTAAGTGAATGGTAGTGTGTGTGTTCAATCTGTTTATGTCCAATTACTTTCCATACAATAGTAGTCACCATTTATGACAGGACAATCATCATATTGTATGGGAAAAGTTTGGATAACATTAAAGTCTGAAAGAAGGACTATTTGTTAAGATGAACAGGCCCTCATTCAATTGCGATTTGGCCAATTGAATAGGGGTCTAAATAAGCACATAACATATTTTTATTAAAGAAGTTTTTACTTAGTGAAAACCTTTCTTTTGAATAGATGCTTGCTAACAAAAAACTTCTTTAAAAAATATATGTTATGTGCTTATTTAGTACCCTATTCAATTGGGCAAATTGCAATTGAATGAGGGCCTAACAATGTTTCATAAGCAGTCACTAATAATCGCAGTATATAAAAAAGTATTATATTACAGAAAGGCTATCACAGTATATGAAGTGTGGTGATAAGATTAGAATCTGAATTAAGGATCATTTAAGGGCTATTCTATCAAGATAAATGTGTAAAAATCTTTGTAATAAGATAAAACATATAAAGAGAAAAATAATACCTTTTTTCTTTTTTTTTTTATGTAAATGACTAAATAAAGGGACTTTTGAGTGTATAAAGGCCAACTTTCACTGTGAATAAATAACTGTTAGTAATATATGATCATGGTGCTACTACTTGTTTTTTAGCTCAAATATGGTTAACAGAGTGCAATTGAAATCATCATTAGGATTGAAAATATGAAATACAATACTGTCCGAATCGTCTAAGTCATAAAGCATACATTTCCAAAATTATAATTAAAATTAAAAGGATTAAGTGTGTAGGTCTCAAGTTGTGAAAAACAGTTTTGAAGTGACAAATACTTTTCCATTCTAATGAGGGAGATCACACTATCAGGTTTTCTTTCCAAAAGGTTCATGTATCTTTAGTTTTATTGTTTTTAAGTGATTTTAATTGTTGTGGTCTATAATAGAAATATGCAGCCTTATTAAATTGCGATTCGGCCAATTGAATAGGGCTCTATATAAGTACAGAGCATATTTTTCTTGCAGAAGTTTTTAGTTAGTGAAGACTAAAAAAATATGCTCTGTACTTATATAGAGCCCTATTCAATTGGCCAAATCACAATTTAATAAGGCTGTTAGTAATTAATTTTGTTGGAATTTTTCCCTATAGTACTAAGATATTTAATATAGGTTTATGCATGATATGTATCTGCAATTGAAATCTACAAAATAAAGTATGCTTTGTGCATTTCCATTTTGCAGTTTTCCGTAATATTTTTTCATGTAAAAAAAAATACTTGTGTAGTATTTAAAGCATGCTCTTTTAAATGTATGAAACACAATTGTGTTCCATGTCCATTTAATATTAATTATTCCTTTTTTTAAATCATTAAATATGAAATGTATTAATAAGCGATACCTAATAATAATGTCCTGTTCTTAGGGCATTGCAGTGGTCCTTTAAGCAAAGTCCTTTAAGGTAAAGTGCTGTGAGTATCTAATTCAACACTTGTTAGTTCAAGATGAGTGTTTATAAATGTAACAATAAAACCATCTGTAAATAAAATGGTTTAAGATTGCATGTTAACCTGCTTGAGCTGCTGGGTCTGCCTCCACCTCCCACCGATCACATGACTCAACTTGTTTCTGTAGAAGCCGCTGAATTAATCTGGTAGGTGTTTCATTATTTCGGAGTTTGGTCTTAAGTATCAGTTTAATCTATGGAGTAAATCATTTAAAAAATCAGGCAAGAAGACCCTAATGATATCTCTTCTTACATGATGTGGAGGCACACATGCACACCAGCACAAAGATAAGGGAAGATAAGTGATAACTACTCAATAATTGAACAGCTGTAAGGTGATTTCAATGGTGTCCACAGAAACAATGTTGAGTCATGTGACAGGAGGGAGGCGGAGACAGACCTGGCATACCAGCCAGGTAACATTCATTTTAAATCCATTTTATTTACATATTGCTTTATTGTTGAATTTATAACCACACCTTTTTCCCACTAACAAGTGGTGAATTAGAAATTAGGTCCTTAACTTGAGTTTACACTAGGTCTTTCAGTAAGTTTGAGAAAAGCAGACATTATTCAGTATCTGGCTTTTTACAAGACACTCCTGATCATTCACCAGGCTGTGTGAAGCTTACTCACAGACAATGAGCCTCATTCAATTGCTACATTTTGGAGATCCGGGCTCTCAAGTAGACGTTTCAAGCTAATTTGTTATAAAATTGTGTTCCGATTGCGGGCTCCGATCAAGTTACAGGCTCCAAGCTGCGATTTATAGCGTTTTGGCAAATCGCAAGTTACTTTCCTCCAAGTCTTTTATCACGGCCACAAGAGTTGCGATCGCTAAAATCGCAAATCGATATTCAATTGCTCTGATTTTCCCTTGCTAACCACTCCGTCAAGCCCGCAAATTGCTAAACTCGAACCACAGGTTAATGGTACCAAGGAGGTCTAGCAATGGGCTTAATGACCAGTTGGAGCATTTTAAAATCAAATATAAAATCAATACAGCACTGTAAATGATGGGGAACACAATAGGTGACATTAGAATTAAAAGCACAACATTCTCAAGTTTGCACATCGCCAAAATAAAATACTGTATTTCATGATTAATTTCCTTTCAAAGTCCTACTTTATTTTGGTGATGTGCGAGCTAAGAATGTTTTGCTTTTAATTATAATGTCACCCATTGTGTTCAGCATAATTTACAGTGCTGTATTGAATTTATATTTGCATTTACAGTGCTCCGATTTGTCAGGGTTGAACCACGAGTTACGGGCTTGCGTCCACGATCATGTTCAAGCCTGCAAATGCTACTGTCAATAGCATGCTTTCAAATTCTCGCGACCGGTGTCTAACTTGCGGGCCCGGCCAATTAAATAGCATTGCAAAAGGAGCACTCAACTCAATCGCAGGCATTTGCCTGTTTGCGAACCCCAAATTGAATGAGGCAGGAACATGGTTGCTTAGTGTAATATTTTTAGGGATAGATCACAAAAGTACAAGCGAATCCACCATTAATAACCTGTTAAATGACCACTGCAGTTTAAGAAAAAAGACACTTGTTTGTCAAGTATGTACAAAACCAACAATATTAGATGTTTGCATATATTCTGACTTTAAGAGTACATGAATCCATTTTGTGTTTTCTGCATCACATCATGAGAACTGAATAAAACTGATGCAACCACAGCTCTCCAGAAATGTAAAAGCCTCTCTAACATACATAACGTTCACCAATATATCATGTATCTACCACGACCCAGCAGCAGCATCAAAACTTATTTTTTTCTAATTAAAAACTAACTGTATGACTTTTTGATGATTATATTTGTTCTTAGGAGATAAACAGGTTTAATGGCTATTGGCTGCATATTAGTATCAATATTCCCTAATGAGATCTAACTACTCATTAAGCCAAACAAGTCTATGGACATTCCTTACTGGAAATTCTTTGAACTGCTGGGTATGAAGATTTTGTAAAGTAGTCTGATTACTCTATTGGCACTTAAAAAATATTAACAATTATCCAGTTGCCAATCACATATCTTTACTTATTTACCTAACTAAATGTAAGTAACAGTTTGTGTAATAGTACTAATGCAACCTAGTCCTTAGAAAGAGGCTTCAGGTTTAAAGTGTGCATTTATCATCACTTGAGTAGAGCTGTGCCTTATACCCTGTTCTTGGTAACTGTGACTGTTACTGATAATAAACCAGCTCATGCTTTTCATCATAACTGAGTGTTGTATTGTTTTTTTTTTTTAATATTGAAAACGTGTCTAACCAGTCCTGTCTCCCACAGACCCCTCTATCACCAGATTTTCTGTATAGTCGAGGAAAGCTTTGTCTGGCTGTGAAATTCACTCCCCAGGGAACAGAAGGTGAGTTAATACCACCTGCTAATTATCCAAATCTTCTGCTTTTCAATATATGGAAAAAAAATCCTGGCTACTTTTCTAACTTTTTTCTTCTTCACTATTTCTATCTTTTATCTACCATTTCCAAAACACTTTTTACCCCATTCCCCTACTTGACTCAATTGTTCTCATTATCCTTCTTCATTCCTATGTTTCACTTCACCGTCTACATCTCTCTCCCCACATGCAGGCTCTGGTCTTCCCCCTTCAGGGGAGCTGCACATATGGGTGAAGGAGGCTCAGCAGCTTGTACCTCACAAGGGCGGCAACGTTAGCTCTTATGTCAAGTGGTAATAGTCTAAGATATACTATATATATGTTTGCTTCCTCTGTTGCTCAACTTTATTCACTTTCTCCCTTTAGATGGTTTCTGACTATAAATGACTCTGTTTCTTTCTCTCTCTCTCTCTGTCTCTCCCTCTATCTTCAGTTCCTTTTTAGACATTTCCTGTTTCTTTCCTTATCGCTTCATTCCATTCTTCTTTCATTAGATTGCTCCCACTTTCCATCACACTCATTTTTCCTCTCTCATTTCATTGATGTCAAATTAATTCCTCCTTTCTGATGTATTCACTTTATTTCTTTATATGTACCCTCATCTTTTCCTCCAGCCGTAGTTCTTTCTTCTCCTGTGCCCACATCTACCTCACACCTTCCCCAATCTCTCACTCATTTTACACTGATTTCCGCTATTATGACTGCCCCATTCTCTTTTGTCCCTTTGTAGCTGTGTGCTTCCAGATGACAGTCCATCTAGCATTCAGCGCACACGAGTGATTTCACGCAGCCTTCAGCCTGTGTACAATCACACCATGGTGTATGATGGATTCCGTGGAGGTGACCTGTCAGAGGCTTGTGTGGAGTTTACAGTCTGGGACCAAGGAGCCATGTCTAGCCGACCTCTAGGGGGAATACGTCTAAGCACTGGAAGAGGTCAGTCACCAGAAAGGCCCATGTGACATCCTCTCCAACTAACACATTCACTGACCTCTATATATTTAATCCTCCACCTGTAATCTCTGACTTCTGTTTCTTTGCCAGTAACATCTTTTTTAGGGAATAAGCTTAAGGGAAGGACCTCCAATGTAGAATTTTCTGAGAGACTGCTAGTGCCACGTGCTAGCCCAGGGAGACAGAAGGAGCTTAGGGAGATTAACTCATGGCTAAATATGTGGTGCACTAAGGAGGGTTTGGGCTTTTAGAGCACTGGGCTGACTTCTCACTTGGGTACAATCTCTATAGCAGGGATGGATTGAACATTAGCAATGAGGGAGCTTTTGTGCTAGGGGAAAGGATGGTAGAACGACTGGGGCAGTTTTTAAACTAATAGGTGGGGGAGAGAGACTATATAGTAGTAATGGGGTAGAAAGTGTAGAGTGGAAAAAAGATGAATTAACTACTCAAGGGGAAGGAGATGGGGGGAGGGTTAGTAAAGTCAATAGGGAGGTCTTACTAAGTAATTCAAGTACAGAGGCAGGCACTTCAAAACTACAAACTCATAACATAAGATGTATGCTTACTAATGCCAGAAGCTTGCCAGGAGAAATGGGAGAGCTAGAATTATTGACAATTAACGAAAAATGGGATTTAATAGGCATTACCGAGACATGGTGGGATGAATCTCATGACTGGACTGTTAATCTGGATGGTTATAACCTATTTAGGAAAGATATGGGGCAGTGGTAAAAGAGGAGGAGGGATTTGTCAGTAGTCAGAGATGATATTTATGCTGGAACTAGCGGTAATGTTGAATGTGTGTGGGTAGAGTTAAATAGCAAAGCTGCCAATTCCAAAAGAATATTGGTTGAAGTATGCTATAGACCCCCAAATATAATTGAAAGTGAGGAAATACAATTATTCTTACAGATTGGAAATGCAGCTAAGCACGGGCAAGGTCTAATAATGGGAGATTGTAACTACCCTGAAATAAACTGGATGAATGAGACCAGCAGTACGGGCAAAGGGAGCAGGTTCTTGAGTATACTCAGGGATTATTATCTAGAAATGACGCCATCTTTGATTTAGTCATCACAAATAATATTGATATGGTATCAAATGTTGGAATAGGGCAACCTTTGGGAAACAGTGATCACAACACAGTCTCATTTGAGATTGAATTAAAAAAACAAAACTGTAAGGGGCCAACAAAAACTCTTAATTTTAAAAGGGCAGATTTTAACGGTCTAAGTGCAGCAATACAAAGTATAGACTGGGACAGAAAACTGATAGGTAAAAACACTAAACATAAATGGACAACATTTAAATCCGTACTAAATATACATACACATCAGCATATACTACCATGTGGGAATAAAAGTAAGAGGAGTAAATTACATCCAACGTGGCTTAACAATGATTTTAAAGATCAAGATACAGAGTAAAAAACAGGCATTTAAATTATACAAAAACAAGGGGACAGAGACTGCTTTACGGGAAATCAAGGAAATCAACAATGCTTGCAAAAGGGCGATTAGACTGGGTAAAATAGAAAATGAAAAATTTGTTGCAAACATTGCTGAACCAGTCTTACTAGTTCAAGGGAATATATATATATATTAATATATATATATATATATATATATATATATATATATATATATATATATATATATATATAATTAATTAATTAAATAATAATACATTCAAAAAAGAAGCACAGCAACAGTAACAATATAAAAATGGGAAATACGTTTTGGAATGCAAATGAAAAATGGGCCAAAGAACTGGTCAGACAGAGATGGCAAGTGCAACTTTGAGGCACAGCTGCAGGTCTCTAAGGCTAATGCTAGATGAACCAGGGGCATGTTTCTGCCCAGGCCCACAACGCCCAAGCCAGGGCAGCACATTTTCAGTGGCTGGCAGGCTGACTGAAGGTGCAGTGCAGTACATTGACATATGTTTGTATATGCACAGGAATGTCTCCATACAATTATATCTATCTGACACTATATATATATATATATATATATATATATATATATATATATATACATTCTTGTTGTTATTAAGTACTTCACATGATTTACATATACATATGATTTGTGGTACAGAACGGGGAAGGCTTAAAGATCATGACAAGGAAAAAAGGGAACAGAGGCAGCTTTATGTGAGTACAAGGAAATTAACAAGGCTTGCAAAAGGGTGATTAGACTGGCTAAAATAGAAAATGAAAAATGAGTTGCAAAAGAGAGTAAGACTAACCCTAAAAATGTTTTTAAGTATATTAATGGGAAGAAGGCCAGGAAGGAATCTATAGGAGCATTACAATGTGAAACAGGTCGTCTGACATTTACTGACCAAGAAAAGGCAGATGAGCTAAATCAGTTATTTTCTTCTGTATATACAAGGAAGGTACAAGGGAGGTTGGGTCACTGCACCATAGTGGAGCTACACTACCTTCACTAAATAACTGGTTAACGCAGGAAGAAATCCAAAAGAGGTTGGAAAAAATAAATGCCAATAAAGCCCCGGGTCCTGATGGAATACATCCAAGTGTACTGAGGGCACTGGGTTCAGTAAGAGCTAAACCATTATATCTAATGTTTTCAAGATTCACTCAACACTGGGTCACTACCAGATGACTGGAGAAAAGCGGAGGTGATACCTATATTTAAGCAAGAGCATTATAGACCTGTAAGCCTCACTTCTGTAGTGGGAAAGCTTTTAGAAGGGTTAATAAGGGATAATATACAAGAGTATGTCTATTCAAACAGCATTATAAGTAGGAGCCAACATGGATAAATAAACCGAATTAGTTTCTATGAGGAGGTTAGTAGGAACCTGGATCAGGGCAACTCAGTGGATATAGTCTTTTTAGATTTTGCAAAGGCTTTTGATGCAGTGCCACATGGGAGACTATTGTGCAAACTAAGGATACAGGAATTGCAGTAAATATATGCACATGGATTGAGAGCTGGCTAAAAGACAGGAACAAAGGGTTGTTGTAAATGGAACATACTCGGATTGGACTAATGTGGTAAGTGGGGTTCCTCAGGGCTCAGTATTAGGTATTCTCCTTTTTAACATATTTATTAATGACTTAGAAGTATTATTGGAAAGTAGTGTCTGCATTTTTGCTGATGACACAAAGTTGTGCAAGGTAATTAAATCAGGAAATGACGTACTTTCCCTCCAAAGGGATTTGCATAAATTAGAGAAATGGTCAATTAAATGGCAGATGAGATTTAATACAAATAAATGTAAGGTTATGCATTTGGGAAGGAAAAATAACCATGTAATCTATAAACTTAATGAAGCAAATCTAGGGGTATCTGATATTGAAAGGGATTTGGGAATGCTTGTGGACAACCACCTACGTAACAGTTCTCAATGTCAAGCAGCAGCTGCAAAGGCAAATAAACTATTAGCATGTATTAAGAAGGGTATAGAAGCAAGGGAGGCAGATATAATTCTGCCAATATACAAATCTCTAGTACACCCTCATTTGGAATATGGAGTACAGTCACGGGCACCAATTCATAAAAATGACATTTTAGAACTGGAAAAAGTACAGAGAAGGGCTACAAAACTAATAAGGGGAATGGAGGGGCTAAATTATGAAGAAAGACTATCCAAATTAAACTTATTTTCTCTAGAAAAAAGGCATCTAAGAGGGGATATGATTACCTTATATAAATACATCCAGGGTCAGTATACAAATTTGTCAAGGGAGCTCTTTGTGCCAAGAGGTTTTCAACTGACAAGAGGACATCTTTTGAGGTTAGAACTGAAAAGATTCCACCTTAAAGAAAGAAAAGGATTCTTCACAGTAAGGGTGGTTAATCTGTGGAATTCTCTACCAAGGGAGGTGGTGACAGCGGATTCAATAGATAGTATTGATCCAGGGAGAAATTCGATCACCAGTATCTGGGGTCAGGAAGGAATTCATTTTTTGCCCTTTTGAGACAATTGGCAAAGTTTCACTTGGGTTTTTTTTTGTTTCCCTTCCTCTGGATCAATTAACAACTAATCCGCATATTGCAGATCAGAGGAGATCTTAAAAGGTTGAACTTGATGGGCTTAAAGTCTTTTTTCAACCTCAATTACTATGTAACTATGTAACATCTGTACTTTTCTGATTGATTATTTCCATTTTGTTTGCTACTTTTTGGTGCAGCCATTGTTTTTTTTTTGATCACCTGGCAAGGTACCATGTATTCAGATAAAGTCCTAGTTTATCCCATCACAATTGATCAAGCACTCTACCAAAATTGTGGAAAAGATACATTTAGTCTAAAAACTCAGGACTTGCTGAGTGTTTCATTCAGAGTAGTTATTAGCAGCCTTATTAAATTGCGATTCAGCCAATTGAATAGGATTCTAAGCACATAGCATATTTTTTTACAGAAGTTTTTAGTTAGTGAACTTCTATCCAAAAGCAAGGTCTTCACTAAGTAAAAACTTCTATGAAAAAAATATGCTATGTGTTTAAATAGAGACCTATTCAATTGGCAGAAATAAAATTTAATAAGGCTGTAAATGTTTAGAATCCCTTTTACAGTCATAGAAAAAACTATACATTGTGCTAAGAACATACCATCCAATGCTAAGTAATCATGTTGACAATGAAGATTGTTTTAGATAACACCATTTTTTTCACAAACCTGGATATGCTTTACGATGTATCTGTAGATAGTAGGAAACTACTTAGGAATATTTAAACTATTTATTGCACTCTTAAAAATGTGTGTGTTTTACAAACATCACTCATTACACCCATGGGCCCTCATTCAATTGCGATTTGGCCAATTGAATATGGCTCTAAAGAAGCACATAGCATATTTTTTTTAAAGAAGTTTTTAGTTAGTGGAAACCTTGCTTTTGGATAGATGTTTACTAACTAAAAACTTCTTTAAAAAATATATGTTATGTGCTTATTTAGAGCCCTATTCAATTGGCCAAATTGCAATTGAATGAGGGCCATGTTATATAGTTGGGTTGCTGTTTCTATATGAGTTTGTTACACCTATCAATTATTGGGTCTGTGTGTGTTGTAGGTATGAGCTATGAAGTTCCTGTTGGGTGGATGGATTCTACTGAAGAAGAGAAAACCTTCTGGGAAACTGTTATAAAGAGGCCTGGGGAATGGAGAGAGGTTCTACTGCCACTCAGACAGAATCTGACCCCTCGTTGACCAACCAATAACCAAGATAACAAGTGAACATGTGCTGACCACAGATAAAATCACACTGCCTTTAGAGACCTGATCTTTCCCATTATGACCAATAAATAAAGAACATCACCTTTCACTACCAGGAGAGAAGATGCCTCACCTTCAAGAAGTGATCTGAGAATGAGCTAATTGCAGAGATATGCCCCCAAGGGATTCTAAAGACAGAACCTGAACCTATTCTAGAATCAGACAATGAATGTTACTTCACAGTAATCTATGAGAGAATCTCATCACAACTACCAAAACTAACTAACCCTGCAAAAACCACACCAACCAAACAGTGCCTGAAAGATAAATGTGTTGCCCAGACAAAAGCACTGGCAGTCCTGTGACCCCAGATAAGAACTGACACTTCCCTGACCTTTATGAGACAATGTAACATCACTGTGACATTGAAGACAGAACCAGACCCCATCTATAGAACATGACCTTCAAGATGACCCCAGCGGAAACAAAATGGGTTCAAATACACTCAGAGATACCCCATCAAAAAAATATGCACACTACAAGCAATAGGAAGATGTATGCCAGTGTCCCATACAATAAAATAGACTTGTATATGTGTCTATAAAAATATTAGTGTAAATATTGTAGACCTGTACACGTCAATCTCCTACATTACAAGTATGGGAAGCTAATCGCAGTGAAGTAAAAAACATGGTAAAAATTAAATATATGTGGTTAGATATTTACATCGCTAAACATAGTCCTGCACATCCACTAAGCTTCACAGGGGATGCAACTAAATATAGCCACCATGGCCTCAGTAAAGCACTTCATGAACTTATTGAATCTACCCAGGTGGGTTAGAGTTCATCATAGAGATAAGCAGTAGTGCTTAGAAGTACCATGCCCAATAAGAGAGAGAAATCAGTGGGTTAACCAACAATATCTTAGCTTTATGTGCTGCAAAATTACTATTTGCCATCTACTGAGAATATGATGGGGACAGGTAAGGTGTTCAATGCTGACATCTTTTCTGAATCCATCAATGAGTCAACAAACCCCCCTCCACTTTTCCTCTCTCTACTATTGTATTGATAATAAAAATTAGCAGAACATGCCAACTCAATCTTCGAGCCAACAGGAAGTGTAGACGATACACATGTCATCCTTCAGACACAGGCAATGTCTATTAAAATATTTTATTACCTAAAAAATTATTATGTTTAAAGTTTGCACAGCTACTAATGCTAATTTGTTCCAAACTTCACAAACATGCATTTTTTTCTCAATCTACACTGATCCTTTAAACTGCTTTTGTTGTTTCACTATACAACAGATCCGCAGCTGAAGGAATCCTGCACATTTTAGTCACCTAATCAAGCCCAGTACAGATGAATTTGCTTTAATAATGATTACATAAGTATAAAGAAAAAAGAAAGGAAGCAAATCTCAAGGCTTCAGTTAATAGAAGTGTGCTATGTATCATTTTACACTAAGAATTAAGTGAATTTTTTGTTAGTGTAAAGATTATTATCTGCCATTACCCTAACCCTAACCCCTTAAACCTAACCATAAACTCTAACCCATAAAGCTAGAAAATTAACTAAAATCTCTGCAAAATTGACAAAAATATTGGCTGCGCCACCTAGTGGCCTCTGGACTCCACTGCAGACTTTCACTTAACAGGAAAGGTCTGATATTTAAAATAGAGAGTTAAGTTGATGATGTACACGGATTCCTCTGAATCATCTCCACAATACTCTTAGTGAATCCTTCAGCTATGAAGTTCTTGTATCAAATCCTCCAGTGCATTGGTTGGCACTGCTTGTCCTTTTAGGAGGAAATCTGAACCCCAAATCCAATCTATTTATAGTCAAATCAAAAGAAACAAGTGCATCCCGTACATATTTTTCAGAGTGTTTGTTTATGTGTAGAGAAGCATTAAAATCAGACTCTGCACACCTGTCCACTGGTGTAGATTCCTATTCTCCTTATAGGTGATCTATAATCACAGGGAACAGCAATAATAGTGTACCCCTGAAACACCTTCCTGCCAATGTACATATGAAGGGGTACTACTAAACAGGATTACTATTGTAGATGATGCTAAATAGCGATTCTTCACCACAATAACACTAAGCTTTTCATCCAGCTAGGAGACTTCATTAGGTATAAAATTAACGTCCTGATGATGTCCCCCCAGCAGGACAAAATGATCTCTGTATAATATTTGCTAAAAAAGCAACCATCTTGTACTACTCCTTCATATGTGCATTGATAGGAAGTTCTTCCAAGGAGACATTATTATTATTATTGTTATCTGTAAGAGGAAGAATCTGGATGGGTGGGATGAGTAACATATTTAGAGCCTGATTTTATTCTATTCTTGTGAATGTGTGTACTTATAAAACATTCTATTAGCTACTTGACTTCGGGTGTTTTGTTTTATAAATGTTTATATGGATTCTATTGACCTAATTCACATTAGGTGCCAATAAGTCATATTTGCCGAATATGTAGCAAGAGTGATTTTAAGTGTGTATAAATCTACAAACTGGGCAATAGAATAGGGCCCAATGTCAGTAGAGATGATACATTTTAGGTGAAATAGGACAGATTTTAAGGCAAATAATTAATTTACTCAGGTATACTGTAAATAAAAACAAAGCAGAGGCAGCTGTGGGTGGACATTTCTGCCAACATGGGCACAACTTTCATGATCTGATGCACAGACAGGACACAGAGAGACAGGAAGATCTGGGAATAAAAATCCATGCAGAGATTTCAAACCTTAAGATATGTATTGTGACAGGGAATTTATGTAATATTACTGCACATCAAGTGAATCTTCTCATCTGTGAAATTTCTCATTAACACAGCTGGATAATTTGCTTCATACAGAGATTGGCTGCACCACTTAGGAAACTTTTATATCCAATGCATCAAAAACTTCAGTTTTATCACTAATGTAAATATTATCTACATTCTGATCAACTCCAGTGTAATGAGCTTGTCTACATACACAGCAAGCTTTCCAGATTTCTTTTGAAAACTTGTTTTTAAGTAGGGACTATGACCTTGAAAGTTTGCAATCAAATCCTACTTATTTAGCTTTTAATATCATCCCTAAAATTGTTTTCTATTGTTCTGAGGTAGTACACTTTACCATGATCTACTCAAAAAACACTTTGAAAAATAACTAGTATTTCTCACTTAGGTTCCTGCTCCAAATTTGTAAGTAATTCTTTAGTTAGTATATTTCTGCACAAAAATGAGGTTGAGTCTTTAAAAGCATTTGAAAGTGAGGTGGGTTATGAATGCATCCTGTAGAATTCATCATAACCCACCTAGCAAAAAATGTTTCCCCAAAAAACACAAAAAAAAATTGCAGAAAAGAAAAAAATGAGCTGGGGGTGATGTAGACACCCCCAGCAACTGAGATTTGCATATTGGATATCTCATTTTTAATGAGATATCCAATATGCAGCAGTTGTGCATGCTGATTGGCTAAAGGAAAGTGTCTGAAATCATATGACTTCCCACAGTAGGGCAGACTACAGGTGCTAACTGAGCATGTCTGCACAATCCCCAGGCCAAAAAGAAACATTGTATAAGTTATGCTAATTATCCCTGGGAATTTCAGGGGGTGTCAACATTGAGAGAAAACTCTTTGCAAATGCAAGAAATTTAGCAAACTTCAGGCGGTTTAACTGTTTACTTTGGAATTTTTTCATGCAAACAATTTTTTTCAGACACTATATCAGATGCATTAATAACCCAGCTCACTTTCATAAACCTTTAACAGAAGATAGATGCTTCTTCTTGATAATAGTGAAATGAATAAACAAAGAATAATTTGTTTTTGCTAAAAAAAAGGGTATACTTAAAAAGGGTCAAATTACTTATATGTCTTTGTTTAAACAAATATCTTACTATTATTTTTTGTTATTAGCTTAACATAGCTGTCAAGTAAACACTGTTTCACACACAAGGTGGAAACAGAAGTAGAGGAAGCCATCTACTTATAGTGTATAAATAGAAGGGATCAGTTAGGTTCAGCTCACAATATTAATCTGTAGATGATCCTCAGTTCAACACTCACTGAATATAAAGTGATATGTGAAACACTGTTGATCTCTTCATCACCCAAATAGTAGTTAATATTAACAACTGAACAGCTACTTTAGGGCCATATTAAAATCCAGCCTCGTAAGTTCAAGTTCAGCCTTGTAAGCTCAAATTTGGCCAAGTTACATCGCTATTAAATTAGAAAGGGCTGAGAGCTACGAGTGAGAGGCGCTATTTCGTAAACCAGTTTGCGGCCGTAAAACTTGCTTGCTCGCACAAAAACAATTAAGGAATCTCGTAGTCACGGGTTCTGATGGAGCCAATGGAAAGAGAGATCGTAAGCGTTACGTCACTGAAAAATGGGAGGGTAGATTTTGAAGTCCTACCTGCTTCAAATCCAGTTTGCGATTGGTCCAACAGGCCGGAAATAATGCAATATTAATAAATCCGTAAATATGATATTCTATCACATGCAAGTTACAGTATATGTATTAAGACATTGAATGCAGGGATCGATATTACACAAAAAATAATCATGAAATCATCTTTTTATGAAGTGGTGCCCAAAATTGTACTCCATATACACCCTCATTTGGAATATGGAGTAAAATTTTGGGCACCACTTCATAAAAAGGACATTTTAGAGCAGGAAAAAGTACAGAGAAGGGCAACAAAACTAATAAGGGGAATGGAGGGGCTAAGTTATGAAGAAAAACTAACCAAATTAAACCTTTGAGGTTAGAGAAAAAAAGATTTCACCTTAAAGAAAGAAAAGGGTTCTTCACAGTTAGGGTGGTTAAACTGTTGAATTTTCTACCAAAGGAGGTGGTGACAGCGAATTTGATAGATAACTTTAAAAAGGGGTTAGATATATTTTTGAATAACGAGGGCATATAAGGTTATCCTAGATAACTAGCGAAGGAATATTTATCCAGGGAGAAATTTGATTGCCAGTCTCTGGGGTCAGGAAGGAATTTTGCTTTTTTTCCCCTTATGAGACAATTGGCAAAGTTTCAATGCTTTTTTTTTTGTTTGCCTTCCTCTGGAACAGTTAACAATTATTAAGAAATAGTCCACACTAGAGAAGAGATCTAAAAAGGTTGAATTTGATGGACTAACAGTCTTTATTCAACCTCAGTGATTAAGTGAAGCAGACCAGAAAAGAGTTGAAATGAAATAAAGTATTTTTCTATGCCGCTTTGCAAACTTAAGAATGTTGTGCTATTAATTATAAGACCAAACATCACTTTCCCCTATAATACATGTACAGTAGAGGGATTTTATTTAAAGTACAAGTGCTACGTAAAGCACACATTGGCTTCTGGGCTCCAATTGTGTGTTACCTGCTTGTTCGCGAGTTACCACGTAGCACTTAAATAGCTGAATGAAACAATTAGCGGTTACGGACATGAAAGATCAAAGGATTTACGTGTGTAAAGTTCAACGTTGCTCTCCACATAGCCTATTTTCGGCCATCCTGTGTGTTAACACGCAAAGCCCTCTGCGAGCAACGTTACGAGGCATCTTAGCACGCAAATAGCCCTAAGATGACAGTTACGAGCTACATGTTAACACGTAGCTCCATTTTAATGAAGCTGTTAGTTATTTGTTTTTCTATTTAGCCATTTGTAGTGAGATACAGTTTTACCAAGTAAGTGGGTCACATACCATTAAAGAGAAATGGAAATGATCCATGAATCATCAGAATACTAAAAACTAAAAAAAGGATGTTCTGAAAAGACCAACAACCACAGGCAACCTGCAAATGGCAATTAACTCTTTGGTGCCAGAAAAATGTAAGCTCTTCTTTTTTGTATCTTAAAAAAAATATATTTATAATTGCAGTGAAAAGCATAAATAAGCATTAAGAAGGAGTTAATATACTATTGTCCCTCACAAACCCCCTCTGGCTTCCAGCGGCCTCCAACCACCGAACAGTGAGGATCCTCTACCAATTATTGAGTAAGGGTTATTGGCACACTGACCTTTCAATAGCTTCAGGAGCAGATGTAGATGACCTCTGAATCAGATGGCATCCTCCCCTGTCATTGAACCTAGTCAGCTGTACCAGCAATGCTTTTTAACTTCCAGCAAGTTAGACTGTAATTCTGTGTAGGGATATTGAGTCCTCAGCCAGCTGGGTGATGCTGTACTGGAACTGGAATTCTGGCTTTCAGGAACAGTGGAGCTGGAACATTGGGGTCAACTGGTTGATTATGGAGGAATTCCCATTTCTTCCCATAGAAGAGCCACAGCTCTCAGTTATATAGTCTTCCTAGCAGGAATTCCCTTCTCTTCCCTTTAATCTCCAGAGATACCGTTCAGACACCTGTATTCTGTGCCACGAAGGTAGTACTCACTTTACTTTTAACAGAACATTTATAGGTAAACAATACAATATAATTTAATGACCTGCCCTTAAACAGTTAACTAATCTGGGGGTTGTATGAGTTAATTCCATCACAGGGTAAGCTGGAAAATGACATCACAAACAAACTTAAACTTAACACCTTCAAAGTTCCCTTATAGACTCGTTAACTCACTTATCCTATATACATTTCCTGTCCACAAGATGATACCATCCCCCAGATTGTTAGCAAGATGTACAGTTCAAATGTCCTGCCTCTGGTGATGGATTAATACAATACTTAAGACTGGAAAGATGAACAGGGGGAAAAAGCAAGTGACTACAGCCCTATTTAGAAAAAGGTAAGGGGGCTCCAGGTGGGCTGTTACAATCTCTCCCCCCTCCCAATTAGCCTCAGCCATATACAACTCTATTTGGGTGGAGTCTGGCAAGCCAAACCTTTGAGTCTAGAGTGGGGGGATGGACCACAGTCTGGACTTTAGAAAACAAGCCCAAGTGTTCCTCCAAAGTCCCAATTTTGGACTGCATAATCCTAGTTCAGTTGTAGGGAGGCCCATGGTCCATAGTCCTTCAGGAGCTCATCCAGTACTCCCATTGGCAGTGGCTCCACAATGTCTCCCCTATAAATATCAACCAAAAAAAGTAGTGAAGAAACTCCAGCAGGACCCTCATATGGCCCCCTACCCGCACAATCTCCAGCTGCTGCTCCAGCAATGCCCCATGAAAATGGATACTATGATCCTCTATCTGCCAGGCAGCAAGCTCCCTTTAACTGGCTGACTGTTAACTGGTTGTCAGTGGACTGTTCTTCAAAACTAATTGAGGGAGCGACTCAGGGGTGTTTGCTCCAGCCGCGACTCATGGCCATTGGCTCTATCCTTCAACTCTTTTCTGGTCTGCTTCACTGAATCTGCAGCATCTCTGCTTGCCAGTTCTGACATCTTAGTTGGGACCATCACAGTTCTCTGCTGGCCTGTCAAGGTCTCGATTACCTCCTGCAGGATCAGCAGCACCTTGCCTCAATTCGCCAACATCTCCCTGAATTCTGCTGAGCAGACCAACATCTGACATGTTGTATTGATGAATACAACCAATAGATGTGGCTGCTCTAATGACCCGGGGAACCGCTCCTGCCTGGAGTAGCCTCTGCTTGGAACATCAGTCTAATTGTTTTTCTTCGCTGGTGGCATCAGCTCTTCGGATTTGTTGGGGGACAGGCTCACTGGTGGCTAGTTTTGCTCACCTTCCTTTGATGGCCAAGATCAGCGGATAGCTGCAAACTGCTTCAATGACCACAGTAAATTCTTCCTGTTCAGGGTCGTCTCCATGTGAACAGGATCTTCCCCAGCATCTCCACTCTTGCTGATGATGTTGCCTTTTTGAAAGCTTCTTTTCCACCCGTTCATTTACTGCTTCAAAGGCAATAGTGCCTCCCCTAGCTCAAAATCCACAAACCCCTAGTCTACCAGGGACCACCAGCATTTGGGGGTGTGGTTCCGAAAGTAAGAACTCTGTCAAAGTAACCACTTTTGTCAGTCAAAATCTTCCAACTGGTAACAAACCGCCCACTGTTTCACCACCTCTTCATAGATCCTCTACACGGAGCCTCTAGCCAGTCCTCAGCATCTGCAGGGCACTCTTTGAGGTTGAAAAAATACTTTTAGTCCATCAAGCTCAAATCTCCTCTGATCTGCAGTATTCAGATTAATTATTAACTGTTAATTGATCCAAAGAAAGGCAAACAAATTAATTCCTTCCTGACCCTGGTGATTGGACTACTCCCTGGATCAATATTCCCTCTCTAATTAACCAGGATAACCCTGAATGCCCTTTTTACATCTAAATATATCCAATCCTTTTTTTTAAATAATCAATCAAATCCACTGTCACCGCCTCCTGTGATAGAAAATTCCACAGTTTAACCACCCTTACTATGAAGAACCCCTTTCTTTCTTTAAGGTGAAATCTTTCCCCTCTTAGACACCTTTTTTCTAGAGAAAATACGTTTAATTTACATAGTTATATAGTTACATAGTAATTGAGTTTGAAAAAAGACTTTCAGTCCATAAAGTTCAACCTTTTAAGATCTCTGATCTGCAATATGCAGATTAGTTGTTATTTAATTATTTGTTAATTAATTGATCCAGAGGAAGGCAAACAGAAAAAAAAAATCAAGTGAAACTTAGCCAATCGTCTCAAAGGGGAAAAAAATGAATTCCTTCCTGACCCCAGATACTGGCGATCGGATTCTTCCCTGTATCAATACTCTCTCTCTAATTATCCAGGATAACCCTGAATGCCTTTTTTAATTAGAAATAAACCCAATCCCCTTTTAAAGTTATCTATCAAATCCGCTGTCAGCACCTCCTTTGGTAGAGAATTCCACAGATTAACCACCTTTACTGTGAATAACCCTTTCCTTTCTTTAAGGTTAAATATTTTTACTTCTAATCTCAAAGGATGTCCTCTTGGCACAAAAAGCTCACTTGACAAAGCCTTGTGTTGACCCTGGATATATTTATACAAGGTAATCATATCCCCTCTTAGATGCCTTTTTGTATAGAGAAAATAAGTTTAATTTGGTTAGTCTTTCTTCATAACCTAGCCCCTCTATTCCCCTTATTAGTATTGTAGCCCTTCTCTGTACCATTTCCACCTCTAAAATGTACTTTATATGAAGTGGTGCCCAAAACTGTACTCCATATTCCAAATGAGGGCGTACTAGAGATTTGTATAGTGGCAGAATTATATTTGCTTCCCTGGCTTCTATACCCTTCTTAATACATGCTAATATTTTATTTGCCTTTGCAGCCGCTGCTTGGCTTTGAGCGCTGTTACCTAGGTGGTTGTCCACAAGCACTCCCAAATTCCTTTCAATATCTGATACCCCTAGATTTGCTCCATTAAGATTATAAATTGCATGGCTATTTTTCCTTCCCAGATGCTTTCCATTTCTTCGTATTAAATCTCATCTGCCATTTAGATGCCCATTCCTCTATTTTATTTAAATCTCTTTGGAGGGAAAGTACATCATTATCTGATTGAATTACCTTGCACAACTTTGTGTCATCAGCAAAAATGGAGACACCACACTGCAATCCCACTTCTAAGTCATTAATAAATATGTTAAAAAGGAGAGGACCTAATAGTGAACCCTGAAGACCCCCAATTAACACATTAGTCCAATCTGAGTATGTTCCATTTACAACAACCCTTTGCTTTATGTCCCTTAGCCAGCTCTCGATCCATGAGCAGATATTTACTGCAATTCCTGTATCCCTTCATTTCCCAATAGTCTCCCATATGTCGAAAGCCTTTGCAATATCCAAAAATACTACATCCACTGAGTTGCCTTGATCCAGGTTCCTACTAACCTCCTCATAGAAACTAATTAGATTTGTTTGACATAACCTATCCCTCATAAATCCATGCTGACTCCTACTTATAATCCTGTCCAAATATACATATTATTGTATACTATCCCTTATTAACCCTTCTAAAAGCTTTTCCACTACAGAAGTGAGGCTCACTGGTCTATAATTCCCTGGATTTGGTCTTGCTCCCTTTTTAAATATAGGTATCACATCTGCTTTTCTCCAGTCATCTGGTAGAGACCCTGTGTTGAGTGAATCTTGAAAAATCACATATATAGTTGTCATAACTGCAGGTTGTCCAAAGATGTTGCTAATGCTGCGGCCCTTGAGGCGCTCCCTGCCAGCAACTGCGGACCTCGCAACATTTACGGACTTACGACACAGAATTACGAGACACAGGACTTACACACAAAAATACATTACGACCTCGCAAAATTACAACTTTAATGGCCGACCTGCGCGAACCTCAAAACATTCAAAACACAATAAGTACACACAACAAACACATAAAAAGCTTACACACAGCAAGGGGGAGCACCCAGGACCTCTGCAAGTTAAGTTACACCTACATTTAAGTCCAAATTGAAGAATTTAGACACACGAAAATCACCTAAGAAAGAGAAAAAATGGCAGCCGAAAAAAACGAAAACAAGGCTACAGGATCCTAAACACACAAAACACCACCCAAACACATACGGATTTTCAGAAAAAGCCGGACGAGATCGAAGAACAAGGACGCAAAAACAGCCACAGCCGCTTACCACACATTAGGGGCCATTTTACAACAGTAACATACATAATGCGGAAGTACACAGCTACCCTAATGGATTTGTCTCGCGCATGCACACTATTTACACTACACACTGCACACATTGCTCACACTTACACAGCAGCTTCACAGCACTCAAAACACACATTGTATGCTGCAGCAACATGAAAACAGATTGTCAGCTCTTCAGCATAATGCTTCCTGCATTTATTACTTCAAAATAGGTCAAGTATATTCCTTTATTAATATATTATTTAGTTCATTACCATACACCAAACAGCATTAGCTCACTTACAATTTGATTCCCGTCATTTTCTGATGGGCAACATTCTAGTTAAATATAATGGCTTGGCTATCACAGAGCCCATTTCCCTCAGTACCCTTTGACGTATTCCATCAGGACCTGGGCCTTTATTAACATTTATTTTTTCAACCTCTTTTGGATTTTTTCCTGCATTAACCAGTTATTCGGTGAAGGTAGTGTAGCCCCATTATGTTGCAGTGTCCCAACCACTGGTACCTCCCTTGTGTATACCAAAGATGGCCTGTTTCACATTGTAATGCTCCTATAGCTTCCTTCCTGGCCTTCTTCTCATTATATTTTAAAAAATAATTTAGGGTTAGTCTTACTCTCTTTTGCAACTAATTTTTAATTTTCTATTTTAGCCAGTCTAATCGCCCTTTTGCAAGCCTTGTCGATTTCCTTGCACTTATGTAAAGCAGTCTCTGTCCCCTCTTGTTTGTAAAATTGAAATGCCTGTTTTTTACTCTGTATCTTGATCTTTAAGTCATATGGGATGTGATTTACCCCTTCTACTTTTATTTCCAGATGGTATATGGTGATAAGTATGTATATTTAGTAAGGATTTGAATGATGTCCATTTATGTTCACTATTTTACCTGTCAGTTATTTGTCTCTGTCATGGTTGTAGCATGCCAAGGCACAAGCTGTGCAATACCTAACAGACTGATGCCCTCAGCCTTATAGGACCCACTGAGATGGGTTAACATTGGGGATGTTATTCCTTGTTATGCCTGTTTAAAGTTGCCTGTGTACCCCTATGCCCATCCTATGGTACCCATGTTTATAGTTGCGGTGTGTGTATGAACATGATGGGAGTGGTGGGATGTATGTCTGTGTTGGGCTTCGGGGAGGTTAGCACTTACAAGGGAAATATTGTATATGCCCAATATTTTATAGTGATGGACTAGTCCCTTATTAACAAGATTAGAGCGATAATTGACCCCTAGGAGTCACATGACACCAGTATCTCTCTCTATGTATCACAAGCCTCAGATTGGTGTCTCCATGCCTATTGTATGTATTTGCCCCCTACCAAGAATACAGCAGTGGAAAGGGAAAACAATGGGTGATTGTCTTAGACTGGCAGGCAGGGGTGATACCGTGAGCTAGAAGGTGATTGGGTGTTACCATAGATGCATATTTGAATTGATTGGACTGTTGTTGCTAAGAATGTGGTGTTGTTCATGAAAATGTATATTATGTCCATGCTGCATTCCTTTCCTTACAATATATCATAAGATAAGGCACTAATTGCTTTTATTCTTTATTCGGAGAGTCCTAAGATGGCTACTGAGCTGTATTCTGAGAGTCCTAAGATGGCTACTGAGTGATATCCTGGGAGTCCTAAGATGACGTTCATATCCGTGACCAAATAAGGATATGAGCCCTGCCACCTTCCAGAGCCAATCAGAAGCTTCACAGAAACTGACCATAATGACATCAACATCCGAAACCAAACCCTTCCTACCTTGTCAACCAATCAATAACTCACTCACTGTCTAACAATGAGTCGTATGATTGTTATATCTGATCAACTTATATTATATAAGTTCCTATGTTGTATTTGGGGGGGTTCGTTCGTTGGGAAGAATACAAGAAGTTTTATACCAGAACTTTTGGGTCTGTGTAAATTCTTGTCTCTGTGTGCACACATGGCCAACAGACGGATGATTTGGACAGGAACAGATATTACATAATGGGATTATTTTTATCCATCCAAAACAGTGGTATACATATGTCTGATGGTTTCAGTAATAAAGATGTTATACAGCAACCAGAGATAATGTGCCAGAGACCAAGGAAGCCCAGATAAGTTGTGCAATGGCTGGGTCAGACGGGGACTGTATGGACTTTGTAACCGCTTAGGACTTGCCCTCAGAGGGCCCCATAACATGTCAAGGGGTCTTGGAAGAGGATGTTATGGATTCTGGCCAGGACTGTTTCTATATGGATATACAAATGGACCAGGCCTAGGTAAATGTTAGTATGAATGGGACAGTTGATGATAATACCATTCATGATGGGTGCATACCAGAGGCAGTGGAGTCTGAATCCCAGATAGTAATAGCAGGTCAGGTGGACCCAGTGTCCAAGGATCCAGGGACTAAAGATCCAGAGGGAGGTGAGAGCTGTACCCAGACAGTAGTTCCAGAGAAAGGAGACTGGGAGACATTGAGCTCAGCGCAGCCCCAAGGAGTGGAGTCCCAAGACAAGGCCATCAGGAGGAGTACAGACTGGCAGATGCGACAGCTACAGTCCTCAGTGGAGCTATTGTTTTATTGGGTGTCCCAGAAGAATATTTACCTAAAGGAGGGGGAGAAAGGGGACAGTGGCCCTGGCTGTTGGGGGGTGGGATGGAGATAACTCTTGATGAACAGTCCCTTGAACTGGCTATCCCCCTTAAACCACTTGAATTGGGTAAGCCAGAAGGCCCAACAGATCCAAGGGGACTCAAACACTGGACAGGGGAAGGAGCAGACATGGGGTGGGAAAGAATGTTGGCCATTTGTGGTCCTTTAGGCCCATGGACTATTGTAAATACCACCAGTCAGCTGTTTGTACTTAATTGGCTGGGGAGTATGAGGCCCCAGGATTACCCCAGATTTGTTCACCACTGGACGGGCCAGTTTTCCTGGATTTCCACAAATGATACCCCAGGGTGTGGTTTGTCACCTGGCCTCCCTGCATTGACTCCCCTGCAGCAGCCCAAAGACACTGTTTGTGTGCCTCTATCACTGGAAAGGAGGAGCCACTGGCAGGGATCATTGGCAAGGGGAAGTGGGAGTCTTCTATGTTACCAAGCATACCTGGTACCATCCCAGAATCAGCAGGTCAGGAGGTCTCCCTTGCCTGGAAGGAGAAGGACCTTCCCACGTTTTTGCTGGACCTACTCGCCTGGATGTACTGTTTCCCCGGACTGCCTTGAAGGGTCCTCCAGGCCAGTGGTCTTATATGTTTCCCCAGTGGCTTGGGAAGATCACTACACCATTGGGAAGGAGGGATAATTCACCCTGGACAAGAGGATCACTAAACCTCAGTGTAGTTGAGAAATCCTTGGATCCAAAGGACTCCCCAAGCTACACTGGAAGCAAAAGAGGGACGAGTGCTCATGGCTGTAGCATGCCAAGCCACAAGCTGTGCAATACCTAACAGACTGATGCCCTCAGCCTTATAAGATAGGCTTATTGTGCAAGGTGAAAGGGCCCCACTGAGATGGGTTAACATTGGGAATGTTGTGATTTATGTGTTATTCCTTGTTTAAAGTTGCATGGGTTCCACTAGGCCCATCCTATGGTACCCATGTTTATAGTTGGAGTGTGTGTATGAACATGATGGGAGTGATGGGATGTATGTCTGTGTTGTGCTTTGGGGGGCTAGCACTTACAAGGGAAATATTCTATATGCCAAGGTAAGGAAACAGCTTGACTGCTTTAAAATCTAACACTGCCATTTTAAAACAATTATAGCAGGGAAAATATCACATGAAGAAGCTGTTACTATTCATGATGGTACATAGCAAAATACATGAGTTTAGAGTCCCTTTAATATGACTATCCTAGCTCTTTCTTGCTCTGGCAAATATCAAGCATTAGTCCCTATAGCTGTGAAAATTCTACCTGGAAAATAGAAATCTCACTATTCTATTAGTGTCTTATTCAGCTTTAGGTAAGTATCAGGTAACAGCACACTCTTAAGTGGCAGCTTTGATCCTAAACATCTACAGCTCTTATCAATTATTTATTTGTCTTTAATCATTAAAGCCTTCAGTGTATGCTTCAAATTGTTACCTGAAAGAAGGGCCATTCTGGGTCACGTGTACATGGAGAGAAAAATATTTTTACAGTTGGATGATATTCTACTTACTAAATCACTAGAATACTGTATCTTGGTTGATTGACCATTTTTATTCATTTACATCATATCCTTCTCAACATTGTGATTAAGACATTAGAGGAAGGTACATAGACAAAATATATTGTGTTGTAAAACGAGCAACATTCTGTACCTGCCACAGCTTAGAAAATAGCTGCAGTCTGATAAACTCTTGATGTAGCTGTTGAATTTTTGATCCAATCAGTTCACACAGCTCAGTGTCAGTGCTAATAATTCATTCCTAAATGGTCAATTAATTAGTAAACTAGACAATTTCCATATTTTTATATAAAAATGTATATACTCTAAGAGGGATCTTTAATATAAGAAATGTATATTTAGATGGAATATGACTGCCACGACCCCAAGGAGAGGGGACCACGTTGACCCAAAACCTCCTGTTACCAGCTTACAGGAGTGAGGATTTTTGTTTTCTCAGCACCCAGCATGCCAATTCAGGAACACCAGGCATGGAGAATCAGAATATAAGTCTTACAAACTCAACCCAGTTACTGCCAACTGGAACTTAATCCCTTTAATTAGGATAGTACATAATTAAAAAACTGACATATACCATTGATTAGCATACCAGACTCACTTTATTCTTCTTACACAGATATTTAACAACACCACAAAAACCATCCCATTATAACCCAACCCTTTTAGGCAAGCAAGGCTTGTTTGATCTCCCTCACCTAATTTTGTGTGTGTGTGTGGGGGGGGGGGGTTCTGGTACAGTCTCTTGTTTTATGATACTTTTGTTATCTGATATCTTGCTCTTTCTGGGGCCTGGAGTAGCAAATAGTGACTTTTGTCCTGGTTATTAAAAGTTCCCTCACTCATATACTGCATTTCACCCAACAACAATAATAGGAGAACAAAGAACAGGGTCCATGACTGCAGGATCTGTGACAGTTTGGCTTTGGGCCATAAACGGTTCTTGCTTGTAGGGTTCAGGGGAGTCCCACCCTGGCCCTAAAAATCAGTCATGATAACCACTCAAGCTGAATTATTTGTTCCCACAGCAAGTTTTGGAAAATAAGAAGCTCTGATTTATGAAATAATGACATTAAATTGTTCTTCTTATTCTCCACTTATCAGGACCTGAAAACAAATGTTGCTGGTAGGAAAAATTCCTACTGAGAACATTAATCAAACTAATGAATCAATCATTAATCAAACTATTCTGAATGAGCTAAATAATTTGGGTAACTAATCATCCGATGAAAGAACTCCTAAAAAAGCAAAACAATCATAAAACACATGCGTCCAGCTTATTCAAGATTCTCAAATGTTGACCTCGAAGAGTAATGAGAATCAAATTTTAAAAATACATGTTTGATAAATATGGCTTCCATGCTAATCGAGCGGTGTAATTTACGGTATACCCGTAAATCAGCAGCAGGAGCTTTTTTCCCTATGTTACATGTTTATGTTAATCCTTTACTCGCAACATTACAGCACTCAACCCACATCCATAAATCCTGACTTGTCTACAAGAGATATCAGTGTAGGAAGTACCCAAACCAAGCTTTAAGGATGAGAAACGACTCAAGGAGCCAACAGAAAATGAGAACGTCATGATTATTATAATGAGTGAGAATAAGTGCCGTAACTGGGGCAAAGAACCATTATATTTATAAATGTATTTTTTATTTATATTTATTTAAATCAAATATGTGTGACAATTGTATTTATATATAACATATATGTAATAGTGTTTATTTTGTATATATATGTATATGGTATATGTATATAGACAATGCATTAGAGCATTTGTTCCTAGCCCACCTAATTGCCTGATATGGGTTGTGTGTTGCGCTTTTTGTATACATATTAATTAAATATCATATTTTGTAATTACACATATGTTCATGTTCAGAATATGTGGAAATGGGAGTTATAGGTAGAGTTAAATGCAGATAAGAGGAAGTAAATGAAGAATTAAAATGTATAAGCTGAGTTATGTGAAGAGATAGGTACTCCAGGACATATAGGAGTTATAAGAAAATGTTATATGGATATATAAAACAATTGTGATTATTGAATTATATGATTTATATGATTTATTGTATGAGTTTTTGACTTATTGAAGGCAGTTAAATACATTTAAACCAAAAGGAATACAGGTAAAAAGAACAGCCTATTTACCTCAATATAAGATAAAAATCTTCTAAGACAGTGGTTCCCAAACTGTGCGCCGCAGCACCCTGGGGTGCCGTGACTGCTCTACAGGGGCTCCGCACATGCAATACACACAGAACTTGCATTCTGTCACTTCTGTGCCTTCGTCCAATCACAACACAAGGTAGGAGCCGGTCCCTGCTCGAGCAGACCAATGGGTCGAGCCTCCCCTGGTCATGTGAGCTTTGGATGCCAGTATGGGAGTCAAGAACTGATGCAGTGCCATATGGTCCTGTGGATAACGTGGGATCCCAGTGCCTGACAGGTGAGGGGCTGCTGGGTGTGGGATATACTGCAGGTCTGGGGGTTTATGTGTGTGTGTGTGGGGAGAACTGACATCTGCACAAAGTTCACTTGGGAAATGAAAGTCAGCATCCTCACAATATATATATATAGTATAGTCCTACTCTTGTATGTACTATTTATTTATTTACTATTTATTTACTATATATATATATATATATATATATATATATATATATATATACATACATAAATATATATATATATATATATATATATATATATATATATATATATACACACACACAAATATGCCTCTGAATCCTAAGTAGATGGGTTTGTAATCTATGCAGTTTTTAGTTTTTTAATATTAATATAGTTTGCAACTAATGCTTGAATGATGTGGGGGATGGGGAGAGAAAGAGAAGGGGGGGATAGCGATAGAAGGGAGGGTGAGAGAGAGAAGGGGGGAGTGTGAGAGAGAGAAGGGGGAGTGTGAGAGACAGAAGGGGGAGTGATAGAAGAGAAGGGGGGATAGCGATAGAAGGGAGGGTGAGAGAGAGAAGGGGGGAGTGTGAGAGAGAGAAGGGGGAGTGTGAGAGACAGAAGGGGGAGTGAGAGAGAGAAGAGGGCGTGAGAGAAAGAACATTTGTAATAATTAACGTTTAATTTTTTTTAAATAATCACAGCCTATATATATATGAATATAGAACTGTGATTTGACTTGGGGAGCCTTGTAAAAATCTTTAAACATTAAGTGCGCCTTGAACCGAAAAAGTTTGGGAACCACTGTTCTAAGACTTTCAAGTTACTTAACAAAATAACAGTATGTCTATTTAGGTAGGGTAATATTTTGCAGATGCTGGATTAGAAAAAAGTTTAATCTTATATTCCAGTAAACATGGTGAACATGGTGGTCTTGTTCATGTGATGCAATTCTATATTACTGTATGAGCTCTTCTTTCTGTGATGTCTGAAGAACAGGTTGAGGTGGCCAGATACAAGTCTGAGATCTTATTGTGGTGCCTCCTCCCTGAAAGAAAATAAAGCTTTTATTGAGCAAGTTTATAATAATGCAATGATTATATACTGATTTATTTTCTGTGTGTTATATACTTAAAGGTTTGATAATACAGGAGCGTGATATTACAATGATACTAGAAAATTGTCATAAAAAATGATGAATAAAATTGCAAGGCTAGCAATGCTGTTTGCCACACAATGTGAGGCTTTTGCTCCTCTGAGCACCATCGGCGTTCATCGCGAGCCCCGCGCTCATTGCAAGCCTCTCCCCCGTGTATCTCAACTTTCCTGCTTTGTAATGATCATCTTCGGCGCTCATCGCGAGCCCAGTGATGCAGGCCTTTGGAGCCTTTCCTCCCTTCTACTGTAAGGGCTGCTCATTGCAGTGTCTCTTTTCACCATATCCCTCCTGTCCCTTCCCTGTGTCTTTCTTCTCTGTGTGTCTGCTGAATGTTTGCGTGTTACACGCTGACTGCCGTTGGTTTTATTTTCAAAGTCCCGCGTGCCTGATGTTGTTTGTGTTTGTTACTGTTTGACGTCGTGTATTTTCTAAGTCTTGCGTGCCTGGCATTGGTTTTTCATCCGCTATTTTTTTCCTTGCTCAGCTGATTTCTGATTGACGAACGACAAATATTGCTCAAAATCGCTTGCAACCTCACTCTTAGGCTTCATGGCTCTACCCCTGTGCTGTGTGTGAGTGTGTTTTTTTTATTTTATTATTAAGTTTTTTTTTTTAGTTTTTGGAGTTACGCACTAGAACTAAGTTTGACCGTTAAATTTGCAGACTGTGTTCCTCGCGGTCAGCGGCGCTCATTGCAGCCTAAGTCCCGCATGCTTCAACTTCTCACCTCGTCTAGCGAGGCTTGCAGTGCAATAAGCGCCTTTGGCGCTCATTGCAGCCTAAGTCTTGCGTGCGCATCCGACGGCTCGCCTAGCTTTTTTGCAAGGCTCTCAAAGTGTGACCAACATCATTAGTGTTAATAATCATATGGGTTTATAATCATATGGGAGTAACTATAATGGGGTGTTATTATAGAGAAAAAGTTATAATTATATAGGAGAGTGATGCTAAAGGTTTCAGTTATAAATAAAAAAATATTATGGGGAAATATAACTTCATGTGGTATTACAGAGGTTTATACACATGTATATACTGAGATGATTTAATTATATAGTAGAATTACTGTACTATTATTGAGGTGCAGTTAATGTGCAATTAAGAGGTAATAAATACTACTGAAACTGAGTGGTAGTGGGTGTAAATATATTTGGCTGTGAATTATGTATTGTAATTTAGTGGAGAACACAATAAAGAAAGTATTCCAGACCACAAAGTGATCTGCCCTAATTTAGATTATAACCAATTCCATTACGATTCAATCTCATCCTCCCTTGGTGCCATCTGACTGACCAATCCATACTACTTTACTTATAATGCTAGTGCAGCTGCAGGTACAAAATATACAGTAAGGTCCATAAATATTGGGACATCGACACAATTCTAATCTTTTTGGCTCTATACACCACCACAATGGATTTGAAATGAAACTAACAAGATGTGCTTTACCTGCAGACTTTCAGATTTAATTTGAGGGTATTTACATCCAAATCAGGTGAACGGTGTGGGAATCACAGCAGTTTGTATATGTGCCTCCCACTTTTTAAGGGACCAAAAGTAATGGGACAATTGGCTGCTCAGCTGTTCCATGGCCAGGTGTGTGTTATTCCCTCATTATCCCATTTACAAAGAGCAGATAAAAGGTCCAGAGTTCATTTCAAGTGTGCTATTTGCATTTGTTGCTGTTAACTCTCAATATGAGATCCAAAGAGCTGTCACTACCAGTGAAGCAAGCCATCATTAGGCTGAAAAAACAAAACAAACCCATCAGAGAGATAGCAAAAACATTAGGTGTGGCCAAATCAACTGTTTGGAACATCCTTAAAAAGAAAGAACGCACCAGTGAGCTCAGCAACACCAAAAGACCCGGAAGACCACAGAAAACAACTGTGGTGGATGACAGAAGAATTATTTCCCTGGTGAAGAAAACACCCTTCACAACAGTTAGCCAGATCAAGAACACTCTCCAGGAGGTAGGTGTATGTGTGTCAAAGTCAACAATCAAGAGAAGACTTCACCAGAGTGAATACAGAGGGTTCACCACAAGATGTAAACCATTGGTGAGCCTCAAAAACAGGATTCCAGATTAGAGTTTGCCAAACAACACCTAAAAAAGCCTTCACAGTTCTGTAACAACATCCTATGGACAGATGAGACTAAAATCAACTTGTACCAGAGTGATGGGAAGAGAAGAGTATGGAGAAGGAAAAGAACTGCTCATGATTCAAAGCATACCACCTCATTAGTGAAGCATGGTGGTGGTAGTGTCATGGCGTGGGCATGTATGGCTGCCAATGGAACTGGTTCTCTTGTATTTATTGATGATGTGACTGCTGACAAAAGCAGCAGGATGAATTCTGAAGTGTTTCGGGCAATATTATCTGCTCATATTCAGCCATATGCTTCAGAACTCATCAGACGGCGCTTAACAGTGCAGATGGACAATGACCCGAAGCATACTGCAAAAGCAACCAAAGAGTTTTTTAAGGGAAAGAAGTGGAATGTTATGCAATGGCCAAGTCAATCACCTGACCTGAATCCGATTGAGCATGCATTTCACTTGTTGAAGACAAAACTGAAGGGAAAATGCCCCAAGAACAAGCAGGAACTGAAGACAGTTGCAATAGAGGTCTGGCAGAGCATCACCAGGGATGAAACCCAGCGTCTGGTGATGTCTATGCGTTCCAGACTTCAGGCTGTAATTGACTGCAAAGGATTTGCAAACAAGTATTAAAAAGTGAAAGTTTGATTTATGACTGTTAATCTGTCCCATTACTTTTGGTCCCTTAAAAAGTGGGAGGCACATATACAAACTATTGTAATTCCTACACCGTTCACCTGATTTGGATGTAAATACCCTCAAATTAAAGCTGAAAGTGTGCAGTTTAAGCATATCTTGTTTGTTTAATTTCAAATCCATTGTGGTGGTGTATAGAGCCAAAAAGATTATAATTGTGTCGATGTCCCAATATTTATGGACCTGACTGTATGTCAGCTTTATGATTAATTTGTGCGCTATTTTGTCAGTGTACCTCTGCAAGAATTTTTAAATGAGAAAATAATGTCAAGACTGACATGAAGGGTGTAAGAGATATAATATAAGATCTAATTATACATGAAATAGTCTAACTATATATATATATATAAATATATATATATATATGTTTTCTTTTTCAATTATGTTCTCGGAGTGCAATAAACTGATTCACCATTGTAACTGCTCTGTGGGACTTGTCCCAGTTAGACAATGAACAGCAATATAGATGTATATATTTTTTTAATTTCAAGGAAGGTTAAATAGGTTTTACTTAAAAGGCCACTTTTACTGTATGTATAAAGGCTATCTAAAGAATAGCTAGGTAGAGCCTGATTAAAAAAAACATTTATTAAACTTGTACTGTGCATTTAAACAATGAATTGCTATTTTTTAATCATGCACCCAGGCTGTGTGAGCTCTTTATTTCTCCAACCCCTGAATGATGTATTGTCTCTGTAGTGGGAGCCACACATAGAAGAATGTTCTTCAAACAGACATACAGTACTCTAATAGTGCAAAGGTATTAGAAAGTGTATTTGTGGACATTGCTAGCAGCTCATGTCACACGACTGCATGCTACTAATGTGTGTGTTATAGAGTGGTCTCAAAAGGGTTTTAATTAGGTACTTCCGACTTTGTAGGTTCCATTCTAGAGACAATACATCATTCAGATGGTAAAAAGATCTAGAGTTATAAAGCCAGGGGCATGTTTTTTTTAAAAGTAAGTCATTGTTTAAATGCACAGTAAAATGTTATTGGTAAAATTGTAGTTTTATTTTTTCTTTAGAGAACAGCTAATAAAACTATAAAAGTGCTCTTTTGATATCTTTTTCATGCAAATAAAAACCTATTGTTATATTAAAAACATCCTGTTTGAAATGCATGATACAAATGTGTTCCATGTCTCTTTAACTTCACTATCTCACCAAGGCTCAATCTAACTGGCATTGGAATAGCACTAAGCAAACATTGTAAATACCATTATTCATACACAATATTTCACTCTGGTTTTGTTAAAGTATCGATCCAGTTTAGCGAAAAGCTCTTCCATTATATTTCCCAGCAGCAAAATTATAAAAAATAAGTGGCTTCATACTGGCACCTTTAGCATCAATTTAGACATATTCATTTATAACAAATTCAAAGCTCAATTTAAAGGGACTCTTTAGGGATTTTTCTATATATAAGTGTTTTAACTAGGTGATTAATTACTAATGTTATCATTTTCACTTCTAAAAAGCACACATAGTAAAATATTGTTCGTTTTTGGAGCATCCCTCTTTCTTCCTGCTAAGTCTCATGTAGAGTGCCATGTATAACAGCTGTGACCTAAATCACAACCACAGAGGATGGGCTTCTCACTGCCAATGTTTCATACTCCTCATACACATTACAAATCGCTGTATGCTTCATTGCAGGCAAATACACAGGTAGCGTGGCTTTAAATCACAGGTGTGAAACATGGCAGCTTGCATGTGCATAACAAGAAGAAAGTGAGGCTGCAGAAGGTGAAAACTAGTTATCTGCAGCTTCTTAGAAGTAAGTGAAGCATCAATTTTATTTGAAAATTACAATGTGAAAGTTAAAATTACTTAAAATATTTATATACTGTAAAACATTTTGTTATCCTTTGATGTTCTGGACATTCATTAAAACTGCCTTCAGATGCATTTTAGATGGCCCCCTCACTGCCCGAAACTAAACACTGTGTTGCCTGGACCAGAAACATCATTTGCAATTTACAGGAGACTAATGCCAACCTGTGACTCAGTATGTGATGTTTCTCTTTCTTTTCTCCACATTCTCTTTCTCCTATGCTATTTCTTTTTATATCCGTTAGCTCCTGCTCATTCCATTCATCCATCCCCCTTTCAAATATTATTAAAACACTTCTACAACTTTATAACATTATGCACTCACACCCAGAAAATCAACTGAAAGTCTAGTGCCCTGCATTGTGTGCAGAGATTATACCCCCACCCTGTTTACTAAAACAGATATTGGCTCTCACTCAAGCAAAAGCTCTGCCAGAATGCCTGCTGTATCATTGTGTTAAATATAGTGATCATTTAATAACTTCTGTGGTCTCTTTTGATGAACTAGGCAGCATGTTTTTAGAATGTAAAAAATAAAGCCTCTAATTTATTACTTTTATATGCAATTATGCTGCAGTGAAATCTATCATTTGAAGTGATCTACTTCCTAAGATGGGAGGAGACTTTTAATGCACAATGAGTTTTTGGCATATACAACTACCAGAGCCATCATTATAACTAACTAGAAAATTGCCCATCAAAAATGACGGGAGTAAAATTGTAAGGCTGGCAATGCCAGGATATGGCTCCTCTGTGCCCCTTCTGCTAAGTGCCTTTGGTGCTCGTCACAGGCCCCGCGATGAGCGCCAAAGGTGGCGCTCATTGTGAGTCTCCCCCCCCCGTGTATTTTATGGGCCTTGCGATGGCTGTTACTACCTTGGGTTAAGAGTTAGTGTCTTGGGTTAAGTGTTACTGCCTTGGATTAAGTGTTACTGTCTTGCGTTAAGTGTTACTTGTTTGAGCTTGTTTTTACGTCCTTCGTCCTGGATTTACTTCCTTCTGCCTCGTTTTTTCGTCCGCCATTTTTTTTCTTAACTTGCAACCTTACTCACAGGCTCCGTGTCTCCCCCCTGGGCTATGTGTGAGTGTGTAAGTTAATTTGAGGCATATTTGTTGTTTTTAGCAGGTCTTTCGAGTTCCTTGGTTCTGCCGTTAAAGTTGTAATTTTTCGAGGCCCACAGTCCATCTATGTCCTTTGGTTCCTAAGTCCTAAGGGCCGTAATGTTGTGCACTGCGCTAAGTCCTACTGGCCACAGCGCTCATTGCTGCCTAAGTCCCGTGTGGTTCAACTGCTCACCTCACTTTGCGAGGCTCGCAGTGAAATTAAACATTTTTTTTTTTTTTTGCCCTTCATGTGAAAAGACTTAAAGTAGGGTAGACGTTTGTCTCCTATTCACTGCATCACCTGTTACTTAAAAAAAAAGCATAATAATAATATTTATTATGGTTAAAACTGATGGTTGTTTACAATCAAGAGACCTTTTCTGGCCAACATAATGTGAAAAAAATCCTACTAATAAGTCAGGCTGGTAATGTGAAGCTGTGTATAACAGTTCCATTAAAAACCTAACGAAAATGTATGCAAATTTTAACAGGTCCAATAAGATCAAGTGCTAAGAGTACACTATATGTAAGAAGATTAACTAGTCCTCATATACACCACCCAGGCTAACAATTATAGAACACCTGTAGTTTGGGGAAGAACTTTACACCTATCACATATAATAGTTTCCATAGTGTGTAACGCTTCAGTGCATGGCCACTACGGAAACTATTGTACGGAATTCCGTGCAAGCCGCAATGCCCATGCACAGGGTAGGTAGAGGGGGAGGAAAGAGACACATGGGAGGTAGAGGGGGAGAGAGACACAGGGGAGGGAGGGGGAAGAGACACAGGGAGGAAAGAGACACGAAAGGGAGAGAGGGGAAGACACACATCAAATATTATCCCGTCAATTTTGACGGGCATGTTACTAGTCAAATATATAACAAACTAACAACATAAGAACAATGTAAGACAAGAACGTAAAGCATTTTATAGATAATATATTTTTTTGACTACTAGTTTGTCTGTGGCCTGGGGGAGGGACTCACTTCTATTTAGTTTTGTTGTCAAGTGGCTATGTAAAGTTGCAGTCTTTGAACATAAATGTAGAGAGATCTTAGCTGATTTAATGTTTTTTCCCATTCCTCCTAGGTTTTAATGTTCTTATTAACAAAAGCAAAGTTAGATAGAATAGATAAAAATGAAAGGCGCTATTACTTATTTATTTATTACTTATTACTTATTTAAGCTTTATAAAAAGTTTAAGTTTTCTAATCAAATGCTTTCAAAAAGCATACTATGAATATGACAGTTCAGTCCTCTTTTAACGGCTAGTCAGTAATAATTATAATATAACCAATGCTCCTATGCAATTGTACATAGCTCAGATTTTCTGTCACCCTAAAATCACTTTTTTTTTAAAGTTATTCTTAAAGAGCATGAAGAACTGGCTACATTTTGTGTTATCCGTTTTTTTGTGTGAATCTATTTTGGGAAATTTCATGTTATTGCTGTATTCATATCCGAATGACCTGCTTACACATATTACTTAGCTACTTTGATGTACTAATTAGAATTACAGTCTGCTTGTCTGTACCTGTTATGTCAATAAAAAAGACCTATGATGTTATCTGGTAGTTAGATTCCTCTCCCACACTTATTAAGTACTCTTAGCTGCACAATAGCATATTGAGCTACACATTAGCATTCTGAGACGTACATTAGCACAATTAGTACAATGTATAGGCAGTTTTTAATGGTCTATAAAATTAAATCAACTCCCTGTTGTGGTGGCAGTGTCTTTTTAAGTAATTATACGCAAGGCCGCTTTCATTTTGCAGGTAATATTAACATAAACAGGGAAACAATTATTTTATTGAATGAGTCAATGTTTATTCTGCATTATGAGATTTAAATAGTTTCTGTTATTACATTGCTTGTAACTATGTACAGGAGCATGGGGTGATCTTACAGCTTTGATGGCTTTCAGTGTTATTAAGATGCAAATGAGTTGTGTATTGTGTTATGTACTTGCATAAATACTTGCTTGTACATAGAACCTCACCTGTTCCAGCCTTAGAGCACTCCCATTTTTACAAGCAGTAGTGCATATACTAAGATGTATTTGGATTCCCGACCAATCCAAGTTTAAATTTGAATAAGACTCTGAAGACCTTGTGAAACTAGGATGTGTCATGTATAGTGAATACATTCTTCAGTCAGTCTGAATTCTGGAATTAATTTTTACATTAACTCAAAATTAATCTCTCTAAATGTTATAAACATTTTAGTGAAATATTTAAGGCTCATTTGCTCAATTTTGCCACTAATTTTGCTCAGTATATGATCAGTCATTTTGCCCCTCACATTCTCCCTCACTGAGACCCTGCTCCATCTATTTTAGCTGCAAAGATGCTGGCACCCGCGGCAAGAAAGGAGAACAAAGTGTAATACATAGCACAGCATAGTACAGCAACCAAAACTACCATTGATAAAAACTAATTATACTTACATAATGCATGATGTATACTGTATACATATAAAACAGGTACACATAATATAAATATATTATATACATTTTAGAACCCAACCATCTATATTTATTTGAATTATTTAAGTATAAAAGGTACACTTAATGTAAATATATCATATACCATTTAGAACCCAGCCATCTATAGTTATTTGAATTATGTAAGTATAATAGGTTTTGTTAATGAAAGAGTTGTGTGTGCTCTAAAATAATAAATATTACACATTATTTGTTTAACCTTCCTGGCGGTATGATTATTTCAGTATTTAGAATGTTAAAGCGGTACATTCTAAAATACTGACATAATCATATCGCCGTTAGACACCATTACCCCGTCCCTCTCTCCTCCTCCCTTTCACCTTATCCTTCTCCTCCTCCGTTTCCCCCATCTCCCCCTTATCTGTCCTGCCTCCATTTCCCCCCTTATCTGTCCCCCTTTATCCTCCTCATTCCCCTTATCCTACTGATCCTCCCCCTTATCCTCCTCATCTTCCCCCCTCATTGTCCTCCTCCCCCCTCATCCTACTTCACCCTCTCTTCCTCCTCTTCCCCCTCATCCTCCTCCTTTCCCCTTCATCCTCCTCTTCCCCTTTATCCTCCTCCTTTCCCCCCTCATCCTCCTCACCTTCCTCTTCCCCCTCATCATCCTCTCCCCCCTCTTTCCCCCTCACTTTCTCTTCCCCCCTCATCCTCCACTTCCCACCTCACCCTCCTCTTCCCCCCTTCCCCCTCCACTTCCCCCCTCTTTCCCCCTCACCCTTCTCTTTCCCCCTCACCCTCCTCTTCCCCTCACACTCCTCTTCCCCCTCATCCTCCTCTTCCCCCTCTTTCCCCCTCACTTTCTCTTCCCCCCTCATCCTCCTCTTCCCAACTCATCCTCCTCTTCCCCCCTCATCCCCCCTTATCCTCCTCCTCTTCCCTCCCTTTCTCCTTCCCCCCTCTCTTCTCTCTTCTTATTAGCATCTGACCAGCTCCTGCTACTGATCGGAGCCCTGCAGCATCTTATGCCTGTCTCTTGAAACGGCATATGCTAATGACGTGACCCGCTTTTGACGTCATTAGAATATGCCAGTTCCAGGGAAAGGCATAAGACGCGCTGCGGGGCTCCGATCAGCAGCAGGAGCTGATTGGAGGCTAATAAGAAGAGGTGAGAGGGAGGAAGGATAAGGAGGGAAGAGCAAGATCGGGAGTAGGAGGGGGAAGATGGGGAGGAGAAGGAATGGTGTGCTGAGGGGGCCCAGGCAAACTCGTCAGCACTGGGCCCCCTCCACATGCTCCCTGCGGTAACCCTGAATGTGGCTCGGGGTTACCGATTTAGGAAGAGAAGATTAACCCTGAGTCACACTCGGGATTACCGCTAGGAAGGTTAATAAAATGCTCCCTTCCTGTTATAGAGATGAATCATTTCTCAGAGAAAGATTCCCCTTGTCATGTTTCAAGGGGACCCTGCCTAGCTTTGTGGATGGCTCCACCCAAACAGTGACATTATCTTTGAATATAGTATTGCCTGCTTCTGCTTAAAAAGATGGATAATGATCTCTGCAAGGGAGAAGATGAGAGGCAAAATGGCTGCACATATGCAATATAAGTGCAAAATAAAATAAGTAAGCCCCTAAATATTTCACCAAAATATATATAGTTTAGAAGGGTTTATTTTTGATTAATTGTAAAAGCAATTCCAAAATTCAATGTTTATTTGAAGTTTTATTTAATTGGCTCTTGCAAACGTGTGGTGCCACCATGATTACACATGCCCATGCAAAGTTTGGCATATTATCTAGAAATGCATTAGTGGTCTGGTGGAGCTATCCGTTGCTTCTTTGTGAATAATGCAGGCACTTGGTAACTGAGAGTGACATAGACATAACACACTTGAAAGTTATAAAGGATAACCTTATTTTACCATAGAATATTAAATGGTTGTAGCAAATATAACCTGAACTACAGACATGAATTTGAGTCACATAAGGCTGTCTCTGGTATTTAAACATTAGAAAACAGGGAATGCAATGTATGGGACAAATATGAAAACAAGACAATTATCTGCAGGACTACAATGTGTGAATAAAACTATTACTAAAAGAGGACATTTGATAACGTGCACCTGTGTTTTCTTTCTTCAAATTAAGTTCTCAAAGCAAAAATAAACTAATACAAACTGATCTGCAGGCTTGTTCCTATCAGCCAATAAGCAGTGATATAGATGTATGAGTAATATTTGTCTCCCATTCAAATCTTCAGCTGAGCGTGAAGTGTAAACAGGGTTTACGTAATGTTTTTCATGCACAATACAATTTTAAGAAATGTTAACAGTATGCTCTTTTAAATGCATGAAAAAAGAATTGTGTTCTATGAACTATCATTATAAGGAGCTATTAATGGGATATAATATATATACAATATATACAGATATTATTGGCTGTAATTATGTTGGACTTATATTATGAGGATATAATTATATGAGGATTGATATTTATTTTTATCATATGGTGGTGATAATATAATGTATACTTATATTTAGGTTATGTTTTAGATTGTTATTAATTAGGTGATTATAATATGAAGTGTAATAATATGGGGGCATAATAAAGGGAGCAATATTGTATGGGGTGATTTATTGGTATATAATTATAAGTGTATGATATTATATTTATACATATGCATATTTTCATACAATACAGGTACCCTGTCACCTCAAAATCAAGTTGTGCCTACATTGTACTAGCTGTTTGATTGTATAGTGAATCATTTGTGAGATGATGAGCATTATTTCTGCTATATTCTTATTTCTGCTATATTCTTATGCCTCTGTAGTGGAAAAAAAACACCCCAGTAAAGTTATTATGCAGTTATATCCCACCCTTATCATGCATACTGAGCTACGAAAAAGCGCAAAAAAAATGCTGAATAATATCAAAAATGATTTACTGCAGGGCAGTTTAAATAATTTTTAAAAAGACATGGAAAAAAAATGTTGCGTCAGAAAGAATGTATTTGATAATGTGTCGTAGTGTGTTTTTTTTTTTTTCAAATAAATGTCTCAGACATTTAACTGCTCTTGGGGGCTTGCCAGCCCTTGACTTCTGCGTACTAAAGTACTCTTTCCTGCTAGTTTCAACAAAGTTTAAACAGATTTTACTTGTTTTTTATGCAAAAAAAATTACTTTTGCAATGTTTAAAAGGTGTTCTTTTAAATGCTTGAAAAAAACAAACAGTTGTGTCCCATGTCCCTTTAAGATTACCCTAACTTGTGATTTGTGTGACAGAGCCCTTTTAATGCTTGTTTGGAGCTAACATATCGTGTCTCACATGGTCTGGTAGTCTCTGTCAGGTCCCCGCAGGTTTTTCAGGACAAAGTATCCAATGCCTTGTAACAAAACCAACAAGACCATCCCACCGATGAAACTGCCTGCATGAAAGACTGGAGGGGTGAGAGTAGGAGGGCTGGGTACATCTGTGAAGGAGAGAGTGAAGTTAATTTCCAAATAAGGTCAGGGCCTAGATCAATAGGAACATAAAAGGAGTTTTCTGTCCCCTATAAACACTCTTTCCTCTCTCACCACTCTCTATTCACGCTCCCTATATGCAGATATCTTCCTCCCTTTCATCTTTTGTTCCTTATTGATATCACTTATCTCCTTTTCCTCTTCTGCTTCCACTCACTTCAGTGGAAGGGGGGATAAGAGAGCTCAATGCTCTCTCTCCCTTCCACTGCGTCACATTTTCTGTCCAAAAATACTGGGGTGTATGACCCTGATACCTTTACCTACCAGAAGTGATTTTTTTATGGCTGGTCTACATCTTTTTTCAGATGTGAATCAGTGATTGAGACAACTTTGACCTGACAAAAAAACAATGATTCCTAATAGGTTCACAAGTGCAGGCGACAGATAGAAACAGCAGCTGTAATTTACTATAATAAGTATCTGCTATCATCATTTTCAATTGGCTTTGGGAGTTTCTTATAAAATGCAGTAATGGAATAGCAGAACAGATGATACATGTTGGATTTTGGTATATTTTCCACTTAGCCAGCCTTCCTAGCTGCAATGCAATCAGTAGTTTTAGACAGATCCAGACAAACTGGTACAGAGAGCAGTAGCCTGATGCAAGACGGGGATATGAACAGTCTCATCCAGAGAGAAATTGTCTGAAACAAATGGACATATATGGAAACATTTGGTCTGAGCAGGATAAATAAATAATTTAGTTTCCATTGTTCTCTGTGTAATTGGTAATTTTACCCCTGCCGCACCCCATGATACAAATATAGAGCACCTGCTCTGAACACACAGTACTATTTTCACATGAGTATAAAAAATCAGAAATACTCACCATCAGGAAACACCTCTATTGAAATTTTCTCAGGGACTGGAAAGAGAGAGACCAATGTTCTTAGGCTGGATTCTGATTATACCATTAGCACTTATAGCCATAGACCCCTTCCACTGTTCTCTCATATCATGCAGATCTCATACGCAAAACATATCTTATATAGCAGCTAACACACACCGATCCTACACTGCTCTATATATTCAGAATTACAGTGCTCTCATCAAACACTTAAAGGACCAATGTAGTGCATTTACAAGTAAAGCTCATGTTTATTTGTTGGGTATATACTATTAAAACACTATGCAATTTAAAATAAAAGTGAATATGCTTTCTTACTTTTTAAATTGTATGTTTTCTCCTCAAGCAGAACTGCTTTTCTCCACCTCCCTGGGGGTGTGGCCATCTCTGTCTGATGGCTGTATCGTCAAGGAGTTTGGAAGCACACTGAGTTGTGATGTCATTGGTTCTGCTCCATAACATAATTAGACCTCCCATGGCCTACAAAGAGGTATCATCTCTATTGTAGCCTGCTTGCAGGTGCCTCAAAGGTCATTAGGTAGTTATTTCTAGTAATTGTTACTGTGGTGTGTCAGTCACCAGGATGTCCTGCTGTGTTGAGTTGTGAATGTTAGGTGCCCAGGTAGAGATGGCCATGCCCCCTGATAGGCGCACGTAGGTGGAGAAAAAATATTAACATTTATTTTAAACTACATACTGTTTTTAATAAACTATGCCAATCTAGACTACATACAGTTTTTATCAGCGATGGTCCTTTTAATCAATCCATAGAATAAACGTGCATATTTCTTATACATAGAAAAACTCCCTTACTTTATATGTTCCTACCAGTGCCTTTTTTCTAGAGAATTCTTTCTTCATGAACTTTATTAAATCCATTAATATATTTGAAGGATTCTAGAATGTCACCCTTCTCACGTCTATCTTCCATGCTCTAAATATCAGATGATCACTAATGTCTCTTATGTACAATGTACCCTTTTGATGACCATAACATTGAGGGGAAATGTTTTTAAAAAGAAAAGATATAAAATCAGCCTTTAGTTTAATATATTTTATATAGTACTGGCCATAAGCATAGCTGTTTACAAGCTCCCCTTTATGTGTTTGCTTTGCTGCATTGTATTGGAGGAAGAACGAACAGTTCTCCCTTGCGAGGTTCCCTTATAAATATAGTCAGTATCTGTACCAGTGTTGCATGTCACAAGACAAGCAGGTAAAGAAACATACAGAGAATGGTCCATGCACAGCAATCGTCTTATTTATTTCTCTTCCATCTAAAACCATTTTATATGTTATCAATAACCTTTTTTTTTTTTTTTAAAAGGTTTGTGTGCCCCTATACCCTTGGGTGTAGTAACTGGGGGGACGAGGGGGACAAATCCCCCCCAGATTTTTCAATGTGTGTAGAGAATATAAAATGTCAGAACATGTACAGTTCTATGGTGGCACCTCTCTTTTTTTGCTGGTACTTGGTCTTACTATACAACCACACACCTTGTCTAGTGTTTTGCTGCAGTGCTTGCCTAAGCTTCAAATACCCACAACTCTACACACAAAAAAAAAAACTCCTTACACCTAGCATTAATACACTTTTTACTGGAAAATGTAGCTTTCCTAAAGGCTCTGTCATTCCACCCAACATTCTTACATTGCTCTCGCGCAACACTCAGGTTTCATTACCTAGTTTTCACTTACAGATTGTTCTCTACTTCCTCCACCATCACACAGCATTATAGTTTTGCTACCCAGTCACCCAAAGGGCTTATACATGCACATTACCTGCACACATGCTGATAGTGTTAGAGATTTGGCAGAACTCTTTTGGTTGGCTGTCTCGGGAGATACAGCTACTATTCTCTGGGTAAAGAGAAGAACAATATATGAACACAGCCTACCACCATCAATACATCCTATCCTGTACATTAGACTCTACCATCTTCTAAAATATTTGTTCTCCATTACTTAAGATGTGTATTATATAATATATTCTATTTTCCTGGCCATACACCCGCCCATTATAAACATTTTTTTTTCTTTGTGAAGCATCATCTATATACCCATCACTGATAAATATATAATATTAACACATTTGCTTTTCAAATCTTCATTGTTCAGTGTTTTTCCTACAAATTGAGAGTATTACTGCATACGTACTAATATATGACCCCTGCAGCATCATTTTACCTGAAGATCCACAGGTTATCCATTGACAGGAGATATTAAAAAGGAGTGTTTCCTCAGTGCAGCTCACACAGGATCCCAGTTCCTCGCATCTCCCTATAGAGAGAAACAGAGTGGCAAATCATACATAACAACAGAGCTGTGCATTCATCAAGTTCTTTGCAGACAGATCATTTTATTAATATGACTATATGGATAGAGTCACACCATGACATGTGAAGTGCATGGCTCCCTGGAGCCTGGGTATTTACCTGCAGCACAAATGCACAGTGTAGAACTGAAGAAGAGCAATGCATAGCAGAGCCGCATCATGATAAGCTGAATATTCTGGAGGAAAAGGCTTTTGGATTTGAAATGCTCTGCAGAACAGAGGGAGGAATTCAGGATACTTGGATGCTCCAGGCAGGATGATGCAGTGTATACAGGACAGGAGTTAGTTTTGAGCAAGGCGATTTGTTACTGACCTGGTAACTGATCAGATAGGAGAATGAAACTGAGCTCAGTATGGAAACCTGAGACAGGAGCAGAACATTACACCTGAACTCTGCAGAATGTTACACCCAAAGAGAAACATAATCCATGGCAGGATATGGCAATGTAACCCATTACTTGCCAGAGAGAGCTCTGTTTTTTGCCATGTAAAATGTTTTAAAATAGACAATTTTGTTGTTTAGAAAGTCTTGAGTGCTTTGTGGGGAGTAAAGCGTATCTGTGATTAGCTTACTTGTGCTCCCAATCTATGTATTTCATCTATTTTCTATATAGCATGCTTGGAGGTGTATTATTGTTGTATTTTTTCCTCCAAAAAGTTCTATTAGGTAGAGGCATAGAGAAAACATTGTCTTGGGAGAAGATTAATTTTTACTGAATGTATGCGACCAAGCCAAGAGATTTGCCATTTAGACCAGGTAGACATATTTAGGCTTAGAGTTTTGTAGAGGGCTGTGTAATTAGCCTTATGGAGGTTTGAAGTATTGCGGCTGATATTCACCCCATGATACTAGATATGCGCTGTTGTCCAAGTGAACTTAAAGGTTTGATTTAGGAAATCTACATCTGTTTTTTTTAACATTGATTTGTTATCCTGAGAATTTTCCAAATTCCTCTAGCATGTGTGGAAGGGTGGGTACTGAGCTGGTAGGTTCAGATAGGGTACATAATAGGTCATCAGCAAAAAGGCAACATTTGAGATGGTGGTGGCCAATGTTTGAAATTAGAGTTGGATCTTATACTTTGGGCTAGGGGTTCTATTGCCAGGGCAAATTGTGGAGAGAGTGGGCATCCCTGCCTGGTTCCACATTGAATATCAAGAGAAACCCTCAACTCCCAGGGGGTTAATTTAATATCGCTTTAGGGAATCGATAATAAGTATCAATCATGTTCATAATCGGGCCTGAGAAGCCTCATTTTGGATGGAGATATGACCATTCCAGGGAATCAAAGGCTTTCTCTATATCCAGGGCCAGGAGGCAAGTGGAGGTGTGATTGTGACGTGCCAAGTACAACGTGTCTAGGACTCACCTAATGTTGTGTCCTGCTTGTCAAAAGGGTATAAAAACCACTTGACCCTTATGGATTAATCTGGGGAGAAAGTTAGCAATTCTTACTGTTATGAGCTTTGCAATAATTTTGATGTCTCCATTCAACAGTCAGATGGGCCTGTAATTCTTAACTTCAAGTGGGTCTCGACCATCTTTAGGAAAGAATATCAGGTCCGCCTAATTAAGTTCTGGGGGGATTGGATGGCCCTCCAGGATTTTGTTATAGAGATTTGTTAAATGTGGGACCAGAATATCAGCACATTTTTTATAATAGAGGTTTTATAATAGCTGGTCCCGGAGCCCTACCATTTAAGGTCCTGTATGACATCCAGGACCTCTTGTTGGGAAACCTTTGAATTGAGAGTCTCCTTTTCCTGGTTTGAGAGGAGGGGGAGGTCACAGGACCCAAGGAAAGAGGCCATCTGGAAATCTAAGTTATGTGGAGAAGAGGAGTATAGCTTTTGGAAAAGGGGTTTTGATCTGAAAGATTGTAGATTGGGACAGTTTCCCTTTTAGTTTTCTATCTAGGAGAGTATCAGGTTTGTTAACCTTTGAGTAAAATTTGTGATGTGTCCATCTCAAAGTTTTTTCAGTATGTGTGGATAGTATTAAATTTAACTCTGAGAGAGTTTGTCAATCCTCCAGTGGAGGCTAATTCCTTTGGTTACGTTTTTCTAGCTCATTCAATCTTCCTTAAGTCTTTGTTGTTTTTTTTATGTGCAGAGGCCAATTTGATACAAGAGCCTCTGATAAAGGCTTTATGAGCCATCCAGACCCATCCTATATCTGGGGTAACAGTTTCAGAAAAGTAAAGGTTAATATCTTGGGCAATTTGGTCTCTGAATGCAGGGTTGGAGATAAACATATCATTAAGTTTCCAAGAGTAGTGACTGATGTTAGTGCCAATATCTAGAGACACGATGACTAATTAGTGGTCGAACCAGGGACACTGTTGGATCTCAGCGTTAGCTATACCCTCAGACAAGGTGGAATCTAGTAGAATCAATTCTAGAGTATGACTTACGCACTGGTGAATAAAAAGTATATTCCCTATCAATTTAGTGTTTAAACCTCCAGGTGTCAATTAGATGCAGTTCATTTAGTAGAGTGTAAATTTGTTTGGTTTTATTTGAAAATCTATCATCCTGGCTCTTGGTTGATCTGTCTAATATGGGATTCAAGGCAAGGTTAAAGTCGCTTGCCATAATGATTTTGCCAAGATCTAGGGACTTGAGATGTTTTAGTAGTTTGATAAGCATTTTATGAGGCATATTTGTAGGGAAGTATAAAGCAATTAAGGATATTTTTATGTTTAGGACTGTGCCTGTAAAAATAACATAGTTCCCCTAAAAATAACATGGTTTCCTGGGTCGATTTTTTTACTTTCTTTTTCTACTTCCCTTTTTAATTAGAAATAAATCCAGTCCCCTTTTAAAGCTATTTATCAATCTAACTGTCACCACCTCCTCTGGTAGAGAATTCCACAGATTAACCAACCTTACTGTGAAGAATCCTTTTCTTTCTTTGAGGTGGAATCTTTTTACTTCTTACCTCAAGGGATGTCCTCTTGTCAGTTGAAAACCTCTTGGCACAAAAAGCTCCCTTGACAAATCTTTATACTGACCCTGGATGTATTTATATAAGGTAATCATATCTCCTCTTAGGCACCTTTTTTCGAGAAAAAATAAGCTTCATTTAGTTAGTCTTTCTTGATAACTTAGCCCCTCATTCCCCTTATTACTTTTGTTGCCCTCCTCTGTACCTTTTCCAGCTCTAAAATGTCCTTTTTATGAAGTGGTGCCCAAAATTGTACTTCATATTCCAAATGAGGGCATACTAGAGATATAATATTTTATTTTGCAGCTACTGCTTGGCTTTGAGCACTGTTACCTAGGTGGTTGTCCACAAGCACTCCCAAATCTCTTTCAATATCTGATACCCCTATATTTGCTCCATTAAGCTTATAAATTGCATGGCTATTTTCCTTCCCAGATGCATAACTTTACATTTATTCGTATGAAATCTCCTCTGCCATTTAGAGGGCCATTCCTCAATTTTATGCAAATCCCTTTGGAGGGAAAGTACATCATTATCTGATTTAATTACCTTGCACAACTTCATGTCATCAGCGAAAATGGAGACACTACTTTCCAGTCCCACCTCTAAGTCATTAATAAATATGTTAAAAAGGAGAGGACCTAATATTGAACCCTGAGGAACCCCACTTACCACATTAGTCCAATCTGAGTATGTTCCATTTACAACAACCCTTTGCTTTCTGTCTTTTACCCAGCTCTCAATCAATGAGCAGATATTTACTGCAATTCCTGTATCCCTTAGTTTGCACAATAGTCTACCATGTGGCACTGTATCAAAAGCCTTTGCAAAATCCCAAAAGACTACATCCACTGAGTTGCCTTGATCCAGGTTCCTACCAATCTCCTCATAGAAACGAATTAGATTTGTTTGACATGACCTATACCTCATAAGTCCGTGTTGACTCCTACTTATAATCCTGTTCAAATATACATATTCTTTCCCCTGTATCTCTTCTCCCTCCTCCCTCCCCTATGTCTCCTTCACCCCTCTCCTGTGTCTGTTTCCCCCCCCCTCCCCTGTGTCTCCTTTCCCCTCTCCTTTCCCCCTCTCCCCTTCCCCCTCTAACTTCCCTTGTGTCTCCCTTTCCCCCCTCTCCCTCCCCTGTGTCTACTTTCTCCCCCTCTCCCTCTTCTGTTCCTCCTTTCCCCCTCTCCCTTCCCCCCCTTGTGTCTCCTTTCCCCCTCTCCCTTTCCTGTGTCTCCTTCCCCCCTCTCCCTCCCTTGTTTCTCCATTCCCCCTCCTCTACCTCCCTTGTCTCCTTTCCCCCCTCCTCTCCCTCCCCTGTGTCTCGTACCTGGATGAAACCCTGCCAGCAGCGCCGCACTCACCTCCTCTGCGGCTCCTGTCCTTCCGCCGGAACTAATTTCTGGATAAAGCCGCACATTGGGCATGCACATCCCGCCTGCGCGATTCGTGGCTTGATCCACAATGTAGTTCCGGCGGGAGGACCGGAGCCGCAGAGAAGAAGATGGTGAGTGCGGTGCTGCTGTCAGGGTTGCACCCAAGTACATGATTCGCGCTGGTGCGGCGCTGCTGGCAGGGTTGCATCCAGATACGTGTGCCTCAGCTACTGGCAGGAACAGGGTTGCATTCAGGTACTTGGCTGGGCTACTGGCAGTAACAGGGTTGCATCCAGGTACTCGGCTGAGCTACTGGCAGGAAAAGGGTTGCATACAGGTACTCGGCTGGGCGACTGGTAGGCGCAGGGGTTGCATCCATGTACTCAGCTGGGCAACTGGCAGGAACAGGGTTGCATGCAGGTACCTGGCTGGGGTAGATGTTCCACTTGGGAGTGTGATTGTATAGTGGTCTCACGTCCTGTGCTATTCAGCTAGCAGAAAAAACATTCAGGGCTGTAGGCTGACATGTGCTTAGGCCTCAGGCTTGTTTTCAGTCTGGTGTTATTATTATTATTATTATTATCATTTATTTACCCCACAATAAAAAATAATGGACCCTGTTATTGAGCATTCAATCAGATATACTGTACATAGTGCTTTCCCTAAAGCACCTCACAAGATTGAAACTCAATGAAGAGTGAATGAAGAGGCTAAAGATAAAAGGCTTTTTTGAATAAATGTGTTTTTTAAGAGATTTTAAAGGATTTTAGGCAGGAAGATAGTCTGGTGGTGTGAGTTAAGTAATTCCAAAGAATAGGGGCAGCACAAGAAAAGTATTGATGGTGGGAGTGAGAGGAGGTGCTGAGAGAGGAGGAGAGAAGAAGGTCATAAGCAGAGCGAAGAGTGAGGGTGGGGGTGTATTTTGGGATGAGAGCAGAGATGTAGGAGGGTGCACTATTGTGGAGGGCTTTATATGTTAGGGCCATGATTTTTAAATATCTGACATACAGGTGCTGCAGACACTGATCGTTTAGTATGGTAGATGTGGTGTGACAAAATGCCACAAAATATGGCTTAAAATGTTCCTGGGTTCGGACCAATACTGGGGGATACTCCCCCTATCTGATTTGTTTCTCCCCTTGGCAGATGGAGCTGGATTATAATCTAGATGGCAGGTGATCTCTCTGTGTGCTTCCTTTCTGCTCTGCTGTCGGCCATTTTCCTCTGTATTTATGTTTTAATGTGAATGACATTATCTACAACCCTCACAATTTTATGGGCATCCCTCTGAGGTCAGACAATTGGTCTTCTGGGAAAGAGCACAGATACCAGATTTTCTATGTGAAATTCAGGCTTTATTTTAGGAGCAGAACTTTGGTCCATGTTGACATGATAGTGTCACGCAGTTGCTGCAGATTTCTCAGCTGCACATTTATGCTGCAAATCTCCCATTCCACAACATCCAAAAGGTGCTGTATTGGATTGAGAGTATTTTATATTCAAAGTTGCGCTTGTGCATACCACTGTTGTAACACATGGATATTTGAGTTACTGTAGCCTTCCCACCGCTTGAACAAGTCTGGCCATTCTTCTCTGACTTCTCTGATTTAACCAGGTGTTTTCGCCAACACTACTGCCGCTCATTATGTTCTTTTAGCTGGACTGCTTGATTACGTACCTGAGAAGGCCAAAACATTAACTGTTATGTCAAAAAACTCTAAAATCTGGGAGTGCTGGCATTTATTAGAATCCCTCTCTTTCTCTCTCTTTCCACTCTTCTTCCCACGACTTGCTCCTCAGCTCCACATTGCTGTATCTTTCTGTGCCTTTCTCCACATTTAGACACCCATATCGAAAGTTCCTCTTTTGTGTCCCTTTTCACAATTCTAGTTATACATACTTCTGGTCTTCTTTCAGCTCCAATAAAAATGTCTCTTGATTTCTCTCCTTGTAACTCTAATAAACAGCATACACTTCCATGAGTCTTTTTTTCTGCTCCTAGAAATCTTTGCAGTTTGCTTTCACAGCTTTTCCAAGGCTTAAGGCTCTAATAAAGGCTGACGAAATTTCAATGTCTCACTGCCAGTAGCAGTGCATAAAACGGTCCACACCAATTTCTCAGCTCCAATCTTTTGAAGGCTATGATCAAGTGGATTTGATTAAACTGCTCCAGGACTTAACTATTTTATGCCTCCTAGGGGAAAGGGAGCTTTGTAATACAGTATATGTGGCTCATACCTGGTCTCACGGACACTATATAAATAAATATATATATATATATATATATATATATAGTGTATAAATAGTACATTTGTGTTGATTGTCTAAAACAAGTTAAACAACGTGTTTCCTGCTCAGAATTCTGAGAAATACAGTTATTACACTGTATTCTGGTAAGCTGAGAGGGACTTGCAAATGTGCCCACAAATGCTTCGTTCTTCAATCCATAACCATTTTAAACATGGCTTCCTTTAAGCTTATGCCCGCTGCATTACACATCTTTTTTGCAAATCCAAGGTTGGATTTTAACACAAGCTGGGAATCCTACTCACGGACAGCAAGGTTACTGCCTATCATCAGCGTGGGGGCAGGATCCCAGCTTGTGTTGTGGACAATCATTTAATATATGGTGGGCATAAGAGCGATAGAAGCCCTCCACCGTACAGTAGTACAGTATATAAATAGTACATTTGTGTTCACATTTGAATGTCTAAAACAAGTTAAAAAACTTGCTTCCTGCTCAGAATTCTGAGAAATACAGTTATTACACTGCATTCTGGGATCCTTAACCATTTTAAACATATGTATAATACAGCATGCATAAGCTTAAAGGAAGCCATGTTTGATAATGGCTATGGAATGAAGAGCAAGGCATTTGTGGGCACATTTGTGTGTCCCAGCTCAACTTCCCAGAATGCAGTGTAATAACTGTTTTTCTCGGAACTCTGAGCTGGAAGCAGGTTTTTTTACTTGCTTTATACATTCAAATGTGAACACAGATGTACTTTTTATTTACTATATATATATATATATATATATATATATATATATATATATATATATATATATATACAGTATCTAACTAAAGTGAATACACCACTCACATTTTTGTAAATATTTTATTATATCTTTGTAATATGTGACAACACTGAAGAAATTAGACTCTGGAACAATGTAAAGTAGTAATTGTACAGCCTGTATAACAGTGTAAATTTGCTGTCCCCTCAAAATAACTCAACACACAGCCATTAATGTGTAAACTGTTGGCAACAAAAGTGAGTACATCCCTAAGTGGGAATGTCCAAATTGGGCCCAAAGGGTCAATATTTTGTGTGACCACCATTATTTTCCATCACTGCCTTAACCCTCATGGACACGGAGTTCACTCGAGCTTCACAGGTTGCCACAGGAGTCCTCTTCCATCCCTCCATAATGACATCACAGAGCTGGTGTATGTTAGAGACCTTTGTCTCCCCCACCTTCCGTTTGAGGATACCCCACAGGTGCTCAATAGGGTTTAGCTCTGGTGACATGCTTGGCCAGTCCATCACCTTTACCTTCAGTTTCTTTAGCAAGGCAGTGGTCGTCTTGGAGGTGTGTTTGGGATCATTTTTTTCTTTTTGTAAGGTGGAATATATGTTAAAAAGGAGAGGACCTAATACTGAACCCTGAGGAACCCCACTTACCACATTAGTCCAATCAGAGTATGTTCCATTTACAACAACCCTTTGCTTCCTGTCTTTTAGCCAGCTCTCAATCCATGAGCAGATATTTACTGTGATACCTGTATCACTTAGTTTGCACAATAGTCTCCCATGTGGCACTGTATCAAAAGCCTTTGCAAAATCTAAAAAGACTACATCAGTTGCCTTGAACCCAGTTCCTACTAACCTCCTCATAGAAACTAATTAGATTTGTTTGACATGACCTATCCCTCATAAATCCCTGTTTGCTCCTACTTATAATTATGTTTGAATAGACATATACTTGTATATTATCCCTTATTAGTCCTTCTAAATGCTTTCCCACTACATAAGATAATTCACAGAATTTGTTCTTGCTCCCTTCTTAAATATAGGTGTCACCTCTGCCTTTCTCCAGTCATCTGGTAGCAACCCAGTGTTGAGTGAATGTTGAAAAATTAGATATAATGGTTTGGCTCTTACAGAACCCAGTTCTCTCAATACCCTTGGACCTGGGGCTTTATTAACATTTATTTTTTCCAACCTCTTTTGGATTTCTTACTGCGTTAACCAATTATTTGGTGAAAGTAGTGTAGCCCCAACCACTGGTACCTCTCTTGTGTATACCAAAGAAAAGAACCTATTTAGCTCATCTGCCTTTTCCTGGTCACTAATTGTCAGATGGCCTGTTTCACATTGCAATGCTCCTATAGCTTCCTTCCATGCCTTGTTCTGATTAATATAAGATTAACCAACCATTACCATTAAAACAAACCTATTGCTGCAAAATCATATACTCTCACTATCCTTACTATTTTATCTCTCAAAACCTATATTTGAAGCATACAGAAACAGGCTTAGTCTTCAATTTCCTGCTAATAATCTGAACTCATAAATACTTTGGACCCAATTAATTCATTTGTAATTACTGGAGTCCGCAATGTAGCCCATAAAAGTTACTGATATTTAATTGGTCTCTTCTAGCTACCTGCAATTGATTTGCGAGTTACAGGCTCAAAAGCACTGAGGTTGTCAAAAACTGAACTTGTTCCTATCTCCTCCTTTGATGTTTCAAGCCCGCAAATGTTAACAGTGCTAAAAATGCAAAATCCCTATATTCAATTGCAACGATTCAACAAGCCAGCAATTGCCTTTAAACCCGTAAATGGCAAATGTATAAAAAATGTCTACTAGATAAGACTCCAAAGTGGATTAAGCACCTGTTTGGAACACTGTAAAAGCAAATATAAACACACTACTGTACTTTCAAATACTGGGAAATCAAAGAAAGACATTAGAATTAATTGATTTGTCTCAAGCTTGAAAATCTGTGATAAAAAATATTTTTTTACGTTTTTTTTTCATTGTTCATGATTCCAGGATTCAAAGAGTTAATAAATATCAGGCCACCCACATGGACTAGAACAGTTTGATGGACAGTATGATGGTAATTCCGGGCTTGGAATTGAATGGGGGCCTGTGTTTAAAACATCATATACAGCTGTCAAACAAACATTTTCATTTGAAGCTATTTTCTTTTCAAAGGTTTTTATTGTCACAAGAGTCTGTTTCATTTGGATATAGCAATTTTGACACACAGGTCAAAGAGTAAGTTTATGTATTATATATAGTAAATCTGATATGTAGGTCAAAGAGTAGATTTATGTATTATATACAGTATTGATTTCTTAATTAATTGTGTAATACAGACAACATCGTGACTTCTCCAAATCCATTTTCCTTTTTCAACAAAATTCAAATAAACATAAACAATAGTAAAGACACTTTTCCTATGAGTTATTCAATGTTTTTTACCTGTTGTTGGAATTGTAGTCTAAAGGTTGTTATAAGGTTCGAGTTCTACAACAGAGCCAGAGGTATGCTAGTTTTTGGAAGATGTTTATGTGAGAGGTGAGTATTAGTTACTTTTTAAGTTATATAAATCGAGTAGGTTGAATTTATCCAGTTTCTCCATATTTCTGGAAAGGTTGGGTATGTGTTGTGAAGGGTGTGGGTCAATCTTTCATAAATCATTATATTGTTTAGTCTGTTTGTATGTCTTGTTTGATTAATTCAGATGATTTTCATTTTTTGGCAGGTGTTTTTTGGCCGCCAGAATAAAAAAATTGTTTATTTTGATTTTTAGTGATGTGGGGGTATATCTAAAATGCAAAGGTCTATTGAGGGCTTGACTGTGGTGTTTATGGTTTCGGATGCTACTTTGGTGGTATTAGACCACATGTTTTGAGCTAATTGGCAATCCCACCAAATATGGCGGAAGGTACCTTTTTCTTTGCAGTTTCCGAAGCATTCAAGGGAGATTTGTGGGTTGAGTTTATGCAGTTTGTCTTGGATCCTTTGAAGCTATTTAAACTTTTTAAAATATTACAGTGTTAGCTTTCAGAAGACACGGGCTCCTGTTCAATTGCAACAGTTACAGAGCTATTTAATTGATCAAGTCCGCAGAAGTCCGCAGCCACCTGGCCGAAAACCTAAACCATAAACCATGCACCCGTAAGTAGCATTTCAGAGAATGATCATGATCAATTAAGCAAGGCAACTGCCGATTTAGAAACAGCCAATAGTAAATGAGACCGTCATCATGACTTCAGTAAAACATGGAGGATAAACGTTTAGAAGTCCAATATGAGATCTGACTCGCAATCCGGCAATGTACAAAATAAAAAAAATGAATGACGATACTGTTATAGTCCATGTGGGTGGCCTGATATGTATTAACTCCTTGATTACCGAGATTGATATAACACAGAAATTAAACATAAAAAAAATATTTTTATTGCAGATTTGCGACTGTTGAGACTGTTGTGCAATTAATTCTAATGTCTTTCATCTCTTTCCCAATCTTTTAAAGTACAGTATTGATTTTTGATTTGCATCTACAGTGCTACAAACAGGTGTTTAACCCCCTTGCGATCTGGTACTCGTAGGATTTTCTTCTACATTTGCCATTTACGGGTGTGAAAACAATTGCGGCTTGAGGAGTTAAAGCAATTGAATAACAATTTGCGATTGTAACATTTACGGGCTTAAAAGATCGAAGGCTTGCATGGGTTGGAGTTACGATTTTGACGAACACAGGGATTTTCAGCTTGTAACCTGCTAATAGTTTGCAGGTAGCTAAAAAAAGCCTTAACTGCATCAATAAAGTTCATTTTTTGGTTGTCAGTTTTTGGTTGCAGTCATTTGCAGGAAGCTTTGTGTTTTGTCCCCTCAGAACCCTCTGAGGCAAAGAATCTCATGTTAAAGTGTTATATAAAACTCATAAAACAAACTCTAAATATTCAAAAAGTGTTTACTTGATTTCAGTGCTCTGCTTGATGATGCAGAGCTATATTGATAAATTCCATAACACTTTAATAATCTTTTCGTATAGACATGTAAATTTTTTCTTCGCTACGTAAGTATTATCAGAGGAGCTTAAATGACATCCCATATTAACATTCACATAAGTGTCAACTGAAGTTGCTATATATTAGTGTGATGAAATGCAAGAAAGTTGAATTTTCAGAAGGAAAATTCATTTAGATCCCAACTGAAAAATTTCACAAATGTGCTCATAGAATGCCACATAATAATGATCGGAAGGAATGAAAAATAAGCATAATATTCTAGTACTATATTAATTTAGAAGAACATAAAAAGACCCAAGTGGTCAAATGTTCCTATATGGACTTGTAAAAAAAAAAAAAAAAAAGCAAAAAACAAGCACAGTCTTTACAATTTTAACTTTTATATGCAATTATTATTTACTACAGGTTTCATATTCCTTATTAAATTGCTTCTTGCAGCTTCTGTTATAGCAGCAGATGCCCTTGAAAACGAATGTGCTTTGCATTAGTCCAAAAGAGAGCATTGACAGTTGTACCTGTCACATTTCCACTGCACAGATAAAAGCTTCCTCTCCATCCACTTCCGAACACTGATCACTGGAAACTAAAGTTGTAGATTACACAGCAACATATAAAAGTAATAGTGTTTTTTTTTTTGTGAAAACATGCTGCCTATTTTCAAGTGAAGTTCTTCAAAATAGATATTTTAGATAACGACTTAAATGAAGGTTAGTTAGAGAACCATTTTTCACATTTCAGACTTGTCAGAAAATGTCATGTGAAAGAGTTTAATCGATCACTGACCACAGTGTAATATTTCCATGTCACATGTCTGGCTAATACTTTCCATTCTACCACATGTCAACATCTCCCACACATCATCACATCATCACAAAGGCATCTTTTCATTAAGTAATTGTATGTGCGGTAACTCTCCTCATTTATACTTGGGTATATCAGTAAAACAAACTCTGGATGGTAAGGTATCTATATAAATGTTTTATCCTTTCTTTCCAGTGGCTAAGCTAGCGAATGGAGGGCCCTCTCTGCACAGGTGCCTATAGGAGACAATAAAAAGCCAAAACTAATTATGTAGGTGATCACCTTTGCATAAAAAATATTTTCCGCCCCTCTATTGTGAGCCCCAGTGCTTTGCACAGTCTGGATCAGTAGTAGCTCATCCACTCATTATTTCTATGTCTTTATTTAAATCTCCAAAAAGAAACAGCAGTAGAGAGATGAAAAAGCTTATAGAGGAACGGATTCACAGAGGCAGATAGAAAATTGGAGCTAGAGAAGATGGAGGATGAAAATAGAGAAGATGGAAGAATGGGGAGAGAGAAGATAAAAGGCTAAACAGATTGAGCTAAAGGAATACAGTGGAATAGACAGAAGATTGAACTGAGAGGGAGTGAGGTATGTAAAAGAAGCCAGGAAGAGCATAATAGAGAGAACAAGAAATGTAAATAAAGGCATAAAGGAAGAGACAACTAGGGGATGGTAAGGGAGATAGATAAAGAGACAGAGATGGAGGGATATATACAATATTTCAAAACAATAAAAATATTAGATGAAATCTCATATCTCACCAACATGACTATCCCTCAGCTCCTCTCCTGGCCACTTCTTGACCAGTGCATAGTCAATTTGGTACATCCTATAGACAGGCCATAACAATGTGGGTTAAACAACAGGCTTTATTGCACATACAAAAGACAGAGGTAAGTGCTCACAACCCAGAGTCTCCTGAAACCCTGTGCCCAGGAGAATTTAGACCACTGCAACCAACTAATAACAGACCCCATTTAAGGGCTCCCCAATAAAGTGAACAAGTATCCCCGCCACCTCAACACAACCCTTTTCATCCAACATATAAGATCCCGCATAGTAACAGCTCCCAAATAGTTGCCTCCTTCGTGAAAAATAATAATATTAGGGGGCACGAGCACATGATCATAATCCACAACTTTCTGAAATATCTGATCCCATGTTAAACCCCAAACCATCTTAACTTAATTTGTTCCTGGAGGGAAACCCACTTGAAATCCATCATCCCTAAAGGCTGATGCTCTCATAGCCCAGTAGATTAAAGAATGGCCTATGATCCACCCAAATGAAAAGGTGAATCTAAAAGTGAGGGAGAATATAAGATTTAAATATGGCTGATTCCCACTGGCCAATCCTTCTAATAACATTATACCCAAATCCTACCCTAGCAGCCTCAGTAGCAGTACCAAACTGCTGTGGATCCAAGCTCATCAAGTAATGCAAGAACAAAAACAGAGTTAAATTGGAAACAAGACAAAATTGTCCCATCCCTATGTGTAAGGAAAGATTCCCTGTCCATAGACCATACGTTTAAGTACTGTATAACACACAACATAAGGGCAACTTGCACCTCGATATAGAATCTAAAACTATTGTTTGTCTCTTTCCTGTCTGCTTAGTTTTTATTTTATCAGTAGTATGGAGTGACATGGCACATAAACAGTAACATCCAATAACCCCCCAGAGACAACCCTATTAGAAGCTACCAGCTAGAGATTTGGGAGGCTCCCAAAAATGCAAGGGAAAAGGTCATCTCAAATAGCATAAATTCAAAGGGGGAATGGCAAAGTGATTGAAACGAGGTAGCAAGTAAAATTAAACCAAATGTCTCTTGTCTATACAGCAGAGACCGTTCTTTAGTTATTTTAGCCTTTAAGTACCTTACAAACTAAAAAGGCCTTAGTAATATCGTCTGCTCAGTTACATTTAAAGAAAAAGGCTAGTTGTGCAACATAAAATACAGCAGTACTTCAAGTGTTCCCTTAAAGGAATATTTAATTTTCACTGTTTTTATCTTTTTCTAATCTAACACATGCTGCCTATATCAGAAACACACATTGCATTGATTCATTCTATACAAATACAGATTTATTTTATTTAACAATACAAATTGTTTTCCACACCCACAGAGCTGCTTACCTACTAATAGAACAACTGCATTTGGGTATGGTTTTTAACCCTATACAACATTTCAAATCAACAGCAGAACAGTGCAGAGATCCACAAAGCAATGTCTGTGATTATCCTTGCTTCCTTGTTGCAGGAGACTACACATTCCATGATGCCTTGCTGCACAAACTCCATTACAGATTGAAACAATGTTATAGCTGCCTGTAATTGCCCAAAACAAATTATGAATGGTATGCTAATTTTAGCAGGGAGTCCCAGAGGTGTTAACTTTCAAAATTAACTGCTTGCAAACTCAAGAGACTTAGCATACTTTAGGGTTAGTTTAATTATGTTTATTTTGGTATTTTTTCATGAAAATGTTTTCATACACCACAGATTCTCCTCTATCAGATGCCTTCATAATCAATGATACTTAAATATGCATTTAAGTCTATTGGAGGAAACAGTGTCTTTGTAGAAGACAGTCCAGTCTTCCCTTACCTTCTGATAATAACCCCACATTGCTAGAGCCAAGGATTTCCATGATCCAGTGATCTATACCTGGTATTCTAAGTCACAAAGATGTATTGTAACTGGTGTACTGTGCTGATTCACTGTTGGAGCTTCTTGTTGGAACTGGCACCCCTGAAAACGGGAAAGTTCATCTACTATAGTATTTATGGATCCTGGGACATGAGATGCCCTACAAAAGATCTTACATGGTAAACATTACAAAACAACTGGAGTGGAAGAGGCTTATGTTGCATTGATAGCATGTACTACCCCCAGGTTGTCACAATGAAAATTTACATGGTAATTACACAGCTGCTCTCCAAGATGAATAGGTAGACGACCATGGGGAATAATTCCAAGGATGCTACATTTTTTAATATGCCTGCTTGGTTCCAGCTAGATGTCCAGGTTTCCATGCACCAATGACCTTGAAAATATTTATTTGATTGACCTTGTGAGTGAAAGAGCTGTAAGTTACTGACGAGGGATCCTGATCGATCCTGTCATTAAAGAAGCCCCCCTTGGGAAAGATAAGTGATGCATCAGACTTTTCCTTTCTTAGGGACCAGACTCAAAGGGGATTTGTGTAAGTGAGGAATATGAATGCCGCATTCTAGTCTAGTTCTTTTTCCAAGTCCTGACTGGGAGCTGAAAGAGGTTCCCAATATTCCTTAAATTATCTGCCCCAGATTTTAAGTACATAAGTGGGTACTATATACCACCTCTGACAACATTTAAAATATACTTCTTTAAATGGGGCGCAGCTTATCCATTTATCGGTATGGGAGAATGCTTCAAACCACTTTTCTTTAGTGTAATTTATAGCTAATAGCTCCCATTTTTGTATAGCTACTGTTTTATTATCATCTTTTATTGCTCTAATAAGCTTATAGTATTTTGAAGTGGACGCAACTTTTCCTGCACTATACATGTTCTCAAAATGGGTCAGCTCTCTCTCTCTGAGATAAAACAAAACTTGAATTTATAATTTCTTGTTTCCATCATAAGAAATCTAACCATTTGTCTTTGGATATATTATTTGTTATGATTATATCCTCAAAAGATCTAAATGTGTCCTCCTTTAGAAATCTGCTAAAACGGGGGCGGAGCCGGAGTCTGATGGAATCAGACGTGCCTTGGCAGAGCTCCTGCTGTGAAAAGTGCATTTAGGCTTAATAATCGCCCTAAACCTCTGAAAAATAACTACAAAGAGGCTGCGGGAGCAGGAGGGCACTAAGCTGGTACCCAGTAGCAATTCGGGGGCTCAGAGACCCAAAGGCAAAGGCTGAGGGAGACCGGCATCGACGACGCTCATACCTGCATCCCTGCTGGGAACCGCCGGGAGGAGAAGGCTGGGGAGAGCCTTGGCGGTTCGGCGCTTGGGGGCCCCGATCGGGCAGAGCGGAGAGGTCCGGATAGAGTCCTCCGTCATCAGGAGGTTCGGCAGGAGCCTGGGGACATCAGGCGGCGGCCATCTTGCCTACTCCGGAGTAGGGAGCTCCGATCCAGGTCCAGGTAACGGGGATACCCCGAGGGAGCTACAAAGACCACCCAGAGCCTTCCGGTGGCGGCTGGTGCCGGCCGGAGGGGTGCCAAAGGGCCTAAATTCAGCTTGAGCTGCAGCACAGGGTGTAATAGGTCGCTGGAAAAAGCCCGCGAAACGGGTGGTGGCCATTTTAAAATCCAGGCCTAATAAAGAAGCCACAGCCTCTTCTCACCCACGACTACTGGGACTCTAAGGGCAATGTACTAAAGCTCAGATCAGAACTATATGAACCAAAATGCCCATATAGTGATTCCCAAGAAACCCTGAAGGAGTGGAGGGGTATCTATAAATCCCTAACAACCACAGGCAGGCCTCAGTATTTTATTAAGAAGGGGGCCCAGGACATAACCTCCCAGTCAGGCCCAAACAGGAGGCTGGCGGCCATTTTGTGCTTCAGTGTAGTGGAAGGGGAACAGCACTAACCACCCTGGAAATGAACTGCGACCAGTGATCATGACGCAGTTGCATTGCTGAACATGTAAGCCCTGGATTGAGATATGCTTAACCTCCCTGTCAAAGCATTGGGTAAGCAAATACAGTGCCCTATGGCTTCACTTAAGGGCTGGAAAAATGCTGGTTAATCAATCACCACATGGCACACATCCAGGATTGTCATCACAAGTCTCACTAGCCATGTCAAACTTTTAAAGAAGAGAGGGCCCTAACTAGGATTGCACTTTACAGCTCTGCAATATGTCAACATGCTAATTTAATAAGAAGGGACAAGAAAATGGGAAACCCAGCTATAAACAAATAATCCTCCTATCTCAAAAGCTGGATCAACTACAAGGCCTCAGTAAACCACAAATGAGATAAGGTGGGGAAGATGAAAGGTAAAACACGCAAGAGCTTGGCAGCTAAAGGTATTCAAGAACACTTCCAAACGCTCCCAAAATCCCAACCCACACCTCAGAGCCCCGTTGCAGACCTATCTGACAATTCGGATATGGAGGGGTAACAGAGAGGCACACTACAAGACCCGGAGATGATTGACAAAATTATGACTAGATTTGAAACCTTACTAAAGACCCAACTTTCCCAAGCCGTGCAGGACTTTAAGAAAGAAATCCAAGAGCTGGGACAGAGAACTCACCAATTAGAGAACCTCACGGATCAACTGTTCTCATCTCAAGATCAAGACAGGAAGGACATCTCAGCAAACTCTGCTAGAATCACCCTTCTGGAAAACAAACTAGAGGATGCTGAAAATCGCTCCCGCAGAAACAACATTCGCTTTAGAGGGATTGACAAACGGGTAACAAACCTAGAACCCTACATCAAAGAGGTGGCCCGATCCTTGCTGCCGGGGGAAGAAGTTGAAGAGATCGAAATTGAAAGGGCACATAGGGCCCTAGGAGCATCCTTCAATCAAAGCCTACCCAAAGACACAATAGTCCGTTTCCTCCGACAAAAAACAAGGGATAACATCCTCTCGGCCGCCAGAAATGTTCCACAAGTTGTTGGCCCAGATGGATCTCACCTGCAGGTTTTTGCTGATATTGCACCAACCACCCTGAACAGACGCAGGGAAATGAAACCGGCTTTAAATGTTCTTATAAAAAACAAGATCCCATATAAATGGGGTTTCCCGTTTCGCTTGCTCTTCCAAGCTGGAGGTTCCACCTACTCCGCATTCTCTCTGGAGGACTGTCAGAAACACTTGATCCATCTCAATCTTGCAACCATGGAAGAGTTTCGTGAACAACGAGCAGTGAGGCCAAAGGACAGGCCCTCTAGGCAGTGGACGGATGTACCGATCCGCAAAAAACAAAGAAACCACAGAGACGCTGTATGCACATCACAATCCGAGCCGGGGACTTCCGGCAAGTCCACCCCAGGCACTTCCTCCACACCGGTGCAGGAAGGGTGAACTTTTACAAAATTCAGAAACTTGAGACATTTTAAAATAATGCATAAAGGGTCTAACATTTGCTAGTAAACCTAGGGCTATATCTTAAGGTCATTACATGTTGTAAGTTGGAGTATACATTTCTAGATATAACACCAGAGAAAAGTGGACTAATCATCAAAGAGACTATAGATCTGGATATGTTTTATTCTCATAGCTTATATGTTCCTCCAGGGATGGGCCTTCTCCAGGGTTGATGTTCTGTAGTGTAAATGTATTAATGATCTAGTCAAGTACTATTCAGTTGTATTCTTTTTCCTCATACTAGGGTCTGGAGGAGGAGTTTTTTTCTTTCCTATCCACCCTAGGCACTTAGGTGCTATCGGTAAATTATAATGAGGATCAATGCTGTTGAAATGTTTTTTGGTTATTGCCATCGGTTTAACTGTTATGTCTTAGTATTTTCTTACTGTTTTGTTAGCTTGCTGGCTGTCTCAATCTCTTCCTTCATGAACGCAAGACTCCCCAGAGGTAATTCCATCAGGTTGGAAGGCAGTCCTCATTCAGTCAATAATCTCTCAGGCGGTAGGTCTGCAGGGCTATGGAACTATCCACTCTCCCAGCCATTCACACCAGCCCACAAAGCTATCAGGATTCCTCCATTGGATTGGGGTAAGTCAGGACAACACCTCACCCCACCACAAACATGGCGGTAAAACAGAACAATTTAGACATAGTATTCCTGACACACAATGTCAAGGGTTTTAACTCCCCTTTTAAACGTTGCAAAGCCTTTCTTTCCTATAAAGATAGCAGCCCCTCTGTCATATTCATGCAGGAGACTCACTTTGTACACAATAACCATCCAAATTTTCTACATAAGAATTATCCTACAGTCTTCCTAGCCAACCAAAGAACTAAAAAAGGAGGTGCGGCCATACTCCTTCACAGGAACTTCCCCTTTACATTAGAAAACAAACAGATAGACCCGGCAGGCAGTTTTGTAATAATAACTGGACTAATCCAGGGTATTAAGACAACCCTGGTCTCTATCTACGCCCCTACAACAAACCCTCATCAGACTGTCATAAAGGTGCTAAAAACTCTAGATAAACCAGGATTGGGAAAAATAATAATTGGGGGGGACCTGAACTTGGTGATGGACCCAATACAAGATAGGTCTAGGGAAGGGGGACAAGAGAGGTTTTCTAGAAAACTGCAGACAATTAAGAGCCTACTTCTTAAGCTAAACTTGACAGACGTATGGAGGGAAACTAACCCCACGGCTAAGGAATACTCCTTTTTCTCCCAGGTACATAATACCTATTCCAGGATAGACTACATTCTTGCAGATCCCTCCCTCTTAGACCAAGTAAAGAAATCCGAAATTATTCCATGCACATGGTCAGACCACGCCGCGGTAAAGCTAACTTTGGAATGGGCTTCAGGGGGGAAGCCCACATTCTCGTGGAGGCTGAATGAGCGACTTCTAGCTAACCCAGAGGTAAAGAAACAAATTTCACAGGATCTGGATTTGTTCTTTCAGGTTAATCTCTCCCCAGGGATAAGGGCAAGCATTATATGGGTCACACACAAGGCCTACATTAGGGGAACCCTTATCAAATTAGCATCCCAATACAAAAAACGAAGAAAAGCCAGAGAAATTGAACTACAAACAGAACTGACAAAACTTGAAAAATTAAACCAATCCAAGCCGGATATCAAAAATAGAAAGTTAATAGACAAGGTTAGGACAGACCTAGACGCTCTCCTCTCGGACCAAACTGAGAAAGCCCTAAGGTGGACTCAGCAAATTTTTTTCGACAAAGCTAACAAGCCAGGCCCACTCCTAGCCAAAAAGCTACAATCAAAAAGCACACAGAATAAAATCCAGCAAATAAAAACGCGGGAAGGTGAGCTCACAGCCAATCCAAGTAAAATTAAGTCTACTTTCACCAAATACTTTAACTCCCTCTATGAAGGCTCCACAGCTCTTAATGGTAATGAAATAAAATCATTTCTAAATTCAAAGGATCTCCCCATCACAACGGGGGAAGAGCTGGGGGCCCTAAACGCCCCAATAACGCTAGACGAGGTCCGCAAAACGGTTCACAAACTTAAAGCTGCGAAATCTCCGGGGCCAGACGGGTTTTCCAATAATTATTACAAAGCATTTATAGATACCCTTGGCCCACATCTAGTCACACTCTTTAACAACATTCTAGCCGGAGAAAAAATACCTGCTGAGCTTAACGCTGCTGAAATTATACTATTCCCCAAGGAAGGTAGGGACCCCCTGGAAATGAAAAACTACAGGCCAATCTCACTTCTAAATTGTGATATGAAAATCCTCTCCAAAATTATGGCAGACAGATTGGCTTCTTTCTTGCCAAGATTGATTCACAATGATCAGGTAGGATTCGTGGCCCACAGACAGGCAGGAGATAATATTAGGAAAGTCCTTAACCTCATACAAAAAGCCAAAACCTCTAAAACACCAACGTGCCTTATGGCCTTCGATATAGAAAAGGCCTTCGATTCTCTAGAATGGCCTTATCTATTCGCGACCCTTAGTAAATTCGGTATCAGTGGCCAGTTCATCAACTTGCTGAATTCTTTCTATAGCTCCCCTTCGGCCAAATTGAAGCTCCCGGGGCCAGCAACTCCGAATATAAGAATAGGGCGGGGTACTAGGCAAAGATGCCCGCTATCCCCTTTGCTCTTCGCTTTGGCAATGGAACCGCTGGCCGGAGAGATCAGGGCAAACTCAGGGATTTCCGGGATAGAGGTTGGACATCATCACTTTAAAATCTGCCTGTTCGCAGATGATCTACTCTGTATGGTGTCCAATCCAAGTAAATCAGTTCCGGAACTCATTAAAACATTAGAAAGGTTTGGCCAAATCTCGGGACTAAAACTAAACTTAGAAAAAACTGAAACCCTAGCCATCGACGTTCCGGCAGCAGAAAAAAATAGTTTACATGACAGGTATAAATTCAACTGGGACATTAAATATATAAACTATTTGGGGATAAGGTTAACGGCAAATCTGGGCGATCTATATAATGAGAATTATTCTAAGCTACTAAAAACCTTGATGGCCGATTTAGGTCGATGGACGAAATTTCGCCTGTCTTGGGTAGGGAGAATTAACACAATTAAAATGAACATTTTGCCCAGACTTCTTTACCTTTTTAGAACCCTAACAATTCAGGTTAAACATAAAGAGTTATCTAAATTCCAAAGGCATATCTTTAGGTTCATCTGGAACCAAGGCCCATCACGAATCGCTAAAAAAATCATGTATCTACACAAAACCATCCTACATGATCTCACTCCTTAATCATCCCCAGATGCCAGTTAGCCTAAATCTATCCTCCCAACACTGGTGGAGGAATAAAAATCTGGATAGGCTGGGAGAGTGGATAGAGAAGGGGCAAATTATCTCATTCGAAAAAATAAGGGATAAACATGATATGCCCCTGTCAGAACACTACAATTTCTGCAGATTAAAACATCTTGTACTCTCCTTATTGGAAAATCATACAGTCCCAGAAATGAACTGGCTGTCTAAAATCTGTCAAGCGGCACCTCTAACGAAGGGCACCCTAGGGATGCTATACAAAACATTTAATGCCAGGCCAGTTGGACTTAAGCCCAAACACATGGCTGAATGGGAAACTGACATGAATACGAGCTGGGACCTAAGAAAATGGAGGGCAGCTTGGTCTAACATCTATAGGGGCTCCCTTAACTATAGCATTCTAGAAACCGCCATCAAGGTGCTCCACAGGGTATACATAACCCCGGAAAAGCTCGCAAAATGGAAAAAGTCAGAAAGCCAACTATGCTTTAGGGGGTGTCAGGCAACTGGGACATTTTCCCATATATGGTGGTTCTGCCCCAAGGTAGTAAAGATTTGGGACTTAGTTTCAGAACTAGCCTCTGGCTTATTCCTTACCCCGGTAGACAGGTCTATGGATAACATGCTGCTGGGGATCCCCAATAGCACTCTGGCTCCCTCCCAAAACAGACTGCTGCAATACATAACATTGGCAGCTAAGAGTCATATTGCTAAAGCCTGGAAATCCAGTAACCTAAACTTCCAGTTGATTAAACAAAAGATTAATTATATTGCCATCAATGAAAGAATCACCCATCTATTGGATGACTCTATGGATAAGTACAGGAAAATTTGGGACCCATGGACAGTATACATAGGCCTAGCATTAGGGTGCTAGAACTAATGGCGGGTTGTAAGCTAGGTTCATTTCCTCAGTTAATTAGGCCCAGGAGTCCGGGGAAGGGGTTAACGATGGGACTGGGGGACAATCCTATTTAAAAAAAAAAAAAAAAAAATCCTATATTTAGGGAGTCCATAAGCGGGGAGGGGATAGGCCAGTAAGCTGTTCAAGTGTTAGGTTCCTTTTTATGTTTCTAAAAGGTTAATGTTATAAATAAAATTAAAAAAGTGATAGTCACCATGCATACACTAGCACTACTCGGCTTGACCTATAACAGGCTCACCTACATCTGGACTTATCTTACAGTAAGGGTCCAAAACTTTCTGTACTCTGATGTATATAAATGTTTGTTTAATGGGTGCTATGGACATATGAGAAATGGACAGGCCTGCGTGCCGAGTTCAAAGTTGTGAACTAATTATTATTTGCGGTGACAATAAAACTCATTGTTATAAAAAAAAAAGAAATCTGCTAAAACCATGCCCTTCAGTTGGTCCAGATTACCATAGTATATCGCAGACAGTTTTTTTTGTAGCAAAGATTGGTGTAATCGGGGAGGGAAATATTTCTCATCCAAGTTCTTATGCCAGATTAAATATTCAGGGCCATATTCTATTAGCTACTTGCAAATGCCTTGAACTCATACATTTGGCTTTGGGTGTTTTTATTTTTTTAATAAATGTTTATATGCATTCTATTGACTTTAAAATTCATTAGTGCCAATAAGTAATATTTGCAGAATATGTAGCGATATTAAGAGCGATTTTTAATGTGTATACATTTACGTTTTGGGCAATAGAATAGGGCCCTCAGTCTTTAGATCTCTAGAGAGAGTTTTTTCTATCTCCCAAAATGCTGGTTTAGTCTCTTGGACCTGTAAGTTCATGAAATGCTTCAAATTAGAGGCTTCATAGTGATCTAGGAGGTTGGGAGTGGCCAAACCGCCCCTGGCAAATGTCCTATTCAAAATTTCTTTGTGAACTCTTTTTTCCTGTTTAACATAAAAATATTAATCTTCCTTTGAAACGTGTTTAATATATGTTTTGGAATTATAAGGGGGATATTTCTCATTAAAAAAGTTATCTTAGGAAGAGTAACCATCTTAATAGGAGCGATCTTGTCAGTCCAGGAGAGGGTTAGCTTCTCCCAACCCAACAGTATAGAGTGAATATGTTTATATACTTTGTCAAAATTTACTGCAACTAATTGTTTTAAATTAGGAATAAAGTCTATACCTAAATGAGTGAAGATGTTGTGAGTCCACTCAAACAAATATCTATCTCTTAATTCATTTTTAATTTAACTTTCTAAACCCAAGGTCATAATTTCTGATTTCGTAGTATTTAATTTATAATATGAGATAGCGCTATATTCCTCAATCAAATCGAACAAGCATTTCAGTGACTGGATAGGGTTTGTTAATGTTATAACGACATTGTCTGCAAAAAGGGTAACTTTATTAACTAGATTATCAATCTCTATACCCTCAATGTTTGCATCAGCTCTGATGATCTCGGCAAATGGTTCTATTATCAAAATGAATATCATCGGTGACAAGGGACACCCCTTTCTTGTGCAGTTACGAATTTTGAAATTTTTAGATTTAAATCCTCATCCATAAGCTGAGACGTATGTATACAATGCTTTAATTGAAAGAGATCCGAACTTACCAAACCCAAACTTTTCTAAGACACAATTCAAGTAATCCCAGTTAACTCTATCAAGAGCCTTCTCGGTGTCCAATGAGAGAGCAATAGTTGGAACTCTTTTACTTCGGGCAAATTCAAGAATATCTGTTAGTTTCCTAATATTTTCCCCACCCAGCCTTTTCTTTATAAACACCGTCTGATCAGTTCTAATCAGGCTACCTAACAAGGGGTTTAGTCTTGTTGCTAGATTTGTTGCATAGATTTTATGTATGAGTAGTGATATGGGTCTATAATTTCTATAATTTCTGCCTGATCTTTACCTAACTTTGGTATAGGTGAAATAGCTATTTCCAATGTCTTGGCAGGAGCTGATCCTTTAAGTTTAATCTTGTTACAAAAGTTCTTTAAATGTGGTGCTAACACCAATACAAAAATCTTATATTACAAACCCAGAAAGCCATCTGGGCCAGCTGCCTTGTTTGGTTGAAGAGATATAATGCACTCTTTAATTTCTTTTTCTGTAATCTCGTCTTCCAAAGACAGTGTGTCTTCTGATAGCCTAGGTAGTTTTATTTTCGACAAAAAGGCCTTAATCTGGTCTTTAGAAGGTTTCCTCAAGTGTGAGTTGTATTCCAAGTTGTATACAGTGTTGTAATACTCTTCAAAGCATTTGCCTATATCATTGGGATTAACTTTCACCTGCCCTTTTTTAATTTCTCTATCCTCTTTAAGTATTTTTTTGTTTTTATCTGGTTAGCTAGAAACCCACCAGATTATTGGCCAAATGGTATTGTTTCTATTGGAGGTTCCAGATTTCATTGTCTATCTGGGCCTGTAAATGTGTATTAATACTTAGTTGTAGTGTCACTATTTCCTCTGTTATTTGTGTGAAGGGCCTCAATTTATTTGTTTTCTGTAAGTTATATAATTTAATATATCGATCTCTCAAAGAAGCACCTCTAGCTTTGATTCTTGCAGCAGCCATTGATATAAGTTGACCCCTAATCACTGCCTTGTGGGCATCCCATAAAGAGACTTTAGAGTCAACTAAATTTGCATTTAAAGAAATAAAAACCATAAATGTCAGATTTTAGTTTGGGTGTTGTGACTCTTGTATAGGCCCCCATCCTAGAACTGGCATGGCCCCCAATAATTGCTAGGGGCCAGCCAGTACCTTGTCTTGATCCTAATGACCATGTGTCTCACGTCTTGTGATCTCCTTTAAAGCATCCCTCAGATCTCATAGACGTAACTTCTTTGTACTCACCATCCCTTCATATTCACTCCTCTGGTAACCATTCCTTACTGTATTTCATTAAGAGTAGTTAATCAAATTCAGTCAGAGGAAGGGGTGGTTACCAGTGGAGTGCCAGAAGGCTCCGTACAGGAGCTCATTTTGTTTAGTTTCTTTTTAGTGATATTGCTAATGGGCTTCGAAGAAAAGATTGCCTCTTTGCAGATGATACGAAAGTATGTACCTGGGTAGACATTCCAGGTAAAGTACCATATATACTCAAGTATAAGCACCGTTTTTAAGCCCTTTTTTTAAGGCTGAAAAGGCCCCCTCGGCTTATACTCGAGTAACTGCCCTGTCTCTCCACCCCCGTGTCTCTTCCCCCCTCTCCCTCTCCAGTGTCTCTCCACCCCTCTCCCTCATGTCTCTTTCCCTCCCCCTCCCTTATCATCCTCCTCATCCCCCCTCCTCAACCCTCATCCTCAATCCCCCTCCTCAATCCCCCTCCTCATGATGCTCAACCCCCCTCCTCAACCCCCCTCCTCATCCTCAACCAGCCTCCTTAACCTCAACTCCCCTCCTCAACCTCAACCTTCCTCCTCAACCTCAACCCCCCTCCTCATCCTCCCTCCTCAACCCCCTCCTCACTTTACCCCTCTCATATTACCTCCCCCTCTCCCTTCCCCCTCATTTACCTTCCATCAGCAGCTGCTCCTCCGCTCCTCTGCGCATCTTCCAGCTGCGTAGGGACCCGGCATATGCTAATGACGTGACGTCACATGTGCGTCACGGCATTAGTATTGGCCGGGTCCCCCCTCCTCAACCCCCTTCCTCATCCTCCCTCCTCAACCCCCGTCCTCAACGCCCCTCCTCTTCCTCCCTCCTCAACCACCCTCCTCATCCTCAACCCCCCTCCTTATTTTATCACACAGAAAAAGGATTTATGAGAGTTAAAGGGCCACTGCGCAATGCAAACAGAAATTGTTTGAAAAAAATGAGTCTAACTAAGAGCATAAGTAATCAGGGTTGAGGATGAGGAGGGGGGTTGAAGAGAGAGGTTGAGGAGGGTGGTTGAGGATGAGGAGGGGGGTTGAGGAGGGAGGTTGAGAAGGTAAGTTGAGGAGGGGGTTGAGGAGGGGGTTGAGGAGGGTGGTTGAGGAGGGAGGATGAGGAGAGGGGTTGAGGAGGGGGGTTGAGGAGGGAGGATGAGGAGGAGGGTTGAGGAGGGGGGTTGAGGATGAGGGTTGAGGATGAGGAGGGGGGTTGAGGATGAGGAGGGGGGTTGAGGAGGGGGGTTGAGGAGAGAGGATGAGGAGGGGGGTTGAGGAGAGAGAATGAGGAGGGAGGATGAGGAGGGGGTTGAGGAGAGTGATAAGGGAGGGAAAGAGACATGAGGGAGAGAGGGAAAGAGACACTGGGAAGGGAGAGGGGGAAGAGACACGGGGAATGGAGGGGGAGAGGCACAGGGGAGGGAGGGAGGGGGAAGAGACACAGGGGAGGGAGAGGGGGAAGAGACACAGGGGAGGGAGCGGAGGGGAAGAGACACAGGGGCGGGAGAGGAGGGGAAGAGACACAGGGGAGGGTGAGGGGGGAGAGACACAGGGGAGGGAGAGGGGGGAAGAGACACAGGGGAGAGAGAGGGGGGACACAAGAAAGGTGCACAGAGGGCACACAAGAGGGGGACACAGAGGGCACAAGAGGGACAAAGGGGGCAGCACCTTTCCCACCCTCAGCTCATACTCGAATCACTAAGTTTTCCCAGTATTTTGTGGTAAAATAGGTGGCTTATACTCGGGTCGGCTTATACTCGAGTATATACGTTAGGTCAAATGAGTAATGATTTAATAAAACTAAAGCAATGGTCAGGTCCCGTAAGTGAGGTCGCAAGTAAACTTGCTATCGAATTGGCATCTTTTTACGAGTTACAGTCTTGAAAAAATTGTGATGGTTAAACCTGTAACTTACAGCCTCCCAAAGCCTTTGATCTTTCAAGGCCGCAAGACTTCTGATCGGTAAAATCACAAATCGTTATTCAATTGCAAAAATAGCTCAACACCGCACCCGCATTCACGCTGGCAAACGCCAAATGGTGGCCCAAAGCTTACGGGTTTCAAATAGGACCCACAAAGGGTTTACAGACTAGTTGGTAACACTGATATACAGACACCAATGCACTTTAGACATGGGAAAGCAATGGAAGGCATTACAATTACATGCACAACAACTCCCAAGTATCAAATATAGCAAAAAATATCATTTTATTTTCCTCATAGGCTGTAATGGTCATGCATATGCCAATATGGAATGCCATGCTGCAACAGGCTAAAAAAGCTATTAAAGATACACTACCTCATTAAATTGCAATACAAATACATGCAAATGGCTGACATATTAACCCTTACTCACTCACAGAGGCTCTAATGTGGACCCTAAAAATACAAACATCACTGTGTATACATTTCACTCATCACATCTACATTGGGACAACAAATAGTGGCCAAATTACACCACCACATGGCACACACATATCAAATACCAGGGGGTCATTTCACATATAGTTGTTCAGTTGTGTGCTTCTCTCTGTGACCCTATGGACTGCAGCACACCTACTAATGTCTGTGCGTATCCACAAGATTTACATGCCAAAGATACTGGAGTAGGTTGCCAGTTCCTTCTCTAGTGGACTGTGATTTGTCTGACCTCTCTGCTATGACCTGCCCATCTACAGTGGCCCTACATGGTATAGCTCACAGTTTCATTCAGGTACAGAAGAACCTTCCCCATCACCACTTAGCAATCTTGAAGGGGACCAGGGGAACATACACCACACTAATGTACTCTAATCCATCAGGAACGGCTGGCAAAAACACATAGTGGCTATGCAGAGGCACGTGGATCAACAGCCAACCCACCTTCATCAGCGATAATCGCCGCTAGGCCCATCTTGGAAAGTCCCACGCCATTGCTGGTGGCCATGTCCCAAGATGTATACCCATTCCCATTTGGTGACCTCCCATTAAGTTTTGCTATCAATTAATTCACATTATCACCTGTCATATTGCTATCAGGCCTTCAGGGTAATGTTGATACTCCACAAATTTGACTTTCTTTTTCTTTTTTCTTTTTTCAAAGGTTTTTATTAGGTAACCAAATAAACCGGAGGATAACATAAAGGCCAAGTAGCAGATTGACATTATTAACATACAGTCATACCCAATTAAGGGGAAAAAGAAAGAAACGGTTAACATTACATTACACCATAAGAAGATACCATATAATAGTCGAAATTAAGTTAACCAAAAAGATCTATCCCCACTTGTGGGAAGGTCTAAGTTTTTCCAATTTTCTAAGGAAAAAGTTTACCTAAAATAAAACAGTTTGGTAGGCTCACTCTAGCAGAGCAAACATCCAGAGACTAAGTAAGAACGAACAGAAAAGAAAAACAAACTATGTTGTATAGACACAATATAACTCTAATTGAGCTAAAACAGTATAATAAAAGAGAAAAATAAAAAGCATTGTTGACTACACATGAAATTTAAATTCGAAAACAAATTTTTGTCTCAATGGTATTGAAGTATAAGTCCTGTTGGTTACCAGCTCGGATTCACCGCCCATCCCGCCTCCTCCAGTCCCCGGTCGGCAGCTCCAATGTAAGAATTAGCAAAATATAGCACAATGTTAATTAAGAAGACTTCACATGATAGGGGGGCCATAGGGATACAGGGGTTCCATATCTGGAGAAAAATATCTGGAGAAAAATAGGCATACGGTCCTCCGGTAAATGGGTTAGCCTTTCATTTATAGCAATGTAGTTCATCTTATTAATGACTGATTGTAAAGTAAGAGTGGGAGATTTCCATTGCCTGGCTATATGACTCTTTGTTGCTAGCATTAAGTACGGAAGGAGTCTATTTTGATATTTTGATAGTGAGGGGACAGAGTGCCCTATTAGGCCTAAGTCCGCCTTAGCTGTAACAGGCGTGCCAAATATGGTTGAGGCTAAGTGAAAAACCTTGGTCCAAAGAGACTGAACCAGGGGACATGACCACCAAGTGTGGAAAAAGGTCCCATGAATCTGACAAGCTCTAAAGCAGTTAGGATTAGGGGAGCGTTTCCATCTAAATAGTTTGTCTGGGGTGATATATTTTAAGTGGATTTACCTTACAAGTAAAGGCTGATAAATTGCAGAGTGCACTAATTGTGTCCAGGTGAGAGGGGTGTGGCTTGACTCTTAAACTAGTATATAAGGTTTGTGAGCTGTTTTGGGGGCTGTTTGCAAGTGGATTTTCCTTACAAGTAAAGGCTGATAAATTGCAGAGTGCACTAATTGTGTCCAGGTGAGAAGGCAGAAGTTAATATAAACAGGAGAAGGGGCGAACTTGTGAGCTTGCGAACATTTTCAGTATCAAGTGCAATTCTAGTAAAAGTGTAGGGGCCTCATTCAATTGCGATTTGGCCAATTGAATAGGGCTCTAAATTAGCACATAGCATATTTTTTTTACAAAAGTTTTTAGTCAGTGAACTTCTATCCAAAGGCAAGGTCTTTACTTACTAAAAACTTCTGTAAAAAAACATGCTCTGTGCTTATTTAGAGCCCTATTCAATTGGCCAAATTGCAATTGAATACGGCCCTAGGAGTGTAAATAAAAGGAGGGACTTCAAAGAAAATGGAGGGCAGATTTATAGTGCAAAGGAGGAAAACTTTATACAAATATATTATTTTATATTCTTTATTTTTCCCACTGAAATTTTGTAGACAATAATAATAATTATGAGTCAGTCCAGTGGCAACCTCACTCAGTGTACATCCTGTCATATGTATGCAATACTGGAACAGATGATCCAGGGTCCATACCTCTGTGAGAGGTGTGAGCATGTTGCCTCTCTGGAAGCTCAAATTGGATATCTGGAGCGGAGAATTGCAGTACTTAGTGAAATTGCTCCACTGGAAAGGGAGTTGGTGCTCACTGAGCACAGTTTAGCTGGGCCTAGCATGGAGGGTGGAGCTGGGGCTAGTGAGGATGTCCAGGGAGGCGGCTGGGTTACAGTTACAAGGGGAAGCAGGGGGAACAGGAGGAGGCAGGCCAGTTCTGAGTTGGCAAACACCAACAAATTTGCCAGATTGAGTGAAACTGTTGGGGATGTCCATTCAGGAATGGCAATACCAGATAGAGCTGTTCCCTCTAACAGCCGGGAGAACAGCTCTACTGGAGGAGAGGGAGGGCAGAATAGGCAGAGCAACAGACATGTTTTGGTTGTAGGGGACTCTATTATTAGGAAGGTAGACAGGGTGATTTGTCACCAAGATACCAGCAATCGAACAGTTTGCTCTCTCCCGGGTGCTCGGGTTTGTCATGTTGTGGATCGGGTAGACAAATTATTGGGAGGGGCTGGAAATGAACCGGCGGTCTTGGTACATATTGGTACCAATGACAAAGTTAGTGGAAGATGGAGTGTCCTAAAGAATGATTTTAGAGAACTAGGTAATAAGCTGAAGGCAAGGACCTCCAAGGTAGTATTTTTATAGATACTTTAGTTTTTAGTTCGTGAAGACCTTGCTTTTGGATAGAAGTTCACTGACTAAAAACTTCTGTAAAAAAATATGCTATGTCTAATATATAGAGCATTTTAGAATTTGCCGAATTGCAATTTAATAAGGCTGTTGGCGTTGTAGTCTGTCTAAATCCATGTAATTCAAGGCGATCGGTAGGGAGCGAAATAAATACATAAGGCGGGGAAGGAGGTTCATTTTAAATGAGTGGATACGTCCTAACCATGAGATTGGGTGTTTTGCCCATGTCAGTAGATTTTGGGAGAATGTTTTGTAGATGGCCGTATAGTTGGATTTGTGAAGATGTGCGGTGTTACCGGTGGGACTGAAGTGCAGGGATCTGTCAATGTACAGAGGACATCATCTGCGATTAAGGCACACTTAAAGTGATGGTGGCCTATATTTATGCCTTTAATGTCTACGTTTGATCTAATAGCCTGAGCTAAGGGTTCAACGGCTAGAGCAAAGAGTAAAGGGGATAGAGGGAAGCCTTGTCTGGTCCCCCTCTGAATAGTAAATGAAGCCCTTGCTTTGCCAGGGAGTTTTAGGACTGCTTGAGGGGATTTATAATAGCTATTAATCATGTTCATAAAACGTCCTGTAAGGCCGAATTTCGACAATACTGCTCTTAAGTATGGCCATTCTAGAGAGTCAAAGACCTTCTCCATATCCAGGGCTAGAAGGCATAAGGGGGTACGGTGTTTACCCGCCCAGTGCATGGTTTCCAGAATCCGATTAATATTATCCCCCGCTTGCCTAAAGGGGATGAAACCCACTTGATCCTTATGAATTAGTGAGGGCAGACATTAAGAAATTCTATCGGCCATCAATTTAGCAAGTAATTTGACATACCCATTTAGTAGCGATATAGGCCTGTAATTTTTATCCTCCAAAGGGTCTCGGCCCTCCTTTGGAAAGAAGACCATGTCCGCTTGGTTCAATTCAGGTGGAAAGTTGTGACTGTCTAAGATAGCATTAAATAAGGTCACCAAGTGGGGAGCCAAAATTTCCGCACATTTTTTGTAGTACAAGTTAGAAAATCCGTCCGGACCTGGGGCTTTACCTAATTTCATTTTTTTTAATTGTCTACAAAACTTCCTCAACCGTAATTCAAGAGTTCAGACCCTCTCTCTCTTGAGCCGATATATGTGGAAGATCGTAGGACTCAAGAAAGGTGGAGATTTGATTAGTATGTTGCTTCTGCGTGGATGAATAGAGCTTTTGAAAAAAGGTAGTAAAGGTTTCTTTAATCTCATTTGGGCTATAAGTGATGTTCCCAGAGGGGCTTTTGATCTTGAAAATTTGGGAGTGGGCTAGCTTCCCTTTTAATTTTCCAGCAAGTAGAGAATCCGGTTTGTTAGCTTTTGTGTAAAATTTAGGACTCGTCCATCTCAATGCTTTTTGAGTTTGCGCTGAAAGTATTAAATCCAATTCTAGTAGGTCTATTTGTTTATGGCGTTGGGTTGAGGGATTGGTCTGGTTAGATTTTTCTAAAGCTAAAAGTGACGCTCTGATCTCAACTCCCCCTTTTCTGTGTTGTCTCTTGTTTGCAGCAGATAGTTTAATGCAAGAGCCCCTAATAACGGCTTTATGTGCTGCCCAAACCCACCCTATATCCGTGCCTGGGGTCAGGTTATTTAAGAAGTATTGGCTGAGGTCCAAGGCAACCTGGTCCTGAAAGTTTTGATTGGAGAGGAGTATATCATTAAGCTTCCATGTATATGGGGGTTTGTATACAGTGCCAAAATCAAGGGACATGTGGACCACAGAGTGGTCGGACCAGGGACAGGGGCGTATTTCTGAGGCAAATAAGCCATCCGACAAAGATGAATCCATTAGCAATGTATCTATTCTGGAGTATGAGCCATGCACTGGGAAGTAAAAAGTGTACTCCCTTTCTCCCTGATGTTTCATTCTCCAAGTATCCAGAGATGAAGCTCCTCGAGCAGTCTCTGGATGTGCTTAAGTTTTTTGGAGAATTTATCTCCCTGGGACATGCTAAGAATGATTTTGCCTGTATCTATTGATTTGAGATGAGCATGGAGTTTAATGAGAGTATTATGGGGGGCGGTAGTGGGGGAGTACAGAGCTATAAGAGAGATCCTAGTATTCAGAAGGGATCCTGTTAGTAAAATGTAGTTGCCCTCTAGGTAAATTTTTTTACTCTCCACGGTGAAAGGGAAGTCTTTATGGAGTAGTATAGCCACGCCTGCCTTCTTAGTGGGACAAGTTGAGGTTATGAAGTAGGGGTATGATTTGTGTAAGTAAGAGGGGGTTTTTACTTTACCAAAATTAGTTTCTTGCATAAATATTACTGAGGGTCGAAGTGATTTATATGAGATAAACGCTTTACGCCTTTTAAATGGGGAATTAAACCCTTTAACCTTGTGAGTGAGAAAGGTGAAAGAAGTGTCAGTCATTGTACCTGTGGGAGTAATGAATGCACAGGAAGATGTTGAGACCGCCGCTAAGCTCATGGCGGCCGAGGACCAGAGGAGCGAAGGACCGGAGCCAGACAGCCCAGGATGCAGGGGAGAATAGAGACAAAAAGAACAGTTTAACATTGAGAAAATATCCAAAAAATCAACATCTTATCAAACAATATAAGAAAAAAACAGTATAGTGGAGGTAAATCCTCACTAAATAACTTAAGGCACACAAAGTGCCGAGGGCAAGGGGGGGATCTCCCCAACCTTGGAATCCCTACTAGTGAGGTGGGGCAAAGTATAGGTCCAAGTGTGTATTAAGGTTAAATTAATGGACCTGAAGGGGCCCGGCCAGTAGTTACAAACTGCCGGGTTGGAGGGTTTTTGAGTCTAAGATTGGATTTAAATTGAGGGGCCAGAGGGACCCCGGTTTAGGCCAGCCCAATGCCGGGGGGGGGGGGGGGGGTTAGGGGTGAGTGGAAACTAGGGCGGGGGCTTTTTTGGGAAGGTTAGTGGATCCACCTCTGGTCTAAATTATATGGAAAGATTCAAATGGGCTTGATGTTGCCTTGTACAGGAGAATGGGAATGGGTTTAAAGCTCTTCCTCAGGCATATAGTCACAAATAGGACTTTCCATGTGTATTAATCCTTTATTATTATTATTATTATATATTATAATATATCTAAAGCTATTATTACCATTGTAATTATTATTGTTATGTCATGTATTAGCCTATTACATAGTAACCAGGGCTCATTAGTTTACAGATATAGGAATGTGACACAAATGGGATGTATGTGGATGTTCCAAAACTCCAACCATTGACAACACACTGACATGATAAGAACAGTATAACAAAGTTCTATTTCATACACAGAGCACCATAAATGTACAAGACTGTGCATTAATATCATGGGTGTGGTGTGGGCAAGAGGCTGTGAACAAGAAGATACCTAAAGTGTGTAATGTCATAGTCTAGAATAGGCATGATGCATAGCACCTACCAGGGTCACATGTGGTCACTACACCACTGCAACCGGAATCTGATGAGAAAAAAGAATCATCAGAAATCACTCCATTTAATTGTAGAAACTAGTAATGTGCATAGCACGTATAACTTGTCCAGACCTGCTCAATGAAACAGATGAACATTATCATGGATAATGTCATACAGATTTAATCCACACACAGTGTGTTGTCAGATATTAAGGAACTAGCGACTTGCCCATCAAAAATGACGGCAATAAAATTTGAAGCCATGGCAATGCTGTTTGCCACACAATGTAGGGCTTTTGTTCCTCTGAGGACCTTTGGCTCTCATTGCGAGCCCCGCGATGAGCGCCTTCACCAAATTCGGCATAAATTAGTGTGCAACCTCACTTCCGTCGTTCCCCCCGTGCTGTGTGTGAGTGTTTTTTATTTGTATTTGTATTTTTTTTTCTTGTTTTCCGTGGTTCAGAAATTGATTAGCAGAATATGTGACACAGAAAGAGGAGGTTGAGGAACATCTCTTCATGGTTGTGAGATTGGGCTTTTAAGACCTACTCAGACCAGAACAAGATATCAATCAGAACACTATTTGGATTGACTGCAACACTTCAACTCAACGATTGCAGAAATATTCAACATAACCATACATGTACACACTCTATAGCCAATCATTAGTATGTCAACATTATTACAAAATAATATTCATTGTGGAGTGTGGAGGAGGAGGACTCAGGGCAATGGTTCTCAATCCTCAGGAGCCATCAGACAGGCCATGATTTATGTGAAACAATAAATGAGTAAAATAGTACTCAACAGGTGGTGGCGCCTCAAATTGCTTCACATGTGTATTCACACAGTGTTTAACCCAAATCATGATCTGTGTGGTGGCTCCTGGGGAGAGGTTAGACAACCACTGACCTAGGGGATGTTCTCATCTACTTCCTCTTTCTGAGCACTGGGCACACACCTTCTGTGACCACGTGCTTCATCCCTCTACCAAGGACAGGGGGTGTTGGATTGAGTTCCATCTCCGGACGCTGTTAGACTCTGGATGTGCTGTGGTGAGGGCAGAGGTGTTGCCCATTGTGATGGTTTACCCCGTAGGGATGTGTACCCTGTAGGGGTAGGGATGGTGTTGGTAGTAGGGATGCTGTTGCCAATGGAGATGGTGCTGTTGCCAATGGAGAGCTGTTGCCATTGGAGATGGTGCTGGCAGTGGAGATGCTTTTGTCCAGGTATGGTGTTGGCCCGGTCTGTTGGGGCAACAACGGCTGAGACTTCAACAGCTGGGACAACAGCTGGGGCAACAATGGCTGTGACAACAGCTGGGTCAACAATGGCTGTGACAACTGCTGGGGGGGCAATAATGGCTGTGACAACTGCTGGGGCAACAATGGCTGTGACAACTGCTGGGACACCTGCTGGGACAACCGCTGTGGTGGCAACATCTGTTGTGGCATGGTCAGGAGTGGGAGAGGATTGGGGTCCGGCATACATATTGCTTGAATGTCACCAGGTGGCAGTTGTGGGACTGTTGAGAGTGGTCCCCATGAGCTCGACATCCCTGAAGGTGGTTGAGATTCCCACAATGGTCTTGCTGCTAATGGCCCAGCCTCCTGTGATGGGACTGGGCCCTCGGCTTCCTCCACCACCACCTGATGGTGGTAGTGGTGCCTCTGGTAGAGCCACTGCCTCTGTCTCTGCGGGTGCGGTACGCCTCCTGGGTACTGAAATGAGAGGACAATAGTATTTGAGTATTGATTCTCTGAACAATTGTTTGCTGTGTGTTTCTATATCCCTGACATCATGGTCACTTGTAATTGGCTGTGGTGATTGATTCCCGCAGATAAACATTGAGCTGTATCATGATCATTGTGGATCACGGCTTATATTAATATATATATATATACATATATATATATATATATATATATATATATATATATATATATATATATATATAGAAAGAGAGAGAGAGAGAGCTGGTGCGGTGTGCCATCTGCAGTTCATTAGGACACATGCTCATCTGAAACTGCTTTGCAGTGTGTGAGACTGACCAATCTGTGACCAATGCTTAGCAATGGGTGTTAACATGCTTATGAGACATGGGCCAGGTTAGGCTAGTACATGACATGCACATGCAGTCCCTCAGAGTTTGTATCTGCATATGCTGCAGCGTGCACACCAATACATGTTCTCTCTTTTGGATGTAAAATCATTGTGGATGTACAGCTGTACCTCGTTTAACGCTGGGGATAGCTTCCAAGCAGTTGGAGTGTTTAGCGACACAGCTTTAAACGGTGCAGTGTAATATGGGAAAGATAGGGATAGGGGAACTCATTAGATAATCTATACAATTGCAATTGATATTTATACTGTTTTGTTTTATAGTAACTTTGAACAAATACAACACTAACACAAACTGCATTGGCAACTGCTATTCAGAATCCGTTTTAACTACAGGTTTTGGACAGACATTTCATTGATAACAATTAGGATGATAATATGATGATAATATAATATATTATAATATTTACATGGTTATTGATGCCCCATATATCTGTAGTCAAAATCAGAAATCTTACAGTGCTATTGTTTGTCAGTTATCTATGTGTGTGGGGTTCATGTATGTGCATATAAGTGTGTGATGGTGTATGTGATACTCACTTTGCAGGGTTTCCTGATAGCCAGTGTCCAACAATCCTGGAAGGCCCACTACTGCTGCTGTCCACCACCAGTCCCACGGGCTGCTCTGCCCTCCCCTGCCATCTTCTTCTTCACCTTCATCCAGCAGTCATCATATCAGTGTTTAACCGACCTAACACCACGGTTTGCAACCGCTAATGAAGCCACAGCTGCAGTCACCTCATTCCAGGCACATATCTTATCGCCAGGCCTCACATCCCTACCACCATGGATGATGCTACGGCGGGCTTGGACTTTCCTGAGGAGGGTTTCTGTCTCCTCTTGGCTAAAATTGGGGGCCCTCTGATTTGGCCCAACCTCTTGCCTTGCCAATTGTGCCTGGAGCTCCTGGCCTCTCTGTTCTCTCCCTGGGGCCTGCCCCTCATTGATACTACCTCCCCCCCCCCCCCCCCCGGATAAGGCCTCTGACCCTCTGCTCCTACAACTTGTGTGCCTACATCTGGGGGCACATCCCTCCCCCTCCTCCTGTACCTCCCCTCCCTGACCTGCTGCCTCCTCTCCCTCTCTCCATACCTATATCTCTCCTCCTCTCCTCACTCTCCTCCTCCTCCTGTGTTTCGCTCTCTAGAACTTTCTATCTCTCTCTCTAGCACTCTCTCTCTCTCTCTCTCTCTCTCTCTAGCACTCTCTCTCTCTAGAACTCTCTATTTCTCTCTCTGGCCCTCTCTATCTCTCTCTATAACACTCTATTTCTCTCTGGCACTCTCACTCGCTCTCTCTAACACTCTCTATTTCTCTCTCTGCCACTCTAACTCACTCTCTCTAACACTCTCTATTTCTCTCTCTGGCACTCTCACTCGCTCTCTATAACGCTCTCTATAACACTCTCTTATCTCTCTCTCTAACACTCTCTATCTCTCTTTAACACTCTCTATCTCTCTATCAGTCTCTGTCTATCCCTCACTATATATATATATATCTCCCTCAAAAACCCACCAACGCCTAGACCTGTGTGTTGACTTTCTCAGCTACAGCACAGTCAAAGAATTACGTTTTTTGCAGTCTTTTAAACTGGTTCCCGCAGGGTTGATTGGCGTTCTCAGCTTCCTATTGGTTAATTGGCCTGTGACGGGATCGCAACTTAAGTCCTTGATTGATTTTGGCATGCTTCATCGGATCAGATACCCGGAAGCGTTACAAGTGAAAACAGACTTTATGGGCTTGAGGCTTCGGCCTGTAACTCGCGCCCTGGCTCAATTGAATAGCATCATAATCGGAGACGAACGGAGCCCGCAACACACCAGCAGACATATGGCCTACAACGATTGAGTTGCAGGCTTGCAATTGAATCGGACCCTAAGACATTAAAACATTAGAAAAAATTCAAAGAAGAGCAACTAAAATGGTGCATAGTCTGAAAGACAAAACTTATAAGAAAATACTGTATAACCTGTATATATATATATATATATATATAACTTAGAGGACAGAAAGGAGAGGGATAATATGATACAAATCTTTAAATATATCAAAGGATTTAATAAAATTCAAGAGGGAAGTTGCTTTGAGGAAAACAGGAATCCAAGAACATGAGATCATAATTGTAAGTTGGATATAAGGTAGGTAGGATTTAAAACATTCAAGTTGAAGTGGTAGAGTCAAACACTGCTAAATAATTTCAGCATAACCACTTTGCTCTCCTGAGGCTAATATAGAATGATTCCATCTGAGAACCTCATCCTTGGAAATAAATCAACAGAAAAGAGGCTTATACAATCTCTCTCCATTAGAAAGAGCTGCCATAAATGGCTTAAAAGGAGACCATAACACCACCATCAAACCAGCAGATAAAGGTGGAGCGGTTGTTATTATGAATACTCAGGTCTACATACAAGAAGGAAACAAACATGTCCCACCATAATCCTACACAGAACACAATAACTGCCAGATTAAAACAAACACAATGCACAGACCCTGTACCTTTCTGTGGCTGGCTATCAACCTCATTGGACCACTAACCATGCTGAGTAGATCAGGGAAACAATACATCCTCATGCTGGTAGACTATTCTACTAGGTACCCTGAGACTGTAATTCTGAGCATAACTGAACAGAAACAAAAAGAGTCAGAGATTCTCATCTGAGAATGAACAACACCTACGTAAGTAGGCTTATTAAATAGGCATGGTTACCTGCCATTTTTTAACTCACTTGCGCTCTTCATATGGAGAAGTATTCCTTACTATATCAGTCTTATCTCACTCAAAAGAGTAACCCAGCCCTCGAAATACCAGGCAATTCTTCCCAATACAGGAGCAACAGCAAACCCTGGATGTAAGTTTCTGCCTCTGTGGGCCTCGCCAGTGAGGTGCATCTGCACTCCCTAAGGCACAGTGAGCAAGGAGTCCACATCTGGATGTCCCTTTCACCTGTAAGGTGAGGCAAATTAAACAAAAAGAGTCAGAGATGCTCACCTAAGAAGAACAACACTTAAGTAGGTTTGTTCTATATACTGTACCTACTCAGAGAGGAGCCTCTTTTAGCTAACTTGCGCCCTTCACAGGGAAAAATATCCTGTAGTACATCAGTCTGGTCTAACTCAAAAGAGTGATCCAGCACAGAAATACCAGGCAATTCTATCCTGAACAGGAGACACAGCAAATCCCAGACATACATTTCAGCCTCTTTGGGCCTTGTCAGTGGGGTGCAGCTGTAATCTCTATGGCACAGTGAGCAAGTAGTCCACAACTGGATGCCTGTATCAACCATAAGGTGAGGAAAACAAAACAAAAAGACTCAGAGGTGCTCATCTGAGAATTACCAACACCTAAGTAGAAGCCCTATGTAAATCAAGTGCTCTAACTTAGGGCACTTGTGTAAATCTGCTGCAGGATATTATTTTCCCCAAACTAGAACACTATGTAGATATTTTGCTCCCCTACATTAGGGCACCCAGCCTATATCCTTAAGCCCATGCCATTGTCAGTAAGAGTTTGCAGTGTGGGAGGTACCCAAACTAAGCTTTAAGGATAAGAAACGGCTCTAGGAGCCCATTGAAAATAGGAATGCCATGCCCTGGGGATTCCTTCTATTTAAGGAATTCTATAGAGACCCCCATGGAAAATAAAGTTAACCTCTGCAAGTTTTTTTTTACAGTTCTTAAATTAAGCCCCCATGGTGCAGGATCCCCCTTTAACCTACCATTAACCCCCCAATGGTCAGGGTGTCCCCATCACAACCCTAAACTGAACAGTTATATAGAAAGGTTTTGCCTGAGAACCACATCCTTGGTAATAAATCAACAGAAAAGAGGCTTATACAATCTCTCTCCATTACAAAGAGCTGCCATAAATGGCTTAAAAGGAGACCCTAACACCATCATCAAACCAGCAGATAAAGGTGGAGCGGTTGTCATTATCAATAACTCTGGTCTACATAGTCAGCACTACATTTTGACTTTTGGCTTTACCAAGCCCTATGTTGGCAGCTTTTTGTCCCTGGAGAGCTATGGTCATTAAGGCTTTTTATAGGTCCTAAATCAGTTTCACTAAGCATCAACATCATTGCCCACGCCCGTGCTGGTGCCCAAGGACACATAATTATTTCATCATTATGTGGCTTTCAACAAGCCCTCATTGTAGATTTCGGCCCATATAAACAAATCCTGGTCCTTGCCCATGTTTCATGTAAAGCTAAGCATCTCTTTGCTGATTTCCGCCCCCTGTCAGTGTACTTATCCATACCCAGGAACTCAACCATCCCTCTAAGCAGTCCAGACGTCTGTGGCACCAACCGCATGTCAGCAAAACCTCATTGTCAGAGAGGGAGCCAACCACAAAACAAAAACAACAAAAAAAAAAATATATATATATATATACGTATATATATTACATAGTTACATATTAATTACGGTTTAAAAAAGACTTTCAATCCATCAAGTTCAACCTTTTAAGATCTCCTCTGATCTGCAATATGCAGATTAGTTATTCATTAATTAGATGTTAATTAATTGTTTATTACTTTATTAATCAACTATTTATTTATTTATTCATTTATTTTTTAATTATTAACCCAGGGGATGGCAAACAGGAAAAAAAACAAGGGAAAACTAGCCAATCGTCTCAAAGGAAAAAAGAAATGTATTCCTTCCTGACCCCAGATACTAGTGATCGGATTTCTCCCTGGATCAATACTCTCTCTCTCAAATTATCCAGGATAACCCTGAATTGCCTTTTTAATTAGAAATAAATCCAGTCCCCTTTTAAAGTTATCTATAGAATTCGCTGTCACCACCTCCTCAGATAGAGAATTCCACAGGTTAAGCACCCTTACTGTGAAGAACCATTTTCTTTAAGGTAGAAACTTTTTACTTCTAACCTCAAAGGATGCCCATTTGTCCGTTAAAAACCTTTTGGCACAAAAAGCTCCCTTGACAAATCTTTATACTGACCCTGGATGGATTTATATAAGGTAATCATATCTCCTCTTAGTCACCTTTTTTCTAGAGAAAATAAGCTTAATTTATTTAGTCTTTCTTCATAACTCAGCCCCGCCATTCCCCTATTAGTTTTGTTGCCCCCCTCTGTACCCTTTCCAGCTCTAAAATGTCCTTTTTATAAAGTGGTGCCCAAAATTTTACTCCATATTCCAAATGAGGGCATACTAGAGATTTGTATAGTGGCAGAATTATATTTGCCTCCCTTGCTTCTATACCATTCTTAATACATGCTAAAATTTAATTTGCCTTTGCAGCTGCTGCTTGGCTTTGAGCACTGTTACCTAGGTGGTTGTCCACAAGTACTCCCAAATCCCTTTCAATATTTGATAACCCTATACTTGCTCCATTAAGATTATAAATTGCATGGCTATTTTTCCTTCCCAGATGCATGAGTTTACATTTATTCGTATTAATAGATGCCCATTCCTCAATTTTATGTAAATCCCTTTGGAGGGAAAGTACATCATTATCTGATTTAATTACCTTGCACAACTTTGTGTCATCAGCGAAAATGGAGACACTACTTTCCAGTCCCACTTCTAAGTCATTAATAAATATGTTAAAAAGGAGAGGACCTAATACTGAACCCTGAGGAACCCCACTTACCACATTAGTCCAATCAGAGTATGTTCCATTTACAACAACCCTTTGCTTCCTGTCTTTTAGCCAGTTCTCAATCCATGAGCAGATATTTACTGCAATTCCTGTATCCCTTAGTTTGCTCAATAGTCTCCCATGTGGAACTGTATCAAAAGCCTTTGCAAAATCCAAAAAGACTACATCCACTGAGTTGAATTGATCCAGGTTCCTACCAACCTCCTCATAGAAACTAATTAGATTTGTTTTACATGACTTATCCCTCATAAATCCATGTTGACTCCTGCTTATAATCCTGTTCAAATAGACATATTCTCGTATATTATCCCTTATTAACCCTTCTAAAAGCTTCCCCACTACATTTGCTTAGTATATATATATATATATATATATATATATATATATATATATAGTATATACTTTACACAGGAACACAAAGACTGATGCCTGTTTCTGTCACACAAAGACATATCTATCAATAGTACACATTCAAATACACACACAAGCACTCCATGCAGACACTGGTATATCTCAATTCTACACTAACACACTCAGGTAAATATTACTAGATCAACACAGGCTGTTAGTGGGTTTCTGGCTCTGTACCCTAGTTCATGGCTATGTTCTGAATTTTGGCTGGGAACATGACCCATAGTCCTAAATGGATTTCCAAGTTAAGTGGGCTGCTGACCAAATTGTGGTATGTTGTGAGCATCATTTGCATGTCACTACCCTGAATCCTTTGTGGCAGTGAAAGCACTGTTCAATTAGAGGTTCTGTGGAACAAACTGTCTTTTGGCCTGTGTAGAGGGTATTTCAATCACCTTTCTACCCATTGTAACATAGTTTCTGGTAAGAATGACAAAACTTTGTAAAGTCCTGTGTTCCTTTTCTTGAAAAAAATGAAAATGTGCAAAATGTTTATACATCAGAATTCACTGATTGCATATGAATTGCTATAATATGTATTGTATTGTTGATAATGGGATGGGTAAACCTAGGAGGATTCTGTGTAGATTAGAGTCAGCTTGAGTACTGTAACTCAGGGTCCCCTAGAGCCTTACAGGTCTGACTGGTAGGAAATCAAGTGGAAAAAATGTAGAAATGATGCAATATCAGGAGTTTGTGCCAAACCTGGATTCAGAGGGTTGCAAGGACTGTCCCTTACTGTTTAGTTGTCCCCGGCACTCTGCTCCTTAGATGTTGCACAGATCTCACAGGAATATTTTGCCGTTGCTATGTGTTGACAGCTCTCTGGAGGTAAATACATACGTATACAGAGAGAAGAAAGGAGGTTTGGTTGGAGAATACAAAGTTGCTCAAATTACTACATATTGAAAATAAATTAACAGGTAAAGTGGATTTTTAAGGTTTCCTTAACAACTCTTTAAAAATTGATGTTTTAAACATTATAGAATGGATTTTAAAAGTTAGATTTATTTCACAGCAAAAGCAGTTTTAGAAATTTTTAAAGGGAAACTGTAATGCCTTTTTTTCACCATGAAATCTGCAACAGCATTTAATAATAGGTTGATAAGTGAACTAAAGTTGAATGAAGGAAGACCTCAAAGTGATAAACAAATAAGAACTCAATTTTATGTTTGTGTGTCAGAATCATCAGAGCAACTGGATTTGGAGAAACCGCTTGGCTGGAACCCAAGATTCCACCATTTAATTTTGATTTTCAGATCTAAACTGTAGTTTCTACATTGCTGAAATAATACAGTGGATTTATGTAAGCATCTCAACCTCATTAGAGAAAAATAATTCTGGTGAATATCAAGAAGGGAGATTCCACAAAGAATTCCAATTCTTAGCAAATCTAGTTTACTACCTGCTGATCCTCAGTGAGAGAGGAGTATGAGGAGAGAGGTGAGAAAGCCTTGACGCTAAAAAAGTAACTGACCTTAGTTTCAGTTGTTGATAGATTAAGTAGTACCAAGAGAGAGAAAGATCCTTTTTTAGGGCACACCTGGGAAATCCAATTCTCAGAAAAAGAGAATGAACTAAGTGTTAAAACTTAACTTTTAATAGTAATAATAAAATCCACTTAAAATACATAAACGTAGGTAGCAGAGAGTAAATAATATGAAGTATACTGGGAAAATGCCACTGTTGTGGAAAATGCCACTATGAGGTAGACCATATAAAGTGCAATGTGCTAGTATAGTCACTGATAAAGTGGCTAGTAGATAAGAAATAAGGTGCTATAAAGTGCTACTAGTGATAAGGTGCCAGGTGCTATGACACAAATGATAAGGTGCCAAGTGCTATGACACAAATAATAAGGTGCCAAGTGCTATGACACAAATGAGAAATATATATAAGTGAAGCAAGTGTATCACTAGAATATGGTTGCCTATAAGGAACAGTATAAGTAAATGTTAGCAGCTTCTTGCTAAACAGAAACCAGTAAACCAAATGAAAAATATGGCAAGGGGTAAAGGATAGGAATGAAAGATTCCTGATGAAATTCCAGAAACGTGCGTCGGGTGCACGTAGGAACGCCGTCGCGAGTCTATGACGTCATTACCTTGCGTCTAGACCACGGCGTGACTAGCAGAGAGTCAGCGTTTTCAGTCTCAGGCCCATAGCATAAAGCCCCTTCACCACTACATCAGTTAGGCTATTTCAGCAATAGTTTAGTGGATTTGGAAGGCAGTAGCTACTGGTTATGGGAATATTCTGAAGGCAACGCTGCTATTTGGGCACTTGGGTATTTGAGATACACAGATATTGAGAACATTACCTACATGATATCAGTACTCTGGGGGCATTTATTTCTCAATATCTTTCATTCCTATCCTTTACCCCTTGCCATATTTTTCATTTGGTTTACTGGTTTCTGTTTAGCAAGAAGCTGCTAACATTTACTTATACTGTTCCTTATAGGCAACCATATTCTAGTGATACACTTGCTTCACTTATATATATTTCTCATTTGTGTCATAGCACTTGGCACCTTATTATTTGTGTCATAGCACTTGGCACCTTATCATTTGTGTCATAGCACCTGGCACCTTATCACTAGTAGCACTTTATAGCACCTTATTTCTTATCTACTAGCCACTTTATCAGTGACTATACTAGCACATTGCACTTTATATGGTCTACCTCATAGTGGCATTTTCCACAACAGTGGCATTTTCCCAGTATACTTCATATTATTTACTCTCTGCTACCTACGTTTATGTATTTTAAGTGGATTTTATTATTACTATTAAAAGTTAAGTTTTAACACTTAGTTCATTCTCTTTTTCTGAGAATTGGATTTCCCAGGTGTGCCCTAAAAAAGGATCTTTCTCTCTCTTGGTACTACTTATCCCTATTATCCTTAGGAGCACCCTGTTATCTTCCATTTGAATTTGGCACTTATCAACTATACCTGAGCCACCGTCCCTTTACTATTTAATTGTTAGCTTATGAACATAGTTCTATCTTGGTGTTAAGCCCGGTATATTATCCAGGATTCTTATATTGTTACAATGATGGGTTTCCTCTCACAAAATTGGAACCCAGAATCATGGGAAAAAGATGTCCAACTAGTATTCACTAGTGACATGAATAAGATAAGACCAAATGAATCCAACCTCAGAAATCAGTTTTCTGATCTCAATACATTATATAAAAAACAACATCAAATTAGATGGGAAATAGCAAGCTTAGAAAATTATCTAAGGAATAAACTAGTCCCTAGAGGACTCAGAATCAATCTCTTTCCAACTATTCAAAATCTATCTGAGGACTTTGTAAAAAAATGGGATCAAATATTAATAAAATGCTCTAATGAACTAATGAGCATGATCCTAGAGTGGGAACAACACCAACTAACAGAAATACAGAAAGTGTTAAAAACAAAAGTAGAAAAAATAAAAGAATTCTCTGAGAACCCAATATTTACAGAGTCAGAAATAAGATTACAGAAAGATATAGAAACCTTTCAAAAAACTTTAATGGAAAGAAAACAAAAGAAATTTCAAAGAGATCTCAATGATTTTCAAACAGGTAACATCTTTAGAAGACCTAAAAAATACAGAGAACCTAGACAAAGAAATGATGATTCATATACATCAGAATCAGAGTGGTCAGACATAGACACTAGACCCAAAGAAACATCAACAATGGAAACTAGGTCCAATATTAATTTTTTAGATGGAAAGCAAAGACTAGGAGGGGTAAGAAAGGCCCCAAGCATATTCAAACCACACAATAGAAGCAAAAAGAACTAAATTCTCTACAGGTGTTTAACCTTTCACATTTAGAACTTTCAGCCCATCATATATCTGTATTACAAAAAGGATTAAACTTCTCTCCCTCAGATGATTTTAACTTATTTGAGTGGATTAAAGATGTACATTTATTTGCCAGGAAGCTTGCTTTGAAAAAACATTTCTCAAGAAAAGGTACTAATACGTACCTAAATAGTGAGGACCAGAAAACTTTGAAAACATTAGAATGTCTATTAGCCGATAATGAAGGACTAGAGCTTAAAGGACCCTTTTCCCAACTCAAAAATAAGAGTAAATTTACTCCGCCACTGCATATTAGTCCTAATATTGAACTTTTTGTTAAAAACATGGAAAAGGATCTTGAACAATTAGCTCTATCTAAGACTAGATCTTCAAATCTTATTAAACAAGAAACACAAGCCCTACAAGAATTAAAAGGAAATAAAGACATCATCATAAAAAATGCTGATAAAGGGGGCAATGTTGTTATCTTAGATAAAAAAGATTATATTGAAGAATGTCTTAGACTGCTTAATGATATGAATTGCTACAGTAAATTAAGTTGTGACCCCACAGAAAGATTCATAGAAGTACTATCAGAGATACTACACAAAGGCCTAGTGAATAAAACCATCAGTAAACAAGAATTTGAATTCATGCTCAAAAAAAATCCTAAGGTAGCAACCTTTTACACCATACCTAAAATTCACAAAAATCCCCAGAAACCCCCTGGAAGACCGATAGTATCAGGGATTGGTAACTTAACGGAAAATTCCAGTAAATATTTGGATCAAATTCTAAGGGAATTTGTATTTAGCCTTTCATCTTATGTTAAAGACTCTAAAGAGGTATTAACTAAATTAGATGGCATACAATCTAAGGAACACACCATCTTGGTGTCACTAGATGTGGAAGCCCTTTATACTAGCATACACCATGATAAAGGTATAAATGCAGTAAGATACTTCCTTAACAAACAAGGCAAGCAATATGATATACACAACAAATTCCTTTTAACACTATTAGAATTTGTTCTAAATCACAATTATTTCATCTTTATGGATAAATTCTATAAACAAATTCGGGGAACAGCGATGGGCACAGCTTGTGCCCCTACCTACGCTAACCTGTTTTTGGGATGGTGGGAAGAGCAGATAGTCTTCTGTGAAGAAATGGAGAAATACACCTCACATGTAGATCTCTGGGTCCGCTTTATCGATGATATTTTAATACTTTGGAATGGCTCAACTTCCCAGTTAAAGGACTTTATTAAGACTCTGAATATTAATAATTTAGGTCTTTTTCTAACATCTGAATCCAGTTATGAGTCTATCACATTCTTAGACTTACTGATATATAAAACACAAGATGGCATTGTGGGCACCAAAACCTACAGGAAACCTACAGCTACTAACAGCTTACTCCACGCCAAAAGCAGTCACCCAAAAGCATTAATTGAAGGCATACCAATTGGCCAATATTTAAGAATAAAAAGAAATTGTTCCAATGACTTAGATTTTGAGAGGGAATCTCAAGAGTTACAATCCCGCTTTTTGGAAAGAGGCTATTCTAAAAACAGCTTAAAAAAGGCCTACCAAAGAGCCAAAAACACTAAGAGGGAAGATCTTCTAAAAGATAAAACAAGAGAATCAGAAAATACTATTAGGTGCATTGGCACGTTCAATAGTAAATGGCATGAGGTTAAAAAAATCTTTAATAAGCATTGGGGTATTTTATTGGATGATAAAGACCTTAAACCATTTCTACCCACCAATGCAGCCATTACTAGTAGAAGATCTAGAAATTTAAGAGATTACTTATCTAGAAGTCATTTGGACACAGACAAAAGCCAATCATGGTTACACAAAACAAAAGGCTGCTTTAAATGTCACTCATGCAAAGCATGCCAATATGTAAAACCAACTAAAAGCTTCTCTTCTGAAAAACATACTTATAAAATTAAGCATCTCATTACATGCAAAACAGAGGGTGTTATATATTTAATCTCATGTGTATGTGGAGCCAGATACGTAGGTAAAACCTGTAGGGAACTCAGAAGACGGATTCTTGAGCACATCTATAGTGTCAAGAAAGAATTTGACACCCCTATAGCCATGCATGTTAATAACAAACATAAAGGCGACACTAAAGTCCTCACATTTACTGCTATAGATCATGTTGAGAAAACCATAAGGAGAGGAGATATAGACACAGAGTTATTAAAGAAAGAAGCCAAGTGGATTTATCTACTAGGCACTAAAAAACCTAATGGCCTGAATGAAGGCTTCACCTTCACTCCCTATATCTGATCTATTTCTTTAGATCATGTCATTTCTGTACTTTCCAGTAGCATTCTCATAAAGAGGCCTTTTATTTAGGCCCATTATTAGGCAAGCTCACCATGATGAGACCACCATCTGTACTACAAATATAGCTCATTATTGAAGACTCAATTTTTATGTTGATAATAGAAAAGCCCCATATATTGATATTATTCAATATATGTTGTTACTAAGATATATAGAGACAACACACCATTTATGTTTATAATATATGCCTATAATGAATATTCAACTTATTTCTCAGTGTTGACATCATTAGATCTACCATTTATGGGCTCTCTATTAACTCAGTACTATTACAGGTGTAAAATATAGCACAGTCATATTCACCTATATTATATATATTTGAGATCAATAATTTACTTCCTTGATCAGTACCATCATGGCACTATTCAGCTTTATACATTCTTTGGAATTCATTTCCATCTTTTAAGAGATGATCTATTAGTTTTTAATGGTGCACAGTGATATTTGTTCACTGTTTGCTTTTAATCCCGTTTTTTTGCATTGCCATGACAACGTCTGCCTTTAAAAAGGCCCATAGGAGAGGCAGGCGTAACCCCTGATGAAATTCCAGAAACGTGCGTCGGGTGCACGTAGGAACGCCGTCGCGAGTCTATGACGTCATTACCTTGCGTCTAGACCACGGCGTGACTAGCAGAGAGTCAGCGTTTTCAGTCTCAGGCCCATAGCATAAAGCCCCTTCACCACTACATCAGTTAGGCTATTTCAGCAATAGTTTAGTGGATTTGGAAGGCAGTAGCTACTGGTTATGGGAATATTCTGAAGGCAACGCTGCTATTTGGGCACTTGGGTATTTGAGATACACAGATATTGAGAACATTACCTACATGATATCAGTACTCTGGGGGCATTTATTTCTCAATATCTTTCATTCCTATCCTTTACCCCTTGCCATATTTTTCATTTGGTTTACTGGTTTCTGTTTAGCAAGAAGCTGCTAACATTTACTTATACTGTTCCTTATAGGCAACCATATTCTAGTGATACACTTGCTTCACTTATATATATTTCTCATTTGTGTCATAGCACTTGGCACCTTATTATTTGTGTCATAGCACTTGGCACCTTATCATTTGTGTCATAGCACCTGGCACCTTATCACTAGTAGCACTTTATAGCACCTTATTTCTTATCTACTAGCCACTTTATCAGTGACTATACTAGCACATTGCACTTTATATGGTCTACCTCATAGTGGCATTTTCCACAACAGTGGCATTTTCCCAGTATACTTCATATTATTTACTCTCTGCTACCTACGTTTATGTATTTTAAGTGGATTTTATTATTACTATTAAAAGTTAAGTTTTAACACTTAGTTCATTCTCTTTTTCTGAGAATTGGATTTCCCAGGTGTGCCCTAAAAAAGGATCTTTCTCTCTCTTGGTACTACTTATCCCTATTATCCTTAGGAGCACCCTGTTATCTTCCATTTGAATTTGGCACTTATCAACTATACCTGAGCCACCGTCCCTTTACTATTTAATTGTTGATAGATTAATGAAGATCATGCCTGAAACAGTTTATTTTTAGATTATTGTATAGTAAAATAAAAAGCTGATGGAATATATGTTCTGCACTCTGCACTGTAGATTTCAGCAGTGGCCTGCATTCATTTAAGAAGTTATCCGCCAACAATCACTGTGGGTCAGCCAAAGTTGCAAAACAGGCCTAAGAATTTAATTGGGGTGTGGTGTCAGTATTTTCCAGTTATCTAACAAAACATCCAGTGCATTCTTTGTTGCCACCTTACCGACCCATTTATCTGCTGACAGCCAGAAATAATACCCCTTTGATCCAGCTCTCAGGAAGTGATATAACTAACACAAAATGGTTTCTTGTAAATTTGGCTGTGAGTGTTTTTTTCTCTAAACTTCTAGACTTATTCTATAATGTCTAACCCACAACTTAAGTGTCTCAATTTCCATACTTAAACTATGCCTTCATAAATAAGATTTTAGGGGCCTGCAATATTAAACAAAGCCCGCAATTTACTTCTTAGATACAGCCAATAGAAAATGAGACCATCATCATTATATCAGTAGATAAAAGAATATAAACGTAACATGCAATTGGAGATTAAGCATTAATGAAAGCCAATAAGTAATGTTTGCCCATTGGGCTATCACTCTAGACAATGCATTAGAGCATCTGGTTTAGTCCATGTGGGTTTCATGATATGTATTAACCCCTTAAGTATCGGGATCAAAATTACACATAAATAACAGTTGAAAATAATATTTTTTAATTGCATATTGCAATTAATTTCAATGTCTTCCCATGCTTTCCCATGCTTTTAAAGTACAGTAGTGTTTAAATGCTGCTACAGTAATCCGAACTGGCGTAAAAATCCTTTGCAAGTCCTATTTATTACTCATAATATTTGTTTCAGAAATGTCATACTTTTTCTAGTTGCAAGTCTGACTTTGTGAGCTAGATCTAAAGTTCTAATAGAATATGGATTTGCTGCAACTTTAAGCATGGTGCCCTCGTAATGTGAGAGATGTCCAAAAAGCAATGGAGAGGCTAGCCTTAAGTTGTGTCTTTGGATTGTCAGTAGTGATTGTGGGCCGGTAACTCACAATCAGGATGCAAGTAGCTAATAGAATATGTGGCAACTTTACTGATAACTTTAAGCATGTGTAACATTACGATCTGGCCAATAGAATAGGGCCCGAAATCATTAAAATTCTGGTTTTCAGAAAAATTTGTTTTATGTCCATGGCTGAGTAAGCTGCTAATATTGTTAGTTTTTTCTTGAACTCCAGTGATGCTTTACATATTTAAATAATGTTGTGGGTTTTTTTGTGGGAATTCTGTGTTCATTCAACAATAAACTGGGTATGTCATCAGGTAAATCTTCACCATTCACTTTACATTGCTCCGGACATCACAGCAGAAATTATAATTAATCTGGATGTTAAGGTATTCTGTGCTAAACCAGGGCAATTGGAGAAAAGTATTCAATAGTTCTTATGGGATTTATTACAAAAATGGGTTCTAGAGAAGAGATAAGTGGTGTTTAGTAAGAATCTAGTGGGTAAAACTGCCACAAAATCAAGCTTTTGCAGTGGCATCCCAGCCTCCCGACCTAACCCCTACTGGCACAGTCTGTAAAAGAGGACCAATTACCATGAAGGATATTCAGAGATTTTATATGGAGTAATGATCTTAGATCCCTCTATATGTGTGCCCCCTCCTCATCCACCATCATAAGGCACAACTCAGTGCTATGTGAGAGTACACAAAGTGCTGAATGTATGGGTTTCAATACATTTGTGACAAATGTGTTTCTGAGAAAAATGTATATTTTTTTGTATTTTTTTTTCTCTTTGAATGATTTTTCCTCATCTCTTTAATATTTTCAGTGTAGGAGCAAGCTGATGCATAAAAAAATCCAAAGCATTTTTTCCTCATTGTTACCATGGCTGCCAATAATTCTGTAGGGCGCTAAATATAGTGTTTTCTCTCAAAAGGGGATTTGACATACGCAGAGATGGAAAAGGAGTTATATAATCCTAGTATTCTGTCCAAAAGAAGTGACTTTTTAAAAAGTGTCTAAGGAAGGTGAGCATAAGAAGTGAGGAGCTCTTCCAGGTAGCTGAGATGTTAATTATGCAGACCTTTGTAGGTCAGCAGACCAAGCTTAAAATTAATACAATATTTCACTTGGAGAGATTGTTTAATTTTTTAGAGCTCATACTGTTCAAGCTGTGCTAAAACCAATGGAATTCTTAGGCCTGTTTTGCGGCTTTGGCTGGCCTGTAGTGATTGTGGGCAGGTAACTCGTATTGGATTGCGAGTAGCTAATAGAATATGTGTCAATTTTAAGAGTGGTTTTAAGTGTGTAAAAATTTACAAATCGGGCAATAGAATAGGGCCCATACTCATAGCGACCAATAAAAAAAAGTCAGGGACAGATAATAAAACGGTGAGTCTCCAGACCCAACATTGACTGTGTTGTAGACCTCCCTAAGTAAACACACATGTCTTGGAGACAGAGGGTTTTTGAGATAGAATGAGAGAGATTTGAAAGGATTCGGAGTAAACTGTTACAACATTTTACTTATTTGTATTAACAGGATATAAGGGATTGCTGATATATCCAGGTGTCTACCACCTATATTGAAGTCATAGATTAACGACAGAATGTTAAAAGAAAAAATAATAAATGTTTTAATAGTTTTAGGGATCACAACGCCGATTAAAATTAAATAGTTTAAAAAAAATCCAGGATTGGACACACAGTTTAAAAGAAACACAATCTTTGGAATAGGATTACCTCCTTATAAGTGTGAATACATCCTTTTTACATAACACACATTAGTTGGGTGAATCTATTCCACCATGCAGTATTGTGAGAATAATTCTTCAGTTAATAATATACTTTTGGAACCTTCAATGTCCTATATCAATCTCCTTAATGGATTACTCTATAATGAAACCAACAAAAGGGCTCATAAAGGGATAAGGAGCTAGTATAGTAATATCCAACTCTAATGGTAAACTCTATTATGCCTATTAATGGAATGAATGCTCCTTCCCTTAGGATTATCCTTCTTGAGATCAGTATAGTGGAGTGGGAGCAATCAGCCCCAAAAGGCAGGCAAAGATGAATATTCGTATCATAAGAGTTATACTCTTATCATAAATTTCTAAAGTGAATATCCTGCATAGGCTGAATACAAGTCGATCTCCCCCACTCATTCAGTCCTTTCATTAATATTGGGTGAGGACAGGTTAGGGTTCACAGTCTTTCAAACACTGCATAGTAAACAGACAGCTACGCGCTCCAACGTGGGATTTGTAATACATTTGTATTGCCAAAAAATACTTTACACTTAAAGGGCCACTTAGATTAGCACAATTTGAGGCACACCACTGTAAAAAATCTCCTCAAATCATGTTGAAATACTTTTTGCATTTTTCAAATTCAGTTAATAAATTAAATCAGTTTTTACATGAGTCAATGGCAAGCCCCCGGACAGAACCGCAGCAACAGCTCCTTGCAGTCAGTGAGCTTAAGCAAAAAAAGAGTTTACCCTTCATAAATTCATCAGAGAATGGAATGCTTGAATCACCTAAAAAGGACATTTGTGGATTAACTGCTTGTTGCATTCCTGAGTTCAGGGAAAACTATTATAAATCTTGGTCTTCCTTGTGCCTTCACCACATGGTTCGGCATATGTTATTAATCATGGAACAGTCAGTAGGCAGGACACAATGTGTTAGTAAACAGATCTAATACTTTTGATTTTTTAGGTGTTATTAATGTAATTAAAAAAATAGATAATTTTAGCATACAATCTTATGCTCTTTCACACCATGAAGAGTGCCTACAGTTAGGTACATGCCCCTTTAAATGTATCAAATACAATGCGTTATCACTGATAACACATAACTTACACACACATAGATTTATACCTACACAGATATATATAGCTAGGCCACAGCACCCATACACCCCATACAATATATAAAAAAACATAATACATACATTTTTATTTTTCATCAAATACATATAAAAATACATCTTTTTTTATTTATCATTATGTTATTTTTGGGATTATTATTGATAGTGGGAGGAGTGAGGAGGGAAGAGGAGGGGAGGAGGAGAGGAGGAGATCCACAATCCTACAAGCGGGTAGAGACGTTAGGCCTTGTCCTAGGGCCAAGGCTTGGAGTGAGGTGGCAGCTGGGGTCAGTGCCCTAGGATTCGCTAACAGGGATGTAAGGTCTGTCCAACATTGCTATGGAGACAGTCGGACCAAGGTGAAGACGATGACTGAAAAGAAGACAAGAGAAGTGACAGCTACAAGTGGGGGCCATCCAGAGACAGTTCAGTTCAATGAGGGGGAGACGTTGTTGATTGACTTGATTGCCCTAGCAACCATCATGGAAGCTCCAGGCCAGGTGGCCACACAGGATCTAGCCAGCATGCCAGGTAAATCTCATTTACAACATCATTCCCTCACATCCACACATGTGCACCACACACACATTGATAACACACATCCCATGTAAATGCGACCCACCAATGAAATTATGTCTTGATGTCAGATATATTGGAACACACAGCTATAAAATAATCATACCATTTTATTCACAAATATACTATTGTTCTCTCATTTCAACTGCCAGAAGATCTGGGCCATCCATGGAGCACTGGGGATCAGCAGAATGTTCAGAATGGTGCCCCTGCCCCAAGGATCTGTGTCAAGAGGAGGAGGAGGAGGAGCCAAGAAGAGCATCAGAGGGCCAGGGATATAAGTAGGATGTACACTTCATGTGGCAAGTGGGAGAACTTGCTGGGCTGTCTGCCACAACCATTACATTTGACCCCGCTGTGCCCCTCCCACCCAAAGGAAGACTCAAGCCCTCCTTCTGGACAGACAGCCAGTCCTTGCCACCACCACCTCCTCCTCCCACCACCAGCACATCCTGGTCCAGACCACCACCACACCCATAGATACCATCTGCTTCTCAGCACCGCCCCACTTGGCCACTACCACTGCCTCCCTCAACAGCAATGCCTGGCCCAGCAAGAGTTGGACCTCCATCCCCTTATTCACCATTGGAGTCTGCTGTGGAAGAGATGCCGGTCCTTATGCGTGCGCAAAAGGACCTTATGCAGAGCCTTGTGACCTGCGTCTCCTTCCACTAGGCCTCATATGGAGGTGAGGAGGCAAAACCTACAGATGAAGAGCTATATGGCCAGGCTGCTCCAGGCAGTGCAGAAACAGAGCATGCTCACCCAATGGAACATGACATTACACAGTGTTCTCTAGTCGGCAGCACCACCTCATCCACATCAGAGGCATCCCCTGCACATCTGCAGGCTTGGCCTCTCCTCACCTCCCTCCATGCTGGATACACCAGGGTCTGTGCTACTGTCTCATGGGGTGATGCCTTCCCCTGCAATACCCCCTTGACAGGGGATAAGTCATGGTGGCACAGAGGTGGGGGCAGAAGATAGGGTCTACATCTCTAATTTGATTTTCTTAAAAACACTCCTCACCGAAAATCTATTGATCAAAATGTTAAATTAATCATGCCTGTCTACAGAATAGATGGTGATATTTTGTAACTATGTTCATACCCCTCTTCTCTGTCGATACGAATGTTATGGTTCACATTTCACCAACTGATGTTCACTGAGGAATGCTGCTGAGAAGAGATGGTGTAGTCTTTATTTGTGTATAAGATTTCCATTACAGTTTAACTTTTTTTTCATATTTTGATTTTAGACATATTTCAACTCCATGAAGGCATTTTCTTCATCTGCAAGCAGTGCTACCAAATAATGTAGCAGTAGTTAACATATAGCTATTCTATCAATTACATCCCTCCAGCAGAATGATCTCACACGCCATAAATAAACACATATATCATGCTTTAAAACCTGTGATTAGGTTTATTGTCTACCAATGCACAAATGGCGGTGGATTTGTATAGTCCTACAATAGCATATTAATCAAACCTAGTATTAATACATGCGTTAGGCATGTCATTCTCTTATTAATAGAGAGCAGGTTTTGTCTGATGTAATTAACATACATTATGGTTGATGACCTTTGTCTTCTATCTATATTAATGGGTTTAGACATCATGATATCATAAAAATCTGTTATAATCTGATAACACCTTAATAACAATTGAATGTGAAAGCAATGTGGATAAACAATATCATATAGAGATGGTGATAGTGCTCATGGCCCACTGAATGTGATCACAGCTAAGCATTCCTTGTGAGATGACACATCATTACTAATGGTCATGCCAAGTTTCTCATCGCAGATACATCATGGTCAGCACTGATTGTAGATGAAGATCTGGTTTACTGGTTTATTGTTACAGTATAGGTCTACAGTATAAAGCACTGTACTGTACATACAGATATTGCTAGATTTTTCTTTGTCTTTTTTTTAAGACATGACTATTTGTATGTGTCTAATTGAATTAAATTACATAATCCAGGTGTTAGTAGTTATTTTTATTATATGAAGTGATGAATGATTTTTATTCATTTGATTATCATAACTGTGGTGTAATGACCACATGTGACTCATTATTATACAATATTATCTCTAACCCAGGATGAAATATTTAGCCTTATTTTATATAAAAACATTGGGCCCTATTCGATTAGAAGCCTGCAAATGATCATAACCCGTAAATCTGCCTATGGCTGTTTTTTTTCTCTAAATGTTTAGATGTATTCTATTGCGGCAAGCCTACAATTTACATCCTTAAGCCTAAATTTATAAATCATGCCCACGCTCGCAAGCTTTTAGAGGGGGTGATTATATGACACCCGCATTGTGAATCTAATCCCACAATTTAAGTGTGTGCCTCAGCCCTAGTAGCCAGTGGATTGAAAGGAAGAGATAATAAAGCTGTGAGCTACATGCCCTTGAGTTTACTGTGTTGTAGATTTTTACAAATTAGCATGCAGGTTGCGGAGCTGAAAGTTTTGGAGAGCAGGTTATTGTGTTTTTATATTTATATTTCTAAAATAATTATTTCACAATTAATCCATCGAAACACAAATTAACTGATAACACATAATATACATACACATAGATTAATAATACACAAAGGAACACATATAGATAGGTCACTACATCCACACACATATAACACACATTGTTTTACATCGGAAATATATACAAAATACATTTATTTTTATTTATCCTGATATTACTTTTGGCATTGTTATGGAAGGTGGAGAGAGGAGGGGGAAGTGGGGAGGTGAAGAGGATGAGAGGAGAGAAGGAGAGAGAGGTGGCCTGGGGAGTGGAGGTGAGGATGGAGAGAGAGAGAGGGAGTGGAGGTGAAGATGGAGGGAGTGGAGGTGAGCATAGGAGAGTGAGGAAGAGAGGGAGTGGAGGTGAGGGATTCGCCCATAGTCATAGCACAGGGCTACAGGGGAATGGTATGATCACAGGGGGGTAGTGGGGAGTAGGGACATGTCTCAGGGTCAGAGGAGGGATTACAGGATCCCTGTACACAGTCAAGAAGGCAAGAGGCTGGGGGCAAGCACAGGGCCCCTAGCTACAGGCACAGGGAGATGGTGGTCCTCCTCATTAATCGCAGCACTATCTTTGGGGGGGGGTAAGCTAGTCATGGACCCATGGCCCAGCCATGGAAGGAGGTAGCAGCCGCAGTTACAGCAGTCGGCTTGGCAGAAAGACATGTGAGGTCGGTTAAGCATTGTTCCGATGACTACCAGGCCAAGGTGAGGAGGATGATGGCAGAGGAGGAGAGCAGCGAGAGCTCAAAGTGGTGGCCCCCAAGTGACTGTCAAGTACAACAAGTGGTAGAGGGTGATCAAGGAGCCAGGTGCCCGTCACTGGAGCTCCAGGCCTGGTGGCCCAACAGGATCCAGCCTCCTTGTCAGTTGAATATCAGATACACCAACATGCCACCACATGTACATCACACACACATAGAAAACACAAAACACATGTAAATGCTGACCACCAATGACATCTCCCTGTATTTACAAAGGGAGAGATGGATCATTCATGCATCATTAAAACTGACAAATCACTTTCATTAGTGGGCACAACATGTTTAATCATCCATGTAAGAATCCATGTATGTGTGTGCCCACTGCAGTGTATGCAGATACAAACTCTGTAGGGATGGATGTGCAGTGTGTGTACTAGCCTATAAGGGAACAAATTAACAACTATTGCTGAGATATGGTCACTAATTTGTTAGTATGACACATTCCCTAGCAAGTTATAAATAGTATGTGTATGCATATACGGACTCCAGCAGAAATCAAGATATCGTTATGAGCCAATAAAAAACAAGCTCATAATCCAATGAATTGATCACATCTAGCAAATGATAGCTCCACATAGTAGAAATAAAGTTAACCATCCAGGTTCAAGACAACAAGATGTAAGATAGGTTCATGAAACATAATTAACACATATACCATTCTTCTCTCATATTCCACTGACAGGAGGTCTGGGTCCGCTAGTGAGCAAGAAGAGGTGGGGTCAGCTTCATCTGAGCAGGATGTCCAGAAACATGCCCCACACAACAGGAACCATTGCAGGAGGAGGAGGCAAGCAGAGAATCAGAGGGCCTGGGATATGAGGAGGAGGACTCACGCTTTATGTGGTCAGTGGAGACTCCTGCTGATGATGGGAATACAATTGTAAGGCTGGGAATAGTGGACCTTCGGCGCTCATCGCGAGCCCTGCTCTGAGCCCCGCTCTGAGCACCCTCCATCTACTGTACGGGCCTCGCCATAAGTGGCTTTGCCGCTCATTGCAGGCCTTGGCAACCCACAACTTTCATGCTTCGCAATGATCACCTTCGGTGCTCAACGCAAGCCCCGCGATGAGCGCCTTTGGAGCACATTGGGTGTCTCGCAATGAGCACCTTTGCATTGCTTGCTTTGTGGTGAGGCCTTGCCACATATTGCCGGTCTTGGCAACCCACAACTTTCGTGCTGTCCAATGATCACCTTCGGTGCTCATGGCGAGCACCGCAATTAGCGCCTTTGGCGCACGTCGCGTGGCTCGCCATGAGCGCCTTTGCAATAAGTATTACTGACTTGGGTTAAGTGTTACTGACTTGGGTTAAGTGTTACTGCTTCAAGCTCTTTTTTACTGCCTTTGGACTCATTTTCATCCTGTTACGTTTTTTCGGCAGCCATTGTTTTTCTTGCTTAGACGATTTTCACTCACAGGCTCCCTGGCTGCCCCCCTGTGCTGTGTGTGAGTGTGTAAGTTAATTTGAGGCATATTTGGAGTTTTTTTGGTGTTTTTTTTTCAGTTCAGTGGTACGGATGTTAAATTCGTAATTTAGTACAGCCCTGTAACTGCGGGCCTTGGTTTGCAAGACTTGCAGTTGCATCTACGGGCTTTGACATTGCGTGCCCAACACCGCAAATGTGACCAATGTCCTTGGTCCACAACTATATATGTGATTATCCCTATTTACTGTCCAATACATTGTTATGTGAACATTCCAGCCCATTACAGTGACACAGGTGTGGTTTCTAATTGATCACATCTATTAATATTTCCAAATTGCATTCAAGCACTATTTTATGTGTTAGTATGATGATTGTTAATAAGATGCTTGAACAGGAAAAGTATATATTGTAGCACTGTTCAGTATCACCATTCCCCTGAAGGGTTGTTAACCAAATGACAGTACAAGAACACTTGCTATAATTTCACATAAATATTATTGTTATACATCTTGCCACATCGGAATTTACAGGATGGATGTACCCATTACTGGCCTTGATGGAGATTTGTTTGCTATTGCTCAATGTGCCTCTCCACAGCCTCATTGTGTGTTGGCTTTTCTAAACAGCTTTAACATATTAGTGCAATCCCACTCATCATGATTTGTCCCGGAATACCTAAGTTCCTCTAACAGTGTGCTCCTTTCATGTTCCCTGGGACAACGCAGCGCCTGGCCTGTGCTATGTAGTGATATACCCATGTAGCCAACTTTAATGTCACCCACTCCTCTCTTTAAGACCTGAGGCTGCCAATGTTAGCATTTCTCCCACCCCATTTTCTAAGAGCAAAAGTTCTGGTGTAGATGACATACCACCCAATGGATATGGGTAGATGATCTGTGTCAGTATTGTGCTGTGGTGATGATCAGTAGTGTTGCTGAGAATTATATGAGGTGTGTCTATCCCTTTAATAGTCATTGCATTAGAGCACCTGCTATGGTACCTGTGTGTTTCCAGATTGGTATTAATCTGTTCCATAGTGTGGTGTATGTTCCCCTGGTACTTAATATATGTCATGTGGAGGTGTAATATTATTACTAGAAGAAGGATTTGTTTACACTTATAGAATAAAAACAATGAATTTATAATTGAAAGCAGAATTAACTGTTTGCATACCTCATGGCCTGTAATGGACCGAGTATTGTTTCAGGGCTATTGTTTCAAATTCATAAGTATTAAAAAATGCTGAATGATATATATATATATATATATATATATATATATATATATATATATATATATATTGTGATCGTTTGCTCCTCGGAAGTGATGACAAGCAAGTGGAGTGTGAGTTCTTGTCAGAAGTGAAGGAGTTAACACTTCTGAAGAACTCCTAATTGGAGCAACTCCCCTTTAAAAGACTGGAAAGCAGACATGGAAAGGAGGAGGAGGGGCTGACTAGGCCCTAGGCAGCTGTGCTGCTGAGATGAACAAGCACAGAGTGGAAGGTGATCTGGTGTGGATATACAGTGAAGTTGTGAACTACCCTGTAAAGGATCGCCAAGTGACTGTTACTGGGAGTTCGGGGACTACAGCAAGTCGTGTCAGCTGGAAGATTGACTTCAGACTCAGGAGGTGAAGTCACAAGGAAGCCACGTAAGTGAAGGGGTTTAGTGAGGAATCCCAGGCAGAGTTTGCCTTAAAGGCCTCGGCACGGTTGTTGCTGAAGTATTATGCCCCAGGGAAGAAGTGAAGATAAAGAGAAGTTAATACAAGTGAGTTTGTGTTTGCAAGGGTCCCTGGGGTGAAGCATACGGGAGAGACGGGCGGGCCCTATGCTTCACCCGCAACCGTGTCCCAGAGAGGAGCGCTGTGTCCGAAAGAGGAGCGCTGTGTCCGAGAGAGGAGCGCTGTGTCCGAGAGAGGAGCGCTGTGTCCGAGAGAGGAGCGCTGTGTCCTAGAGAGGAGCGCTGTGTCCCAGAGAGGAGCGCTGTGTCCCAGAGAGGAGCGCTGTGTCCCTGAGAGGAGAGCTGTGTCCCACAGATCGAGGAGCTAGAGAGGAGAGCTGTGTCCCACAGAGCGGAGCTGTGACCCAGAGTGGAGCGGGGTCCCAGAGGTTGCTGAAGAGGGCGACCTAATCTCGCTGGGACCCTCACCTGTAAAGAGACTGTTTATTTCCTGGCCACAAGGTGGCACTACCCCAGTAAAGAGACTGTTTACTTCCTGACCACAAGGTGGCACTACTCCCAAGTTTAAAGGACTGTATATACCTGGCCACAAGGTGGCATTCTCCCACCTCACGGAGACATAATTGTTTGTTTTCCGTTAATTGAAGCAGAGCTACTGCTACAGCCGTTATTTTCTTTTCTGTAAATAAACCAATTTGCTGCACTTCCAAGCCGTATCAGCCCTCATTTCAAGAAACCACCGCTATACGCGGCCATCCTGATCACACTGGTGTCATTTGTGGGATTGAAAAATGTCTGTGTTGAAGAAGACAGCCCACCGTACAGCATAAATATGGAAGAGGCCTTTAAAGCTTTTATAGAAGCCCAGCGGGGGTTGAACAAACAGCAAGCCGAGTTGAACAGAGTGCTGGCTGCTAAGCTTGGTCAGAGCCAGTCAGAAAAGAGAGAAATGATTGCAGAGCATAGCATCCAAGCCGCAAAAGAGGAAGATAAAGGTTTTGGAGAGGTTACTGCAAGATTTAGAGAGGCCACAGAGAAATGGCAGAGACAAATGGAAGTCGACAGGGTACAGATGAGAGAGTCTTTAGAAGCACAGAAAGTGCAGCTGCAGCGATTGAGATCTACAGAGAACAATGTGTGTCCAAAATCAAGCAGGGTTATGAACCCTAATTGCTTTCTAAAGAAAATGACAGCTCAAGATGATGTAGAAACCTACCTCCTGAATTTTGAGAAGATTGCTACCAGGGAAGGTTGGCCTAAACAGCATTGGGCCACAGTCCTGGGTCCCTATCTGTGTGGAGAAGCACAGGAAGCGTATGGGTTTTTGCCTGAAGAAATGGCAACCGATTATTGCACCCTGAAAGAGGAGATACTTGATCGTATAGGAGTAAAGAAAGTACAGAGAGCGCACCCCTGGAATTTTTTTGCCAGACAAGCGTATCGCTACCCAAGAGACATACTTGTCGGGCCAAGTATAAGATACAGTTTCCCTGTTAAGGGAAGGCCAACCAAACCTCACCTAGTAGTAAACAAGGAGAAACCGAGAGTGGAAAAAGCCACCAGTTGCAGTGCCATGAGTGAGACGGCAGAAGCCGCGAGTGAGGCCGCAGAAGGCACCCCAGAGTCCGCAGAGGGCGCCGCAGAAGGCTCCCCAGAGCCCGCAGAGTCGGAGAGAGTGCCCGCAGAGTCGGAGAGAGTGCCCGCAGAGTCGGAGAGAGTGCCCGCAGAGTCGGAGAGAGTGCCCGCAGAGTCGGAGAGAGTGCCCGCAGAGTCGGAGAGAGAGCCCGCAGAGTCGGCCGATCCAGCCAAAGAGGTCGCTGAGAGCCCCAAAGAGGTCGCTGAGAGCCCCAAAGAGGTCACTGAGAGCCCCAAAAAGCCTGCTGGTGCAGATAGAATGGCCTTAGAGGAGGAGAAACAGCGTTTTGTAAGGCTCCAAAGACAAGCCCACGGTAAAATGAGGCCCGAGTATATCCCTGAATGGCGGAGGAAGCCGACATTCGAGGACTACCCAGTGTCCTACAGGAATGAGAAATTGATGCCTATTTGGGAGCGGAGGATATGTCCCCCAAAGACTAAGCTGAACGAATCAGTGGTGTGGGAGCGGCCACACAGTGATAAAGAGGAGAACATCTCTCAATTTCGACAGAAGCCCCGACGAATACCACTGTTGACCTTAGACAGTGGGGAAAGTAACAAAGAGGCGTCTAATGGAGACCAGCTAGAAAGTGTTGCTAGGCCAGTGTCCGATGTGAACACCTTAGAAAAGACTGTTCCTGTATCAAAACTGGAGCACACGCCACTTAAGGAAGCTGGACAAGCTACACCTGTGCCAGAGGAAAGCGACAAGGCAAAGAGGGTGGAAGAACAACAGAAGCCTGTTGATCACATCCTTCAAGCAGTGTCAGAAAGTACAAAGCTGTCTGTAGAAGCAGAAACTGTACATCATGTAGTAGACATTATGGAAACGAATACTGTGGGCTTTGAAATTATTGGCACAATTGAAAATGTGCCACCACTTGACGAAAAACTCCCTGAAATCATCCCTGCTGATGGTAAAGAAGAAGAATTTGCATATCTGATGGAGGAGGCAGCAAAGGAACTGCCTGCAGAAAGCATTCATGCTTTCTTCAAGCATCGGCCAAGGCCACCTTGCGCAGGGTATGACTTGCAGCTTATTAAATCCACAAAGTATCAGCCATGCAGTTTGGAACGCAAGTTGGTCATGAGGGATAAAAAAGAAGTCAAAACAAGAGACTCTGCTCCAGCAGAAAAATCTAAAGGGAATGCAAATAATTCCACCCAAGCATCACAGGCTTGTACGGGCGAGGTATTAGAAGGAACTAAAGTTGGAGGAAGTGAGCCTGCCAAGAGTTCTGATGAGCCACCCAGGGCTTGGCACACAGTGGATTCGGAGGACCAGGTGGATAAGCCAGAGTCCATTCCGAGGCCTGTAAGCGAAGATGTAGATCCTACTTGTGAATTCCAGCAGGAAATTCCTGTGCCCCTACTGGATTCTCAGACTGTTGAGGAGACCTCTAAATATCCGGTACCAAAACAACATAAAGCAAAGCTTTCCAAGCTGGAAAAGCCCTGTTGGTGCCCCGATGATGGCTCATTTGTTAAGTTGGATGAACATAAGCAAAATAAAGAACTAGAAGTTTGGAAAGAGCGTTTTCTGAAGCACTCCCTGCATAAAGCCAAGCCTGTGTTTGAGAGGAAAGTTAACATAAATATCGTCCGCAAAGGGACAACGGCAGATGGAAAGGAGGAGCTAAAGGCAGATGTGGTATCTGTCATTGTGTCTGCTGAAACAACTGATGAGATAATTCAGAGAAAGCCAGTTGAAAAGCTCCCAATTCTTAAAGCAAAGCTGCAGGAAGCAATGAAACGGCATCATACTGAAGAGCGGCAGAAGCGCCAGGCTTTGTTTAAGTTGAACAAGGAAGGTGGCCGTGAAGTTGAGGATGACGAGGGAAACATTGAGACTGTAGTAGATCTCCTGGGAGTTGAAGTTAATGAAGAGATTGGAAATGAGTACGGGCTCGAAGAGAGTGCAACGGATATTGTTATATCTGTACCCAGACATGTGACTGCAGAGTCCATCGCAAGGCTGTTCGAGGACAGCGCTACAAAGTTGAGAGATTCACTCCTTCCTGATGAAGGCGACACACATGAAGGAGGCCAACAGACCAGTAAGGAATTGAGAAGATGGATTTACAGGCGGCCACGTTCGCAGCCTGTTACCTCAATGCGGACGGCACAGAACGAGGAGTTCTTGAGTGGTGAGCGACCCTACCGGATGTCCAACCTCTCGGCATGTCGCCCAACACCATGTTGTTGAGCTGAGGGGGGGGGGTGTGATCGTTTGCTCCTCGGAAGTGATGACAAGCAAGTGGAGTGTGAGTTCTTGTCAGAAGTGAAGGAGTTAACACTTCTGAAGAACTCCTAATTGGAGCAACTCCCCTTTAAAAGACTGGAAAGCAGACATGGAAAGGAGGAGGAGGGGCTGACTAGGCCCTAGGCAGCTGTGCTGCTGAGAGGAACAAGCACAGAGTGGAAGGTGATCTGGTTTGGATATACAGTGAAGTTGTGAACTACCCTGTAAAGGATCGCCAAGTGACTGTTACTGGGAGATCGGGGACTACAGCAAGTCGTGTGAGCTGGAAGATTGACTTCAGACTCAGGAGGTGAAGTCACAAGGAAGCCACGTAAGTGAAGGGGATTAGTGAGGAATCCCAGGCAGAGTTTGCCTTAAAGGCCTCGGCACGGTTGTTGCTGAAGTATTATGCCCCAGGGAAGAAGTGAAGATAAAGAGAAGTTAATACAAGTGAGTTTGTGTTTGCAAGGGTCCCTGGGGTGAAGCATACGGGAGAGACGGGCGGGCCCTATGCTTCACCCGCAACCATGTCCCAGAGAGGAGCGCTGTGTCCGAGAGAGGAGCGCTGTGTCCGAGAGAGGAGCGATGTGTCCGAGAGAGGAGCGCTGTGTCCGAGAGAGGAGCGCTGTGTCCGAGAGAGGAGCGCTGTGTCCGAGAGAGGAGCGCTGTGTCCCAGAGAGGAGCGCAGTGTCCCCGAGAGGAGAGCTGTGTCCCACAGAGCGAGGAGCTAGAGAGGAGAGCTGTGTCCCACAGAGCGGAGCTGTGACCCAGAGTGGAGCGGGGTCCCAGAGGTTGCTGAAGAGGGCGACCTAATCTCGCTGGGACCCTCACCTGTAAAGAGACTGTTTACTTCCTGACCACAAGGTGGCACTACTCCCAAGTTTAAAGGACTGTATATACCTGGCCACAAGGTGGCATTCTCCCACCTCACGGAGACATAATTGTTTGTTTTCCGTTAATTGAAGCAGAGCTACTGCTACAGCCGTTATTTTCTTTTCTGTAAATAAACCAATTTGCTGCACTTCCAAGCCGTATCAGCCCTCATTTCAAGAAACCACCGCTATACGCGGCCATCCTGATCACAATATATATATATATATATATATACTAAATAATGTAAGAAGATTTTTATTATTTCCACAACACTCCCTGCTATGACAATGAAAATTGTCATCAAAAGGAGAAATACAAATATGACAGGGTGCAATCTTAATATAAATTTCACAAATATAGTTAAACAGTATAAAAAAGATAAACTTAGTAGAAAGTAGAGGTAAGATCTTCATACTGGCATGTAAAGAGACTCAATGTCTCTAAAAAATTCAGTCAGATGAGCTTCCTACAACATGGAGATATTAGATCTTATCTCACAGAGTCATTTGCCCCTTTAATCTTAATACATTACTAACAAGAACATTTTAAAAGAAAACATAATTCTGCACAGAAACAATAAAATACACAAGAACAAACGCAAGTTTATTAATCTGATATGATCCGTGCAATAATATAAAAAGTATTTCAATAATGGAGTCCGTAGCAGGAATTTCACAGTCCTGATATTAAAGTCTGTTGAATGAAAGCTTTACATTTAGTGATTATAAAGCACAAGCAAGACAAAAAAAACAATAAAACCACAATGAGCACCTGTTTGACGAAATCCATATAATAAGGAAAGAATCCAATTGAGTGGATGAAAACTGTTATATGTTATCAAAAGACAGTCAAGATAGCGGTGCCATAGATATAAAAGTCCATATATGTCAAATAAAATACTATGGTTAATGCAGACAAAATGACCTTACTTCATTCTTCAACCAATTACCAATAACCAATTCCTTAGCACATGTTAGTACTTACTAGATCCTAGCAAGTTGTGCAGAAATATTAGAAGCCAAAGAACAGTTAAAAGGAAGACAGGTATAGCAAAGTGCAGAAAAAACGAAAATAACAACACAATGAAAACATATGCTGAGACAAACTTCCTACAGGCTTAGTCTTACACATCACAGGTAGGTCGTTCTTTTTCCATGCGGTAAACGATAAGCAGGTGGATCGCTTTCTTCTGGATGGTGAGATCCTCTGGTGAAAGCATTTAGGCCATCATGTGCAGATCTTCAGGCAGAAGACAAGGAGTATATGGCTTTCTGACAGATCTTTACATCTTTTTTCTTTGGCAGCAGATAAATGCATTTGCGTATTGTAATGTCAATGAGCAAGAGTTTGACCTTTCCCCCTTTTCTTAGGTGCAGACAAGTTTTCTGTCCGGGCTTTATCTTTAGTCAGCAAACTCTGTATCTATTTCTTAATCTGTTATTATCTGTTGTCATCAGTATAGGTACTTGGTATAGACTTTCTCTCATCATATAACAGGGCACGCTTGTCTTTTCTTCATCTCCACAGGCACGCACTAGCTGTTATCTTCTTCTGGGATAGGCAAGTGTGACAAAAATCCCAAAATACAAGATCTATCATACAAGAAAATTCCATACATCTTTTAACTAGACATCCTCCCATCATATACACCTACCCTACAATTTCCCTAACTGTAACATAAATTTAACATATACAATGTAATAAACATGGGGTGGTATAAACTAAAATCAATTAAGTGATAATGTAAATAATGCAAAGCTAATAACCGTATGGAATACTTTTAAACTATATAAGCAACCATTATTATTTTCTACTCCTGCTAAAGCAGCAAAAAATTATCATTAGAGCAGTTTCAATACTACTAACTATGTCTCTATAAGTGATAATACATTACTTAATTTATCTTGCAACAGGTTGTATATATAAAAATAAATTGATAATGTTTTTACTGTCAATATACATTTACTAATAAAGCTCTAAAATATTTTCCTAACCTATAATGTAATTCACCTCTTATCATGTTCCTTTCTTAGTGGCCTAGAAATACATTGGAAAGATTTTCCCACCATGCCTATCATCTGAGCTGGGGAAGGGCCTGGAGGAATAGATGTCACAATATTAAGGTATTTATCCAACATGGATAAACAAAACACAGCACATAAAATAAAACAGAATTGGTATGATAAGTTTATTTAACCAGATACGATTTTATACACTTATTTCTAGTGATATGTGCACTTTCCCTGTGCAGTAGTTGGTAGACAGGGACAGTGCACAAACCATATTTATTCAACAGGTAGAAATGCAGAATCTAAAGAAAAATTAAAAGGAAACATAACATCTAAAAAATGAAAACTAATTAAAAAAAAATGTTTTAGTCAAATGACATTCTGAAGATCCTGGACGCTTATCATAACCCATAAATTAATTTCACCTTTTAAAACCTTAATAATAATTATCAAGTCTTGGAACAGGTATTTTTTGCACCTAAATATTACTAAAATATGTACTGCGCTACTTCAATTATTCCACATGGGGATTATATTTACAAAGCTGTTTTTACATAGTTACATAGTAATTAAGGTTGAAAAAAGACTTTCAGCCCATCAAGTTCAACCTTTTAAGATCTCCTCCGATCTGCAATAAACAAAACTGTTTCCATTCTACCAAAACATTTTTACCAATTACTGTGTTTACTTGTAACTCATTTTCTCAAATACCAACCTTTTAAAAAACATTTAACATAATTAGGATCTGAATAGAACTTTAATTCTGATTATCCAAAATGGCCGACGGCATTTAAACACAAAAAATTTATCCGAAATTGATCAGATTTCAGATTATATTCTTTTATAAGCAATTTTATTGCACTGTCTGTCAGAAATAATGGACAATATTTGCACAAAAAATGCAATTATATAATCTAGTTACACTGGTACTCTTTGTGACCACTAATATTCAGTATACACCATTCCAGGAGATCAAAGGCTAATCTCCCCTTCAAGCATCACAAATTCACATGACAATCAGAACAAACATGACATCCTCACACATAGACAGATCTTTAATCCAGCTCACACACTTCATAACATTGTAAACATATGTTAAAACACACACAACAATAACACAGAGCAGAGGACCAATCTTCCTTTTCTTCAATTTCTCACACAGCACTTACTTCACACAGTACTCACACTCAGTACTCACAGTACTCACACTCGGTACTCACAGCACATACGTGGGCCCAATTCATACCCGCCTTTTCTAGGTAAGGTAAATCTTGTACACCTTTTAAAAGGTAAGGTAAACCATATATACCTTTTCTAGGTAAAGCAAACCTCTCAATCTATATCTATTCCATTTATAGGTATGCACACCTTTTCTCAACATTTCTAGGTAGGCACACCTATTCTCGACATTACAGGAAGGCAACTCCTCTGTTAAGCTGTATTTATTTTAATTCAAATCTACAGTGCTTCTTTAAAGTAACACCTCGTCAGGTACAATATCTCTTTAATATATCTTAATCTAATCTCAGTAACTAACACCTTTGCATGTTACAATATCTAAATAAATTCTACTTCATATTCACTCAACCACAGTATCTGATCATATATAAAAAAACATATACAGAGATACATATAAACATCTCCAAAATTCTGTACTCCACACATTTTAAACATGATCCCCCTTTTTCTGCTCCAGCAGTCATTGGCACTCCAAACCCCTCCTCCCACTTACTCCCGGAAGCTCTAGAAGAGGTTGGGTCTTCTGACATAGGCTGTGAGGTGTCAAAGGTGGAGTCGGAAGGAGTGGGTGGGTCAGTAGGCATGACGTCATCCACGTCACTAAGCGCCACCCTCTTGGATGGGGCTGGTTTCAACATCCCTTTTACCTTCAGTTGTTTCCAGCGCAGCAACAGCACAGCCGTTGGCTTCAATGTCCTCCTTCCATACTCCACTATTGACATCTAACCACTGTGCCGTACATGAGGCTTTAAGCCTGCTTCCCCCCTTTCTCCACTTGGAAAACATAATTTCTACAGAAGAAAATTCTTGCCAGCATAAAAATCTGCCGATAAATCTAGGATAAACACAGGATCCAGACAAATACAGACAACATACAACATAGAACATATAATTACATAATTGTGAGCTCATGAAATTTACATGCCCATAAATGTTCTTAAATCACTTTGTAAGAACAAAAAAAAATTAAATAAAATATAAAAAATAAAAAACAACTAACTTTTAGCAAATCATATAGATATATTTACCTATAACTATTCCTAAACATAATTGTATCAGAAAGAATCAAAATAAAACAAGATATATGTCCATCAAAACCCTAAAAAAATATACGACATAAACCCAATTTCTCAACATACATATGACACTCTATGGGGATAAATACACAATATTTTCAATAATCAAGAATAATTTCACTGAAATAACTGTTTAACTCACTCATTAAATCCTTTATCTCATCAATATTTCCACAAAAATGTATTATTTCACCTGCAATAGAGTTTATGCTAATGCTGGTGTAGAAGGTGCAAAACACCTGACCTGGCACAACAGAGTAGGTCACTTTTATTACTAGCAGTAAATAACAACACAATACGTCTTATTAGGTGAGCAGGTATACAATTATATATGCACGATCTACTGATCTACATGAATAACTCATTATAATACATTATTATTATTATGTTTCCCGGAACAGTTCGTCACTTCACGCTCTTTAGCTTTAAAGTTATTGGGGAGGGTGGTAAAAAACATCTGGGGAAAGGAGGGACAGTTACGGCATTTGGAAAAAGAAATGCTAAACCGATGAAAACATCATTAAATTATAACACGTTCTTTTCTAAAACATGCCAAGCGGTTTGCAACTGACACGAGGACATCCTTTGAGGTTAGAAAATTAAATGATTCCATCTTAAAGAAAGAAAAAGGTTCATCACAGTAAGGGTAGTTAATCTGTGGTATTCTCTACCAAGGAAGTTGGTGACAGCGAATTCAATAGATAACTTTAAAAAGGGTTTGGATATATTTTTAAATAAAAAGACTATTCAGGGTTATCCTGGTTAGAGAGGGAGTATTGATACAGGGAGAAATCCGATCGCCTGGAAGGAATTCATTTTGTTTCCCATTTTGAGACAATTGGCAAAGTTTCACTTGGGGTTTTTTCTGTTTGCCTTCCTCTGGATCAATTAACAACTAATCTGCATATTGCACATCAGAGGAGATCTTAAAAGGTTGAACTTGATGAGCTAAAAGTCTTTTTTCAACCTCAATTACTATGTAACTATGTACTCACAAATATTTTGGGTGATGTGCCAATTCAAACAGCTTTCAGATTCCATTTTAACTACAAAAATATGGACACATCTTAAATATTGCCGAAGCCCATTTCAACATTACAGCATGATCCCAGTACACTTTAATCATTTAAAGCAACAAGAGATAAAGTCAGCACTGGACTCCTCTTTTATCAAAGAAATTCCCCAAATTCTACGGCTTAAACATTGCACCAACGCAACAAGGCAAAATCTTAGTAACCTTTATTACAAATTTCACACTAAACTAAGCAACTTTAATATCAATAATCAGCACTTCTTTCAACTAATAAAAATCCAGCATTAAGTAATTAGAACAGAGAAACAAAATAGAATTTTCACTTCACAAGAGATCGCGCTGGGGGGGGGTAAGCAAGCAGTTAACTGTGAGCGAACACAGACAGCTTCAAGGCTCTGTATCTGCTTACTTAAAAAATTTAAAGGGACATGCACAAATTTCAGAAGGATGAAAGAAAACAATACTTTTCTTTAACAATCTAACAAGAAGCTAAATAGCCAAGCTAGAAAAAAATAGCATGCGCTATTTTACTTAATATCACTAATTAGCATTCTAGGTTATCAAACAATCAAGCACCACAAATCCTACCAGGTTCCGGGTAGAAAGTCTATCTCTGGGGGAGGTCATTTTGTGCGGCTCATGCCGTTCATTCATAAACTGCAGTTTTTCATGGAAGATACACATGACAGTCCAGGGTGCTATCTATGGGCATTTAAGCACAATCATGGCTGGCTCGTCAAATGTTTGGGAAAAATACTTTTTACTCCGAAACCCAGTCATGGTAACAAAAAACAGAGTCCTCTGGTAATTTTCTCTTTACTTGAGTTTATTTAGACAAAAAATGGCTGCTACTGACCGGCTGAACTGAACTGAAAAATAAATAACATAGCTTTTTATACTCATTTACATAAAGACAATGGCATAATCCATGCTCACCTCTTAGAAACATGGCATAACCCACTCCACAACCAATAAAAGATTATTGATATTAGTATATCCAATCATTAATCTGCATGTGCAATAAATGCACTGAAAGCATGCCCCTAGATGCGCATAACACATTGTCAGATATGACATCCTGATCATCCATTGAGCTATGCCCTTGTATATGACTAAAAAACATTTTTTGTTTATGGTAAAAAGTTATTACTGTCTGTAAAACCAATTTTTTTTATGAGAAGAAGGATTTGTTTACACTTATAGAATAAAAACAATGAATTTATAATTGAAAGCAGAATTAACTGTTTGCATACCTCGTGGACTGAGTACTGTTTCAGGGCTAAAGTTCACAAGTGTTAAAAAATTATGAATGATATATATATATATATATTTATATATATATATATATATATATATATATATATATATATATATACTAGCGACTTGCCTGTAAAAAAATGCCTGCAATAAGATTGTAAAGCAGGTAATGTTGTTTGGGTGCAAAATTAATTTTGTTGATGTTTTAAGATCCTTTGGCACTCATTGCGAGCCCGGCGCTGAGCGCCTTCGGTGCTCATCGCGTGGCTCACAATGAGCGACTTTGGTGCTCATTGTGAGGCTCTTGGTTGTATGAGCAGCCTTGGTGGTTTTTTTTGCTATGGCAATGAATAATTAATAAAATAAGAAATTAATATACTTTACCTGTTGTGAAGTAATATATGCAGGTAGCATTGTGTTGAAGAGCTGGCAATCTGTTTTCATGTTGCTGCATCATCAGTGCTGTGGAGCTGCTGTGTAAGCGTCATGAATGTGTGCAGTGTAATAGTGTGCGTGCGTGAGGTAAATCCGTTAGGGTAGCTGTGTACTTCCGGATTGTATAGGTTATTGTTCTAAAATGGCGCCTAATGTGTGGTATGCGGCTGTGGCTGATTTAGCGTCCTTCGTTTTGGATGTGGTCCGACTTTTTCGGAATATCCGTAGCTGTTTGGTGGTGTTTCGAGTGTTCAGGGGCCTTTAGCCTCGTTTTCGTTTTGTTCAGCGGCCATTTTTTCCCTCACCTAGGTGATTTTCGGGTGTCTAAACTCCGAAATTTGGAGTTAAATTGAGATGTAACTTGACTTGCAGAGGTCCTGGGTGCACCCTCTTGCTGTGGGTAACCTTTTTATGTGCTTCGTGAGAGCCGCGGGCTCGCTACGCGAACCCGCAAGCGTTAGCAACGCCTCACATGCTCACAACTATATATGTGTCAAGCCAGTGCACCTGATCCTTATCAGGATGATTTAAAAGCCCTAGAGACAGAACCAAGGGGTGTGGTGTTTGGAGTAACAGTAAAGATTGTCTGCAAAAGAGAGAGTCTGGAGTGCAGAGCAGAGTTGTCTGCAGGAGCAACATTGGTTCCCAGAGCAGAGCTGTCTACAGGAGTAATATTGGTTCCCCGAGCATAATTGTCTGCAGGAGCAAGATTGGTTCCCAGAGCAGAGCCGTCTACAGGAGCAACTCAGGCCTACAAGGCAAATTAATCTGCTGAGAGAAAGCAGTTTTCCTGTTTAGAGACTGTGGACATTTAACCCCAGGGAGAAGACAGCAGTATAACTGCAAGTGTGACAGTTTTTCAAAAGAGTGTTTAAAGGGTCCCTGGAGGTTGGAGCATTTCGGAGAGACGGGCGGGCCGAATGCTCCCCTTTTCCCCACAGATGAAGATACTTTTCGTACAAATATTAAAATACCTGAATTCCTGGCTGTTAATTTATAAGGTAACAGGCTAATCTACCACAACTGGTGTCAGGAGTGCGATCTAGGTCCTTATACCAAAAGACCACCCACAGAAAAAATGGAAGAGGTAGTAAAAGCCTTGTTATAAGCCACAGCAGCACAGCAAGAGACAAATAGACAACAGCAGAAATTTAATAGATTGCTGGCAAACCAGATGACACAAAGCCAAGCCAACTTACAGGAGATAATACACCAAACCAAGCAGCTGGCAGCTACAGGGACAAGAGAACCTTTTATAGGATTGCAAGCAAGTCACCACATACAAAAAATGAGTAAGGAGGATGACGTAGAGGCCTACTTGCTGGCCTTTGAAAGGACTGCAACACGTCAAGCCTGGTCTCAAACCCATTGGGCAGGAATACTGGCCCCATTTCTGGTAGGAATAGCTCAAAGAGCCTACTATGATCTCACAGCAGAACAAGCAAATTATTATAAATACCTAGATTCTAGCCAGAATAGGGGTACACCCAGCTGTTCGAGCTCAAAGGTTCCATAAGTGGAAATACAGAGTGGACCAGCCGCCAAGAGCACAAATCTTTGATTTACTGCACCTCACACGAAAATGGCAATGTCCAGAAAACAACTCCTCAGAAAAAATAGTGGAGATAGTAGTACTGGGCCACTACTGGAGAGGATTACCTCCAGGTATGAGAGAGTGGGTTGGACAGTATGAATCACAGTCCCTGGATGAACTAGTGGCCCAAGTCATGAAGCTGTACGAAGCATCTCAGCCGAATCATCGGGAGAGAAAGCAAAACCCTGGAAACGTGGTTTATCAGTAAAAAGTGGGCCTACCGAGGGGGTTACAGGGACTTACAATAGAGAAACTCAAGATTTTTATGGAACCGACAAGAGAGAGGTGGAGGGAAAAAGAAACAATTACTTACATACAGTGAAGTGTTTCCAGTGCGGAGAGATGGGACATATGGCAGCCCAATGTCCAAATCAGGATGAGCCCATGCAGTGCAGTCTTGGAGATTCAGCAATTCACTGTGATGTGGTTAATTTAGTCGGCATGACTGAGCTGAAGCATCCATTTATTACAGAGGTGATAATAAATGGCCAGAAAGTAAAAGGACTGATTGATTCCGGAAGTGCCGTTACCCTGTTGTCCAGAAGAGCAGTAGCCCTAGATAATGGGAGGCTAGGAAAAAGTGTGGGCATCACCTTTGTGCATGGAACAGTAACAAACTATCCAACAAAAACCACATGGATTGATGTTAAGGGCATAAAACCCCAAATAACAGCTCCGGTAGTGCCCGATCTACCATATGCAGTGGTTTTGGGAAGAAATTTCCCAAATTTTGAAAATCTCCTACATATAGAAAGCAATGGGATGAGTCCCAAATCTATATTGGATATCTTCCCATTTGAAGATAATGAACTGTTCTCCAGCCGGGAAAAGGTTCCGAAATCTCGAAAAGAGAGACAAAAGGAGAAAAAAAGGGGGACAGAATTAAAAATGAGACAAGGCCAAGAAGAAGCCCTGACAAATCACGGATTAAGCATGAAGACTTGGAAAAGGATCCTCTTCTGACCAAGAGATGACCCTTCCAAATCAAACAGAGATGGAAAAAGAACGAAATGTTCTCCAGGAGGTAGAAAGTTTCGCAAGAGACCACGCAAATGATCCTCTCCTACAAAATGTCAGAAGGGAAGTGGTAAAAGTAAATGGAGAAATCGTATAGGGGCGAGAAAATCCCCAGGGTCCACACTTTGTGTTAAAAAGAGATCTCCTATATTGTGTGGTTAAAATAGGAGAAGACATCACAGAACAATTACTGGTACCTCAGGGCTACAGAAGAAAAGTATTAGAAATGGCTCACAGTCATCTTTTTGGAGCCCACCTAGGAGTGGAGAAAACCTTAAATTTGGTAATGAAGAGATTCTATCTTGTCTATCTTGCCCAGAGTGTCAGCTTGCAAGTCCACGTCCCCATCTAAAAGCTTCCTTGATACCACTTCCTGTTATAGAAGAACCTTTTGAGAGAATAGCGATGGACCTTGTGGGACCACTGAAAAAAACAGCCCGAGGGCATCAATACATTTTAGTTATATTGGACTACGCTACATGATATCCAGAAGCCATGCCTTTAAGGTCTGCTAACTCTAAGAGTATCACAAAAGAGATGCTACTTCTTTTCTCAAGAGTAGGAATACCAAAAGAGATACCAACGGACCAAGGAGCACCATTTGTTTCAAAGCTAATGAGGGATTTATGCAAACAATTACAAGTAAAAACTTTAAGGACTTCAATATATCACCCTCAGACCGATGGACTGGTGGAAAGGTTCAAAGGAACTTTGAAAAGAATGATACCAAAAGTGGTGGATAAAGATTGAAAAAACTGGGACCTATTACTGCCTTTTCTGTTATTTGCAGTACGAGAGGTACCCCAGGCCTCTACAGGATTTTTGCCATTTCAGCTATTGTATGGACATCATCCAAGGGGAATACTTGATACACTACGAGAAACCTGGGAGGATCAAAAAGTTCAAGGGGAAAATATTGGGGAGTATGTTCAGTCCTTGAGAAATAGAATTTCTCAGATAACATTGCTTGTTAAAGAACACATGGAATAAGCACAGCTGCACCAGAAAACATATTATAATCGAGATGCCCAAGTCAGGAAATTCCAACCAGGTGACAGGATTCTGGTACTGGTTCCTACAGCTGAAAGCAAGCTCTTGGCTAAATGGCAAAGACCATATGAAATAATAGAGGCTGTAGGTGAAGTAAATTACAAAATCAAGCAGCCTGATAAACGAAAACAGGAACAGATCTATCACGTGAATTTATTAAAAGCCTGACGTGAGAAAGAGGCTGAGGTAGCAGCTGTATGCAATATATACCCAATGGAAGTGAGGCTACCTGAGGTGCAAATATCATCAGAATTATCACAGCAAAAAGAGGAAGTAATGAAAATGATTTAACGAAATACAGATGTTTTTTTCTAAAAATACAGGTCAAACAAAGATGGTCTACCATGACATCATCACCAAACCTAAAGTAATCATAAGAAGCAGACCGTACCATATTCCTGAGGCACAAAGGGAGGAAATAAAAATAAAAGTGAGAAAAATGCTGGACTTAGGGGTCATTGAGGAATCTAGCAGTGAATGGTGTAGTCCAATTGTCCTAATCCCCAAATCCGATGGGACAATTCGTTTTTGCAGTGACTTCCGAAAGTTAAATGAAGTATCCCATTCCAAGAGTGGATGAATTAATAGACAGACTGGGAACTGCGAGATTTATGTCTAAAATAGATTTGACCAAAGTATATTGGCAGGTTCCTCTGACAAAATCAGCAAGAGAAAAAACAGCGTTTTGCACCCCTAATGGCCTGTTCCAGTATAAAGTTTTGCCTTTTGGCCTTCACGGAGCCCCAGCAACATTTCAGAGACTTATGGACAAACTTTTAAGACCTTATTCAGAATATGCAACTGCTTATTTGGATGACATTGTAATACATACCGCAGACTGGGATTCGCATTTACACAAAGTTGAAAAAGTATCGGAGTTCCTGAAAAGAGCAGGTTTAACAGTGAATCCGGCAAAATGTGCACTAGGATTGGCAGAAATTAAATATCTCAGATATACAGTTGGAAGAGGGCTAATCAAACCTAAAAAAACTAAAAATAACTAAAATAAAGTGGATGCCATACGAGTGTGGCCAAGGCCTGTGAGGAAAAGACAGGTGTGTGCATTTCTCTGGATAGTTGAATACTATCAAAGATTTATACCCAGATTTGCCACCATTGCAGCTCCTTTACCAGACCTAACTAAACAAAGAGCCCCAGATACAGTAAAATGGAATACGGAAGCTGAAAATGCGTTTGAAGGACCTAAAGTTCGTCTTGTGTCAAGAACCAGTATTAGTAGCTCCAAATTTCCAAAAACTCTTTATATTACAGACGGATGCTTCTGAGATTGGTCCCAAGAAGTAGAGGGTGAAGAACATCCAGTCATATATCTCAGCAAGAAACTGTTAACTAGAGAACAAAGGTATTCAGTGGTTGAGCGAGAGTGTCTGGCTATAAAATGGGCTACAGAGGCTCTAAAGTATTATCTACTGGGCAGGTCATTCAAGCTTGTTACAGACCATGCCCCATTAAAGTGGATGCATCAAAACCAAGAGAAGAACAGCAGAGTGACCAGATGGTTTCTTTCATTACAACAATACAGATTTACAGTAGAACATCGAGCTGGAAAGAAACATAATAATGAGGATGCCCTGTCCAGGGTCCACTGCCTCTCGGCTCATGTAGCTCAACCCCATGGTGTTGAGCTAAGGGGAAGGATATGTAACAGAGTCAAGCAAGGAGTGTATATAAGCCTGAGATTGAGCAGAGCTATATATCCAGGCATGACAAGCAAGAGTTAATTGGAACTGCAGCTCAATCAAACCAAGTTAATCTGCTGAGAGAAAGCAGTTTTCCTGTTTAGAGACTGTGGACATTTAACCCCAGGGAGAATACAGCAGTATAACTGCAAGTGTGAAAGTTTTTCAAAAGACTATTTAAAGGGTCCCTGGAGGTTGGAGCATTTTGGAGAGATGGGCGGGCCGAATGCTCCCCTTTTTCCCACAGATGAAGATAATGTGTATTATTTTCATACAAATATTGGACTTTTACTAAAATATTAAAAGAATATCTGAATTCCTGGCTGTTAATTTTTAAGGTAACATGCTAATCTACCACAATATATATATATATATATATATATATATATCACATATAATAGTTGTCAAACTACGATTCGTCGTCACGCTTTGCGAGCTCGCAAAGCGAGGGACGCAGTTTGGTCCGCAAATGCAGACCCTCGCGAAGGTATTGGCCGCATTTGCGGAGGTGGAGGCTCCACTGTGCCTCACACGCAGTTAGAAACACCCACACACGCAATCACTAAATCAGGACTTATACACAAAAATACGAATTGCAGGACTAAGAACGCTAAATTTATGGTCTTAGCCTAAAAAAATATGAGCCGCAGGAGTTAGAAAAAAAAACATTACCACCTCGCAAAAATACGACCTTAACCGCACGCACCTGAAAACATTAACAACACAATAAATACACATAAAAAAGACATAAAAGCTTGCCCACAGCAAGGGAAGGCACCCAGGACCTCTGAAAGTGAAGTTACACCTCAATGTAACTCCAAATTCCCAAGTTTAGACACCCGAAAATCCCCTAAGCGACAGAAAAAATGGCCGACGAAAAAACGAAAACGAGGCTACAGGACCCTAAAGACGCTAAAACACCACCAAGCACATACGGCTTTTCAAAAAAGCAGCACAAGGTACAAGATACACTTTTAGCAAGGCCGCTACATCATCCACAGCCGCGTACCACATACACATTAACCGCCATTTTACAACACTAACTTACACAATGCGGAAGTACACAGCTACACTAACAGCTTCCCCTCGCGCACACAGCCTATTTACACTACACACTGCACACATTGCTGACACTTACACCTCAGCTCCACAACAGTGCAAACTGACATTGTATGCTGCAGGAACATCAAAACAGATTGTCAGCTCTTCAGCACAATGCTTCCTGCATATATTACTTACAAATAGGTAAAGTATATTCATTTATTAATTTAGTAATTATTTAATTAGCATACAAAAATACATATACACAAAAAAATAAACAAACACTCTCGCAATAAACACAAAAGCCATTCACTGCGCGCGTCACAACGAGCGGCAACGCTGCTCATAGCATACAAAGCCTTGCAATAAGCGCAAAAAGAAGATCATCGCCAACCAAACAATAACAACAAAAGCGCCTATCAGAAAAAAAATACAACAACCAACAGCCTCGCAATGAGCGCCTTCGGCGAAGGCGCTCAGCACGAGGCTCGCAATGAGTGTCTGTGGCAAACATTACCTGCCTTACAATTTTATTGCCCCGTCATTTTTGACAGGCAAGTCGCTAGTATATATATATATATATATATATATATATATATATATCACATATTATTATTGTCTAACTACGAGACGTCGTCACGCTTTCTGTGGTGCGTACAATGTTAATGCGTAGCACTTAGCCCCAGACCCATTAATGTGTAGCACTTAGCCCCAGCCCTGTTAATGTGTAGCACTTAGCCCCATTAACGCGTAGCACAGCCCCAGCCCCGTTAATGTGTAGCACTTAGCCCACAGCCCCATTAACGCATAGCAAAGCCCTAGCCCCGTTAATGCATAGTTGATTTAGATGATTTTCGGCACTCGAAAATCGCCTAAGCGAGGAAAAAAATGGCCGCCGTAAAAAAATGAAAACGAGGCTACACGACCACGGACCGTGCAAAACACTGCTAAACGCATCTAACTACCACATACAAAATACACTATTACAAAAGCCGGGAACTGCTCCCGAGCCGCGTAACACATTAATAACATTGCGAATATACAATGTCAATTACACAATAAATAAACGGCTTTACCTCACGCACGCAGCCAATTTATACTGCACACTTGGAATATTCATTACACTTTAGAAGCAGGGCACCAACACTCAAAATGTATATTCTATGCACACGCAAAATACAAACAAATTGTTAGCTCTTCAGCCTATTTATTGCTCTCTGCATATAAGAATTAGAAATAATTAAAGTAGAGAAATGTATTGAATAAATCATTAATTATTACTTAACTACATATACATAGAAATATATTATTACTTAACTACATATACATAGAAATATATATCTCTCTTTATCATTACTCATGACGGTGCTCAGAGGACAAAAAGTACACGACAGGAGAGGCTTGCAATGAGTGACGAAGGCGCACATTGTGAGGCATGCGATGAGCACCAAAGGCGTTAAGGGCAAGCGTCGCAATGAGCGCCGAAGGTACTCACAGTATAAAACGGTTTACATTGTGTATCAAACAGCATTCCCAGCCTTACAATTTTATTGACCGTCATTTTTTGACGGGCAAGTTGCTAGTATATATATATATATATATATATATATATATATATATATATATATATAAATATATATATATATATATATATATATAAATATATATACTAAATAACGTAAGGATATTTGAATTGTTTCCAAAACAATATGATGACTTAAATATGTTAATGAATATATATATTTATTTTTAAAGTTCAAATTTGAGCCTTTGTGAGTATTATGTATCATTTCTAAGGCAGTTATAATATGCATGACCAGTCCAAAATATTATTAAATATTATATAATAAATTATACAATTATATTATTATTATTATTTTGCATATTTGTTCCTTGGAGACTGTTGTGCAATTAACTAATAATTAACTAATAATGTATTTACTATGCTTTTAAAGTACAGTAGTGTGTGTTTAATGCACTTCCCGCTCTAATAAGTGTATGAAAAAGCCCTTACAAGTCCTATCACATATAATAGTTGTCAAACTACGAATCGTCGTCACGCTTTGCGAGCTCGCGAAGAGAGGGGCTGTATTTGCGGAAGGTGGAGGCTCCAACGTTGGCTGTGTTTGTCTGCAAATGCGGACCCTCGCAAAGCGAGGGTCCGCATTTGCAGAGGTGGAGGCTCAAAGGCACCTCACACGCGGTTAAACACATACACACACGCACGACTTAGAAAAAAAAACGCCCTCGGAAACAACCTTAACGGCACAAACACCCACACACACGAAAAATACGACCATAACGCGCGCACCTAAAAACAGTCAAAACACACCAAATACTCACTATACATAAAAAGCTTACCTATAGCAAGGGGGGCCATCCAGGACCTCTTAAAGTGAAGTTACACCTCCATTTAAGTCCAAATTCCCGAGTTCAGACACACGAAAATCCCCTAAGCAAGAGAAAAAATGGCCGCCCAAAAAAAACGAAAACGAGGCTCAAAGCCCAGCCACGTACAACTTGCCCAAGAAGGGATCCCAGATAAGCTCGGAAACCCGCATTAACCCCACGGGATCCGAGATAAGCTCGGAGACCTGCATTAACCCCACATTAACCATCGTCAATATAGACCCCCATAAGTCCTTCATTAACCCTGTCACTCATGGGATTCAATACAGACCCCCATAAGCACTTAATTAACCCACTCACTCATATTGGTCAATACAGACCCCCATAAACCCCTAATTAACCCTGTCAATATAGACCCCCATAAGCACTTAATTAATCCCCTCCCTCATGGGGGTCAATACAGACCCCCATAAACCCCTAATTAACCCTGACATTCATGGGGGTCAATATAGACCCCCATAAGCCCTTCATTTACCCTGTCACTCATGGGGGTCAATAAAGACCCCCATAAGCCCTTCATTAACTGTGTCACTCATGGGGGTCAATACAGACCCCCATAAGCACTTCATTAACCCTGTCACTCATGGGGGTCAATACAGGCCCCCATAAGCACTTCATTAACCCCCTCACTCATTGGGGTCAATATAGACCCCCATAAGCCCTTCATTAACCCCGTCACTCATGGGGGTCAATACAGACCCCCAAAAAACCCTAATTAACCCTGTCATTCATATGGGTCAATATAGACCCCCATAAGCCTTTCATTAACCCTGTCAGTTATGGGGGTCAATACAGACCCCCATAAGCCCTTCATTAACCCTGTCACTCATGGGGGTCAATATAGACCCCTATAAGCAATTAATTTACCCTGTCACTCATGGCAGTCAATACAGACCCCCATAAGCCCTTAATTAACCCCCTCACTCATGAGGGTCAATACAGACCGCCCATAAACCCCTAATTAACCCTGTCACTCATGGGGGTCAATACAGACCCCCATAAACCCCTAATTAACCCTGTCATTCATGGTGGTCAATATAGACCCCCATAAGCCCTTCATTAACCCACTCACTCAGGGGGGTCAATATAGACTCCCATAAGCCCTTTATTAACCGTGTCACTCATGGGGGTCTATACAGACCCCTATAAACCCTTAATTAACCCCGTCACTCAGGAGGGTCAATTCAGCACCCTATAAGCCCTTAATTAACCCCCTCACTCATTGGGGTCAATACAGACCCCCATAAACCGCTAATTATCCCTGTCACTCATGGGGGTCCATACAGACCCTCATAAGCCTATTTTTAACCCCATCAGTCTCATAAGGGTATATTAAGACCATTATGGGCCTGTTACAACCCAACATTAACCACATAAGTGCCATGACGGTCCTCAATGACCATCATGACACTAAGTAAAAACACTACACTGCACTATACCCCCCCAATAAAACATTAAGTATCAACTAAACACCCTCTACACTAACCTTTTAACACCTACACTACCTACCTACCCCCTAATAACCCCCACCACTCTAATTACAAAAAATAAAAAAGCCTAAAGTCACAAAAAATTAAAAATCTACATTACATAAAATAAAAAACCTAAGTCACAAAAAATCTACATTACAGAAAATGAAAAAAGCCTAAGTCACAAAAAATAAAAAAGGAACATTACAGAAAATAAAAAACACATTACAACCCCCCCCCCCCCCCCCCCCCCCCACAGAAAAAAAAAAATACTCACCTGAAAAGGAAATACATACAATAGAAATACATACAATACAAATACATACAATACAAATGCATACAATAAAAATGCATACAATACAAATAAAATGAAATACAATACACCCCTATCTAATATACAATACATTCTATCTATCTAATATACATCCCTCAATCTCTCTAAATAAATACCATAATCTAATATACATCCTATCTATATAATATACATCACACAATCTATGTATTATACAATAAATACTATCTATCTAATATACATCCTATCTATCTAATATGCATCCACCAATCTATCTAAATAAATACCACAATCTAATATACAATACATGCTATGCTATCTATATAAAACACATACCCCTAGCTATCATACAATAAATGCTATTTATATATAAAATAATCTAATTCTAAGCTAAAATAAAATAATTAAGACCACTTACCTTTGCAGATGTCCATTCAGATCAGCCACCTAGGGGAAAAAAATAAATTAGTGCAACACATTTACAGTAAATAAATAAACATAGTACATATTCTAAATATTCTACTCACCTTTCCAGCATGTCCCATCCTTATTCGCGGCCCCTGTTAGAAAAAACATAACATTAATACACATACATAAACATAAAAACAAAATAAAAGAAACATAATCTACATTGTACTTACCTCCCCGCGATGTCTCCGGCCTCCTCCTCTTCTGCCCCGCGCTGGAACCATGCTCTAAAAAAAAATAAAAAAAGAACACACATCCGCACTCACGGACATCCCCGACGCTAATGAGACTCCCAGAGACTTTTCCGGAAGAAAATAGGCAATGGCGCCTTCTGATTGGTTGAAAATGCTGTCTATCAAATTCACCCAATCAGGAGGCGCCAATGTGTGAGTCAATCAGAAAGGGATACACCCTAAAATGCCACTCTGATTGGATAATGCACTTGTCAAATTTTATTTAAACCAATCACAAGGCGCAGATGCCTTCAGGCAATCACAATGGAATACACCCCCACCGGGTGATTGGCTGGAGGCATCTGCGCATTCTGATTGGTTGCACTGACAATAGCCAATCACAATGGAATACACCCCCACGTACTGATTGGTGAAGGCATTTGCGCCTTCTCATTGGCTATTGAAGGCGCAGATGTCTTCAGCTAATCACCGCGTGGGGGTGTATCCCATTGTGATTTGCTGATGGCAATAAAGCCTTCGGATTGGTTTAAATAAAGATTGACAGGTGTGTTGTCCAATCAGCATGGGATTTTGGGGTGTATCCCTTTCTCATTGGCTGAATTTGATAGACAGCGTTTTCAGCCAATCGGAAGCCGCCATTGCCAATTTTATTCTGGAACACTCAGTAGGAAGCTCATTAGTGTCGGGGACATCCGCCAGGGCGGATGTGTGTTGTTTTTTTGTTGTTTTAAAGAGCGCGGATGCTTCCAGGGCCCATCTGGGGCAGAACACAAGGAGGCCGGAGACATTGCAGTGAGGTAAGTAGAATGTAGTTTGTGTTGATTTTACTTGTTTTTATGTTTATGTATGTGTACTAATGTAATGTTTTTTTTTTTACAGGGGCCACGCCCGGAGAAGCAAAGATGGAGGACGGGACATGCTGGAAAGGTGATTAGAATATTTAGAATGTTTAGAATGTTTATTTATTTTATGTAAACGTGTTGTAGTATTTTTTTTTATCTTTTTTACCCTGGGTTGGTGATCTGAAGAAACATCTCAAAATAATTATTTTATTTTAGCTTAGAATTAGGGTTGCTATATAGAGATAGCATGTATTGTATATTGTAGATAGATAGGGGGATGTATAGTACATAGAAATGATTTAATGTATATTAGATAGATAGGGCGATGTATATTAGATAGATAGTATTGTATATTAGATGGGGGATGTATATTAGATAGGGGGATGTATATTAGATAGGGGTGTATTGTATTGTATTGTATTTAATTGTATTGTAATGTATTGTATTTGTATGTATTTAATTGTATTATATTGTATGTATTGTATTGTATGTATTATATGTATTTCCTTTTCAGGTGTGTAAAACATTTTTTTCTGTTGTGGGGGGGGGGGGGATGGGTTGTAATGTATTTTTTTATTTTCTGTAATGTTCCTTTTTTTATTTTTTTTGTGACTTAGGTTTTTTTTTTCTGTAATGTACATTTTTTATTTTTGGTGATTTAGTTTTTTTTATTTTATGTAATGTAGATTTTTGATTGAGTTTTTTTGATTTCTGTAATTACAGTGGTGGGGAGGGGGTGATGAGGGGGTAGGTAGTGTAGGTGTTAATAGGTTAGTGTAGAGGGTGTTTAGTTGATATTTAATGTTTTATTGGGGGGTATAGTGCAGTGTAGTGTTTATACTTAGTGTCATGATGGTCCTTGAGGACCGTCATGGCACTTATGTGGTTAATGTTGGGTTGTAACAGGCCCATAATGGTCATAATATACCATTATGGGACTGATGGGGTTAAATAGAGGCTTATGAGGGTCTGGATAGACCCCCATAAGGGAACGGGTTAAAATGGTGTAGTGCTTACACTTTGGGTCATGAGGGTCCTGGATGACCTTAATGGCACTTATAGTATTATTACATGCGTTCATTAGTGTGTTAGAGGGGTCTATATAGTTGAGGCACACAGTACACTCACATTGTGTGGCAAACATCATTTCAACACTTTCTTTGATTGACCATCTTTTTTTGACCGGTAAGTCGCTAGTTTAGTAATATCATTGACATAAACCTGAAAAAAAAATTCAGTTGCAGGTTAGATTTTATTTTTTTCAGTTGGGGGTTAGATTTTATTTTACTAGAATAGCGATTTTGTGTAACTTTAATTAACTAGCGCTCACAATGTTCGAGCGGTGCTAAAACCAATGGAGTTCTATGCCCAAATTTGTCTGGACCATAGTGATTGTGGGTGGGTAACTCATAATCGGATTACAAGTAGATAATAAAGTATTTGACTTTTTTAACTGCAGCTTTAAGCATGTATACATTTACGATTTGGGAAATTGAACAATACAGCCCATTACAGTGACACAGGTGAGGTTTCACCTCCATTATTTATTAGCAGCCCACATTTAGGCACAATCAGTGTCACCCACCCTTCTCTTCAAAGGTATATCAAAGTTTCCCTGGTTTAAAAGGTTTCTGTTCAAACATCCGCTGGTTAACAGAAAAATATGTATTAGATTGAAAAGTTCAACATACTTACAAATGTATTTGCAGCAAACTGAATTCTGGATTTCTACACCCCAAGAGTTGACTATGTCACCCATCCACCTATCCTAGTCTATAGCAGCAGAGCATTCAAGTACTCATTTTATCCTGTAAGTGCTGTTTTAACATGTTATGAACACTACAGATTCTCTTCTATCAGATGCATTCAAAATCCAGGAAACTTAAATATGTGTTTAAGGCCAGAGGCTGCCCATGATGACATTTCTCACACCCCAGTTTATTACACCCGATGGTATTGTTTAGATGACATAACTTCTCATGGATGTGATGTACATGATTGCTCTCCGTACTGTGCTGTGGTCAGGATTAATAGTATTGAAGAGCATTGTTTGGGGTGTGGCTAGCCCTTTAATAGTCCATGCATTGGGGCCCCCTTTGTAGGTCATGTGTGTTTTCTTATTTGTATTAACCTCTTGTGTATTGGGGTCTATGTTACCATTGAGGTTGAAATGTGTTATGTGGATGTATATTATTGCCAATGGTTAATGTTCCAATATGTATATTGACTCAAACATATTAATTATAAAAATCTTTTTTTAATATCGTATTTATGTCTATGGGATTGTTATATAGTGTTTTCTAATGCACTTACTTGCTTTTCCATGACACAGATTTTTAGAGTCAGATCACAATCTAGAACAACAGCCCCCAAGTGGTGGCCTACTCTTGTGTAATCCAGGAGAGCAACAACCGTCAGATGGGGACCCATCGGAAGTACTCTGTCTTTTCTGGGTTTAGCTTCAACTAATTGCTACTCACCCACTCTTTAAGATCAGCCAGATATCTGGTGGAAGATGATGTTGGGTGTTCTGCATCTGGAGCTGTGTATCATTTGTATCATCCCTTCTGGATCTCTACCTTGTCGTGGTGAAGGGGCTTGTATACTGTCACAACCTACAATGTGGATGGAGTATAGAGAATCCTAGTCCTCTTATCTCCTGTAGGTTTTAGACCTAAGTTTTGGTGGCTCCAGACCAATGGACAGTCTTTGTAGATGCAAGAGCATAAGTCCCAGCTTTTGGTAGTGTGCCTGGGAAACCTGGAAGGGAGTCAGAAACGATCTCCTCTACCAGCATATGCCCCTGGGTCAATAATACACCTGCACACAAAGTCTTGATGAAAATTATGAACCAAGATTTATTGAAACAAACATATTTAAAATATTTCACACACACACAGTGGAGGGAGTGGCTGCCGTGGATCAACCTTTACCCTTTCTCAGGCCAATAGGGTAACCTCCAGAGTAACCTAATTACCTCTGTCCAGTGTAACAGAAGTAGGCTATGGGAACCACCAGACCCTTCCCATGGGCCAACCCCAGGCGTGGCCACCAAGCTCATTCTGACCCAGGCTCTCCCAGTGGAAACTTCCTGTTTGAGCTCCTAGGCCCCCCATTGTTATCTAGGTGCCTGACTGTCTGCCCAGACGCCATTGTTTTGGGATGCTATCCCTTAAGTGATAGCTGTAAGGCAGATTGTTGATCCACTCAGGTTACTATCTGTAGGCTGTAATATTGCTACCCAAGTACAATATAACAGCCACTCTCCTCTCATACACATCTACAAATACAACACCCAATGTTTCACCCACATACAACCAACATATCCCACTAGCTCTCTCACATGACACCTATTACAATGAGCCTAAACACACAGCATGAGCCATGAACTTTGTCCAAACACAATATGGCCACTGGCTGATTCATGACATATACCTCAGTGAAGCTGTGATCTATACCATGTAGGGACACCCAAGAAGGGCAGGTCATTGCAGAGAGGTCACACAAAATGTGGTCCACTGGAGAAGGAACTGGCAACCCACTTTAATATCTTTGCCATAAAAACCATATGGATAAGCACAACCAAAATCACAGATAGATGTACCCGGCGTGCTGCATCCATATTGTCACAGAGAGTCAGACAAGACTGAAGGACATACCAACAACAACAAATGGCTATGACCATGTTTCCCATTATTTATTATCTTTATTTGTAACACGCCAACATATTCCGTAGTGCTACACAGGGGTTAAGTACATGGCAAAGAACACCTTACAAAGAATGGAGGACCATCTTCTGAGCTTAAAAATAAATATACATTGGTAACATATATATTGCAAATAGCATTGGAGATAAACAGAGCTTAGAAACCCTCTGCTACCAGCCAGTGAGAAAATATTTCAGCTAGAACAAAATTGCAAAGTGAGTGAGAGATAAGAAGATACAGATTTATGTGATTCACTCAAACCAGTCACAAACATTATACGGCCCTCTGTCATACATTCCAAAATATTCAGATTTCTCTAGAATGCAAGTTTTCCCATCAAGAGTATCCTTATTACACTTGCCAGGCGCAAAGTTTGTCCTAGGTCCCGGTTTCATTCCCTGAATGTTCACACACAAGTCCAAAGGCCTTATCATCATGATAGTTTCAAAGTACAGAGAAAAGAGAATGTGTGTCTTACTTAATCTTTACATTTGTAGTTCACATCCAAGTCAATCTAATTCCTGTCTATACATATTAGCTTTGAGAAGTGATCTCATTATATTACGGAATTAAATGCTGCTCAGGGGGAAGGAAGTATTACCAGAAGTTCACTGAACTCATAAAGCAAGACTGTTTACAATGAACCATATATGCTTTTGTTTTCCTGTTGCATTGCCACTTCTTCTTTGCAACAACAAACAGATATCACTTTCCAAAATAGTTTTTCAGATAACCTATTTTATCCTCAACTAGCTTAACTTTATATATAGTGTAACAGAGTCATAGATGGAGTATACTTTGGAGACAAACTGAGCAGAGCCCTGTGTCCACTAGGGGATGACAGGGTTAACACAGCAGGCTAATCAAGCCCAGCTGGGTTCCACCTTTAAAGGTCTGATTAGCAACCAGCAGAGAAAGCGCAGTCTGTGCTGGGCAGAGGGCTCCAGAGTGTGCTGTGGAAATCCCCTGCTACAAGAGAGACTTCAAATCCAGCAAGTTGCAAAGATTTTATTTTGTTTGGACTTTATCTTGGACAGTGAGGGGACTGCAGCCAAGAGTTAGTCAGTGCTTCAATTGAAGCTAGGCTTTTGTTTTGCACTGTTTATGTTATTTTGTTGTACCAAAAAAAAAATACAACTTCTGATATTGTAAAAAAGTGCTCCTGAGTAGTCCTTGTGGTGCCGGATACAAGGGCACAAACCCAGAGTGTGACAGCAGAGATATCACATATGGTGGCAGTGCTGGGAATTAAACAATGGAGGAACTAGTGAAGGCCCTCTACAAACCACTGCATGCCAGCAGGAGACTTCTCAGCAGTTACTGAGACAGCAGGCCCAGGCAGCACAAGTCCTGGTGGAACAACAGGCCCAAGCTGCAGAAGACCGAAAGCTACAGCGGGAAACAAACCTAATCTTGCTTGCCCAGCTACAGCACCTGATACCTGCAAAACCTACCCCGATGTCGGAATCCAGTGGAAACATCAACCCAAATCGATTTCTACAGAAAATTAACCCAGATGAAGACGTGGAAGCCTTTCCCCTGACTTTCGAAAGAATTGCCGTCAGAGAAGGGTGGCCCCAAATACACTGGGCCAGTATAGTTGCTCGGTATTTGTGTGGGGAGGCTCATAAAGCGTATTTTGACCTGGACACAGAGCAAGCAATGGATTATGCCAGTCTAAAAGCCGAGATCCTGGCCACAGTGTAAGTTACCAGAAGCGTTAGGGCACAGAGATTCCACTCATGGAAGTTTGTGTAGAACAGGAACCATTCACGCACAAATGTTTGAATTGCTGAACTTAGCCCTAATCGACTCAGTAAGTGCTGTGACTCTCTTCTCAGGAAAACTCATAAGACACAGTGAAATAAAAACCTCAAGACGAGTGGGAATAAAATGCGTACATTGTACAGTCAATCTCTACCCTACCAGCACTGCAACACTGGAGATACAGGGGAGGAAGATGGTAATCACTGCACCCGTGGTAGCTACCCTGCCTTATCTGGTAGTACTAGGCAGAGAAGTTCCCCACTTCAAAGATCTTCTTCCCACTGACCAATGGGAAAGAAAAAAAGAACCTGTGGAGAGCGTCCAAACTGCTAAAGATTCTGTATGTCGACATCTATCATTCTTAGATGATGGCTTATTCTCCAGACACGGGAGAGGCCGAAAGCGGGAACGGAGAATAGCAAAAAGGATGGGTACGGAAATACAAAGGAAAGCTTTTGAAGAAGCTTTAGCCGCAAGCCGAGATAAGGAAAGACGAGGGGCAGACAGAACCGGTCCTACAGCTCATAATGATGAAAGAAATGAGGAAACAGAAGAAACTGGAGAGGAAGAGCTGACTCCACAGCGGTGCTTACAGGACAATAATAATTTTGCATGTGACTAGGCTTCAGACCCAATTTTGCTAAATGTACGTAATGAACTATCGAAAGTGAGCAGTGTACCTGTCCCTGACAGGCAAAGGAGACAAGGACCATATTTCATTTTACAAAATGATCTGTTGTACAGAATTGTTCCCTCATGAAAAAAAACACTGGAGCAGCTCCTAGTCCCTAGAGCACAGTCCTTAACCTGGCTCATCGTAACCCCCTTGGGGGACACCTTGGAAAAGATAAAACACTGGGAAGAATCCTGAAACGATTTTTCTGGCCTGGTATACATGCTGAGGTAGCCCAGTATTGTGCATCCTGTCCAGAATGCCAGATAACTGCCCCTCGACCTAACCTACTGATACCCTTGCTCATAATTGAAGAGCTTTTTGAGAGGATTTCAATAGGCCTGGTTGGCCCACTTGAAAAATCAGCCAGAGGACACCAGTTCATACCAGAAGCGATACCACTACGCACAGCAATCTCTAAAAAATATAGCTAAAGAGCTCATACAGCTGTATTCAGGAGTGGGGATACCCAAGGAAATTTTGACTGACCAAGGGACACGCTTTGTGTCTAGATTGATGAAAGAAATGTTCAAGCTTCTACAGGTGAAACAACTAAGAACCTCAGAGGGATGGATTGGTTGAGCGGTTTAAAAAAAACCTTGAAGAACATGCTCAGAAAGGTTGTAGCCCGAGACGGGAAAGATTGGGACTAACTTATACCCTATTTGCTCTTTGCAGTCAGAGAGATATCGCAAGCCTGTACACGTTTTTTCCCTTTCCAAATCCTCTATGGTCGCTATCCCAGAGGAATCCTGGATATGCTGCAAGAATAATGGGAAGAACAAACCGTGCCCGGTGAGAATATCAAAATGAGGGAAATAATCACCCAAGTCGGCCCCCTTGTTTGAGATCAGATGGAAAAAGCCCAACAACATCAGAGAACATATTACAACCGCACAGCACAGGTGAGGAAGTTCCAACCAGGAGACAGAGTACTAGTACCCACGGCCAAAAGTAAACTACTGGCCAGATGGCAAGGCCCCTACGAAATTATTGAGGCCATAGGAGACGTGGATTATAAAGTGAGGCAAAAGGGAGCGATGAAAGACGGAGCAAATATACCAAGTAAACCTGCTAAATCCTTGGAGAGAGCAGATAGTAGAGGTGAATATTGCTTGTCTGGACGAAGAGTTGGATGATGTCGGATGAACTATACCCAGCCCAGAGGCAATGCAAGCAGAAGCATTTATGTCAGAGGATTTGTCTCCTGAACACAAGAAGAAAACTTACAAAGTTGTAAACTGAAATAGGGATGTCTTCTCTGCAGAACCAGGTCGCACAACATCATCACTAAAGCAGGGATCAGGGTAAGGATGAAACCCTATCGCATACCCAAGGCTAAAAGAGAAGAAATCAGAGCAGAAGTAAAAAATATGTTAGATCTTGGGGTTATTGAAGAATTCCAAAGTGAATGGTGCAGTCCTATCGTGATGATCCCAAAGCCTGATGGCAGAAGGCGCTCATTGCGAGCGACGAGATGAGCACCAAAGGCACTCAGCACTGGGCTCGCGATGAGGGCCAAAGTTGCTCAGAGGAACAAAAACCTCACATTGTGTGGTAAACAGCATTGACAGCCTTAATATTTTATTCCCGTCATTTTTGAAGGGCATGTTCCTAGTAAAATATATAGGACTGAGCATGTGCAGACTCCAAGAAGTAACTAAGTTGATTGGGTTTGGGGTAACGTGCAAGAATTGGCAATAATGACTCATAAGAAAGAGAAAACAGTCCATGCTTGGTGTATAGATCAGACAGTTTGATCGACAGATACAACTGTAAACAATGTTACAGTATAAAAATGCATTTTAACTCTAGTAAGGACGGACTGGGATGGTTCTCCTGAGCAGTAATTGCCCTACGACCTCCCTAAAAGAGCTATGAACACTTGAGATGGGTATAAGCTTATTGACGTATTTGTTGATGTGTGATCTACATGTCCAGCCATGAAATAAAGGTCTACCCCCATCGACATGGTCACTGGCACAAACGCAGGGTTCCTCCTCTAAGGCAAACCCCACTTGTCGTGTTTAATAGACAGGATGGTATCTACCCTGGAGAATTTGTGTGCCCAGTAGGCCGTCTAAGGGCTGGCCTGTCCATGTTTCCTGGTAAAATAGACTCTGCCCCTGAAACCAACCAATCAGGTGGCCTCTCATCCCATTGGCTCTTGAAGCCTGGGCGGGAATTACAAGGAGTCAGAGCTAAACCTACACCATTGCTAAAACCCCAGACACACCCTCTACAAATCATGGCATCAGTAACTGCTCAATTAGTTAAGAATGTACAAGGCAGGAAATTTGAACTGATTATCGCTACAGAAGTTGAGCAACCCCAGTAAATATTTAACTTTTTTGTTGTTCCATGCATTCATATATATAGTTGTCATAATTGCTAGTTTGTTGGTATTGCCATGTTAAATGTTATAAGCTTGCGCATGCAAACAACAGCATTCCAAGGCTTCAAAAAATGTGGCCTCCATTTTTGACGGGCAAGTAGCTAGTCCACAAATCCCATTATGCTTTGTTGCAGAGAATGCTGTATCTGACTCTGATTGGCCAAAATCAATTATGAATGTTATGCTAATTTTAGCAGGGATTTTAAGGGTTGTTAACTCTTAAAATCAACTGCTAGCAAACTCAAGAGATTTAGCAAACTTTATGGTAAGTTTAATAATCTTTATTTTGGGATTTGTTCATGCAAACAAATATTTTCATACACTATTGATTCTCCTCTATCAGAAGCATTCATAATCCATGAAACTCAAATATGCTTTTAAAAACTGTATTACATCAGTTATTTTTTAATGTACAAATTTTCCTTCCTGCAATAATCTTTACCTTACATTGTCTTTCTTATTGTGCAATCTCTGAAAGTGAAATCAGTGCTTCCACTGTTCATGTAACTAGTTTGCACAGGAGTAAAAGAAATACCCTCAGAGAAATACTTTAAATCGCATTACCTAGTAAACTGGTCATTTTGTTCACTCTATAACTAATTTAGTAGCTCCTTGTCTGTTGACTGCTGATTTAAGTTACAATCCCATTTTATCCTAGAAGTATGTTCCTTTTTACATTCTTGATTTTTACATTTTTGATATGTGGTTCGTATATAAAAAATAATTCTTCCAAAGACTAATCTTATTTTAAACTTTTGATGTCTGTATTTAATCCATAGATTTTATTAGTACATTGTAACAAGCAGATCTCTGGAATATAATTTTTTTATCACATATTGCCCTGTGAATACATCATCCAAACCCATTTTCCCCCACCCAACAGGAACTACGGACATATTACTTATACATACTCATGGCATCAGAAACCTGTGAGTAATGATTTATGAGGAGAATTGCAGGTACCAGGATTGTGCTCTGACTATCCAACCTACCCCCAATAAAGTAAACTAAGCTAGCAGCTGTGTAGGCCTTGGAACATAGGACCAGATGGTTCTTGTACACTTATCTGAATGGAAGGACTGGTTTGGAAATGTGATGCATGTTTTTGGACACCTTATGACCTCAAGACAATAGCATCCAGTCAACCTGGCACCCCCGTCACAGGAATGCTTTAGCCTCCACCTGCCTTGGACAGATGTAACTCCTGATAAGGAGTCGAGTGACTTACCTATAGAGACCAGGGATTGGTGGGTCAGGAGGTTAGCTGCCAGAGGGTAAGAACAAACATGTTCATTCTCGATAGCAGGCCAATGGTCCAAGGTACAATTAAAGGATACATGTGTTTTTTTTCTTTATCGTATTTTGAATAACTTAACATAATTACGGACAACATGTTTCTAGAAAGACTTTAGTTTTGTTTTCATTTTTGTATATAAATATTCTTTACTGCAGATTTTTAATTTATTTACTGAGCCTGCTTCTGCAATTGTTGTTTCACCACGATTTGTCCTTGTACACACATGAGCTTTGTATTAGTGATGATGATAGTATTGGCATTAGTTACTGCCACATTCCTATTGTGCCAACAGAGCTTCCTCTTTGTAATCAAATTATCCTCCCACCTCAGGAAGTAGGCTGGAAGCCAGAATGGTAGATTCCTCATAATTGCATTATAAAATGATAAATTCGAGGTTATTATTATTTTTTTTACATTCTAAAAACATGCTGTCAGTTTTAAGTAAAGTTCTTCAAAAACGTGTATTTTGAATTTATGATCACCATGGTCCTTTAAGGGCGTGGTCCTTAAAATAGGAAAGGGAAAATAAGGTATATTAAACATAGCATGGTCAAAAATGAATAATACCAGCCCCAGTCTTACAGTATACCCTGGAAAACATCCCCTCAGCGATATACACTGTTGTGTGTGTGATAATAATTGTAGTTGTGTACAAGGAAACAAACTACAGGCTGTATTTCTTGGGGTAGGGATATTGAAGTTATTTTTATTGTTTTGGTTCCTGAATCTCTTTTATCTCGTCACTAATCAGACAAAGTAGGAGCTGATTTTGAGGTACTCAGATTCTTTGATTATGATTAAGTAGGCAAGGGTTCATTCATGATTTTGTCACATTCCCAAAACCAAAGAATTTTGTTATCATTATGTACCGTATTGGTCCGAATAGAAGCTGCAACTTTTTTCCGATTTGCGAACTACAGGTGAGGCTTATATTCGCAACCGTAAAAAAATTGATTGCCGATTTGTGGGCTGTGCGAGTTACGCGTGCGGCTTATATTCGTGAACGTAAAATGACTGCCGATATGCATGCTTGTGACTGCGGTATTGTAGCACTTGAATAGCGATTTACGGTTTTAGTGATTCTAACATCCTGTAAAGCCTGTAATCTGCAAAAGAGGTTACAGTACTAATTAGAAAGCCTGTTTCTTGCAATGGCTGATCCCTTGGAGAGAGTCTTTGTCTCTCCAATTTTAAGGGTGCGGCTTATATTCGAGTACTATTTTTTTCTATTTTATCCCCTTGAATTTTACAGGCTCAGCCTATATTCGGGTGTGGCTTATATTCGGGCCAATATGGTAGTTTATTCTTATAAAAGCTATTCTTCTCAGATGTTTGAACTACTCCATTGCTATATAAAAGTAATGTTGAAACCATCCAAATACTTTGGGGCACTCAAAGTACTTCACAATTAAAAGACCACTGTAATGAATGTAGGTGTTTGTTGGGTAGAGACTATTAAAAACAGTATGCAGTTTAAAATAAACTAAAAGTAATAATTTTTTCTTCCTTTTTATTGTCTGTTTTCTCCCTAACCAGAGCTGCCTATCTCCACCTACTTGCGCCTTATGAGTCATCATAGTCCTATGCCTTCTACTGAGCATGCTCAGTCCGAATTAGATTCTAGACTGGTCAGTTTTTTTTTTTAGTCCAGCTTCTAGGCAGACCTGGTCACACCCTCTGATAGGCACAGATAGGTGAAGAAAAGCAGCTCAGGTTGTGGTAAAAACTGATATATTCGAAAGAAAAAGAAAAAAAATGTAGTTATTTTAGACAGCATACTGCTTGAAATAATCTACACCTGGCTAACAAACATGTGCATTTTATTTGTAAATGTACTACAGTGGTGCTTAAATGTTGAGAGTAGGCATCTTAAGAGCTTTAAAAACAATACGTATTTTATACAGTACCTTATTTAGACACAGGCAACCTGAAGACCTGATTGATATTCTAGTGGGATTCATCCACTACACAGCATGTTCACCGCTTGTTCATCCTCTGCTGTCCTCCACACACTGACTGCAATTGCTCTGTCCTTTCATGTGCTATTTGTTGGTTGTTTGAAATAGGCCTGTAGTTTACCGTGCAGTCTGGAGCTAAAGATAAAAACATTTTAGAAGTAGTCGGACAACTGCCAATCATATTATATCATATTTATCTCTTAGAGCATTGTATATCAGACCCCTCAGCAAGCAGTATCTAGTCCTCTGTATAGAGTCTTAAAGGTGCTGATATCGAGACCTTAATTAAAGGGACATGGAAATATGTTTTTTCTTAATTGCAACAGATAGAGGGTATTTGGTGTAGCAGTGTGATTTCTTTTTTCAAATAAAGGTATTACCGAATAAAAAGTTATTCAGAAATGTAACTGCTCTTGGGGGCTTGCCAGAGATCTACAGAGTAAAGTATGTTTTCTGCATTTCCTGTTAGTTTCATTTAAGTTTAAACAGGTTTTACTTAATATTTTTATACACAAAAATAACTTTTGTAATGTTTAAAACATGCACTTTTAAATGCCTGAAAAAAAACAGTTGTATTTCCTCTCCATTTGCGTGATGGTCTAACCAAACACCCACGCCATTCATAAATTAGACACTTCAGTTGTTCTTATTATTAAGGTAACACCTTATGCTGCAAGGCAATCAATTTATTTTCCTGGAAAGGAAAAGGAAGATGTACTATCATAAAACACACCTAGAAATGGGGACACCAATCATTCATATTCTCATTCCCACCTAGGCACTTACCTAATGTTTCTTTTAATTGATCAAGACACTCATCCAACTTATTCAGTGTAAAGCACAATATATCCTTTGTGTTATATTGAATTTCTACAAGAGGGTTTTTAAATTATTTCAATATATTTGTACAAGAGCAACACAACATCTGGACTCACAATCACATTTAAATATACCAATGAATTCCAATTAACTTGGTAGTCTGGTCTATAATTTGGGTGGGTGTTTGTTAGCTAGATGGACACTCTCCCTGGATAATATTCTAATTTTTACAGACCACTTGTAAAACATGTGTTTCCTAACAAATCTTCTGATTACATTGTTCACTACAGTTTGTAATAAAAATATATAAAAGATCACAGATGTTCGAATAAAATGTCAGTTTAATCGATTCCCCTTTTGACACCTATTTTATTGTATCAATGTATTATTAAAATAAAAGGATAACGCTACTTAGTCTTGATTTAGGCTTTCTATTTTCCACAGTGGATGCAGTCGATTTATTAGCAGTCCTCCGTTGATAACAAGTAATAGAAAGTAATCTAGACCCACAACATACTTTATTGGAGGGGGAAAAAAGGTGCTAGAAGAATGCTGTATAATTAAAAGAGCCAGTTAATTTCACACAATTTGGATCACACCATTGTAAAGATCTACTAAAAGCATACTGAAATACTTTTAAAATGTTTTAAATAAAAGCATATTTGATGGAGATATCAGAAAAAATGAATGATATGTTTTATTGTTTATTGACTTTTCACAGCCAGCCCTGTCCCTGCCTCACAGCTCAGACAGAATGTTATTCCTCCTCCTAAACGACAATCAGGTTGCAGGGGTGTGATCCAATTAAACTCTATGGGAAAGCTATTGAGAGGCAGTACTGTCTGACCTGCCCTGAGTCAGTCATTCCCTTTAGAGGCAAAGAGTAGATAAGCCATTCTTCTCCTGTGCATATCTATTCTCCACTTGAGCCAATGTAGGCTGTAACACAGAGCAGCTCTGAAATGGCCCCTGAATATATCTGACTTGGCTCCTGAATCTATCGGACATAGCTCCTGAATCTATCTGATATGGTCCCTGAATCTACCTGATATGTCTCCTGAATCTGGCACGGCCCCTGACACTGGCTTCTACTGTTCAGTTTCAAATGCCTGGAATGGACTTATATTAGCTGTATATTGATAATAATGTTCTGAGTGGAGATTGTCACAACCCAGAGACGAGGGACACACGTATACCTAATTCTCCTGCTTCTGCTTACAGGAACAATCTCCAGGTTGTGACTTTATTCATCTCAGCACCTAGCAATTCACATAAGAACATCATTCATGGAGAAACAGGAAAATCAGAATCGGTAATTAGGATTTCACGTCATACAAGAAATACACATCCACCCGGATTTAGTGCTGAGATAGGCAGCCTCTTTATACTTTTTCCAAACGCATTTAACCTCCTTAGCGGTAATCCCGAGCATGGCTTGTGGTAAATTTTTAGATCCTAAATCGGTAACCCCCGAGCCACGCTCAGGATTACTGCTGGGAGTGTAGGGCAGATAATTAATTAATTATTGCTTAACTAAATATAGATAAATATATATCTCTCTTTATAATGAGTGACGAAGGTGCTCAGAGGAGCAAAATTAGACAAGAGGAGAGGCTCGCCATGATAAACGCAGAAGGCGCTCAGCCCGTGCCTTGCAATGAGCGCTGAAGGTCCTCAGAGTACAAAAAGGTTTACATTGTGTGTCAAACAGCATTCCCATGGCTTTAAATTGTATTTTTGATAGGCAAGTCGCTAGTTACATATAAAAACAACATGTCAAAGTCCTTAAATAAGTCTCATGCCCATCATAAAAGCCTTTGATATTAGCAACCCAGTGTGTTAAAGTCCCAGAAAACAGTGTTGCTTGTGGGGTTCAGGGGAGTCCCAAAATCAGTCATGACAGAGATCCTCTGATTATTTTAGGAGCTTGCCTAACTCTAATTATTCTGAATCAATACTGCTTACTTGTTAATGATATTATTATTATTGTATTATTATTATTATCCTTTATTTGTAACCACCAACATATTTCGTAGATCTGTTCAGGGTTTAAGAAAAAGGAAATATACAACATTATACAATTATTAGCAACTGTAGAGAATGGAGGGCCCTGTTTCTAGCTTCATGTCTTGTAAAAGTGTTGTTTCCCAAAGCACCCTACAAGAATGGAAACTCGCTATTTACAATCTAAAGGGAATTTAGGAGGCAGAGCCATGAGGAGAATTACAGAGGTGCACAATGGAAATGTAGCAGTGGGCTCAGGAGACCAGAGAGATAAACCAGGGAGGCAGAGTGAACAAAATGGTGTCTTAGCTGTGGAAATGTAGCAGTTGGCTTAGTAGAAGCAGCAAATTGCACCTACCCTATTACTCTAAAGTGTTGTATTTTTTTTTTCTCAAACTGAATACAGTGAAACCTTGGTACTCGTCGTTAATTGGTTCCAGAAGGCACGACGAGTGACAAAAACAATGAGTACAGAACTACTCTTTGTTTCTTTCAGAGAAAGTTTGAATAAAACATCATACATGTTTTAGCAAGCGAGACAGGTGCAGAGCAAGCATTGAGTGCATATTTCCTCGTCGAAATGTGTAGAATACCAAATGCAACAACTTTTGAAGCCGACAAGTGCCAAGGTACCACTGTATATCCTTGAAAGGAGGAAATATATTATTCCCCCTCCCTTGATAAGAAACTGAATTCAAAACAAACCCCAAATAATGACATTTAATAGATATAATCAAAAAATAAGCATATCCTCAAAAACACATACATATACAAATCCTAAAGGGAAAGAGAGAGAAAAAAAAAGAAGTTGTTCTTCTGTTTGTGTAACTAATTGAAAGGAAAAAAATAATAGATGTGCCAGAGAGTAAGTTAAGCAGAAATGCAAAGAGAAAAAAAGAACGAAAATCTTCATTGAATTGCCACTAAATTCAGCACAATTTGGACCACATTACAATAAAGATCTTGTAAAAAAATTAGAAATAATTTTTGAATTTTTGAAAAACGACCATTTTTCACAGTGAATTCAATAAAGTGAAATCTGTGTTTACATGTGTCACTGGCTGCCCACTTCCAGACCCACATCTGCAGCTCCGTGTAGTGAGCAAAAGAAAACATAGTTAACCTTCAACAGACCAATCTGTGCAGAGCACAGCATGCTGAAACCATCTGAACCGGTTAGTTGTGAGTTAAATGTTGAGTGCATTCTTGAGTTCAGGGAAAAACTGCTATCTATCCGTGCCCTCATTGCGTGCCACGACTGTCTGTTATTAATCATGAACCTCCAGTAAGCAGGACAGACTGTGTTTGTAAAAAGACCTAAAACTTTAGATGTTTTAACATAATTTTAACATACAATCTTGTGCTCTTTTACACCATGAAGAGCGCTTACAGTGAGGTAAATGGTACTTTAAGTTGTATAGTATTGCGGAATATGTTGGCGCGTTAAAAAAAAATAAAGGATAATAATAATTGAATTTATAAAAAAAAAGGTTAAATAAATTGTAATGTGTAGTGCTGTTCTTCTCCTGTCCACCAGATGTCTCCCTCCTCTCTCTGTGCTCCTCAGCCCTCTCCTGATCTACCCTGATTTCCTCTCGCTGGTACGGATATATAGCAGGAGCCGGTTGTTAGAGGAGTACAGCAGCCTCGGGAGCGGTAGACGGGAGGTGAGGGAGGCGGGACCAGGAGCTACCAGGACGGGAGGCCTGCTCCGGGGATACCCAGTACTGTGTGTATATCTGGGGTGCACACTGCTATACACACCATGTACTGCCCGGGGCTGCTCCTTCACATTCCTGTATAGATCAGTATGACAACTTTATACACTCCAGCCTCACACACACTCATTTGTATGATTAGTGCCCGCTATCAATATAAATATACACAGATATATCACTATATACAGACATATCCATCACACTGTATGTACGTGCTACCCTGTACCAGGCATCCTACAGTGTACACACAGTAGTGTCCTCCGTGTACACACAGTAGTGTCTGCCATGTACACATAGTACTGTGAACTCCAGACCACTCCAGGAGCCTCTCAATGACTGAAGGCACCTAACAAATATACAGTAGTGTGAATATATACACATAAACTCCTAAAACTCACAGTGTGCATGTGTATATATAGCTGTTTGTGGACTTGATTAGATTCCCCTATATCTATGCATATACATTAAGGCATTATTAGAGCAGCATCTTATTAATACGTCTTTGTGCCTGTGGTGTGTATATCATGGAGGTCATAATGTATGTGGGTATCCCTGGTGGCAGGAGGATGATGCACCTCTTCCTTGTCATGTCCCTGATGCTTCTGGTTCCTGGCCTTGCTAGTGATTCCACCCAGACCCCCCACAATCTCATGAACCCAGACAGCATGCCCCCAGGCTTCACATCTGCCCCCCATGACACTGCTAGAGTCTCCCACTCTCCTCATGGTGCTAGTGAAAATGACAGCCATGGAAAAGGTTATGGGAAGCGCAAGTTGTTCCCTGTCTTGGATCTGGATTACGACCACGTTAGAGCACCTTTTGAAATCGCACTGTGGATCCTCCTGGCTTGTCTAATGAAATTGGGTAAGTTTGTTGTGTGATGAAAGCTAGAATAACTAAACCTTCCTATTGTATTTGGAAGACTAGGATTATACTCTCACACTGGAGGAATTCTGCTTTGATTTGAAGCTGTTTAGTATTAGTCACTGCAAATCTCCCTGGCAGGGAAAGAGTTATACAGCCACCCTTTACAGTGGTCTTTCTGCCATAGATTATAGTATCAGGGGCTGCATGCTATTGTATTGCAGTGAAGGGGTTATGCCAACAACCAGTGTTAAATATCTCCTGCAGGGAAGGGGTAACACTACTATTCTCTTAAGGGGTTCCTCTTTTCGGCAGCCAAGGAGTCCATCTGCCTTGGAGGCATTGTGTTTAATAGCAGGAGTGGGTTACATTGGCACTGCCCCACTCTGCCATACTTTCCCTCCCTGGAAGAGGATGGAGTGCTTGTACTCTTCAAAGGGGACACCATGGCCTCACTTGGCAGGACTATTCCTCTGGTACAGAAGAGGTTACTCCCCTAGCTATGTCTCATGACTTGTGTGTGATGCAGTGTGCTGTTGTTGTAGACATGGGTCTTGACACTGGCATGCAGTGTTTATTCTAGTAAGACGGTTCTCTCTCCTCTGGCACTAGGAGAAACCTCTTCAGAGCAAATGTGTGTGTGATCTAGCTGTATATTTTCCCATGCATGAAAACCTTTTGACAGATACCTGGATTATTGTACTGTTTTCCACTGTTTATATCCAGTCTTATTAATTTATTTATATATATAGTTATGCCTTTATGTGCATACCTCCTTTAAATGTATAAGTGTGCGCTTGTCTATATATATATATATTTTTTTTTTTAAATGCTGCTGAAACAAGTGGCTGGTACATCTAGTACCAATAGAACCATTGTGTGCATGAGCTGTGAGGCAGACCTTTTGCAGGGACTGTTTGGAAGGCTTCAGTAAGTGAAACAAGAGGTTTTGGCCACTTGTTAATAACATGATGTTTATATTTGCCAACAACGTAGTGATCTATCCTGTTATGTGCACGCACAGCACGGGAAGACTCCTTGTGCCAAGCGCGCTCGCGTTCCGATGTACTCCCTAACGCCCCTTGCCGCCCTACACCTCTTCCCGGCCCTAACCCTAAGTCCCTAACCACTTACCGGCCAATTGGAGACAGCTACATTGCGATGTCGGCGGTGTGGTTCCCGTGCATGCACATAACAGGATAGGATAACTTAGGCAGTTTATTTTAATATTAAAACAGGAAAACCATATCCATTTTAAGTGCATGCAGGGCATCTTTCCCTACTGTAGATGTCTCTCTGTGCATTGGTAGTGGCAGTTACATTGTGATATATCTGTGAGCAATGCTTAGTACTGTACACCCACGTGTAGTTCTAGTAGTAATGCTTTGTCTAATCATCACTAACAAAAAATGTCTACACCCTGTAGGGTTGTCATACCTAACACACCCTAACCTCTCTGACCCTGCCTGTTCCTTCTCACAATACTGGTTAACACTGTATTGTTCTCTTGTCTACTGGCTTTGTGGGAAAGTTCAAGATAAAGAAGTCTACTAAACTTTACTTAATGCACAAGTTTCCCATTTCAGCCAGACCTCTCTTGGTTAAAAACTGGCACTGCCATTTTCAACCACATTAGCGTGTAAGTGTATAATTACATAGCATTTATATGGTATAAATCTGTTGGCATCCTTTAGATTAGATGTAGGCAAGGCCTGTTGTGTAGTACTGGTAACAGACTAGGATTCTTTGCTTGGGACAAGTCATCGACTCTCAAACAGGGTGGCAAATCATATTTCATTCTAAAAAAAATCTAACTTTTGATTTTTGTTTTCTTAATTATTATTGTTTATTTGTAACGCACCAACCTGTATTTTGTAGCATTATACATAAGTTGTGATCAAGGCAAAACAATATTAACACACTCCAAAAAAATGTCGGGCCCTGTCTTTGGGGAAAGCTCTATGGACGCTGGATGCTAAGCTCAAAGCACCATGCAAGACTGAAAACTTGCAGACTTACAATCTAAAGGTTACAAGTATGAATGATTAAAAAAGTGAGTAGAGATGTTATTCACTAAAAGGAGACTGTAAACCGTGAGAGAATCATATCCGAAATGATCTCTTCTTACACTAGGCTTTGTACCATACATTGTAAGTTTGCGAGTTTTCAATTGTGTGTCGGTGTCTTGGAAACAAGCACTATATACATTTGATTATATGCTCAAAAACAGGGCCCTCCATTCTTTATAAGGTGTTAAGTTTGTTTTTTGCCATGTACTAAACCCCTGTACAGCGCTACGGAATATGTTGGCGCGATATAAATAAAGATAAAAATAATAATACATGGTGACTTCTTTCTTGCTAAAATTTAGTTGAAAAAGTTTCAAGGAAACTGCAGTTTTGAATGTTAGTTACTCCTTAAGGACCATTGCAGTTTAGGGAAACTTAAAGTGCAGTATGTAAGAAACTAACATTAGCAGCTGTATAAGCAACAAGCATCAAAAAAGATAAAAACTTATTTTTTGTTGGCTGCTTTTTGTAGAAAGTTCTATTTTGACTTGCTTCAGCATTTTCTTATTGCTTGGAGAGGTTGTGCTTATCTGTCAGTAAAGGGTGGAGAGTTTATCTCATTAGAGCGTTTATTAATTGACACATTTGCAATGTGTTAAAATTGTTTTTGCCTTGTACTTAAGCCCTGTATAGGGGCTACGGAATATGTTGGCGCCTTACAAAAAAATAATAAATAATTACAACAACCATCATGTATGCCTGAAGAGACCAGCAGAGGCATGAACATGCTCTTGTTCTAATTAGACAGGGAAAGACTCTGAATATTTAAGTTTTTAAAAGGTTTCATAGAGAGGAACAGTATACTGTTCATAATTCCCTCTATCTTAACTAAGGCCCCAGTTCCAGCTGAAGAAAAACAGCCCCAAAGCATGATGCTGCCACCACCATGCTTCACTGTGGGTATGGTGTTCTTTTGGTGATGTGCAGTGTTGTTTTTGCGCCAAACATATCTTTTGGAATTATGGCCAAAAAGTTCAACCTTGGTTTCATCAGACCATAACACCTTTTTCCACATGCTTTTGGGAGACTTCAGATGTGTTTTTGCAAAATGTAGCCTGGCTTGGATGTTTTTCTTCGTAAGAAAAGGCTTTCGTCTTGCCACTCTACCCCATAGCCCAGACATATGAAGAATACGGGAGATTGTTGTCACATGTACCACACAGCCAGTACTTGCCAGATGTTCCTGCAGCTCATTTAATGTTGCTGTAGGCCTCTTGGTAGCCTCCCAGTCCAGTTTTCTTCTTGGTAATGTCACTGTTGTGCCATATTTTCTCCACTTGATGATGACTGTCTTCACTGTGTTCCATGGTATATCTAATGCCTTAGAAATTCTTTTGTACCCTTCTCCTGACTGATACCTTTTAACAATGAGATCCCTCTGATACTTTGGAAGCTCTCTGTGGATATATATTGTTGTGGTGAACTACCTACTCATAATTTCCACAACACAGGCTGAGATCCCGCTCCATGCTGATGATAGCCAGTAAGCTTGAAACAGTTGTACATGGATTGGATACTCAGCCTGTGTTTATTCCAACCTTGGCTTTGCATTAAAGCTGTGTAATACAGCATGCATAAGCTTAAAGGAAGCCATGTTTGATAATGGCTACGGAATGAAGAGCTAGGCATTTGTGGCCACATTTGTGTGTCCCAGCTCAACTTCCCAGAGTGCAGTGTAATAACTGTTTTTTCTCGGAACTCTGAGCTGGAAGCAGGTTTTTTTTTTACTTGCTTTAGACATTCAGATGTGAACACAGATGTACTTTTTATTTAATATATATATATATATATATATATATATATATATATATATATATATATATATATATATATATATATATATATATATATATATATATATATGAGAGAGTGTGTGTGTGTGTCACATTATTATGACCACCACCTATTTTTTTTCAGTCAGCAGCGCATTGCCAATGAAATGCATGTCATGACCTGTCTTGGTGGGTATGTAAGGCAAATCAAGTACACCCATAAATATTGACTGTCTTCTTTGGAGCGGATTGGATCTTCCAGCAGGACAATGCAACATGTCATATGGCCAGAATTGTCGCCTCCAAATTCTCTGGACTTGAACCCCATCGACCACCTTGATCGCCATGTTCACCGTATGGATCCACCTCCGCGCACTCTTCAGCAGCTGTTGGATGTACTGCAGTCTCCATGGCTCCAGATACCCTTGCCAACCTTCCAGCATCTTATTGACTCACTACCGCGCCGTCTAACTGCTGTCCCTGCTGCACACAGAGGTTATTTGGAATATAGAAAATGATAAATCACATGGCAGCATTTTTATTTATTAACATATTATTATTATTAGCAACTTGCCCGTCAAAAATGACATGTCAATGCTGTTTGCCACACAATGTAAAGCTTTTGCTCCTCCTGAGGACCTTCAGCGCTCATTGCGCGTTTTCAATGCCTCAACTGCTCGCCTCGCTATGCAAGGCTCGCAGCCGATGAGCACCTTTGGCGCTTGTCGGCTAAGTGCTCTAAGCTCGGAAGACTTCTGTGCTTCAATGGCTCTCATCGCTATGCGAGGCTCGCAAGCGTGACGACGAATCGCAGTTTGACAACTATTATTATTATTATTATTGTTGTTATTATTAATATTTCATTTATTTGTAATTGGACAACATATTCTACAGCGCTGTACAGGGGAAAAAATATAACACATTGCAGTCAAGTTAAGTGCCCTGTCTTTGAGCTTAAAATATAACATGTATATTGCTTTCTCTAAAACTAAATAAAAATGTATAAAAATTAAGAATGTATCATTATTACTTTTTACATTCTAACAATATTCAGCCCATTAAGTGTAGTTCTTCCACTGAGTATTTTTCCAAATCCAGGACTACAATGTAAACGAGCTGTGTAATGCTTATTTCTATTAATATTCTGGAATAAGCACAAGTAGCACAAATGCCAAGACATAGACCTTTGCCCTCCGTAGGAACTGGTTTTGCCCAAACGGGGTGTGTGCCCAAACATGTATAGAAGTACCAAGATAAGATTGTTAGGACTCCTTCATTACAAGCGTGTTTACTCACCTAATCATACTTTACTATAAAGTGTTATCAGCAAAATCCTTTATGAACCAGGTGAGTCACTGAATCTGGGCCCAGCTAATTGTTACCCCCATGCTGTCGTTGCAAATTCTCCATGCTATCAAACCGTCTCTGATGCTAATTTAAAGGGACAAGGATTTACGGATTTCACTAAGAATCTATGTATCTCTCTTGTGTACTTTTTATTTTATCAAGAAGCGCCTAAAAAAATATTAATGGTTCCTAATTGGTGTCCCCCTCTGCAGCTCATGAATACAGTTTACTTCTATGTACAGGGGTTGCACTGCTGCAGAATGTTGCCATTGATTGGCTACTATAAAACGTGCTACTCTAGAGACGTCACTTTTTTGGGGGGGGGGTGGGGGGGAGAAGCACACTGTGACACTTTACTAAATACCCTTTTTCTCATGCAACAAAGAAAACATATACTTTTTATGTCCCTTTTTAATGTAGTTTTTCTCAGCTGTAATCCTCGTATACCAAAAACAGATTTTATCACTGTCTGAGTACAGATGGTATAATCTGTATTTTAGCTGTTGTGTTTAGCCACATTTAATCAAACATGAATGTCTTGTTATTGGCCTCTGGAGACGTTGTGAACTAATATACCACAACTGAGCTCTGTCGTAAAGGGTTAATCAAATTGTCAGACACGTCTGCTCAGAGCAGTGCACAATGTTTAAGCATTTTAACTACAGGATATAATAACCACTTTTAAATAAATGTATCCCTTTTTATACCCATATGTCCCGTGAGTACTGTTGCCCATCATGATGCATCACAATATTGTTATATGCTATGTATATGTCAGCTGAACAGTTATGTTGGTAGTAAATGTATAAAGTAACAGAGCACTTACAGATAAGTGTACTTGAAACTAGAGAATTTTTTTTGAGAATGTAAGAAAGTTAAACAGCCACTAACTTATTAACCTCTTCACAGCAGCATAAATGACATATAATCCTACAATTTTGGCTTCTACACCCCTGAGGTGGTGGAAGATTTGAACATGCACAAAGATTGTTTGCTAAGTAAGAATGTGGCATTTACAACTGCCATAGCTTTTAATAGGACTAATAAAAAGCTCTTTACAAAAACACTCTCTTGAGAAAGTTGCGGCAGTATCAGTTGCGAGAACAAAATGGAACCGTAAAATTTGTTATTTTGTGTGGCTTTAAAAACTAAACATTTTTGCCCATTATCAGTATTTTTCAAAAGTTAATATAGGAAAAAATGGCCACGTTAACAGTTTAATATCAGGCTCCATATTTTGTTTTGGGAATTTAATGATTTCCAGTCACTCATCTGTGTGAGCAGCATGGGTTTTAGGGAGCAGGGAACCCAGCTTACTTTGAGTTTAGTGAAATCAGAACATCACCAAACTGGTTCTAGGTTATCCATCTTGCACAGTCTACCTCATCCTGAAAGTGAAATGTGTGTCCATCATAAAAGGCTTCCAATGCAATATATAAATGATATTAAACACTTCACTTCCAGGATAAAGTATATAGATGGACTATGCATGATGGATAACCTAGATCCAATGTTCTCCCCAGGCCGTTTGGGCCCAACCGACTGCTCTCTCTCGCTTCCTGTTGGCTGAAGATTTCTGGGGAGAACCATTTTTTGGTCAATTTGTTGAAGAAAAAAATGTCTTCTATTTCCTATCATTTTTTTTCTGATTCTTTGGATCAAATTTGGTCTGTCCTATATTCACAAGCTGTATGCTTCTAGAATGCCATACACTTTTGGTGTTTGACTCCTTTTGTCTAGTCTAGTAGTTTGTAGTATTATGTAACTGTGTTTTTATGAGCAATTTATAGGAATCAAACCATGTATAATAGAATAAATGCACTTAAGAGTAGAAGTCCAAAATATAAAGATTGGTGGGCAGATCAGAAAGTGGTGGTTGAATTCTGTTGCTTATGTGTTGCAATTAAGGGAGTGTTAGAGAGGTTTTGTCCTATTCGGATACATGGCAAAGGATACTGAAGCAAGATTCCATGCATACTTTGTTTTTCTTTCTTTTTTAACTACCATTTAGCTTCCACTTGCATGGTCAGTTCATTCACGTTTGATAAGTGAATGTATCTGTAATTGGCTCTAGAGTAATTTTCAAGGTGACCTTGGGTTTGCATCTGTGCTACAGAGATCATGCACATTGTTTCCTGCCAGAGCGAGCTCTTTAGACTTTTGCAGTGTATCACTTTGCATGCAGAATGTGACAATGTATAAATTTATATGTGTGAGAAATCCCTTCTATAAACTGATCTGTATACCTGATTGTGATCAACCTCTTAAACACGTAATTGTAAGCTTTGTTTCATTGTTTGTTTGTACTGACCCATTAAATGTTTCACTTTGTTTGCCCCTTCAGGTTTCCATGTTGTTCCCACTCTTTCCAATGTAGTACCTGAGAGCTGTCTGCTGATTGTGGTGGGCCTGCTTGTGGGTGGTCTGATCAAGGTGGTGGGTGAACAACCACCTGTCCTGCAGTCCAATGTGTTTTTCCTGTTCTTGCTGCCCCCTATTATCCTGGATGCAGGATACTTTCTGCCGCTACGCCCCTTCACAGAGAATATGGGCACAATTCTCATGTTTGCAGTGATTGGCACCCTCTGGAATACCTTCTTCATTGGGTCTCTGCTCTTTGCCGTGTGCCAGGTTGGAGGTGGAGTATTGTCGCCAGTGAACCTCTTAGCCAATCTGCTCTTCGGCAGCATCATTTCTGCTGTGGACCCCGTGGCTGTATTGGCTGTGTTTGAGGAGATCCACATCAATGAGCTTGTCCATATTCTGGTGTTTGGGGAGTCGCTGCTCAATGATGCTGTCACAGTGGTGAGTTATCTGGAAGGGGCATTCACTCCTTCCATCAACACCTCAAGTTCTGGTTTGGTTGTAGGCATTTTAGTTTGACGTTAAAAAAATGTTAACGCTCTTCTATATTTTATTTCTATATTTAATGATACTTCACCAACTGAGGCATTAGAATTTACAGTTGTGCTCAAAAGTTTGCATACCCTGGCAGAAATTGTGAAATTTTGACATGTGACTGATCATGCAAAAAAAAATAATAATATTTTATTGAAGGATAGTGATGATATGAAGCCATTTATTATCACACAGTTGTTTGGCATCTTTTTAAATCCTAATAACAGAAATCACCCAAATGGCCCTGATCAAAAGTTTACATACCCTTGAATGTTTGCCCTTCGAACACACTGTTTAAAATGGAAATTAGAGGTTTATTTTCCACACTGTGGCTTTTTAATGCGCACCTCGCAAAGCAATTGTCCGCATTTGCGGAGGTGGAGGCTCTACGGCGCCTCGCTGTCGGTCGCAAAAATACAAAGTTAACATCAGAAACGCGTACATCGAAAGACAACAAACACAGCAAAATAACAAAGAAACATAAAAAAAAAAAAAAAAAAGCCAGGACATCTGGAAGTGAGATTTCAAGCATATTCGGCATTTGAAAATCGGCTCAACGATATAAAAAAAAAAAAGGGCTACACGACCCCTAACCACGCAAAACACCGCCAGGCACTTAAGACTTTTTTACACAGGAACGTACAAGGTATAAAATATACTATTAGGAAGGACGGAAAATGCTCCCCACCCGCGTAACACATAGACAATTGCCGCCATTTTACAACACTAACTTGAAGCTAATAACGTTACCATTCTAAAATGGCACTTTACACAACTAAGGTTTGCCCTTGCGCACGCAGCCTAGTTACACTGCACACATTGCTGACACTTACACCTCTGGTCAGCAACAGTCCAAATGTACATTGTATGCTGCAGGAAAATCAAAACAGATTGTTAGCTCTTCGGGAATATTGATTGCAGGATATATTAATTACAAATTGGTAAAGTATATTAAGGCTCTCAATGAGCGCCAAAGGCGCTAAGCGCTGGGCTTACAATGAGCATCGAAGGTACTCGCAGCACCAAAAGCCTTACATTGGGTGGCAAACCGCATTACCTGACTTACAATTTAATTGCAAGTCGCTAGTATAATATAATATCCATGTTGGAAGCATTTTATAAGCAGCATTTGCTTTGGAAAGAAGACTTCACCTAAAATATTTCATGCCAAAAAAAAAAATCCAGTCTTCAGAATCGTTTAAAATTTGCTCTTTTATGAAAAGAAAATGTGGGACTTCTATGTCCCTTCAATAACCGTGAGCTACCAGAAGGTTTTTATGTAAGACAAAATATTTGAATTGGGCTGTAAGTACATTTCTAAAAATATATTCTAAATATACAAATATATTCAAGGTTTTATAAAACGTTAAACTTGCTTTCAAATATCAAACTCTGCTGCTACTGTTCTCCGCCCACTATTAGGTCAGTGGGTAAAGATGCCTTTTTCTAGCAAGCATTGCTAAGTTTTTAAACGGTTGTATCGACATAGTGCTCTTGATTGGCTGGAGACATGCTGTGTTAAAATTGTTTCCCATGGCAACAACCTTTTTGCTGTGAGAACAGTCTATAAATTATTGAGCCGCTTATCGAATTTGATTGTTCTTAAACACTTACAGCCTTATTAAATTGAGATTCGGTAAACTTGGTTATTATAAACTATTTAATAATTTTATTAATGCATAATTAAAACTAGCGCCTTTTTTGTAATGGTTCTTGTAAATTCTGGCGCCCCCCTCCCTTTTAAAAATGTTTACTTCTCTGCAACTTTGTCTCCAAAGCCATGCACCACATTTTCTCCTAAAGAAGCACAAAAAAAAAGCTGTATCTCCCCTGTGTCTCTCCCTTTTTAGGTTCTCTACCACTTGTTTGAAGAGTTTGCCGCTCTGGATCAGGTCACAGTCACAGACATCTTCCTGGGATTCCTGAGTTTCTTTGTGGTGGCCCTTGGAGGGGTGTTTATAGGATTGGTATATGGAATAATTGCCGCTTTCACCTCCCGCTTCACATCCCATATTCGAGTCATTGAGCCACTCTTCGTGTTTCTCTATAGTTACATGGCATATCTTTCTGCGGAGCTCTTTCACCTCTCCGGTATCATGGCGTAAGTTATTACACTCGAACACAATTCACTTTGACTCTTCTCCCCTTATACATGTTTCTCCACCTTTTGAGATCTCTTATCTTTCCATTGCTCTGATGTCTTATATGTATGCTCCCGTCCTTGTGTCACTAATCTCATCTCCATGTTTTTTCTCTTGGCAGTCTCATTGCATCAGGTGTGGTAATGAGACCCTACGTCGAGGCTAACATCTCTCACAAGTCTCACACCACCATCAAGTACTTCCTGAAGATGTGGAGCAGCGTGAGTGAGACCCTCATCTTCATCTTCCTTGGAGTTTCCACTGTTGCTGGACCCCATGACTGGAACTGGACCTACGTCATCAGCACCCTCATCTTCTGTTTGATCGCACGTGTCCTGGGTATATGGATTCATATATACATACAGGGAGAGGGGTGTGTATGTATACATGTGTGTGTATTATCTGTATGTGATCTTTGCATGGTGTGTGAATGATAAATGGTTCATAAGACTTGTAAGGGGTTCTCTTTTTAGTATCTTTCTAGAACTTTGACAAATGTTGTTATATTTCTGGATGTGCAGTTAAATGGAACCTTTAATGGCATCCGCATCTGAAAACAAAAGAAATACATGTGGCAAAGTAAACAAGTTTTTAAGAGATTCTAAATTTTGCATTATAACGAAGTGAGGTCCAAATGTTTCCTTCTGCAGTTGCTCGCAGGGAGATGTCAGACACAGGAAATTGGAAAGAATGCATATTGGGATATGATGTGTGATTGGCTCAGAGATGAACATTCGATTCTAAAAAAGAACTGGCAGGCAAAGGATACATCTGCATCTGACTTTTTGCAGTGTACCTCTTGGACTAATTTAGAACATCTTAAGTTGTGTGTTTTTTTGTTTTTTTTTTTGCTTTAGTTAACTCATTTTTACATGCCCTAACTGTTTCTAAGAAGAAAAAAACATTACATTATAGTTACAATTTGGGGCATTCTAAAGCAATCTTAAACCATTTGTTGTTCAGTTGTGTCTGACTATTGCGCCTGGCATGCTTTGGTCAGAAGGGTCACATCTGTCAGCCAGTGCCCCGCTGAGCTCCCTCAACCTCATGTTTATTGCTTCAATCACCTTATCTATCCATCTTCGTATTTGTGTGTGCTTTCAATCTTTCCCAGCATCATAGTCTTCACTAGGGAATCCAGTCTTCTTATGATATGGCCAAATATTTGTTCACTGGAAAGCTTGATCATGAGGCTAAAGTACTGATTTGTTGGATATTCTTGCAGTCCAAGGGACTCTAAGCAGTTTTCTACAGCACCACAATTCAAATGCGTAAATTCTAGGAAGCTCAGCAATCTTTATGGTCCAGCTCTCACATCTGTATGTTACTACTGGGAATACCGTAGTTCTGACTGTGGACCTTTTTAATAGTGGAATGTCTTTCATTTTAAATACCTTATTCAGACTTGCCATAGCTTTCCTCCACATGAAATTAGAAAGATGTTTGTTTCTGACTGCTATCACCATCTGCAGATATCTTAAGCCATAACTAAAAATCTACTGACTGCCGCTAGTAGCAACTTTCAACAAAGCCTTGCTTCAGGTGAACAATAACGTTTTAAAATGCATGTAGACCATGTGGCTGATTTTGTGAATGATTGATGTTTTGCGGCTAAATTATTTCTGTTCCAGGATATACTTATAGTTCTTGTGGATTAAGAAGTTGGGCTGATTTCAGCTTTGAGCTATCCTGCAATATCATGCCAGCACTATCTTGCATGAAAGAATCTAGCCTATTTGACTTTTTTGTGTGCCTACCTTTTTTATTTATATAAATATTTCTTAAATACAGACACTTATGTTTATATTTGGGGTCAAACTGTGTGACTTACCTGCTTTTTCTCCCCTCCCAGGTGTTCTGGGTCTAACCTGGTTCATTAACAAGTTCCGCATAGTGAAGTTAACTCCAAAGGATCAGTTCATCATTGCTTATGGAGGCCTGAGAGGGGCTATCGCTTTCTCGCTAGGATATCTGCTGCCATCTGACCATTTCCCAAGAGACATGTTCCTAACCGCAATCATCACTGTCATTTTCTTCACGGTCTTTGTCCAGGTCAGTGAAGCCTGAAAGGGGGAGAATTTGTGAGAAAGACAGGAAAATATTATTACGAAGGGAGATGAGGAGGTGCATCCACCCTCTCATTAACCATCCAATTTCATCCCCCTCCACTGTAAACATTTTAATTTCTTCTCGAATTCAATTCTTCACTTTCATTCCAGTCTGTTTATTATATGTGTGTGTCCCCACCCCCCCTACCCACATCAATTAATAATAATTCCCCTTTGTTCGTAGTCTTACTCTTTAATGTCTATAATGGATGCAAGTGAAGCAGGAGTTAAAATTCCAACCATAACTCTGACATCGTCCTCTCACCTTGGTGCAGTAACTTCACTGGCTAGGCACAGGCAAGGAAAATCTGTGGAGACTGAGCTTTGATAGCCAGATGGTTGAACTAATCCTTATGCAGTGCATTATTGTGACAAGACATAATTTCAATTATATATCAGGATGGATCCCAAATAAGCCAATGAGTTTAGGATTTGTCTGGCCCCTACATATGTGTACCCTCTGGTCCATATGGTCTGAACATTGTGCAGGCAGATGGTACAACCAATGGGATGTAGTAGGTGGGCTTTGGAGTGAGCGCAAGTGTAAGTAAAAAAAAAGTGTGATTCTGAAAGCTGTATTTTTTTTTTTTGTACTTTATAAAGATTTGGGCCATTATATAGTTTCTATGTAGGTCTAGTGTAACCATTTAAGTATTGCTGCTATTTGTCAGCAGAATTATTGTTTATTGCTGAATATACACAATCAAAAGGATCTGTGGTTGAGGTTCCATTAATCCTAAAAAGGAGATTGGCTCACTAGCCTCCCTCCATCGAAACATGTAGTGGTTAAATCATCCACTGCCTGCCTCCAAGGGCTTGCTCTTTGAACTGACTGACAATAATGTGTTATATATCACACTTTCTAATTCCAAAAGGGAATGACTATCCGACCTCTGGTAGAACTTTTGGCTGTAAAGAAGAAGCAGGAGAGCAAGAGGTCAATAAATGAGGAGATTCACACCCAGGTAACTATCCTATTAACATACATTTATTTTCTGACATTTTAGTTTTATTTCTTTGTCTTATTTGCCCTCTCTTCCTTGATTTTGGCACTTTCACATCATTTCTCCTCACACCATTTCTCACTTCTCCCAGTCTAATTCTGCCCCCCTCCCCTCTCCCACAGTTTCTCGATCACCTTCTGACTGGCATTGAGGATATCTGTGGGCATTATGGTCATCACCACTGGAAAGACAAGTAGGTCACAAAAAATCAGTAGTGCATTTGTGCACTTGTGAAATATTTACATGTAAATTGCATGTCTGTACTTTTTTTTTTATTTTCATACATGTTGATATTTAAAACCATGCATTTTAACACCTTGAATGCCAATAGGTGCTCCTCTGACACATTAAGTGTGTGTGGGTGTCACTGATTTGTCCTCTTAATGTGGTGTTAAGAAGATTTTATACAGTCTAATTCCCCCTACAGGTTGAACCGTTTCAATAAGACCTATGTGAAGAAATGCCTTATTGCTGGAGAGAGGTCCACAGAGCCGCAGTTGATTGCCTTCTATCACAAGATGGAGATGAAGCAAGCAATAGAGCTGGTGGAGAGTGGGGGCATTGGGAAAATTCCCTCAACTGTGTCTACTGTGTCCATGCAGTGAGTGTGAAGGGCAGAGAGATTTGGCGTGGAGGGCAGGGGTGTAAATCAAAGTAGTAATACAGGAAGATGGAGAACTAGGACTGGAAGTAAAAGAACAAGCAAAATTAGAGGGTAATAGAAGGATTAAGAGATGTGGGAATGAGGCAGGAAGGAGGGAGAGAAATAAGCTTAAAGAGAAATGGGATAGAGCGAGACTGAGTTAGTGAAAAGGAACAGATTGAGGGGAAATGCAAATATGATAATGGGGAAGGCAGTGTAGGTAGAATATGTAAACTGAGTGTAAAATACGCTAGCAATAGAGAATTGTCCACCTGTGTGTCAGTGACTAAACAGTACAAAAACATGAAGTCAATATGATATTCTGGAACCAGATAAAAACATTTGTGGAGTAGTTGATATCGGACCTGTGGAGTATCAGTAAAGAGGGAAAAGGGTATTGAATAAAATAAGAAAGAAAGAGGAGGAAATGATGAGGGGGGATATGTGAATTAAAACTAAATTGGATATTGGAGGCAGGATGGTAGAAATGAATGGAGAAGGTATATGGATGTGTTTGGAGCTGTCAGTATCTATATGTCTAACTCTTCATATGTCTAACTCTGCAGGAACATTCAGCCGAAACCCAAATTAGCAGAGAGAATAATTCCAGCTCTGTCCAAAGGGAAAGAGGAGGAGATTCGAAAGATTTTGCGCAATAACTTGCAGAAGACCCGCCAGAGGGTGAGGGAGAAAAACAACATATATACTGTATACGTCTGTGCTGACAATTTGAAATATCCACAGTTTACTTATATCGACTACCAACTCATTTAGGATACCATTACTCTGTTTCCACACTTGTTTAGTTTACCTACAAATTTCTTTTTGCTTCATAATCTAATGGCACCAGTTTATCTTCCGTTTTTATTTATAAACCTATCCCCATCTACATGCGTCTCCAGATTTAGACCAAGTACTGGGCCATTTGCAGCATCCACATAGCTTCTGATGAGACCAGGAACAAGCAACTGTCTGTTTCTCTGGCTAATTGTAAGCCATACTTTCTCTTGCTTAACTGCGCCAAAGCTTACCATAACTCTTGAATCTTGCTGGAAGAATATATAACCATGCCTCTTATTTGTCCTGATTTTTTTATGATTGTCCTTCTCTTCCAGCTCCGCTCTTATAATCGGCACACCTTGATGGCTGACCCCTATGAAGATGCGTGGAACCAGATGTTGCTCCGCAGACAGAAAGCTCATCATATGGAGCATAGGGTAAGAGCTGGAGATAATGTAAAATAGGAGAGTGTCTGGAGGAACAGGAGAGTTGTTAGAATAAATGGATACCAGGGAGATATGGCTGGAGAAATGGAAGAACTTTCAGAGAAGAGGATATGTTATGCAAGGCAAAAAGGTGGAAGATTATGGTGCAGGCGTTCATAGAAATGAAAGATAAGGGCATCTGAATCTCTTATAGGCAGAGAAGATGATTGAGATGTATTAAATTCTCATTTATAAGGGGGAAAAAACATACAAATATATGAAAATGAATGGTTAGTTTGAAATAAATATAAAATGTTTACATGTGTAATTTATCTCCCTCACTTTTATGGCATTTTTTCAGGCAACTCATTTCTTGACTGTCCCTGCACACAAACTGGATTCACCAACTCTAGCGAGGGCACGTGTGGGCTCAGGTAAGTGCCAGTGTGGGGAGGGGTCATAATAAACTTCTGGTGGGACTGAAGTGCCCTAGATGAGCTTACACCATCCAAACAATGATCAAAGCGGGCCTTCTAATACTGCTCAAACTTTAAATTATAAGATGACCAAATAACAAGATGGCAGCATGCAATTTTAAAGGTATCTTTAATGTGTTTTTTTTAGAAAACAACATTAGAGGTTTGTTTGATAATAAAAAAAAAAAAAAAAGCAAAAGTGTCAAAATATAGCAGAATACTTAAAATTGCTGTACAATGAATCTTTACATAGGATAACAGCGAGGTTGTGGTGTATTTCTGCTCGGGTTTGGTCATCACATTTTGAAGTCCGTAAGCAGCCTACATTTTCGAGTATATTGCCACAATATTGTATTTGCATATGCACATAAATGTCAGTGTATAATGGCGTTGTCTGCGACTAAACCTATCACTGTAACATTATGACCACTGTAATGCCATAAGAATAGGAGCAAGTTATTTCACTTATAAAAAAAAAATAACAACATTGTCAGCCTGGAGTTCAGCTGTTTGTATCCATCGTTATATGGTCATCCAGGTAGGTCTGGATGGAAGACTGCTTTAAATTGATTGAAGAACACTCTGATTACAGAAGAGGCCAAACAATGAAGAGCGTCATGATGAATATATCTGTAAAATTTCACAAATAGGGCAAACTGACCAAGACTTATCAAAGTCTACCCTTTAATGCTCTGCAATGGTTTTGGTAAAGCTTTAAAATTTGTGTTTTTTGAGGTTAAATCATTGTAATTCACAAGTTTATTTAATGGGCACGGTCACCCCAAAAGCACATGTTTGTAAGAGAATCAAAATGGTTATAAATTGTGCTAGCAATTTTTTTTTTTTTTATAAAGTAAATAATTTGTGAGTATTATTATTATTATTATTATTATTGATGATGATGACTAAATGTGCTTATGGTCTACCACAGTGTTGGCACACGGGCTCCCTCAAACACACTATTCAAACACACAGAGCAAGTTACTGCACAGAGCCACACTGTAAATCTCAGGAATGATTAACAGTAAAGAAACATGGCTAATACACTGTAAAGTTTTTAAAGGTTGCTAAGGAGAACCTAATTTTATGTTTGTTAGCAGAGTCCTTCTAATCTGCTAAATAACACAATGCTGCAAGCCAACTGCCAATCTTGAATCAATAAATATTAGGTCAAATGAATCAAAATGTAGGGTGTTGCAGGTATTATAGCATCTATGTCTGCACTCTTGAAAGTGATGTTTGTTTATTTTTAACAGTTTATATAACATTCGCTTATTCAAAATAACATTTAAATATGGTATATCGATGATAAGTAAAGGTCAGGTGTTGCTTTCATATATCCACACTGGACCAGGATTACTCCGTACCAATGTTCTAAATGGGAGATAACGAATACAGAAAAAATGAAGCAACTATTAAGTTACTAATGCATTAGAGAATTATTATTATTTTGTTTTAAATAGCACTAATCCATAATAAAATGAATGACACACAGTTCATAATCACTGTGTCTTGGAGCTGGTGAACACTGACTACTTGGATAACCATAATTCTAGTTAATTAGTCAATTAAAATCAAAGCCTTCTATTTTGAGTTATGTTATTGGATACCAAAATTAATTTGAGATATTTATATGGCGATATTTATGTATGAAGACAGATGGAATAAATGCATCAAATACATATACTGGATCCTACCCCAAGTGCACAAAGTACATGAGCATGATAAATTGTAAAACTAACGAATTCAAGCTCCTATAGAAGATCAAGGGGGGCTATACAATTAAGTCACACTCTTGAAGGCGGATTACAATTCCTGTTGGAACATGGCATCCTGCTTGCTTCTCTTACTGCTTTGGTATATTGATTATCCGCCAACTGCGGCCCTCGCAAACTTTACGTCACAACGCAAACAACACAACACACCAACTATGACCCTCGCAAACTTTACCTCGCAACGCACATACGAGACACGTTAACACACATTACGACCTCGCAACAATCGGACGCAACTCGCGAACATTACAAAATTCAAAACACAATCAATACACACACACCACATACATAAAAAGCCTACAGCAAGAGGAAGCATCCAGCACCTCAAAAAAACTACTTACAGCTTCATTTCACTAAAAATAAAAGAGTTTGAACACTAAAAAATTTGCTAAGCGCCCCATATGTGTGTGTGTGTGTCTGTCTATATATGTATACGAGCCCGCGGCCCTCGCGTACACTACAACCCTCATCATGCACCAGCGAAAGTGACTTCATCCGCAACCGCCCAGACAGTGACAGTTAGCCTGGAAAGAGCTGGCGGCGGGACTTTAAAATTTGAGTTTGTGTAAACAGATCAGGCACCGGAGAGAGGAGAGCACATGGAGAGTAAAGGAGGCCCGGGGGGGCTCGGGCTGTGAGTATGATAGCAGGGAGGGGGCAGCGAGTACATGCAGCACAGCCTATTGAAGAGGGGCTATATACACACAAACCTTTATACATTCATATGTATTACAACAGACACACTGTATACACACACAAACCTGTATACATTCATATGTATTACAACAGACACACTATATATACACACACAAACCTTTATACATTCATATGTATTACAATAGACACACTATATACACACACAAACCTGTATACATTCATATGTATTACAATAGACACACTATATACACACACAAACCTTTTATACATTCATATGTATTACAATAGACATACTATATACACACACAAACCTTTATACATTCATATGTATTACAATAGACACACTATATACACACACAAACCTTTATACATTCATATGTATTACAATAGACACACTATATACACACACAAACCTTTATACATTCATATGTATTACAATAGACACACTATATACACACACAAACCTTTATACATTCATATGTATTACAATAGACACACTATATACACACACAAACCTGTATACATTCATATGTATTACAACAGACACACTATATACACACACAAACCTGTATACATTCATATGTATTACAATAGACACACTATATACACACACAAACCTGTATACATTCATATGTATTACAACAGACACACTGTATACACACACAAACCTTTATACATTCATATGTATTACAATAGACACACTATATACACACACAAACCTTTTATACATTCATATGTATTACAATAGACACACTATATACACACACAAACCTTTATACATTCATATGTATTACAATAGACACACTATATACACACACAAACCTTTATACATTCATATGTATTACAATAGACACACTATAAAAAACACACAAACCTTTTATACATTCATATGTATTACAATAGACACACTATATACACACACAAACCTTTTATACATTCATATGTATTACAACAGACACACTGTATACACACACAAACCTTTTATACATTCATATGTATTACAACAGACACACTGTATACACACACAAACCTTTTATACATTCATATGTATTACAACAGACACACTGTATACACACACAAACCTTTTATACATTCATATGTATTACAACAGATACACCCCTGACTTTTCTCTCTGACTGAATCTATATAAATGTGTGTAATATCACATATATAGTTGTGAGCAGGCGAGCCAGCCAGAGCAGTTGCGCGAAGCGAGGGACATAGTTGCTGGCATGGAGCGCCGAAGGGCGCTCCATGCCAGCAACTGCGACCCTCGCAAACTTTACGTTCGTACGCAAACAACATATGAGACACGTTACCACCCATTACGACCTTGCACAAATCGAAAGGTAGTATTTTCTGAGATACTACCTGTGCCACGTGCTAGCCCAGGGAGACCGAAGGAGCATAAGGAGTATAATGCGTGGCTAAAAATGTGTTGCACTAAGGAGGGGTTCGGGTTTTTAGACCACTGGGCTGATTTCTCACATTGGTACAATCTCTATAACGGATGGATTGCACATTAATGATGAGGGAGCTTGTGTGCTAGGGCATAGGATGGTAGAAAGGCTGGAGTTTTTACACATAATTAAACTAGTAGGTGGGCGGAGGGACTAGATAAAAGTAATAGGGTAGAAAGTGTAGAGGTGATAAGGGATGAATTAACAACTCATGGGGAAGGAGATGGGAGGGAAGGGTTAGTATAGTCAATAGGGATGTATTACGAACTAACTCAAGTATAGAGGCAGGCACTTCAAAACTACAAACTCATAACCTAATGTGTATGATTACTAATGCCAGAAGCTTGTCAGGAAAATAGGTGAGTTAGAATTATTAGCAGTTAATGAAAAATGGGATTTAATAGGCATTACTGAAATGTGGTGGGATGCATCTTAGGACTGGACTGTTAATCTGGATGGTTATTACCTATTTAGGAAAGATAGAGGCAATGGTAAAAGAGGAGGAGGGATTTGTCTGTATGTTAAACCTGAATTTAAGGCTATAGTCAGAGAAGATATTTATGCTGGAACTAACGGTAATGTTGATTGTTTGTGTATAGTGTTAAATAGCAGAGCAGCAAATTCAAAAGGAATATTAGTAGGAGTATGCTATAAACCTACAGATTAGAAATGCAGCTAAGCATGGGCAAGTTCTAATAATGGGAGATTTTAATTACCTTGAAATAATCTGGATAAATGAGACCAGCAGTTCAGCTAAGGGGAGCAGGTTCTTGAGTACACTCAGCGATCATTATCTGACCCAGGTTATACAACGGCCTACTAGAAATGAAGCTATCTTAGATTTACTCATCACAAATAATATTGATATAGTATCAAATGTTGGAATAGGGCAACCTTTGGGAAACAGTGATCACAACACAGTCTCATTTGACATTGAATAAAAAAAAATGTTTTTAATGGGCCTACAAAAACTCTTAATTTTAAAAGGGCAGATTTTAACGGTCTAAGGGCAGCAATACAAAGTATAGACTGGGACAGAGAAGTGATAGGTAAAAACACTGAACATAAATGGACAACATTTAAATCTTTAAATATACATACCTTTTACCATATACCATGTGGGAATACAAGTAAAAGGGGTAAATCACATCCAATGTGGCTTAACAATGACTTAAAGATCAATATACAGAGTAAAAGACAGGAATTTAAATTATACAAAAGAGGGGACAGTGACTGCTTTACGTAAATACAAGGAAATTAACAAGGCTTGTAAAAGGGCTATTAGACTGGCTAAAATAGAAAATGAAAAATGAGTTTTCAAAGGAGAGTAAGACCAACCCTAAAAATTGTTTAAAATATATTAATGGGAAGAAGGCCAGGAAGGAAGCTATAGGAACATTACAATGTGAAACAGGTCGTCTGATAATTAGTAACCAGGAAAAGGCAGATGAGCTAAATAGGTTCTTTTCTTCAGTATATACAAGAGAGGTACCAGTGGTTTGGTGACACCAACATAATGGGGCTACACTACTTTCAACTAATAAATGGTTAACGCAGATAGAAATCCAAAAGAGGTTGGAAAAAATAACTGTTAATAAAGCCCCAGGTCCTGATGGAATACATCCAAGTGTACTGAGAGAACTGGGTTCTGTAATAGCCAAACCATTATATTTAAATTTTTAAGATTTACTCAACACAGGGTCGCTGCCAGTTGACTGGAGAAAAGCAGATGTGATACCTATATTTAAAAAAAATCTAATCTAATTAATTTCTATGAGGAGGCTAGTAGGAACCTGGACCAAGGCAACTCAGTTGATGCAGTTTTTTTTTTTGATTTTGCAAAGGTTTTTGATACAGTGCCACATGGAAAACTATTTTGCAAACTAAGGGATACAGGAATTGCAGTAAATATCTGCTCATGGATTGAGAGCTGGCTAAAAGACAGGAAGCAAAGGGTTGTTGTAAATTGAACATACTTGTTGGACTAATGTGGTAAGTGGGGTTCCTCAGAGTTCGGTATTAGGTCCTCTCCTTTTTAACCAATTTATTAATGACTTGCTTATGTCACTGTTGTGCAAGGTAATACAATTGGACAATGATTTACTTTACCACTAAAGGGATTTGCATAAATAAGAGAAATGGGTCACTAAAAGGCAGATGAGATTTAATATGAATAAATGTAAAGTTATGCATCTGGGAAGGAAAAATAGCCATGCAATTTATAATCATAATGGAGCAATTCTAGGGTTATCAGATATTGAAAGAGATTTGGGAGTAATTGTGGATAACCACCTAGGTAACAATGCTCAATGCCAGGCAGCAGCTGCAAAGGCAACTAAAATATTAGCATGTAATAAGAAGGGTATAGCGGCAAGGGAAGCACATATAATTCTGCCGCTATACAAATCCCTAGTACGCCCTCATTTAGAATATGTAGTACAATTTGGGCACCACTTCATAAAAAGGACATTTTAGATCTGGAAAGAGTACAGGGGAGGGCAACAAAACTAATAAAGGGAATGGAAAGGCTAGTTATGAAGAAAGACTAACCAAATTACGTTTATTTTCTCTACGAAAAAGGTGCCTAAGCAAAGATACGATTACCCTATATAAATACGTTCTGGGTCAATACAAGGCTTTGTCAAGTGAGGTTTTTGTGCCAATAGTTTTTCAACGGACAAGAGGGCATCCTTGGAGGTTAGAAGTAAAAAGAGTCTTACCACAGTAAGTGTGGTTAATCTGTGGAATTCTCTACCAAAGGAGGTGGTGACAGCAGATTTGATATCGCTATTTTAAAAAGGGACTGGATATATTTTGAAATAAATCATTTGACATATTAATGTAATGCTATTCTGAAGGTGCAGAAAGGTAGTTTAACAAAACTATTAAAGTACTTTCTCTGGTCCCCTGCGTTGTATAGTTTTCTTTAAAGATTTGGAAGATTCATCAGGGCTGGACCAGAAAGGTAATGAAACAGTGGAGGCCGAGAATAACCAACGAATATGGAAAGTAATATTTATCTGCTTGGCAAATGCCTGCAATTAAAAGTTGTGCGTTCAATTGCACTTGTCTAGCATACATATCTGAAATAAGCCTCTCCAAGCATTGATATATCCTCCGGTACAAATTCACATATCTAGTGCTTCTTGATGCCCCATTCATTTGTCGGCCTTAGAAACAAGAATCTGAATGATTAAGAATATATTTTGTGTAATGTCCGGTACAAGGTACATTGACTCCTTTTCCAGTTATCTTGATTTATTGTGGTGGTCCGTTCACTTTCCCAGATTCGGCTTTGCTTATATCTGCTTATATCTACTTTTTGGTTAGGTTAAAGGAAAAACTATCATGGTAAGCGTTATAAAGGTTGAGTGTGGGACAAGATTTAATGTAATGTGAAGGTGTGCAAATTTAGTCTTAGGGATGGATTCCTGGCCTCTGCAAAAGGGCACCAAATTATATCCAGTGGCCCAGTCTTAATTGATGGATTATTCTGGACATCACATTTGTGCTTAAAATCAATAGGATTTTGATCTTGTGGGAGATGTTTACTTACTTGGGCTCATTGTGGAGTTTAATTTATGTTAACTTAGATTTAATGACTAAGTCTGGACATGTTACAGAAAATCTGTGTCTGATTCTGAGGCTTTCAAAAGATTCACATTCAAATATGTAAAGTTCCTGTCAGGTGGCCTTGAGCATATTGAAACACATAGAGCGCATTGGTTTGGAAATGTATGTTAGACAAGTGCAATTTGTCCGTTACTTTATCTGCTTGGCATGTTTCTGACTTGAGTGTTGCAAATTGAGAGTGCATAGTAAAAGTACTAATGTTAGGGTAAAGTTGGAGACTAGTAACTGTCAACTCAATCTGTATCTGAATGTTCTGATGTGGAAGAGTTCAATTCAACAGGTCACCATAGACACCTGGAGTGCCATAATACTATTTGGCCTTATTATGCATCTTCAAAATAGGTAAGATTTATGTGTGTGCGTAATAGGTCTATTTGTTCTAATGTGAGTGTCTCTTTTTAGCTATTAATGGCAATTTTCTAAATATGAAATTATATTGGGAAGTAGGTCCATTTTGACCACAACAATTAAACCTAGCAGGGGTAATTTTTAAGGATTGTTAAGAAATGCAGAGTTTTCATTAAATGTGTAATAATTGTGGGGTAGTTCACTTGATAAGATCTTCTACATTGACTGACTGGGATATTGACCTCCTATATATTTAATCTGTTTATGCCCCTAAAAATCAAAATTTAGCTAAAAGATCAGAGTGTTAGGTAGTGAAGTCAGATGTTTAGAAAGAGTCATTATGCCATTGTCCACAAGTATGCAGATCTTATGTTTACAACAACCCACCAAACCACGTATATCCCTGCAATTCCTAATTGTCGCTGCTAATTGTCAGCGACTCTTTTCATTATAGACATGGAACCTGTTGGGTGCCGCATTGTACATGTATAAGGTATATGAGAGCACCAGACAATAGATCCATCTCAAGGAGTGAGACCTTTTTCTGGCTCAAGCGAGAGCAGGTATGCTGGAGCACCAGACTCTTTGGCTTTATGGATAAGGTTCAAAATTGTAGGTTTATTGTTTGGTGCCTATCTCTCTGGGATGAACCAACCTGGTCTGGATGGATCAACTTGGGTAAATAAGTATAGAGACATTCAGCTGCAAATTTGTTGCGTTTCTTAAATATAAAATTTCAGCACAATTTCACTCATGAATGGGAAGATTAAGGTGGCTTTCCCTAGGTTATGGCAGTAATGTGAAAGGACACTATCCAGGAACTGCTTGTAATACGGGCCCATCAGGATCAGTTTTTTAAACTGGAGTGTGTCCTTCATAGGATATTCATGAAAGTGTCTGCAGTTAAAACATACTTTAATCAGGTGTGCCAAACGAAATACATTTTTTAGTGATTTACATGTAATATCATTTAAAAACACAAATATTCTGGATCTCAAATATATCCTCCATGAGCATTAAAAAGGGGTTGTTGATGTTGTCTGGACTAGTTATTTTATCTATATAAAAGCATTAAGCCTTATGTTTTCATATTTTATCTTTGTTTTTTGATTACTTCATTTTAATATTCTATATTGACATACTATTAATCCAGAGTGCTTAAAGGGTCACTATAGTGTTCATACAATAGGGATTCATTTGTTTAGTTACCAAATCACAATAAAATCATCAATATAACTTAAGTTTTAGTATTTTAGACTTCAGCAGATATGCTGCTCTCCAGCCCCATGTCTAAAGGTGGAGGCAGAGGATCTGTCCACGGGGAGTGTCCTTATAGGAGTCCTTATCTGCAGCCTTCCCTGCAGTGGAAAACTTACACTTAACAAAAAAGTAATGAAGGACAGCCTTCTAGGCAGATCCTTTCGCACTATAGACCATGACATTTAAATATGGGCGTAGAGAGGCAGATCAACTGGGAGCTTCAGTGCTAAATAAAATAAAAAATGAAAAAAACTTATATTTTAAAAGATCAGAGTATTGCAGTATATAGTGATACCTTTTTTTTATTGGACAAACCTATTCATAGGTTTCATGACGAGCCTTCTAGAGCGAACCTCTCTTTGTCGAGTCAGAGGCAATACTAATTATAGATTCACAAATACAGCAAAAAATTCCAGGATTCACAAATAATGTTCTGTTCAGCCAGCTGTGCAAGTGTGTGGGGGTGACTACCAAAGTAAGTAAATTGGGGTCGTAAATAGTTTCACATCTAAGGAACCATAGAGCTTTAACCAAACTCAGGAAGAAGGCAGAGAACAAAAAATACACACATATATATTTACAATCATGAATGTTCGAGGTTACAAGTATTGTTGGTAATGAGATAAAAAAATTCCATGTCTACATTAAGGCCTGAGTTGTTGTTGTTAAAGAGGATAATCATTTTAATTTCAAATTACATAGTTACATGGGGCCTCATTCTATTATTGGCCGTAAGGCTGCGATTCCTTGCGGGGGTTCTGTTAACTCGCGATTCTATTATACGGCCCCACAAGGATCTCCTCTTACGGCCGGCCGCATATCTTGAAACCGGCCGTAAGCTCTGAAATCCAAAAACTCAAAAATAAATTCAAGCCTGCACTGTACAGCTCTGTAAATGCTAGGGATCATATTGGGGGACATGAGGATTAAAAGTAACCCACTCTCAAGCTTGCACATCAGCCCAAACTCGAGTTCAAATTAACTGTTTATTTTCCGGCTGCGGCGTGGGCGTGTCTGAGGTGCTCCAAGCCCTATGGACTTTTTACATGTATATTTTACGTATATTAAAAAAAAATTATTTTACGGATTTGAGTATAGGGTAATTATGTGCTATTTTTGCTAACACCGAATATCACTTTATAGACTCCGCAAAGTGCAGGATGGCTTTATTTGAGCTATTTTATGTGCTTAATTGGTGCTAGCGGGACCTGTTTGCTGCAAGTAAGCTGCGGCTCGTTTTTAGCCTTGCAGACAGGGTTCCCGGAGCAATAGAATAGCAATCAGGCTTTTCTTACGGCCGATTTCCTTGCGGCCGTTTTAGATCAAAGGATTTCCTCCGGCGCGAGCGGCCGCAAGAGATAGCAAGGCACCGGCCGCAAGCCTGCCGGAGTCCCCGGCCGGAGGGGAATAGAATAGCAGAATAGCTTGCGGCCGGTCCTTGCGGCCCCGCAGCGCCTACGGCCGCTAATAGAATGAGGCCCATAGTAATTAAGGTTGAAAAAAGACTCAGTCCATCAAGTTCAACCTTTTAAGATCTCCTCTGATCTGCAATATGCAATATTAATTAGTTGTTAATTATTTATTAACTAGCGACTTGCCCATCAAAAAATGACTGCAATAAGATTATAAGGCAGGTAATGTTGTTTGTGTGCGACATTCATTTTGTTGGTGTTCCAAAATCCTTCTGCGCTCATTGCGAGGGTCTTAGTTGTTTGTGTGCTATGAGCAGCGTTGTGTTTTTTGTTTGTTTGTTTTTTCTCTATGCCAATGAATAATTATTAAAATAAGAAATGAATATACTTTACCTATTGTGAAGTAATATATATGCAGGAAGCATTGTGTTGAAGAGCTGGCATTCTGTTTTCATGTTGCTGCAGCATCAGTGCTGTGGAGCTGCTGTGCAAGTGTCATGAATGTGTGCAGTGTATAGTGTAAATAGTGTGCGTGCTCGAGCCAAATCCGTTAGGGTAGCTGTGTACTTCCGGATTGTGTAAGTTAGTGTAAAATGGCGCCTAATGTGTGGTACGCGGCTGTGGCTGATTTAGCGTCCTTGTTTTCGGATATCGTTTGACTTTTTCTGAAAATCCGTAGGTGTTTTGCGTGTTTAGGGTGCTTTAGCCTCGTTTTCGTTTTGTTCGGCAGTAATTTTCGTTTGTCTAAACTATGTAATTTTGACTCAAATCGAGGTTTAACTTCACTTGCAGAGGTCCTGGGTTTCATCCGCCCCCCCCCCCCCCCCCCCCCCCGCTCTGGGTAAGCTTTTTATGTGTTTGTTGTGTGTATTTATTGTGTTTCTAATGTTTTTTGGATCGTATGTCTGTCTTTTTCGGAAAATCCGTAGGTGTTTGGTGGTGTTTTGCGTCTTTAGAGTCCTGTTGCCTCGTTTTCGTTTTTTTTGGCTGCCATTTAGTGGATTTTCGGGTGTCTAAACTCTTATTTCGAGTGAAATTGAGGTGTAAGTTCAGTTTTCGAGGTCCTGGCTGCCTCCCATTGCTGTAGGTAACCTTTTTATGTATTTGTTGTGTGTATTTATTGTAGTTTTTAATGTTTTCATGTGCGCCGGTTTTGAGCGGTAAGGTCGTAACGAGTCTCGTAATATTTTGTCGTAAGTCTGTAAATTTTGCGTTAGCAACTACCCGCCTGCTCACAACTATATATGTGATCAACTATTTATTATAAATGTCTTTCTTACCTTAGTGTTTTTAAAACTCATTTTGATTTTGAGTAGCTGTCCTCATTGTGCTTATTGATGGAATGTCTGTGTAGATTCGTCCTCATATGTAATTTCTGACTGGTTTATCCAATATAGCAGCCTCTCTCGCATGCAGTACATTGTATCATGTACAACAATATGACCCTCTGATGTTATAGGTCGTCTTGTGCGTGGCTGTGTCCTCTTTGCAGATGTGTTGACACACATAACACCAATGTTTGTTTGTTTTTTATTTTTTTGCAAGGTTTTGTGCTATTTTCTTAAGCACTTCATTGGCCAATCTATTGTTCACCAATGTTTGTCTGATATTTGGTGGCAGCCTAAATGCAAGAATGGTGGGTTTGGGGAATATATATTTTAATTCTGCCTCCTCTGTTAGCTGTGGTTGTCGATCCTTAAATATGTTGCGTATTCCTTCTAGATCTGGACGCTATGTGGTTACCAGAGGTGTACGCTATGTAGTTACCAGAGGTGTACGTGAGGTTCTTTAGTTTTGTATTGCAGCAGGTGTTCCTTGGGGTGTTTTAATGGAAGAGGTTACTTTCTGTGTTATGACATTAGGTTTGTAGCTCCTTCTCCTGAAGGAGTCAGACAGTGTTTTTAAATGTTTATCACGGTCTTCATTGTTAGAACATATGTGGTGGTATCTGATGGCTTGATTATAGATAATCGCTTTTTTAATATGTGAGGGATGAAAGCTAGAGCTGTATAGCAATAAAATTACTATTTGACAACAAAGTAAGAAAAAATGATCTATATATCATTTTTTTTTTGTCAACATTTATTTTGTTGCTAATTTAGTAACTCAATAAGCAAGTGAAACTCTAGTGTATAACTACTACAGTAGTTATTTAAAGGCCCGCAGTAACACTCCAGCAAATCCGTACTAAATGTGCATTTTCATTGTTTTGTTTTTGTTGTGAGGAAAAATGGAGAAAATAACTGAATCCCATCATTAACCTATGCCTCATTTTATCATACTTGCAATGATCATAAAAGCTAATATACTAGTGAGGAAGAAAAAGTGCAAAATGCAATTTAGAAGTACATTTTCTCGAATATATATTTTAATTATGTGGCAGGGTTGATATTTTACTGTAGGTTATAGCATACAATTAGGTACTGTAAGTTCCCACTGGGGTAGTCAATAGGCAGATGTGGGTTCCAAGCCTCCACTATTAAGTTTTCTGTATACCTCTCCTAAAGCTTCAATAGTTGATATTTCTATTTTAAAAAAAAAGGTATTGCATGTTTTCTTTCTTCATCTAAAGTTTTCAGTTCCATTATATTAAATTATTTATACATGTATTAGTAAAAAAAGTATACCAACCTTTACTTCATTTTCACAAATACTTTTGGGTCTCTATTGTAAATATTGACCATTCTTGCATTAAATAATTTAATCTCAAGCGAGGCAAAATTACTGCCATTACAGTTTCAAGAGGTGAAAAATAAAGTGGTATATCAGTCTGCTCTCACTGAAAACAGCAGTTTTATCCAGGGGAAGCAGAGTACACACATGGATAGTGTAAAATACAGAATTCTCCCCTGCATCTCGCATACTGAGCGTATCCTCACAGGAGAATCTGCACCCCATGGCCTTACATAAAGCTTAAAGGGCCACTTCATTTTACTACTTTTTAGATATATTATGGGTTTTTTTTCCCTCTCTGTTTTGGATTTAAAACCACATAAGAATATTATATATCTAGATAGATATCAATTATATATATATATATATATATATATATATATATATATATATATATATATACATACACACTACCTTGTCGTGGTGAAGGGGCTTGTGTACCTCAAAGCTGTGCGCTATATCATGTAGGGTCGAGGGTGCTGTAGAGGTCAGACATATCACTGTTTACTGTAAAAGGAACTGGTAACCCACTCCAGTATTTTTGCCAAGAAAACCATATTGATAAGCACAACAAAAAACACACAGATGTGCCTAGCGTGCTGCCTCCATCTGGTCATTGAGTCAGACATGACGGAAGGACTCCACAAATCTGCACTTTAGTTTAAAAACAGTTAAGACTTAAATTACTCCAGTATTTTAGTGATTACCTTAAATATGTAACAACAAATTAGCAACTACTATGTTAGCCATTCACATAAAATGTTTACTTTTTTAAATCCTTTTTAGAGAAACCTAATTTTTCTGCGCGTTAATACTGTCAATCATGAGCACTTCCTAATGGCTTGATAGTGAACACGGAGAGAGAAGAGATCAGTTGGATGTTTTGTTACGTATTTGGGTATTTTGATATTTAAAACCTACAGTTGCTCCGAGGCAGGAAGCTTTCAAGTATAGCTACAAGCTATGCTCCTGCAGAAATAAACATCCCTCTCACACATACAACACTTAAAAGAAATACCGGAGGCATCCATGATCCTTTAACATTCACTCTTGTATTTCTTTTTTTATTACCATACTTTTGAATGTTAAAATAGCTCATTAAACAAAGGACTTACTGGGCTGTTCAATAAACCCTCCTCACACAAAAACAGAAATAATCATGCAAGACATCCTTCTGTAAGTATAAAATGTTGTTTTCAGTGTTTGCTGGTGGCTTTTTAAGGAGGTTATTAAAAGAAGAAGTTCAATTTCTGCTGCTTTCTGTGCCTTGTCAGGGGGGTGGCCAACTGTGCCTGAAGGCTGGACCATGATGGAGCTTAGAAGCAGGCTGGGCTGTGATGTCACTGACTCTGCCCCATGACACCATTATCTCTGGTCAAACTTTTCTTACCGCATTACAGCTGTCCACTGTTCAAATATTCTTTATTTATAAATAGCATTGGAGTCTAACAGAGCATAATTAGGCAGGAACGATGTAATACCTAATTTTAATTAAAAAGAGGCATCCAGTGATTCTTGGGGGATGCATATATGAGAAGGGTGCTTACTTTTTGGAACAGAAACAGGGCTTGTTTTTTTGTGAGCTGCAAAGAGCTACAGTGATTGAGCACGGTTTAATAGATTAGTTTTGAAGACTGTTTAAATATAGTTTTCCATCTTGTCTGACCAGGTCACTTACCTGGAAACCTGAGAGCATGTATTGAAGACTCTAAAACTGTCCTTTTTATAATTGTAACCGTGCTATAGAAATTTGAAGTAACATACCTATTTTGTATGGCTATTTTGTATTACACCAGTAATAATAATATAAAAGATTTGTATATCAAAATGAATAGTGGCGCAATGGTGCCAAAAGAGCTGACAGTAGGGCTTTGCTCGAAACCACCAAATCTTGGTGAGACTGCAGAAGCACAGCTGCTATTATGTAAAGAAATGCAAGATGCCAAACCTGAGCAAGTTTTAATTATGGGATACTTTAACTACATAGAAATAGACTGGTATAATGAGATTAGTGCACAGCAAACAGGTTTTCGATTATGCTAAAAGATAATTACATGTCTTGAATTATAGAAAAATAATTAAAACTGAAGCCAGTGTTGGACCTAGAAAAACAATGTATACATAATGTTAAAGTGAAGTATAATTTGTTGATTAGTTAAAATTAGGACGTTTCAAATGTAGGTTAATTTTCTCTCTCTCTCTCTCTCTCCCTCTCCCTCTCCCTCTCCCTCTCTCCCTCTCTCCCTCTCTCCCCCTCTCCCCCTCTCCCCCTCTCCCCCTCTCCCCCTCTCCCCTCTCTCCCTCTCTCCCTCTCTCCCTCCTCTCCCCCTCTCCCCCTCTCCCCCTCTCCCCCTCTCCCCCTCTCCCCCTCTCCCCCTCTCCCCCTCTCCCCCTCTCCCCCTCTCCCCCTCTCCCCCTCTCCCCCTCTCCCCCTCTCCCCCTCTCCCCCTCTCCCCCTCTCCCCCTCTCTCTCTCTCCCTCTCTCCCTCTCTCCCTCTCCGTTGTACAGGAGAGAGGGCAGACCACTAGAGTTATAAGTTGGATAGCAGGTCTGTATAGTCCCTGGGATAGCTAATTGTCCAGTCCAAATGTAGTAGGAGTAGCAAAGCAATAACTGCCACACTTGCTAACAGCAGCAGTTTCATTGGGTAGGGCAGCACATCCTTTTTTACCAGATGTATTTATAAGAAAGTTTGTTTACTCTGCTCATGAATTTATGCAGCGTAATCAGATCTGCAAAATATTCTGGCCCACCTTAAGAATACACCTTAAATGAGAAGTCTGGAAGATGCCACAATGTGATCTCAGGATTAGCTACAGCCAGTCCTGCTCACAAGTACGAATGCATATTTCTACCTTCTTGTACTAGACTACCTATGCAAGGTCTTGCTACTTGGATATGATCTTTGTCTTATTCTTGTAGTTGCTTGGTGCCTGGCCTGATCTTCCCTGAATGTTGGATTGCATCAACAATGCCTGCCTTGGCCTATCCATATACTATCTCATGGCCTACTTATAACACAATAAAGGTGTTGATCATGGCTCAGGTTGAGCATGTAGCTACCGTTCTCATTCAGCCTAGTGAGTTTCCTGATCTTTGCTATAACTTTAGTGTTCACTGCAAATAGGCCGGTGATTAACTTAACTTCTAAATGCTTACCATGTGGTAATCCTGAGGTGATGTGCAGGATGTCTACATTGGTTAGTATGGACACAATGTGAGTAAGTTGTAATGTCTGTGAGAACAGAAGAAGATACTGTATCACTTAATTTTTTTTAAAAATAGCCTAACATTATAAGCTTAGAACTTCTCTCACATATCGGCATGCGCTGCAAAATATCGGCAGCACCATAACAGGATAGGTCCCAAATCTCACTAAATATATAGAGGTACTGCAGATCTCATACAGAGGTACTGTAGATCTCCATAAGAAAACAATAATTTTCCTAATATTCTTCTATTAGAAGCTGCATCTTATACCATAACATCAGTTTAATAAGACATAAGCTTTTTTATAGGAAAGGGCATTTAATTTAATGCGATCACACAGCACTAAATACCAATGTGGTTTTGATTTTTAAAAAGTATGCATTTTTTTTCACTCTAATAGTTTTTTTTCAACAGTCCTCGTTCGCTACGATCTGGAAATACCTTCACTTTGTAGATTCTGAAAGGACTAAAAACCACAAGCACATGGCAAACATCCGTACAGTCTTCTTTCTATTGCAGTGCAGATAGTATATGACATGCAATTGATGGTCCTTTCAGGACTTGACAGCTTGTTTGCTTAAAGCTATCTATTGCTTGATGTGTGTGTTAACTACAGATAACTCATGGTAAGAAAAGTGTTTTTATAACTTTTTAATTCTTATAGCTTCAGCTTTTACAGGACTGAAACTTATGAGGCTAGTTGGCTACAGAAGATATAGGCAACCTATTACTATAAGCCAGATGTAAAAAATGTCTCTTAGAGTGCAGGACGCAGGCCTGGATTTAATCATTTCCTCAATCGCGGTATATAACAAGGAAATAATGACAAAAAATCACATGTTTAAGACAAATGGTGCGTGTCACTGGCCTGTACTAACAGTGAGATAAAAACATTGCCAATGTAAGATTATCCATATGAATGTGACACTGACATGGTTTTGCTTATTGTTTTGCTGTTGCTCAGTTCTTTATTTTTTGCTTATTTATTTATGTATTTGTTGTTATAGTTTACGACCCAGAATAGGATTGGAAACTTAATGAATGTAATCATAAGAGAAAGGCAAGCCTTGAGAGAAAGAATAGGTTGCCAACCACCCTGAAACTTGCTTATAAACAAAACATGGAAAGTAATAATGATATATGCAGGAAAGATATTCAACATGGTGCTGTTGTGAGGATTTATTTGTCTGTAGAACTGGAACTAGTGCACCAATATATTAACTTGATTCTATCTGCAATGTTTCTAATAAAAGCTGTGAATGGTCCTACCCCAACAGCCAGACCTGTGTGCTGTCCCCTCCGCTCACACACACATATTATGTGTGTATTATGACATTCTCTGTATACGTGATCATGTTTTTGTTGAACCTCCTTTCTCTTGTGTTTTACCTCCCTCCTGCCTTCCCTTGTTTTTCCCAGACCCCGTTGCATATGAGCCTAAGCCAGACTCTGAGGATCTACCATTAATCACCATAGATCCAGCATCGCCCGAGTCTGTGGATGTGGTGGACGAGACCCAAGAGGATGAGGATGGGGAGGGGCTTACCATGACGGCCCGGGAGCCCCCATCACCTGGGGCAGATGACGTTTTCTCACCAAGCGATAGTCCCAACACTCAAAAGTTGCAGCGCTGTTTGAGTGACCCTGGGCCACACCCAGAGGAGGATCAGCCCTTCCTGCCCAAAAAGGAATGATTTGCTATAATCCTAGAATAAGAGAGACACAGAGACAATTCTTTATTGAGGAGTGTGCTTTCTTTCTGCATCTATAGTTGGACATCTTGCTGCATTGCTGGAGAGACATGTCTCACAGGAGAAGGGGCATGTCTCATTCACTTCACTCCCCTCTTCTCCATTTCATTCCCATTTTTTTTTCTTCTAACCAAAGAATATTATATTCACTGTATATTTTGTGTTTCTTGGTATACCTCCATTTTTATTGCTCTTGGATTGTTCTTTTTTTTAACATGGTGGCGGTTTTGTCCTTTACAGCAGATAATTATGCCAGTTACAACACCCACATCATGTTAGTTGCTTTCAAAACTAAAAGACTTGTACCAATTAAGGATGTTGATTAAATATTCCTACCCCCTTTCCGCCTCCAACTACAAATATGCGCCAGTCCTCTGTATGTATTATCTACATTACCAGAATGTAAATGCTAAGAGGGTTGTGCAATACAATTATTTATGGCCTCCTTTCCTGGGATGTGTTGATTGTGGATGTGGATGTTCCCAACTCTTTCCAAAGCCTTAATTGTGCATTTTTCATCAAAGGGTCTGGAACATTTTCAGTTTATTTAACTTGGGAAAAACTTATTCCAAGTTTTTACTTTGAAACTCAAGTTCTCAATTTACTGAAACAATATGTAGAATACATTTCCTATCAAAAGGTCTGTATTTTCTGTGGTCAGCAAGAAATATTCATAGGAATCTCAAGAGAAGCTCTCCACCATAAAAAAATAAATAGTGCATTTGGAAGTCTAACCAAAAAAAAGTTATTATTTTCTTCTTTTTTTTTTTTATAACTGAATTTTTAGACATATATGTACTATTTACTTTCCATATTTTCTTTCCCTCCATTAGTACAAAGACTTCATAAGACACACAGAGGAAGTAGGGCTGTGGCATTTTTTAAAGGGTTTCCCAACTGAACTAGTTCCTCTATTTTTAATTACAAAATCAACTTTTTGAACATAAAATGGTATATGCATACAATGTGAATCTAAACCAATGTTATATTGAGGCAACTATGGTACTTGCATGTCTATACAGTAGATAGATATATGCATACACAATGACATTTCATATAGTGTGTGTGTGTATATATGCATATATATGCTGCTTTTTTTTTTTTTTTAATCATGCATGTATTCAAAGGATTTGCAGATGTTTCATAGGATATAAATGAGCATATCTCTGAATGTATACAAAGTGAAGCAATTTGCAAATTGCCAACCGCATATTTATGGAAGATAGAAAAGTTCTCACTGAAACAAGAAGCTTTTGTTTCACTGTACATCTGCTATCCACCTGAATTACTGTACATCTGATTAGGTAAATTAGGATTTAGTAAGATAAGTAACTTTGGCTGGATGCAGCTGACTGATAGAGGGTACTTCTCCCAATCCAACGTCTCCAGCTTGGGGTGGTAAAAATGAATGAGGATCACTGACAATAATTTGTTTTTATATAAAGTTCTGGCTGATTACTGAAAAAGTACCATCATGGCCTCTCTTTTTCTTTTTTTTTTTTCTCTCTCCATGGCCATTTAACTAAAGCATCCTATTGGACAAAATGTTTTGGGGAGGAAAAAAAACCTTACATTTTGCAAATTGTATATGCAGTTATTTGCTGCATCTATTTTGCTTCCATGTTACTGCTGGGTGTGTAATGAGCTTCCCTGACCGTTATCAACACTTTCCATTGGCAGATTATTTCCCTTTTAAAAGATTATGCATTTTCTTATACAGATTAGAGAATAGATACTTTATGCAGCATGTCTATTTGATATATATATATATATATATATATATATATATATATATATATATCTGTATGCGCATGCACACACGACTCTTCATCCCGCTATACACCAGCAAAGACTCACTATTCAGCCCCTCCACCAGTTTCACTTAGTATATATATATATATTTTTTTTTTGCATTACCTCACATGCTCACAGTTCAATTGCCATCATTGTGTGACATCAATATCTCCCAGAATCCTCTGCCCCTGCCATTGTTTGTATGTACCTATATTATCAATACTTATTATAAAGGACCAGATTATGGCAACTGTAGTATATGAACCAAACATGTCACTACAAATACTGGGCTAAGGGTACCAGACATTATTATTATGGGCATTCCCTTTCTTAATCCTTACAGCACCAGGGTGAGATGGCTGGTTTATGTGCAGCCATCTCAGAAGAAACAAAAGAAAAATGCTTCAAAATTAGCACTGCTTCTAAAAGTTTAAGTAACAATTGTGCAATAATAGTGCCAGAGTCTGTACGTGCCTCACATATGTGTGTGAGAAGTGTGCACACGCATCATGTGCCTTTGCTCTGCACGTGTAAGAATTATGTTGTACGTACAGTGGAGAGGCGTGCAGTTTCACATGCGTGTAGGATTGCCTTTGTGTGCACTGTTCTCCCCACGTGTGCTCACTGCAACTTAATGTATAGATGAATAAAAAGGTGTAAGAGTTTTATTTTATTTTGGGATTCGCAAATAAATGTACATTTTAATGCTGTAATTGCCTCTTTATTTGTGTCCATCATTGGATTAGTGCCATCTGTGGAATAAAATGGATGAAGTAAATAAATTATCTATGTGTAATAGTGCTGATCTCCTCCAGAGGGCAGCAGATGCCTGCTTGTACAGACTTCCTTATCAGCAGGGCTGGTAGTGCTTGTTTTCAAATATTAATATAGTTATAGTTTTGCAATATCTGCAGTAACAAGTGACACAACAAAGGACTTGGTTATTGCACAAATGAGAAGTATGTACAAATTAGATGTTTAAAAGTTTTGAGTGGAAATGGTAGGTATTTGAGATAGAGAGAAAAAAAAAAAAGCATACATTTACAGTTGTGGTTCTCCCTCTCTCTTCTTATGGCTATTAAATAACTCCTATAGTGGAGGTGAAGAGCATGCCCAATTGGATAAATTATCACTTGGTAAAATCAGTTTAATTAAACCGATTTATACCAACTTCTATGCTCCTCTTGTCACCCCTACTTTGAGAGTGAATAAATAGCCCTAGAGAATGAGAATTATAGATTGACGTACTTTGTAGATCATTTATGGTTTAAATATCCAAGTTTCAAGCTCAAGTATTTAACATGTCCACTTGGATTGTTTTAATAACATAGTAATATAGTTACATAGTAATTGAGGTTGAAAAAAGACTTTCAGTCCATCAAGTTCAACCTTTTAAGATCTCCTCTTATCTGCAATATGTGGATTAGTTGTTAATTTAATTATTAATAGTATAGTATTTGAGGATGAATAAAGAGTTAGTCCATCAAGTTGCACCTTTTTAAATCTCTCTTGATCTTTTTAATATGTGGACTATTTGTTATTAATTGTTAATTTATCCAGAGGAAGGCAAACAGAAAAAAAAAACATTGAAACTTTGCCAATTGTCTTATAAGGGGGAAAAAAGCAAAATTCCTTCCTGACCCCAGAAACTGGCGATCAAATTTCTCCCTGGTTCCGTATTCCTTCACTAGTTACCCAAGATAACCTTGAATGCCCTCATTATTCAAAAATATATCTAACCCTTTTTTGAAGTTATCTATCAAATTTTCTATCACCACCTCCTTTGGTAGAGAATTCCACAGTTTAACCAGCCTAACTGTGAAGAACCCTTTTCTTTCTTTAAGGTGGAATCAAAGATGTCCTCTTGTCAGTTGAAACCCTCTTGGCACAAAAAGCTCCCTTGACAAACCTTTATACTGACCCTGGATATATTTATGTAAGGTAATCATATCCCCTCGTAGACGCCC